>CM052891.1:35560405-35693662 GCA_028534135.1 Potos flavus | reverse complement strand
AGGTGGTATCTTACTGTGGTTTTGATTTGTATTTCTCTGATGCCAAGTGATGTTGAGCACTTTTTCATGTATCTGTTGGCCATTTGGATGTCCTCTTTGCAGAAATGTCTGTTCATATCTTCTGCCCATTTCTTGATCGGATTATTTGTTCTTTGGGTGTTGAGTTTGAGATGAACCAGTGGTCTTAAGCAGCACTGGCTTTGGCCACAATTAGAGACTCAAGCTCTAGCTTGAGTCTGCAGTTTTGTAAATTAATGGAAATGATTCTTAGGCTCGAGGGATCATGGAGGTTCTCCCAGTTTTTGCCTGACAGATGTATGTACACCCACTACTGTGAATGTAAATATTTGCTTTCTTTACCTTATGAAATTTCTGCAAAAATATTAATAGCTTTAATCTCTAAAGTGAATAGGGATTGCTCAAAAGATATTACACTTACTACAGGATACCAAAAAGAAAGATTGCACGAGGCCGATAAAGTGCTTGCTGATTCTGTATTTCAAAGAGTACCACATATTTTCAGTGTACAAATTCCCTATTTTAAAACGGAGTAGCACTGGGGCACCAGGGTGGCTCAGTTGGTTAGGCGTCTGCCTTTGACTCAGGCGTCTGCCTTTGACTCAGGCGTCTGCCTTTGACTCAGGCGTCTGCCTTTGACTTTGATTCCAGGGTCCTGGGTCTGAGCCCTGCATCGGGCTCCCTGCTCAACGGGGAGTCTACTCCTCTGTCTCCCTCTGCCCCTCCCCGCCTTGTGCTCTAGCTGGCTGTCTCTCTCACTCTCAAATGAATAAATTAAAAATATATATATTTAAAGTGGAGTACCACTAATGACTAAAGGCTGTCCAAAGATCAAGCTTACTCTCTGATCAAACCTATTCTTTGGGTTCTGGGAGCATATACATCCTACAGCATTAGGTTTTTCCCTTTAATTAAAAAAAAAGAAAGAATTTTTAAGCAGTAGAACCCTATTTTCAAAAGATATCTTAAGGTGACCTCAAATATCTAGATTTTTTTAAAAATCCCTGCACTGCTTTAGGGAATGGAATCTCTGAAATAGCATCCATCTTTCCTTATTTTCCTCCTTTCCCTCCCTTCCAGAGAATAGTGTTCTCTTCTACACGTTTGGTACTTAATCTTTTATGTAATTAACTATTCACATACATATGTTTTGCCTTCCCAAACAGCTATTCCCAGAAGGCAGGACTTATCCCTTACGTTTCCTTTCCTTGCAGAGTTGCTAGTCAGTAAGAGCTCAAGAAATGGTTGTGGAAAGAATGGATTAACTTCTTGTTGGTTTTTATTTTTTGCAGGGTACAGACATCCTTCACCTGCCATTGTTGCGAGAACAGTCAGAATTTTGCATACACTACTAACTCTGGTTAACAAACATAGAAACTGTGACAAATTTGAGGTGAACACACAGAGCGTGGCTTACTTAGCAGGTAAACACACAAAATAGACAAAATTAATCTTACCGCTTCTCTATCTAAGGACTGCCAAAATGACACAGACACCCGTCGGCCCTTCAGCTGGCTGCTTGGCAGGGTGGAGAGCTCACAAACCGGTCCTGTGGTGGTGGTTACGATTTTGAAAGTTGTGCCAAAAGATTTTTCTCTCATAAAAGAATTTGCATTAGAGTCCGAATGTGCTCCCTTTGTCATGTTTGGTCCCTTGGCACTGCATGGTTCCCGGTTGTCATAAAATCTGAATGCCTCAGCCTGGCTTCCTGGGCCCTTCAGCAGCTCTCCTGATTCTGCTGTCTTTCCCTAAATTTCATAAGCCCCACTTTTTATTATCTCTCCAGACGGAAGAGCTAGTTTTAAGTCATCTACTTGACTTTCTGCCTCTTTCATATGCATTCCTGATGCCATTTGCTTTACCTGGAATGTCTGCCGGTCCCCACTATCCCATTAAACCTTCCAATTTTCTCTTACTCGGTCTGTTTCTTCACTCAGTGACACTAGCACCTGTGTATAATATAGGTCTTGAATGTAGTTGTTCAGTGGAAAGTGTTGATTCCCAGTTTAGCAGACTACAGTTTGTGGCAACTTTTTTGTTTGAATCATTTGACCTCAGAGTATTTTTCCTTATCTGAAAAATGGACCTTATAGCACCTGTCCTGACTACGTTCTGTGTTTGTTGAGATCAAATGTACATTAAAGCACTTGAGAGATACAAGGTTCTTTTAAAATCTCCATATATTTCATGTTTACATAGTTTTCCAAAACAGACCATGAACGCTTTAAGGTAAGAAAGTCTGTCCTAAGTGGTTTATACCCTTCACCTACTCTAGGGCTCTTTATCTGCATGTCTAATAGCTATTATTCTCTTCAAGAGGTTGTAAGAAATGTATCCTATTTTAAGTCACACTTGGCATTTGTTAAATTTTCTAACGTTCCTTCTTTTTCCTTTTAGCGTTACTCACAGTGTCTGAGGAGGTTCGAAGTCGCTGTAGCCTAAAACATAGGAAGTCTCTTCTTCTTACTGATATTTCAATGGAAAATGTTCCTATGGATACATATCCCATCCATCATGGCGACCCTAGCTATAGGTCAGTGGCCTTCTTCTCCCATGGTTACATAATTAAAATCAGGTTTCAATTTTCCATGCTAGCAGAGGCAAGCAATAAGAGTAATCCAGAAGGTAATATATAGGGGAAAAGATAATCTACGAAGAGTATATAAATCAAAACCCTTTTTATAAATGTACAGTGTTCTCTGTGGATTAGTGGTAGGACAGTTCCTGTAAGCTAGTTGTCCTGTTAACATTAATTTGCCTCTTTTAAGCACAAACCAGTGGAGTAATGAAAAGAGATGATCTTAAAATCATTGGGTTGTAAGAAAGGGCCCAGGAAAAGCTACCATGGAGTATGGGCAACATCACATGCTTAATGATGGAAAGCTAAGCTGTACAGAGTTGTACAAAAACACACATGCCACCACATTTGCTGGATGTACTCTTATCACACTGAAGTTGTGTAAGAGTTTTCTAGAGTATAGTTTTAGATGATAAGATAGTCACATTATGTCCACTGCTGTATGTGGTCTTGGGTAGCATATTTTTCACTACAACATGGAGAAATTACATGAAAATGGCATCTATTTTGGAGACTTTCTATATTTTCAATTAAAAGTATCTAAGTTTTAGGTATATTGTTGAACATAGGGAAATAATCTTGGATCTGTAAAGATTTATCAACATTTATCAACATATCAATTTATCAACATCCCACTTTTTGATTAAAAAACCCTCCACAACTTCCCACTGAGATTTTAACAAAGTATGCAAAATACCTTTTCCGTGTATACTTGGTTTTCGATAGTCTTATTCTTCGGTCATCCCTTTGATTTTATTTCTTTGAGATATGCCCTCTTGTTATGAAAAGGAAAAAATGAGTTTGCTTGTGTTCCCTTGTCAAAGTGTAGTTGATTTTCTTGGTTTTTAAACCAAGAATATAGTTGCCTATTTAGATTTGATTTCCTCAATTAAAAAATCAATGCAGTACAATTCTGCCGTGCGTCGGGGAGCAGCTACTGCGTACAAGACATCATGGCAAGAAAGTAGGTACTAAGGAGAAAAGTGCTAAAAGAAAAGTAGTGCTAATTTTTAAGAAAATTTCCCGAATGATTGAAAGAAAGAAAAAAGAAAGGAAGATATTTCTTAAACATACACTAAGAGTTTGTACCCTAAAGCCCTTTAAAGTGCAGTTTTAAAATTAAGTGATTGCTGTCATTGGGAAATAGGACAGCCAACTAAGAGGGGCAAACAGTGGTTGTCTTTGTCACCGTGTCACTTAATTCTTCTCAATTGTTTAAATCTCTCAGGACACTAAAGGAGAACCAGCCGTGGTCATCTCCCAAAGGTTCTGAAGGGTACCTTGCAGCCACCTATCCAACCGTGGGCCAGACCAGTCCCCGAGCCAGGAAATCCATGAGTTTGGACATGGGGCAGCCTTCTCAGGCCAATACGAAGAAGTTGCTGGGTTAGTTTACCTAAATGATACAGAATTTTTTATACTTATTTTTTTTAATGATCAGATACTTTCAGTATTGGAAAATTATTTGAAGCTGTTCAAAATTATCAAATATCCTATTTCGATATAGCAAAGCTTTTGATGCCAAAAGAGAGTTTGATAGGTCAGTTAAGACAGAGGAATGAGAATGGGATCTTGAAACAGTTTTTTTCTGATTCTTAGACTAAATACTGTGGCTGTCCTTGTTTTGTTCTGCCTTGGCCAAGCAGTGGGTAAATGAGAATAGGGGAGACGTTAGCCACTCACGGGAAAGGAGGCGTCTTGCTGTGCTCAGACGCAGGGCTTTAACAATAGAGTTTCTCGAAAGTACTATCTGAGAGCAGACTACATCAAGAGGCTATGAAGCTGCAATAATACTTTCTGCCATCTTTTAAAAGACAATAAAGATTTTTTGATTAGTGCATTTATTTATTTCTATAAGAAGATACGATTCTTGAAAGTTAAGATTGCTCAGTTACACCAGCATTTGTCAATAACTACACCTAAAATTCTGAGATACCCTTGCGCTTTACGAAAACTGGAAGTAAATAATAAGAGCGCTCACTGATCCCCACCTCACCACAGAGGAAAGGCAAAGGTGCTCTTATGCAGCTTGGGCTAAAGTTCTCCTTGTTACAGAAGTACATCAGGATCCGGGATCTTATGCCAGGGACCAACACTGTGAATGGCTCAGTGGGTTTCAGCATATTTTTACGTATCTTTAGTATTGGGAAAATGTTTCTGTTCATAAGGAAAGCAGTGAGTAATGAAGTGTGAAATAAATAACCTGCCAGTAAGCCATGAAAGAAACTGAAACCATGAATGTTAATCACTGTTACTAGCCACGTAGGGTTGTTACCTTTAGTTTGAGTTTCTTTCTGTTTCTGCTTTGTCACAAGATAGTCTTCCAGCAGTTTCCTGGTTACTTTGTGTTTTGTAGTTCTGGATTTTCATGCTAAGGAAGTTGTAAATGAAAAACTAACTTCAGGGTAAATATTCTATTGAATTTGTCCAGCCCATGTGCTGGATGAATAAATTATGGTCTCTGCCCTGAAGAGCTCATAGTTTGGTGGCTAAGACTTATAAACAGCTGATTACAAGAGCATCCATAGGTGCCATTAAAGTAGCATGTTTTGCAGAGGGGAAACTGAGGATCTGGGGAAATTAGGAAAAGCTGCAGAGAGGCGGTAACATTTGAACAGGGTCTTGAAGATTTAATACATGCTTGCCTGACAGATGCAGGATAAGGAAGGTGAGCATGAATAAAGAAAAGTCAGGAAAAGCACCTGTAGGAAACCAGGCTAGCGAAGGATTGGAAGTAGACCACCGGAGACTTTGTATGCCATGTTCAGAAACTTAGCCGTGTATCCAGCAGGGATCTTTAAGTAGGGAAGGTACATTACCAAATTTGGTTTTTAGGCAAGTATTTCTGGCCCCAGCATGGAGAAATAGGAAAAGATGTTTGGCAAAGGGACCGTGTAAGAGATAGATAGAGCATCCAAACAAGAGATGGTGTGGACCTCCACTAAGGCAGGAGCAATGGGAGAATGGAGAAGAGGAATCAGGTTTGGGGTGGTGGGTGAAGTAGAGCAGAGGAGATGTGGTGCAAGTCCCAATAATCCATTTTTGGTAATAGAGAAAGGGATTTCACGTAGAGGGATACATGCTAGAGAGACTCAAGGCCGAGTGGAGGTGCTCCTGTACTACTTGCCATTTTTGAAGCATCTCCAATAGATCTATTATAGGCATGCAGATAGTGTTTTCAGAGATTGAAGAATTAAAATCAAACTTTGATCTTGCCTACATTTGGAAAGTTTTCAGATGTTAATGACTAATTCTTGCCACGAGCAGAATTTCTTAAATTGGAAAAAAAGCTGTTCAGACATGTTGATCTTTGCTCCTGAACAGTGCATACCCCTGTATTCATCATCAGTTACCGTACTTGATGGCGGAGCTTGGTTTACCTCCAGTGCAGTGAATGTGACCTCAGCCTAATTTGGACCAATAAGGTGCAAACTAATTTGCACCAATAAGGTGCAAAAGGATCCTGTCCTGAGATGCAAAGCCATGGGGCCAAAATTCCTTGACAAGATGGAGAACAAAGGAGAGAAACTCTGCCCCAGGGATATATTTGAGCTTTTTTGGGTCCTTAAGTAAAAACTTAAAACACTTGATGTCCAAACATTTTCTTTTTAGTATAATCCTATTCACAGACACTGTGGTTAACGAACTGCCATATTCTGTAACTTTTGTTTATAGGAACAAGGAAAAGTTTTGATCACTTGATATCAGACACAAAGGCTCCTAAAAGGCAAGAAATGGAATCAGGGATCACAACACCCCCCAAAATGAGGAGAGTAGCAGAAACTGATTATGAAATGGGTGAGAAACAGAGTTAATAATTGATCTAGATCATTGAAAATAAGGTGGGAAAGCCATATTTGCTTTCCAACCATTTCTTAGAATCTTCAGGATGAAATGTAGACGCATTTGCGCTTTTTCAGAAGATAAGCTATACAGTCCTTAAAATGAAAGTTATCCTGAAACCTGTATAAAAAGTAATCATAATATATGATATATACAGCATTGTAAACAGCCAGCTAGAACGTTTGTATAGGCGACTATTAATTCTGTATGATATTTATGTTGCTGTTTTAAGTGCCTACTAAAAAGCTATTGAATTTAGAAGTAACATTAAAATGTTAGGTGATGTGATATCTAGTGTGTACGTTCGGTTAATACAGCTGATCGTCTTCATATCTTACTGCAGAAACTCAGAGGATTTCCTCATCACAACAACACCCGCATTTACGCAAAGTTTCAGTGTCTGAATCAAATGTTCTCTTGGATGAAGAAGTACTTACTGATCCGAAGATCCAAGCACTTCTTCTTACTGTTCTGGTAAAGTTTTTGCCTTTTGGTGGTGGTGCGGGGGGAGGGGGATTGCCCTCAAGTGTTTATTCCAGTCTACTCTTAGGAGGCCCTTAAATATTAAAAACCTGAAAGGAAGATTGTCTTCTGTTTCTCACCTGAAGATAAAACAACTCAGCCACAAAATAAAATGTGTTTTGTTGACTTCTTTGCCCTTTGACAGGCTACGCTGGTAAAATACACCACAGATGAGTTTGATCAGCGAATTCTTTATGAATACTTAGCAGAAGCCAGTGTTGTTTTTCCCAAGGTTTTTCCTGTCGTGTAAGTATCTTCTGTTTGTGTTTAGCTTCTGTATCTGTCTTGAAGTCGTACGTTTTATCAAAGCTTAGGAGAAGTATCATCCAATAATGTTCACTGGCTGTGGAGAGCGGAATGTTGAGACAGTATGATAGAGATTTTAGCTTAGAGAAAGTGGGTTTAGTAGGGGAGCTAAGACTAGTTTTGGCCTATTAGGGAAAAGATTTTTTTTATCTTATCAATTTTCTTTTTTTTAATTTTATTTATTTGAGAAATTATTTTTATTTATTATAAAATAAATAAAATTTATATAAATAAAATAAAATAAATTTTATTTATTTATTTATTTATTACCCCATGGGCAGGGGGAGGGGCAGAGGGAGAAGTTGGCTCCCTGCTGAGCAGGAAGCTCCTTGCAGGGCTTAATCCCAGGACCCTGGGATCCTTACCTGAGCTGAAGGCAGACGCTTAACCGCTTAACCACTAAGCCACCCAGGCGCCTCTCTTAAGTGCTTCATGGTGATGAGCACTGTTCATTTCCTCACTTAGGAGCAAGCCATTAGATGCTCTCTGTACCTGTTTTGGTTTCTTTTCTGGTAAAGCTTTTGTATTTAGCCACAGCCAAGTGAAAACAAAAAACCTTCTATATAGGAGATGAATTTTATTCTCTCTTAAGAGCTGAGATCATATTAGCTTCAGATTATTCAAATATGTTTTCCAGTATATATTTTCCATTTAATTTCCCTTTAAAATGTTCTTGTGTTTACTTTTTGTTTGTTTTTGTTTAGGCACAATTTGTTGGACTCTAAGATCAACACCCTGTTGTCATTGTGCCAAGATCCAAATTTGTTAAATCCAATTCATGGAATCGTGCAGAGTGTGGTGTACCATGAAGAATCCCCACCGCAGTACCAAACATCTTACCTACAAAGTAAATGAATGTCTTGGGAGGAGGATGGTTGATGAACTTGCTAGTGTGTGCATTGTTAACAGAATGCACTAACTAAAGAATTCTTTATAAGGGATAGACTTGTTCATACTTCTCTCTCCATATGCCATTTTTTACTCTTTTCATTAGATGTTCAATGAGTAACCAGTTTACAACTTCTTAAGATTAGAATGCAGTTTTATACCGAGGGTGTTTTAAGTGAGTTTTAGTCTACTCTGACATTCATTCTGAAAAAAATGTTTTCAATGTGTATGTAGGTTTTAAATGTCATCAACCATATAACTTTTTAAATTTCTATTAAGATTAAAAGACTGTCATGCTTATTATAAGAATACCATTTGGTTTGTTGCAGGTTTTGGTTTTAATGGCTTGTGGCGGTTTGCAGGACCCTTCTCAAAGGTAAGAAAATCTGTTTTTCTCTATTGACAAAATGAAAGTTTTTATTCTATTAGTGTGCCTGCTTTAAGAACACACAGTATGCTGGAAACCAGAATGGTGATTCATGATAAACACATTATTTTTATAAAATGTTTTCCACCACAAGATTCTTTCTAAGAAGCAGCACCTTTAATACGTTTATATATCAGTTTTTAAATTTATGCTTGACTTTTCAGACTTTTCAGAAGGGTGAGATAAACCTAAGTAAATTTTTCTGCTCTCGGCCATTTGTGTGTTTGATGATTGTAATGCATACACTTAAGTATCTTGTAATTAGGAAGGAGCATGACCTATGGTTAAACTCAACCTCATGACCCAAAACTAATATAATGTTATATGTCAATTAAATCTCAGTTTAAAAAAAAAAAAAAATTACATAATGAAAAAAAAATCCTCATGAAAACATTTTTTCTTCCAGCCTATTGGATTAGATTCATTTTTATCTGGAATATATCCTTATTTGCTCTTGTTCATTTTTTTTCTTTGATTGGCATTAGTTGATACAGTGCTACCTAAATGTGGTTTTAATTATTCTCTCTGTGTGTGGTCCCTCCAGATGGATTGAGATTCCTTGAAGGCAGGACTTCTGTTTCTTCCCCCCATAGTTCCTAGTGCAGTGTTCTAGATACAGGGGTGCTGAATCCAGGTGGATTATCTAAATCTTATTCTAGTTTTAAGAATTAGGTATTTAGTTTTTTATTTTATTCAGTTATTACTGAATATCTCTTGATATGCGAAGGCCGTCACTTAAAAAATGAGCCTGAATTCCTAGAAATTAAGTATATCTTGCAGGAAGGTTTGTAGTTTGATTGCCAGTAACCTTCTGCCCTTTGCAGTGTTCAGTTAGTTGAGTCTCTAAACGGCAGCTGGCATGATGATCCTCTGCTCATTTTCTCATTTTGGAAAATTGACTAGACATCATTGCTGATGGTTTAATTGTCTCAGGATTAATTCAGCCTTTGCCTCTGTATGGCTTTCAGTAATTGCAGGGTCATCTGGAAGCTGTAGGTGTAAGCTGAAGAGTTCCCAGTCGTAAGTCCCATGGTAGTCTAGAAATCCTATGCCACTTCTTTTTTTAGTGCTCTCTAGTACAAGAGAAGAAAAATAGTACATTAAGCCCAAAACGAAAATTGAGTTAATCTTTTTTGGCTTCAAAGGGGATTTACAGAAAAAAAAGAATGGAGCTAAAATAATTTCCTATTTTCCATTACAGCAAACACAAATCCCAGACTATGCTGAGCTTATTGTTAAGTTTCTTGATGCCTTGATTGACACGTATTTGCCTGGAATTGATGAAGAAACCAGTGAGGAGTCCCTCCTGACACCCACTTCTCCTTATCCTCCTGCAGTGCAGAGCCAGCTTAGTATTACTGCTAACCTTAACCTTTCTAATTCCATGACCTCACTTGCAACTTCCCAGCATTCCCCAGGTTAGTAAATGTAATCTTTATATAAATTTGAGCAATAATATTAATATACCAACATCAGGAATTCCCTTGTTACCAGGTTATAGTAGATTTTGCTCCTTTTTATCATGAGGTTCATCTTACATTTCTTCTTTACCTTATAGCTGACCTGAATTTTGTTATTCTGTAAAGCTTTCTACTTTCAAACAGTTATTCCTAAGATAGCGAAATGTTTGGAGTGTTCACATAGTGTTCTAAGGTTGATAAGTTTTTAGAGTTTGGGCAGAAAGAGCAACCTCCGAGGTACCTTACCCTGTAAGTGAATTCCCTCCCTAGAGCTACTAGCCTCGCCCTAAGGGTTTCTATGTCTCCGATACAGCATACTACATCCAGAAGTTCACAAAGTATGGTAGTACCCCATGTCCCTGTAGCCAGCAACAACACAACCCTCCAGAGACCAACCTGAACATCTAGGAAAATCACCAACCAGAGAAACGTCATCTCAAGGAAATGACATCTTAAAGCACATAAGCGTATTCCTTGCCACGGAGTCGCTCCTAGCGTCACATGAGAGAAGAGTGCCATTGCAGTGTGCAGCTAAAAGGTGGATACACTGAGAAATACTAGCTAACAGCCTGCGCAGGGCTGAGATACACAAGATGGCAGAAATGGCAAACCTGTAGACTTCCGGGCTCATTCGGTGTCAGAGTGAATGGTTTCCTACGACTCTGGTCGACCCTAGAGGTGTTATTCATTGCAGAACCGGCGCCATCGTATGTGAGGATGACAGTGGGTAGCGAGGGAAAGCTTCCACGTGGTCATGTTTTCCATTTAGAATGATACCCTTCTAAAATGGTGAAAATTTTAAAAAGGTTTTGTGTTTAAAGTTACATTTTCTGAAAATTTTACTTATGGAGCACCAATGTAGAGTTACTGTACATTGTTCTTTTTTTGGGCGTTAGCATGGATTTTCTTTTTAAAATCCTAGTGACATCCTACAACTATTTTGTGATGTTCAAGACACATAAATAGAATCCCTGGTCTATAATCCCAACTTTGCATGAATAGTTTTGAAGGCCCAAAGAACTTGGCAAATATAGTATCCAACTCATATTACAAACCATGGTATTCCAATAACTATATTCATCTATTAAGCTTTGGTCAGCTACAAAGCTTTGGTCGCAGAAGAAACAAATCGTTTAGTCCCACATTTATTTATCAATCCCTTTACCACACCTAGTCAGATTCCTTTTTCCTCCAAGAAATAAGAGAAATCTGGCCAATATTTCTTCCGCATATAACCGTGCTCATTTGCCCTCTGTCACTTACTCCCTAGGACAGTGTTTCTCCAACTGTGATCCCAGACCAGCGTCAGCATCATTTGGGAGCTCGCTAGAATGCAGATACAAGAGCCCCACCCCAGACCTCCTGCATAAGAAACTCCGAGAGTGGGGCCCAGCCAGCAGTCCATATTAATAAAGACTCCAGGTGATTCTTACACTAGAGTGTGAGAAGCACTGCCTGAGGGCATGCCTCTGGTCCTGACCCATTATCAGCATTTCAACCATTAAAGCCAGGGAAAAACTTAAAATGTACTTACTTCTCGATATTGCAGCCACTGAACTCTTTCCCCCACCACTGCACCCTCCCCACCCCCCCCAAATCTTAACATTTTGGAGCTAAGGAGGACTGTAGAGATCGTTTCGTTCTAGGCTCACCATGTTGAGTCTGATGGGGAAACTGGGATTTAGAAGAACTAAGGTAATTATCACACAGTCCTCATCCAGAACCGGGGACAGTGCTCTTTCTACCACATTCATCGCCTTCCATATCTGTGATCAGCTTTCTTCCCTCCCTTTATGTCCCTGTTTCTTTCATTTATTTATGTATTGCTGTCTCATTACTTCCATCTGCCTTACCCTAAAGTCCACCACTCCTTTTTTTCCCTAGAGCTCTGTTTTCTGCATTACTTGTTCTTTATAATATTAATGAAAACGAGAAAAATTCATAGATTGTTTATATTTGCCCTACTGTTTTTAAAATTTGGTTTATTTTGATCAAACTTTTGCCTCTTGGGCTACTAAAGTGGCGTTAAACCTGTCAAAAATGATAATTTGTTTTTTTTTGTTTTTTGTTTTTTTTTTTGTTTTTTTAACAGCCAGACTAATTGTTAGGGAGATTTCTGCCCATCTTTGCCCACTAACGGAGACCATAAAAATAACCAGGTTGAAAACAGAGGGAGCAGTACAGGTCCCCCTGCTAGCTGATTAATTGCTTCTATCCTGTGTTGGTTGTTTAAAAAATGAGTCCTATCCTGCAACCTCTTATTTTAGAATTGTTTCTAAAAATCAGAAAATAGTGTATGTGGTTTTGGTTACAGTTTTAAACCGATAGTGTCACTTCTAGTAGTTCTTCAGATGGCTGTTTGAATAGACGACCACAGCCTGGGAGCCTTTGACTATTCTCAGAGGAAACTGAAGCTTTAAAAGCAGTAGAATTAAATAGAATCATGGTGTTCAGTCTTTCCTGGCTCTGAATTGCAAATTGTGCGTCCTCGGTTTGCCAGCTTATTTTACTACGTGTTTTTGGAAAAAGGATTTATCTTTTCAATAGTGATTTCACTCTCCTATGAAACAAACCCATTTGTATCTCTAAATTGTGGGCTCGTCTCCATGAAAGGATCTTGATTTATCTATATATCTAATTACTGTGTTTTGCCATTTGCTATTATAGAATACCTCTTTAAGAGTTAATACTTCATTTGTAACTAGGTCTTCTGCTTTGTATCTTTAGCTACATGTAATCTTCTATTCCTATCTCCTCATTTCTTTGTGGAGCTGAGTTTGCTGATATCAAAGGGCTGAAGGAAGTGATGAATCTTACTCAGATTCTCAACTCAGCCTAGCATTTCAACTTTGCCGTTGGACGTATAAAAATCAAAATAGGTTCCTGTCTCCACTCGCATCAGCCAAGTCCCAAACAGAAGTATTTATTTATTACTTGCTTATTTATTTTTAAAGATTTTATTTCTTTAGAAAGCATGCAGGTAGCGGGAGGGGCGGAAGGAGAGGGAGAGAGAAAGCAGACCCTGGGCTGAGTGCAGAGCCTGACGCAGGGCCTCCATCCTATGACCTCGAGACCGTGACCCAAGCCGAAACCAGGAGTAGGATGCCCAACCGACTGAGCCGCCCAGGTGCCTCCTCGGTAGAAATATTTGAAGAAATTCCGGGGGCGTCTGGGCGGCTCAGGTCTTAATCCTGGGGTCCTAGGATCAAGCCCCGTGTCAGGCTCCCTCCTCAATGGGGAGTCTGCTTCTCCCTCTGTCTCCCCCCACACACCCATGCCCACTTGTGCTCTCTCTCTCGCTCACTCTCTCTCAATAAATAAATTAAATCTTAAATTTCATGTCACTCCCTGAAGTAGAGCACAGAGGTGCTTGTCATCAAATTACCCAACATTGATCTGCACCCAGTCTCCCGAGCTTTAAGCAGGTGAAAGCTCTGTTGCCTTATGTCAAAAAGCAAAAGTCGCTGATCTGCATAGAGCTCAACTCTGCTGCAGACTTTCCTTGTCAATGCAAGACTCTGCTTTCTAGATCTTTGGTACTTAGCAGGATCAGCCACTAAGCTGTATTCCTTTTTGGTCACCAACCAGCATTCTCTGCTGTCAAATCAGCTAGATAAGAGATTCATGAACTCCCTCCCACTCCAAGCATTAAACCTTATTTAAATAATGTATTACTTTATTTCAGGGGGTTAATTCATCAGCCACCAGCTATTGGGAAAGTGTTGGTCACGACATAAAGCAGTTGTCTCTGAAAATGCATTCTTCTTGACAAATTATCATAGCTCACTTGTCTATCTCCTTATCACAAGGAGAATTATTTTCTAAATCTATATTTTAAAATGTATAAATGACTGTCTTCTGACTCCCTCCCTAGTTGAAATTGAACTTGGCATCAATGGAGCTGTCAGTGGCATTCAGTGCATGTAAAATTGTATTAACTTTTTAGCCAAATGAACATAAAACTACGCCTCTTCAGATTTTCCCAAATGTCGCTGGAACTCTGAAGAGAATCCATAAAATTTACTCTCTGACGTATAAGATACTCCAAATTGATTTTTTAGTCCCCTGTTAGATCCAGTGTAGCTGAGCTGGACATGAATGGAAGAACCAGGATTAGAGCTAGAAAAACCAGGCTATCCACTTGAAAATGCCGTGTGTATGGGGGCTCTGTCTCGCTTAAGGCCAAGCCATGAGTGGTCCTCTTAGGTAATGAGCAAAGAAGCCTTTTTTATATCCTTCTCAAGTGCAGTCTCTCTCCATCCTCTTTACATGTTGAAGAGCAAGTATACTAGAAATAGAAATCCAGATGGAATTACACGGACTTAGTAGTCATTAGGAAATTAAATAGATCCACTTCCAATGTATTAAATTTTAATGTATACTGTACCAGGGTCTCCTAATGTTTTTCACACTGTAATTTCATTCAATAAACATTTGAGCACCCATTTTGTAGGTGTACACTAGATAATCTGGGACACTTAAAGATGAGAAAGACCCTGGTCACCAAAGACTTGACAGTTTTTGCCTATGGATCTCAGTATTGGGCTTTGAGCTAAAGTTTTTACTTCCTTCTAACAAATTCTATGTGATCGGAAGTTCTTTGATTTTAAGTGCAAGACTACTACTACAGTGCTCTGTAGAAAATAACCAGAATTCCAGATATTTATCCTACAGAGATTCATTGTTTACTGTATGCAAGGAACTCTTTTAGGCTTAACGGGGAAACTAGTAGCACATAATACCTGCCCTCAGGTGGATTTCAGAGTAAGAGGGTGAAGTGTACACAGATGGCTATTTTGACCTCTTTTATGGGGCTTGTTATGTTGTACTTTGTACTATAGAGTATTCTTATGGATCAAAGGGACATTTGTTTGGAAGACACAGGTAGTAGTTATGACAAAACTTTTATAAGGTATTTTTTACCTCAAAAAAATGTGAGGTGTGTGTTAAAATTTTTTTGAACAAAACAACCTTGGGACCTATTTTAAATGTTTTTTTTTACTAGGAAAAAAAAAAATCCCCCCCCCCTTTGATCAGCTTATTTTACTGTTAGTATTGGAGGATGAATTTTTTAAAGCAAAAAACCTGTTCAGTTGAGGGTCGTTGTTATTGTTTTAATTCACGTCTTCCACTTTATTTGGGACTGTGTCCAAGCCTGTTAGTTACTCCCTCGCTTAGCTTCTTCAATGTAGACCTTCCCCCTGGGCAGCTGGGAGGGTCGGCGAGGAGTGCTGACAGCTGCGTGCACAGTGACCGCGTATCAGCACCGTTTCTCTGCATGCGGGCTGAGCCCTGAGTTGGTAACATTCCTGATACATTCACCAGGTTTCAAATGTCTCCCTCTTAGAAGACACTTAGGCCTCTGGTTCGAGACTACTTAAAATCTCTGAAACAATTTTAGTGTTTTGGGGAACTGCATATGGTATCCCCAGACCTTTATTTGGTATTTTCGTAATTTTTTTTCTGTCTTTTTCTGGGTCATTATTACCCTGTATTTAAGGGAGAAAAATAATTTTAAACTGAGCAATTGCTTGGTGTAATTACTGATAATTTTTCATTTCATTTTTTAGTTTAATTCTTGACTTAAAATTCTTAATTCCAAAGAAGGTGGTAAAAACACATCTATCTATAAAATTGTAAGTTCTAACATTTACTTACAGAGTGTAATATTTAGGAAATTAATGGTCAGAGTTCACAAATCCAAAACCGATTTCTTCTGAAAACCACGGAACATAACTATTGTCCATTACCTACTCGTATTTCACCCTTTCAGAAAGTCTTGTGGACATCACTCACGTTTGTTTTTCCTTCCATTCTGTGTCTGTAAAGCTTCTCTGCCTTGCTCTAAGTCAGCAGTTTTCATGCAGCTGTTTCCTCATCAAGGTACTCTTTCCTTCCGCCACCTCTGCACGAAATGCCGCTTACCCCGCGCTCATCCCGGGCACATGGCATGAGACTTCATTCACCGAGCCCTGTCGGCACAGATTGGCTTAGCACCTGAGGCACTTGTAAAATCGCCGCTTTAAGGTCTGGTGCTCTCTGGCCCTGCAGGGCGGTGCGTCCTGTGTCCGTGAACGAGCTGCTTCCACCCCCTACCCCTACCCCCGGAACACCCAACATGCGGTCCAGCCCTGCGCGAACACAGGCCGGTGAACAGGAAACTCCAGGGAGAGTTCATAGAGAAAGCAGGGTATGTGGTTTGAGGAAGAGTTTTTAGCTTAGGAAATACTTGTTTTCCCCCAATATAAATCCAATCCCAGTACTTGCTTAGAAATTAAAGCTGGCTGTGTACTCTTATCGCCTATATTTAAAAAAAGGGAATATGGTCTTTCATTAGCTCTAGGGACTAAGAAGGAAAAATGTGATATGCTTCTATCTAATTTATAAAAGTTGTCTTCTTTTACTCTTCTATAACTATTATACCAAAAGATCAGACCAAATACAAAAAGAAGTATTGGCAACTGATGAAAGTACATTAAAAGTTTTGTTAATTCTTACAGTTTTGTATATCTAGCTTAAAATAGAAATATTTCTAAACACATATTTAACATGTCTTCATGAAGGTATTTACTGTCCCATAAGAATAAGCTATAGTTACCTTTTCTAAGATTTATTGTATTTTGTACTTGTTCACATTAACTTAGGTACACATTCTAGTGTGAAATTCAAGTACTGTGCATTTGTTCTAATACTCCTTTCAGTACGTCACTTGGTCTTTTTTATTTCAGGTATTAGGAGCATCTTGATTTGTGTAGAATTATTTTATCTGTGTGCAGAAAGTCTTCACATGAATGATTTTATCTGAGTGTTCTAACAACCCTTTGAAATAGGCACATCTACTCTTATCCTTAATTGACAGATTAAGAACTAAAACCAAATTAGGGTCTGATCGTACCAAGACCCAAACAAACCTGGGTCTTCTGACATGTTTGCATCATTGTCTGTAACTGATGAGCCCTCTAATATGTTTGCCCTCTCATATATGTCATAGGATTTTTCTGACAGGTTTGCCATAGCATAGATGTAGTCAACTAAGCAACGCAGACTCAGGTAACCTACCAGCCTTCCCGTGCAGGTGGTGTGAGATTCAAGTTATTCGTCTTTTATTTTTGTTGTGTGACTTCCCACAAGTCACCTAACCCCTTTTTCTTCAGCTTCTCGAGAACTGTAAGGGATTCCATCCTTTTATTATTTCATGAAAGTAATAGGTTCCGGTTTGGGAGAACCATTTTGGTGCTTAAAAATTAGGTGAATTTTTAAAATGAAGTGTTTTATTATTCATCAGACTGGATCTATCCCTAGTTGTCAAAATAAATAAACCCTGATACCTGCCTTCAAGGAACTCATGTTCGAGCAGAGGAGATAGACATACAACTTCAATTAACTATCATGCACTCTAATCATTTTTCCCATTTTCCCACTTGACTTACTAAATTCTGGCCAATAACACCTTTTATTTAGGATTTCATCTTTATCAGGAACCACCACAATTCACTGAATTCGCAATTCAGTGTTTATTCATGCACTGCTGTAGAGAATTTCAGCTTTTTCCGTCCTGCATGTTTGTAACTTGGCTGCACGTTTGACCACACCCTATCTGTGGGAGAACTTAAGGAAATCAGGACCAGGAAGTTTTTACCTTTGTTTCATTCAGGTGGTAACTTTGGGGTTTCCATCACCTCATGGGGTTTTTTTGCTTTTGTGCCCACTGAGGTTCAGAAGGGTGAGCCAGTGCTTAGGGGCCTAAGAGACCAGAGACCAGAGTGCAAAGCCTCGGAGAGGCAACACCAGGTTCTGCTCCCTAATTTAGATTATAGCCCATACCGGTGCAGGGTGGATTCTGTCTGCATTTCAGCAGTCTGACCGTCTGAGAGTTCTTCCTATGGAATGCTAAGACTTCACTGCTTATGGAATGCTATGCTTATGGAATGCTAAGATTTCACTGTAGAAGGCAGAAAGAAAGACTGCTGCCCAAATTCTCAGACATGCTAATTATGCGTGGAAACAGAAATGTCAGAACCGCACAGTACGATCGCTGCTTCCTACTAACTTGGCTTTTCCAAAATGCTGTACCTTCTTAAAAATATAATGCCTTTTTAATTGATTTTTTTCGTAAAAATGAACCCTCCGCAGTGTATATGCCAGCTTCTCTTTGATCTTTAAGCTAAAACAGCTTTGCTGTGAAGTTGGGAATCAGTTTTACCACATTTACCTGTGTGTGGTTTATAGAGTTGGGTCACTGAGTAGGAAGAAAACACACATACAAAAATGAGAGTTGAGATGAAAATTTATTTGAGAGTGGGAATAGGATGTCAACCTCTCACATAGCATGGGAGCCTTTGGCTATGAGTGATGGGACTAAGTCAGTGATACTTTAACATTTTTTACCAAAAGGAACACATGCTCATTAGGAAAACAATTAGAAAATTCAGAAGAATAGAAGAAAAAATCACCCATGATCCCACCACTCTAAGATTAATCACTGTTCATTAACATTTTAGTACATCTTCTTCTGTTGTCTTTTCTTTACCTAGTAGAGGTCCTCATATGTATAAGACCTTTATACCTTGCTTTCTATCCTTAACATTTAACAAGAAATAAATAAGGCTTTTAAAATTTTTATTTAGAGGTCTGAAGGTTACTTGCTTAACAGAAAATAGAATATCCTTAGTATTTCTTTGAAGACATCTTCACCCTAGTGACTTAATCTGTGTGACCCCAACTTCTGTAACTTTAATTCTTAAGAATATCAGTGGGCAGCAGGCTCTTGTCCTCAGACGAAAGCATTGCCACCTTGCAGTGTAATGACTGCTTTCTCCCCGGAGCGAGCTGAGTCTCGTGGTGGCAAGGCCGTGTCACGGGTGGGCACACAAGAACAAGCCCCAGGGTGGCAGATTGCTGGCAGAGAGCCACAGTCCCTCCTCATGGTGGGCCACACTGGGCTCCTCCTGATGGCTGTCTCCTGGTTGTTTCAAACCCTTGTCTTTTTAAATCCTAACTTTGCCTGAATCTTATTTTCTATGAAGGGTAAGAACCCACATAAGGAACTGTGGACTTGAACTTGTAGGCCACATGCAGATTTAAGGAAATGGAAAGTCAGATGCACTAAGTTCATGATAATTTCAGATGGAGGAAGCTAAACAATATTTTTCTTTTCTTTTCTTTCTTTTCTTTTCTTTTCTTGTCCATTCAAAATGTGGCACCACACCCTGGAGATCAAGGGTTGCATGCTTTGGGGCTCTGAATTACAACAATGATCACATTGAAAAATGGAAGCATTCAGTTCAACCAATATTTACTGAGAAAGATAACAACTAGATCTTACCAGAAAATGAAAATGAATAAGAAACGATCTTTGCTTTTCTAAGTGCTTTTACTCTCATAGAGGAAATAAGATGTATACACAAGCTGTGGTAGCAGGGGCAGAATGTAAGACGTGTAAATGCCATCTAGAAGCAGGGAGAGAGGGAGACGGTAGCTCTGGCAGGACACAGCAGAGTGCATCGTGAAGGAACTGGAGATGAGGAAAAAGTGGGTCGGATTTATCTTGTGGAGACAGACAAGGCACCAGAGAGAGCCTGCGCAGACGCTCACCGCATAGGTCAGGGCACGCCGGAGGTGACGAGCAGCCTCCTGTCAATTTTGTTATTTTTCTTAAAAAAATCACTCTGGAGAAGATGCAGATACATAGGCAGAAGAGAATAAAAATCATCCAGGAGTCTGTTATCCAGAGAAAAGTTCTGTGGACATTGTGGTGGCCTTTCTTCCGTTCATCTTTCCGCACAGAAGGTTGGAATAGAGCAGACTGAAGATGCCGGTCCACTGTGCGTGGCTCCTCGAGGGGGGTGACAGACCCCTAGCCCAGTGCACTTTTTCATAAAAAAGCACTAACAAATGCCCCATGTTCCTCTGAAAAGTTCCAGACAGCAAACCGTTAATTGAGCCTCTGGAAATCTGGCCGCCTGCCTCCAGATGCCTTACACTCTGAATTGAACGCAAGGCTGAGCCTAAATGATGTGTGGCTCCTAGGAGATCATCACAAATCCAGTTCCTGCTCGGAGCCACGAGGCAGATGTGTGGATCTACGTCCCTTTTCTATAGCAAAAATACTTTTTTGACTTGAAATGGTGCTTTGTCCAAAAACGAGTATTTTTCCTCTCCCAGATTTCATTTATATTTTAAAAGTCAAATGGTATGATAAGAATAAAATAAAAATTACCTGAATGAACACCTTCCAGAAGTAACAAGTTTGGCAGATGTTGGCTGGCCCAGCCTCTTTTTTTTTTTCCCCTGTGAGATTTTTTTTCCTTCAAATTTATGGTCATCTTTCTGTATCAGTAAATATCAAGCAGTACTTTACATTTTGATATAAATTGCTAAAATGCTGTCCAGCTTTCTGCTCTCCTACCAAGTTATGCCACAGGTGGATATAATCACCGATTATTTTGGTAAATTTTATTGAAGTATAGCAGAAAAGTACACAGATCAAGAAACAGAGCATTACCAACACCCCCAAGAAACCACCTGCCTCCCCCTTCCAGTGGCTGCATCCCCAGGGTGACCACTCTTCTGTTACCTATCTAATTTGCAGTCTTTACTAATCAAATGGGCAAAAGGTATCTTTTTTTTTTTTTGCTTCTGGTTACTTTTATGAAGTTACTGTTCGGACTGCTTCTAAAATTCACGGTCGGGCCCAATTTTTGGAAGTTAAGTCTCCTCCATGAGAGAAATGAATGGCGTCTACTTTAGGTGCAGAACACAAAGGGATTTGCCATAGTTGAAAACATTAAAGGAAGAGTCTACAGTATAACCTTTGTCATGTGCTATTTTCTCAGTAAATATTTGAGTTCCTTTGGGACAGGCACTATGATTAAAAAAAAAAAAAGTATCCTCCTTTCTTTGAAACGACAGATTTCAGTACCTTCTGCAACTGGAGAGTATATTCTGTGTAGAAACAGCAGTGAGGATATGTGGCTAGAAGCTGACCTCTGCTGGAAGCTTCTGGTATGATGTGGAGGAAGGAGCCCTAATTTTCCCTGGCGGCTGCTAGCCTTCATTCAGCTCAAGCCTGCCTGCCTCTAGCTTTCCCTTGCAACTTCTCAGTTGTTGTTGTTGTTGTTTTTTCTTACGCTGTTTTTCTGCTGTGATAAGCAAATTTTGCTTAACAAAATGTTTTCTGTGTGGCCAGGTCTTTGTAAACATCCTAGCGGTTGACTGTTGAAATATGCGAAAAACAATTCGCCAGGTTATATCGTATCCGCCTCATGAGATTCAGGCCTGGAGCTTTTCTGCAGAGGAGGGGGAGTAACTAGGTGCTCTGCTTCTCTCCAGGAATCGACAAGGAGAACGTTGAACTCTCCCCCACCACTGGGCACTGTAACAGTGGACGAACTCGCCACGGATCCGCAAGCCAAGTGCAGAAGCAAAGAAGCGCTGGCAGTTTCAAACGTAATAGCATTAAGAAGATCGTGTGAAGCTTTCTTTCTGTCCTTTTTCAAACAGACTTAACTCCCACGGGCTCGTCACTAGTGACCCCTTCACCACCGTGCTGTGATGCTGCACTTCATGTCTTTAATGAGCCCACCCACGTCCGCCGTGTTGCCAGATGATCAACTCTTGGAAGCATTGCCTAAGTTTAATGCTGCTTTTTTTTTTTACTTTGTTTTCCTTCTACTTTTGGTGTGTCTGGTTTAAGCAGGTGTTCAGAACAACTGCAAAGAAAGTGGGAGGTCAGGACGCTTGAACTGAGAACATCCCAATTGCGCGAGAGGATGGATTCTCGAATACTTGCTACCACTGGCCAGCTATGAAAGCCATTTGCACAGAGCTCTCTGCCTTCTCTGTTTTCCCCTTCTTCATCATACAAAGTAAAGTGTTAGTCTTATTTACACACTTTTCAAGATAGAAGTTTATGGGAGAAATAATACTATAACCCCAGTATGTTTAATCTGACTTTTAGCTGTGGACTTTTTTTTACCTTACACAACTGAAGGAACCATAGAGGTCAAGCCTCAGTGACTTCACACCATAAAGCCACAGGCAAGGTACTTCGGGGGGTGGAGGGATTTAGTGTTTTGTAACGAGTTCTTAAGAAGTACTAACACTTGAGTATTAGCAATAATTACAGGAAAATAAGCATAACCACGTATATCTTAACGTTATCGAATTAAAGCGATGGGTTCTGAGGCCTTATCCAAACTCAGTCATCCAAACTAGTTAATTTTTTTCCTCTGGTTGATTATCATTTAATCTTTAAATATACTAAAAGTTGTTGTTTTTTGTTTTTATAAGCCAAAACTATACTAAGTATAGTAACTATATGTTTTCCCCCCTCCTCCTCTTCTTTCCCAAATAATTCTGAGCAGGGTAATCAGTGAACAAAGTATTGAAAATTGTTCCTTGAAGGTAATTTTCGTAGATGTTTGCATTAGCTCCATAGCAAAATGGAATGGTACGTGACTTTTAGAGTAGCTGATGCTTTTATTTTGTTTAATAATTTTCCCAGAAACACAGAGTACAGTGTATATTATCAAAAATTTCTTCGATAACATGTATTTTAAGTGTCTTGTAATCTTCCCCCTCCCCTCCAAAAAATCAGGAATCTCTTTGACAAAACATTTGGGTTCTATATGATAGAATTGCATTTAATCACTGTGAAAGGACTGGTCAGCCTGCATTAGGATGACAGTAGGGGACCTTAAGAGTTGCTGCTATACTGAACGGTATGGTTTATCCTGGTGTTGGAATTTCCACAGTAATGCAGATCCAATTTTTTGTGGTACCTGCAGTATGCAAAATGATTTGACTTCAGTGAACATAGTAGTAGTATCTGGATGTTCCAATTTAGATCTAAACCATATTTATTACAAAAAGATATCCCCCTACTCCCAGGTTCCCTTTATATGTTACGATGTAATGGCTTTGGGAGGGGAGAAAACACCTAGGGGAGGGGGAGCTTCCTGTAGTGCTGTTTCATGAGTGGATTTCAGTAAATTAAATTCCACAGCTAAATCAATAAATAATGGTACATTGAAGTGTTCTGATTTTAATAATATAACACATTTCACATTTATCCACACAGTAACAATGTAATATGTTAATGTAAATAAAATTGCTTTTGATATTCAGAAATAACAAGAATTTAATTTTTTTAATTTGTTTACAGTCTGGGAAAAGTAAGAACCATTTGCCAAAATAAAAGGAAAAAACTTTAGTATTAATAATTATTTTGACGTAGACTTGTTGGACAATATTGAAGACAGGTGCAATTAACTAAACTTTTGTTTTTGACTGTTGTAGAGGCTGCATTAGAGTCGAATGTTCATGGTAACATAGCAGCTAGGACTATAAAACCACGGAGACGAGAACTGAGTTTAGAAACAGATCCTTAACATCCCGATGCTAAGCGGCTGTTAGGTCTTGGTTCTCCCTCAACCCAGTGCTTCTGGGAAGGTAGCGCCACTTCTTGGATCCTGGAATAAAAGGCAGATATGAGCCTTTAATCATTGTGGTTCCATGTTTTTCCTCTTTGTTGGTTGGTTTGGTGCATGTTGGTGGGTGTTGTTAGGCTGTTTTGCTTCTCCCATCAAAATAGAGAAACTGCCAAAGGTTTTCTGTTAAAAAAAAAAAAAAATAGTGTTTCCATAACAAGTTTTCCAAGGAATTGCTATTTCTTAAATTTATTCATTATCTCCCTCTAGTGTAATGAATGGAATGAATTCACTTAAAGTACCTCATGAAATGATCAGCGTTGCACAAATCAAAATTGAGCCTTCTTTGAACGGAAAATACTTTTGACCAGTACATCCCAGAAATCTGAAAACCTACTAAGGTTTAAAATTTACCTTGTTTAGAGAACTTCCAACTTTTGAGGAAAATCTAGCTTTCCAAGTAACTAAAGTGAACATGAGCTAAGTCTCACCAATGTGCTTCCCCTGAGAAATGAAACACTCTTAGGCCTCATACCATAATCTGCACAAGAAATCCGAAGCTCAGAGCAGGTTTCCCATTTTGTGTAATCTGATGTAAGTTCTATACAGAACATTAGAAGTCATTTGTTTGGGATTTTTTTTTTAAAAGAGGCAAACATTGTCAATTCATCACATTCTCATTGTGCATAACCCACCTGTTTTATCACTGCTCCAGTCCCAGGGGTGGGCCCTTGTTTGCCAACATTGAAAACACAGTTCTCTGGCTTTGAGGGAAAGCACCAAGGCTCTCTCCTTCATCCACTCGACCAACATCTTCATTACTGAATGCCAGCCCTGGGCCGGTCCTGAGCCCAGTGCTGAGGATGCCACGGTGAGCGGTCAGCTGCCACTCCCCCCCCCCCCCCAGGACGGAAGCTGGCAGCCCTCCCTCCCTGCTTAGCGGGTTTTAGGGTTTTTCAGTTTGTTTGGGCCTTTGTTTTCTCGTTTTGTTTTACACCCTTCCCAACCCTCCAGGCATAATGAGGCATGTCTTATTCAATGTTATGCAATGGACTTATACAAAAATTCACTCTTCGTGTCAGCCACACAATTTTTTTTAAAGCAGTATATTCACCTGTAAATAGTTGTGTAAAATTTGACAGAAAAGTATATTTACTACACTGTAAATACATGTGATGATATATTGTATTATTTTGCTTTTTTGTAAAGCAGTTAGTTGCTGTACATGGATAACAAAAACTTGATTATTCTCGTGTTAGTATTGTTAACTTCTTCCTGCGACTGCGTCACATCATTTAAAGAAAATGCTGTGTATTGTAAACTGACATTGTATATGGTAACTTCCTCTCCTTTCCATCTGGGCCTAGACTCTGGCAGTTCCCTCGTCTACGACCTTGTTAATATTGTACGCCAGCAGGAGAGATACTGCCCAACAGTCAGAACCGATCATTATAGGGGAAAATTGTAGAACTCCACCTCAGATCACTGTTGTTCCCCACCCCATCTTCCTCCCTGTGTATGTACTGCACCCCCCTTTTTTAAGTAAAATGTAAATTCAATCTGCTCTAAGATGTGGGGAGTTGTTTAATTTCTTCACATGCCTCAGCTCTGTTTTCTCACTTTCCCCCCTCCCCCCACTTCTCCCCAGTCTTTTGAAACATCAAGGCCATTTCCTTTCTTTTACGGATGCCTTGGGTTCGCCTCCCTCCCCAGCCCCTCTGTGGGAAAGACCTTTCTATTTCCGGAACCTCTCGAAACAAAAGTAAAATAATTTGAGGGAAACGTGTAGGGGAGGAAAGAGTTTTCCTCGAGCCTCTTTGGGTCCCTGGCTGGTCTGAAAAACAAACCGACGAGAACAGCCCAACAGAAGAGAAGCACAGCACAGATGCGTTCTGTTTCCCTACAAGTTTATGTGACACAGGAGCCTTCCCAAGAAAACGAAGACCCGGAGAAACCGTGAACCCCGAGTGTTTCTGTGCTCGGTCTGATGAAGAGCGGGCAGTCGTGGAGGAACGTGATCGGTCTGAGAGGATGAGGTAAGTGTCATCAGCCGGGGGACCTTAGCAAGGCCTGCGCATTCCGTTGTCTTCTCTTTGGCGATAAGGACGCTCTGCTTTTCTGGGCCCAGGGAGGACGCCTCTCATAGAGGGTTTTCTGTCCTGTTTTCAGGGCAGGGGCAAGGTCAGAGTGCGTGCCTCCACCATTTTCTCAGACTCCTTCAGCTTAAAATCTTCAGTAGGCCGAGGTGCCATATTCTGGAGTTGCAGGTCCTAAATGCCATCAAATGCTTTTTCAGGACCTGCCAACCTGAGAGGTCACTCTGGGAGAAGCTGTCTTGACTTCTTTTAACATGAGCACTTAGAAATGCCAGGACACCCCGAGATCGAGCAGTCCACGGGCCTGCGTTAGGGCCCCACAGCTCTCCCAACTTTTCAGCTCTCCCTCGGCAGACTCTGTCGTGACACTACGTGTGTAAACACTGGAAAACACTCTCTGGCTCAGCTGCTACGAGCTTTACTGTTTTCTTTACCTCATTATGTGGGCTACTCCCAGATGGAGAAAGAATCCAGCCTAAATCCTGGAGGCAGGACAGAGCTGGGCCTTAGGAGGATAACAGTGTCTGGCATTAAATAAAAGACTAAAACACCATGAAACTGGTTCCTGCAGGTCTGAGGCAAGTGCTGGTCTGTTTATGGGAAGACTGAGAAAGCAGGTGTCCCTTTCCTAAAGAGCTTCCTGATACTTCTCGGGCCCATCCCAAACCTCTGAGGCAAAGGAAGAGTCCAGGGATGGGGCCCCGGGAGGGACAGGCAGAGTTTAAAGCCTCTGAGGTGATTGCCTTGGGTCCCCAGGCATAATGCAGACAGCTGTCTTCTCCCTGGGGCCTAAAGCATGGTAGCCAAAATGGGGGGTGCCTTTGGGGTAATAACTGCTTGGACCACACCTCTCCATCTCTTGACAACAAGCACCTTGAGGACATGGACTATACTCTTTATCTTCTGTGGGGCCACATGCCCATTTTTTGCCTGCACAGCCTTTTACTTTCTGGGACACCCTCAGGGACTTGAGAAATGACCCAGAAGTGCGTCCAGGTAGAGTTACGTCTAGTGCTAGAGAAGGCCGCTGAGGCTGGGGATGACCTGGCCCGGGGAGCACGGGGAGCAGAGCACGCCAGAAAAGAGATCCACTCATTCTGTTCTTTCTTTTCCTCCGTTCTTTTGTCCCACTTCAGGCGATGCACCCTAATTTTCTACGTTTTATCTCCATAAAAACATGCCTTAGCCCCAGAACTGCAAAAATGGGGGTACCCTGTATCTTTGAGTCTGGCCCAAAGTCAAAGTGCAATGAGAAATTGACGGCAAGGGATGCTCTCTTACCGATTTAGTAATCTGTGAATGGAGGGCAGGAAAGGGGAATAGGTGATTTATGCTTCAAGCAAAAACACTACCACCTCCAAACTTATTTCTAGGATTCTACAGGAGACCAAAAAAAAAAAAAAGTCAAACAATTTTTGAGCTTCAGCATTCATTCATTCATGGAGGAAGCATTTATTGGACTCTGGTTTTCACAAATGAACTCCAGCATCAGCACTTCCCGGAAACAGCTCTTTTCAGGCACTTCCTTCTCTTGGTTCTGTAACAGCTTCTCGTGAACAGTGTTGTGATCAGCCGGTGCTATTCCCCTGGCCTCCAGTTACAGGGGTCGTGCTTGTTCAAGGTACTCAGCAGAGGGTTGCCCAGTAACACTTAAGGCTCTCCATTATCAGGGAACTGTAGAAATAGATGAACTAGAAAAAAAAGACCCCATTCACAGTAGCAATCCCAATGCAAAAATCCCTACCAAAATGGAGATGACCTAGGTCTACGTAATAAAGGCCTATTGAAAACTTAACCCAGGTTTTCAGATTTCACGTATCAGTGAAATTTCCAAAATGTATTTTGTCAACTCACGCATTTAGAAAAAAGCCAAAAAAAAAAAAAAAAAAAAAAAAAAAAGGTCTTTTTATAATGGAAAAGCTATTTCATTCCCGAAGGGTAGGGAGAGGGGGAATTCTTTTAGAGGAATTGATTTTGCTTTATACAAAAGTCACTGTGTTGTCCTTATTTTCCTCCCTTTGCTGCGGATTCAGTCCGCCCCAGTGCTGCTCAGCAGGCAGACATGTGAGGGGCCAGTCTGAAGAGCTGAGTAAGTGGAAAGACAAACCACAGTCCTGGATGGGAACGCTGAACATTATAGAGTGCCAAATCTTCCCAAATTACTGGTCTAATGCCCTTCCAATCAAGATCCTAACAAATGATGCTAGGGTACATATTGGAATTACAATAAACAAGAAAAAGTATAGTTGGAAACTTCCCTATTAGGTAATACAGAATTTTTTTAAGTATTTCAGATTGAAAATACAATTAAACTAAATAGAATGGAACAAGCAAAAAAAAAAAAGTCCTAATTATACTATAGTTAAAAAAAAAAAGCCCCAGTAACCCCCAAATCTCATTGACCCCACAGAAGCTTCCTACCCTGCTACATGTCCACCACTGGTCAGTAGGGGGCGCTGCTCGCCCAATTTCTAGGGCTCCAGAGTGCCCAGCCGCCACAGCAAAGGTCTGGTCAGACAGCAGAGGGAGAGCTCAGGCAGCCTGGCCCAGTCTCTCCCTGGGATGAAGGAAATGTTCCATATACACACTACCGGACATGGTGCCACAGCCACACGCGGCTGTCGGACCCATGAAATGTGGCTATTGAGACTGAGGAACTCACTTTATTAAATGTAGATTGTTACATGTGGCTACCGGCTTGGACAGCCCAGCATCTGAAGGGTCTCACATTAGCAATTGTAGGCCCAAGGGCAGATGTGCCATCACTTCTCATAGTCACTGCCAGAACTTGGCACCACAAAATAAATCACAAGGGTCAGAAAAAGCTATTCTCCACTGTCTGGAAGGTCATCTAGAAATGTTAGCCATGAACATCAAAACTCTCACAATAGGGAAGGACTTTGTAAGCCTAAAAGCAGCGGAAGAAATCCTAAAGATTATGCTTAAAATGTCCTCAGGTCCAGAGAACTCACACCCAAAACTTAAAGGTGAAAAAACTGAGAAATTACTCTCATTAGAATGAGTTCACTAAAATCAACTTTAAGAAAAGGCCCACGTTGGGGAAAAATAAATGGGCAAAGGACATGAATGGCTAATCCACAGAAAGGAAACACTGTACCAATTGCTAAATACTATACAATGAAAAAGTTCGTAGTCAAAAAATGCCAATAGAAACTGTGAAATATCATTTTCATCTGTCAAATTAGCAAAGACATCTGATTAATACTTGGTGCTGGTCAGGAGAGAAGCGTGATGGATTCACCTGTGTACTTGACTTCACCTTTCCGTACCACTAGCCTTAAAAACATCCACACTGTTTGCCCCAGTAACCCTGTATCTGGGAATCTAGCCTGGAGTTATCAGAGCGCTAATGCTTCCATCAAAGTATTATTTATAAGATCAAAACACCTGGACACAACCAAAATGTTGGCTCAATCATCTACGTTCATCCAGCACTTTCTGGAAGTTGACAGGGCCTCCTTATGCAGCCTTTTAAAATGGGTTTAAAGGGGGCCCTTGGGTGGCTCAGTCAGCTGAGCCTCCATCTCTTGATTTTGGCTCCAGTCATGATCTTGGGGTCCCGGGATCGAGCCCCCTCCATGCTCAGCGGGGACTCCACTTGGGTATTCTCTCCCTCTGCCCCTCCCTCTGCTCATGCTCTTGCGCTCTCTCTCTCTTCCCCAAATAAATCAGTCTTTTTTTAAAAAATGGGTTTAAAGAATATGTAAATTTGGGGGCGCCTGGGTAGCTCAGTCAGTTAGGAATCTGCCTTCGGCTCGGGTCATGATCCCAGGGTCCTGGGATCGAGCACCACATCAGGCTCCCTGCTCAGTGGGGAGTCTGCTTCTCCCTCCGCCTGCCGCTCCCTGTTTGTGCTCCCTCACACTCTCTGACAAAAATAAATAAATTAATAATAAAAAGATTTAAATTTGATGGAAAGCTTCCAATCGACTAAAGAGTTTAAAAATTATGCATGAGGGCTGATCCCAAATTAAGTTTATATATGTGTACATATGTATTGATATATATAGTTAATACATAGATGTCTAGAAAAGCAATGCTGCTTCCAAGGAGTGCTCTTACCGCCCCTGAACAGCAGGGGGCGCAGGAGAATCGGGTCTCTCCCCAGGGAGGCGGGCTGATGGAGTCCGGGGAGTCCACTCTGCTCCTTTGCTGTTTTGCTCCTTGGGCTGCTCCTGCTGGAAGCCAGGCTCCCCGCTGGAGCCCCCTTTAAACATGGCCTGGCTGGCTCAGTTGGTAGAACATGTGACTCTTGATCTCAGGGTCGTGAGTTTGAGCCCCATGCCGGGGGGAGAGCTTACTTTAAAAAACCCACTGCACCTCAGTCTCTTCCCAAGAAACCTCTGGAAGCCTCCACCCCAAGGTGACCTTCCTGTGCCTCCCGTGCAATGTCACTGTTGGTGGGGATTCCCAGCAGGAAACCTGACCCTCCCTCGGCCTCGGTGTTCCTAAATATCAGTGATCCTGGCTTGTCCAGCCCAGCTCCCAACCCCCACTCCCCTCCCAGAGGTGTATTCCGCAAAACGGGGACACCTTAGACTTCTGTTTTCTTCGGTTTTCAAGCTTCCAGGGCAGGGCTGGTGGATCAGTAGCTGGGGCTTTAGCCCAACGCCTGAGATTCTGCATCAGTCCCTCCAGGCTCACCTGCCCCAGCCTCTGCCCCAACACTTCCCTGTGGGAAGGAACACCGATGGGGGCCAAGAGACCACTAGGCCATGGTCCTGTCTCTGCCACCAAGAAGCTTTGTGATCCTGGGCACTCACCTTCCCTCTTGAGACTTTGGGTTTCCCAACAGTCAAGGAGTGAGTTTGCATCAAAGGGGTTGGCAGGCAGGTATCCCCCATCCTGAGCCAGTCTCCAGCTCTTCGATCACCAGGCCTTTGGGATAACTAGAATCCCTCCTCCTGGGGCAGTCAGGCTGGGCCCAGTTACCCTTCAGTAACAAAGGGCCCTACCTCACCCCCATCTTATCTTTATTCCATGACCCAGGCTGACAAGCAGCATCCCTCTGGGACATTGCCAACCCCATGACAGGGGACAAGAGGCATGGAGAACCATGCTTTGCCTCCGAAGCCTATCCGTAAGTAATACTTCCTCCACATTTCACTGGCCAAAGCACATCACACATGGCTACGTTTGAGTTCCACAGGCACAGACAGACTCCAGGGATGGGAGGGAGGGACCCCAGGGGGGAAGCTAAGAATTAGCACAGTAGCACTGCCTGCCATTTACCCATTTACTGAGCCCTCGTTAACACCCCAGGCACCTTGTGGGGCACGTGGGTGGTGCAGTCGGTGGGGCACCTGACTCTTGGTTTCGGCTCGGGTCATGATCTCAGGGTCTTGGGATCAAGCCCCATGTCCGGCTGAGCCCTCAGTGTGCAGTCTGCTTGGGACTCTCTCTCTGTCTCCCTCTGCCCCTCCCCCCTCAGATAAATACATAAATCTTTAAAAAAAAAAACATATTCCAGGCACGTCGGGACATGACTTTCCACTCCAACGTGATGATTAACTAGAGAGCCAACCGATAGCACTGTGAGCACCAAACATTACTGTGTTTGCACCAGTATTTTGTGACCATACTGAGGTGGGAAGGTACACACACTCTTATTTTGTCTTTACAACTCTGTGAGGTAGATAGGATTATCCCCATTTTAGAGATAAGAACACTGAGGTTAAGTCATTTGGTCAAGGTCACATGACTTATAAGTGGCCGAGACAGGATGTGGACCCCAAGCCCTCTCAGTCCGAAACCTGTACTTTTTGTTTTTTTTAAGATGTATTTATTTATTTGAGAGAGAGAAAACATGAAGGGGGTAGGTTTGGGGGCTGGGGGGAGGGCCAGAAGGAGAAGCAGACTCCCCACGGAGCAGGGAGCCTGCTGTGGGATTCAAACCCAGGACCCTGGGAGCATGATCTGAGTCACCCAGGCACCCCGGAAACCTGTACCCGGGGCCTCCCCATCACATACCTCCCACAGAAAGCAGCAGAAGCCCAATGCGGAGTATCTGCCGGCCTGCTGGGAGTAAGACGACGTCAGCAGGTGGCTGACCAGGCTGTGATCCCGGGCCTGTGTGTTCTGAGACCCACAGGACAAACAAAGGCCCCTGGGACACATTCGCTCTCGGTCCGACTCCCCAGCCGAGACACCTCGACGCTCCAAGAGCACCTTGCTGGGGGGGGGGGTGAGGGGGCAGTTTTCACTCCATAAAGACAGAGAGGTTGGGGTGCTATCAGGAGGTGAAAGCAGAGCGGGAAACCAGGCGTCACTGCTTAGAGTCAAGCTCTGCTCCCGCAAGTACCAGCTCTGTGACCGTGAGCAGATCCCCCCTCCCCTCGCCGTGCCTCATTTCCCTCACCTGAAGATAGAGTTAATAATGAAACACCCTCAGGGAGCTGTTGGAGACCGCAGAGCTGATCCACGGACAGCCCGTGGCACAGCGCCTGGCAGGGAGTAGGCTTCAGGAAGGGCTAGCTCGTGTTGTTTCAGAAGCCGGAGGAAGGGTCTTCCCAAAAGAAGAAAGGAGATCTAAAGCTACCCCCGTCCGCAAGGTCACCAGGTTGTGTATCTGTATTTTAACAGTAAGTACGTATAAGTGTGTGCACACCCACGCACATCAGACACCCGAGTGAACATGCACACAATCACACCAGAGCCCGCGGATGAGAACGTGGCCCTGATGTTGGTGTCAGCTCTCCCTTCTTGGGCTTGGAATGATACCTTTGGCCTTAATGTCCGGAGGAGCAGAGATGCCGAGGGCCTGGTGCCCTCGCCAGGGGAAGGTCAGCACGTAGGCAGGGCATCACGGAGCATCACGAAAACACTCCAGGGGAGGCTGCATGGAGTTCTGTAACAGCAGAGCGGTGAGGGCAACTCACCCAGGGAAGACTTCCTGGAGGAGGCGGCATCTGTGGGATGGCTGCGGAGAGAAGAGGAAGGACATTCCAGGCAGAGGGAACGGTATGCATAAGACAAGCCAGGCATTTCATCGATCGACTCTATGTTGAGTCAGTGTCTTGGAGTCAAGGCTCATGCTCAAGAAATGGACAGTGTGATAGAGGGCCTTACTGCCTTCCAGAACCGAGGGCCCGGCTGGGGTCCGAAGGTCAAGGCCTGTTTGCGGCTCTCGCGGAGGACGTGGCAGTTCTTCTCTCCTGCAGTAGGGGGCAGCAGAGAGCCTGGAAGCAGGGCAATGTGCGGATCCGCGGGGAGCGGACTTCCGGTAGGTGAGACCCGCTGCTGGAGGCTGCTTCCCCACCCCAGATGAATCCGGAGCTTGTGTCCCTGGCCGGAAGCCACTGTTAGGAGCCATTTCCGCCGCTGGTGACAGGATTTGGAACTCACTTGGGAAGAATAAGTAAGCTTTGGGCGCTCTTCTTAGGATCTTGGAAGAAAGGTTAACAATTGATTGAGCCTGCTCCCTTCCGAGGGTCGGGGAAGGTTCTGCGTGGGCACCCCACAGTGAGGGAGAGCACCGACTTCCTGGGCACCGCTCCCAGGAAGGACAAGGAAGGACAAGGTCTGTAGATGCCGTGCTCGCCGGGGCGCCCCTCAACCCCGCCCTTGGCACCCCTAAGCAATGCCAGCTGCTTCAGCAGGTGTCTCTGCGGACCAAGCATATTTTAGGACAGGTGAAGAAAGCAAGTGAGTTCACACCACCTTCCTCCTCTCTGGAGCGCTAATTATTCATGGTTTAAAAAAAAAACAAAAACCAAAAAACAGCAGGTTGAGAGCAAGAAGAAACTGGATCCTGCCCTATTTCCACACAACATGGATGAAGAAGTCAAGGACCCTTCCCGAAAATCAGAAATGCCTCCCCCTTTCAGACTGGTTCTAGACCTCTCCACGCTGGACACCGCACGGCGGCTACACGCATTTTCTCATTACAAACCTGAAAGACCTCTGCGAGGCAGGAACTCCTGTCCCCACTCTACAGACAGGAACACCAAGGCTCCGCGAAGTGAAGTAGTGCAGAATCACGGGGCGAACAGGGCAGCTGCTTGGCGTCCAGCCCAGCTGCTTGGGATCCCCCACTACGGTGACACACTGCCACACACCGGGGGGGGGGGGGGGGGCTTAAAACAACAGAAATGTATTCTGTGACCATTCTCGAGGCCAGAAGTCTGAAAATCAAGGACTGCATTTGCTCTGGAGGCTCTAGGGAAGATTCTTTGCCTTCCCTCTTCAGCTTCTGGTGGCTGCCAGATTCTTTGGCTTACGACTGCATCACTGATAATCTGCCCCGTGTCATCACGTTGCCTTCTCTCCCATTTGTGTCACATCTCCCTCTGCCTCTTTTTTTTTTAAGATTTTTAAAATTTATTCACTTGAGAGAGCACACAACCCGAGCCAAAACCAAGAGTCACGTGTCCAAGCAACTGAGCCACCCAGGTGCCCCTGCCTCTTTTTTATAGGATAGGTGTGACTGTGTTTAGAACCCAGATGGATAACCCAGGATAATCCCCCTATCTCCAGATCCTTAACTTAATCATGTCTGCAAAGACTCTTGTTCCAGTAGGGGACTGTTTACAGGTCCCAGGGATGAGGATGTGACTATCCGCAGGGGGCATTTTCCAGCCTACCACACCACAGTTGCCCATTCCTTCCTTAATTTATTCCTTCACAGACCTTGATTGTGTGTGTCGGGCACAGTGCTAGGAGCTGGGAGCTAGAAAATCAAGAAATGACCAAGTCCCCGCCCTCAGGGACCTTTCATAGCTGTTCCCAAGTGCTCTCGTGATAAGTAGCAGGAGAAAGAGACACAAGGACAGTCACAATAGCTAGCACCTACTACCTGGACACTGATATTTACGTAGATTAACCCACCCGACCCATCCCCAGAGCCTTATCCCCATCTGTAGGGTGGCTCCATGGTCTGTATCTGTACAGAATGCTCCAGGAGCAGAGGGGAGAGGCAGTCAAGGTGATGGAAGGTGTAGTCAGGGAGGGCTTCCTGCAGGAGGTGCCATGCCACTTCCAGGGAATCTGGAAGGATGGGAGTTGGCCAGAGGAAGTGGCTGGGGGAGGAAGTAGGAGTGAGGAGGTGCCCCAGGCAGAGGGAGGCAGGAGGGAGCTGGGATGCCCTAGGACAGGGGTGAGGAGAGACAGGAGACGGGAGAAGCTGAAGCCTGTTGAGGCTTCTCCCTAGAGAATGGGGTGGAATCCCCACTGCTCCTTCCATGCGTATTTCCCAGATGGGCCTGCTGAGGCAGCTGTTGGAAATCACCTGGGGAATCGGGTCATCTGGAGGAGGAGAGGAGAGAGGCCCTGGGTCTTCTTGCTCACTGCTCCCCCAAAGGGGCCTATTGCTGTCCTGGGGCAGACCCTCCACCCCAAGGTTCCAGCTCTCGCACGGCTACTGTCTCTGGTGCCACAGGGGCCTGGCCTACTGAACAAGGCCGAGCAGGGAGAGGAGGCAGGCCAGATCCTGCAGGGCCCCCACGTGGGGCTGGGGCCAGCACGAGGAGCCCCTGTGGAGGCTCAGGTCCAGGCCTGCAGGCTGCCGCCCGCCCTCAGGGACGAGACTCTGTCTGGGGCTGCCAGAGAGAGGTGAGAGCAGGAACCCAGGGGAAGGGAAGGAACCTTCCTAAGGTCTTCCTAAGGTCTGGGCACTGCAATCAGCAAACCTAGTTGCCTTGTTTTTCCTTCCTCCTGCCTGCGCCTGGTCCTCTTTACCTCCCCTGTCCCCGGGGGCCTGTTGGGGTCAGAGCTCTGTTTCCTGCTCCTCCTCTCCGTGTCCTTCCCCAGCAGCGACCTAACCCCAGAAGCGCTGTTGGGGACGACTGTGCGGTCCAAAGCCTGGAGAGGCAGCACAGAGGTTAGGAGTAGGGAGTAGTCGAGATGCACCCAGATCTGGGCTGGGTATCAATCCCAGCCCTGCCTCTCACAAGCTGTGTGGCCTGGAGTAAGTAGTTCAACCTCTCTGCGTCTCCGCTTCCTCCCGGCTGAATGTAACAATTGGACGCTCACGTAGGAAACAGCGAGCACCTCCAGAGCGCTCGGGCCCCCTGGGCACCCACCCGGGGCGCGGAGGGCAGAGGAGAGAGGCCGCGGGACCCGGGCATCACCTTTGCATTCTTCCAGGAGGGCGGGGCCTTCGGGCGGCGGGGACTTCCCGGGCACCGAGCCGCGCACCCCCCTCCGGTTTTCGGGGGACAGAGGGAAACCGAGTCGGCGGGGCGGGGGCGGCCCGACCCGGGGGAGCGCGGCTCCTTTTGTCTGCAGCCTCCGCGCCGCCGCCGCCGCCGCCGCCCCTCCCCGCCCGCCGCCCGGAGCGCGGGGCTGCGGCGCCGCCGCTGACACGGCTCGGCCGCCGGCGGGCGGAGGCTGCGCGTCGCAGAGGCGCGCGGGCGGGCGGCCCGGAGGGCGCGCGGCGGCGGCGGCGATGGCGGCGGCGGCGGCGCGGGGCGCGCTGCGGCGGCCGCGGCGGGCGGCGCGGGGCTCGGGCTAGCCGCGGGGCCGGCCGGATGGCGGGCGGCGCGGGCTGGGCGGGCGCCCCCGCGGCTCTGCTGCGCTCCGTGCGCCGCCTGCGCGAGGTGTTCGAGGTGTGCGGCCGCGACCCCGACGGCTTCCTGCGCGTGGAGCGCGTCGCGGCGCTGGGGCTGCGCTTCGGCCAGGGCGAGGAGGTAAGGGCGCCGCGTCCCCGGGCCCCGCCAGCGTCCCTGCCCTCTGCCTGCCGGAGGGGCCTCGCCGGCGGCGGCCCCTAACCCCGCCCGAGCGGGCACCCCTTCCCCCCCCCCGAGCCCCTTCTAATCCCCGGCCCCGGTGCGACCCCTGCTCTCCCCCACAGCGCCCGCGGCGGCGGGCGGCACGCCCAGGTGGCCTCCCTGCCCACCTTCCCTCCCGCGCAGTGCGGGTCCCTCTGATGGGCGTGAGAACCCACCCGATGTTTGGGGGGGCAGGAGCTGTCAGAACCCGGCCTCCGGGACGCCCCGGGTCTGTGGGAACGGAATTCCAGGACGCGGGGTGGGCGCGGGGTGGGGGGGGAACGGGGGACGCCTGCGCCCCGCTGGGCCTCAGCCAGGAGGTGGAAGGGCCAACTAGGGGCGCTCTGCTGCCTGACGGCACCCACCCCGTGCAGGGAAGGAGGATGACCCCTGGTGACTCCTCCTTCGGGCTCCGATGGGCAGGCCTGGCCAGTCGCCGGCGGTGTTCTCTGCGGCAGGCCCGCCGGAGCCAAGCTTGCAGAGGGCAGCCGCGCCGAGTGTCTCCGTGGTAGGCCCGCGTCTATCTGGGGAAAGCCGGAGTTCTGTCGGTTGTTAGCAGGGCAAGAATCAGAGGGTGGGTGTTGGCAGTGGGGTGGGCAGAGGAATATCAATAAATGCCCCCCTCGGCTAGTGTCCTCTCGTGCCAGGGGCACAGGGACTGGTGACTCTGTCTGGGAGGCAGGGCAGGGCGCCCACTCTCCTGTCACTGCCCACTCTGACATGCTCTGGGTTTTCTCCTGGGAACAGAAGCCCTGTCTAGTGAGTTTCCAAGGCCACTTAAGGCCTGAGGCTCTGCAGGGGGAGCTGGGGGCCCAGGGCCTCAGATGGGCCACTGGGCTGGTATTCCGTTCCTGGAGCACCTCAGTCCTGGTCCATGGGAGAAGCCAGGACGAGGTTAGGTCGGACCCGTGCCTCTGTGTCACCCAGCGGAGGGGAGAGGAGAGATAATCATCTCTCCAAAGCCCCTGGGCATGGCTGGGGTTTGGGAGCTGTAGGTGATAGAGGATGAGGCAGGTACCAAGTTTGAGAACCAGCTACCCCATCCCAGGAAGCTCAGTGCTGTGATTCCTGTTGGAGCCCGCATTTCCTGCAGCCGCTGTGATCCTTCCCCTTCCCCAAAGGCCAGCCAAGCTCCTCACCCTCACAGTGGCTCCCTCTGAGGCCACCTGAGCCCCCAGCTGGCACCACCACCTTATCCGAGAGCTGGACCGCAGCTGTTGGAACCTTCTCCCTCCTGCATTCTTAGAGCCAAACCCACTTGTCACAGAGTCATCGCCATTCTGCACAGGGACTCACATGGGTCTCTCTTCTAGGGGGCAGCCTTTAAATATATGAAAAGAGTTCTCCTGCCTCCTTCACTCCTTCCCATCCACTCCTTCTCGTTTTTACTCCTTGGATCGAATAACCCCTGTGCCCGAAGCACCAGCCATTTCCATATGACCCGGCAGGGGCCAGATCTGTGGCTTATGGCCCCAGAGCTGCCATCAACGAATTGTGTGACTCAGTTTTCCTAGTAATAACACGGAGGGCCTGGGTCAGGAGATCCCCAGGACTGCTCCAGCCCGAGCACCTGACACAAATGCAGGTGGTTCAAAGTGAGGCTGCCTTTTGCATGATGGATCACTCTTTCCATTCATATTGACTTTCTGGCCCCCATAACCCCCAGGGATCTTTCTTAGAAACCTCTGCCAAACCAGGATTCCCCTCAATCCTGGAGAAGGGTCAGCGATTTCCTTCTTCTTACAGCATAATCTTATATTATTACAGAAGTGGTGTAAATGCACGGTAGGAAATTAGAAATATGGGCAAGCAAACATGAAAGTGTTATGTTCCCATCTCTGAGGCAGCTCTGCTGTGACACCTTGGTCACATCCTCCCAGCCCTGTTTCTATGCTTACATGTAGATTTCCCTCATAAAATGAGATCATGCTGTGCATACTGTTTTGTAACCTGATTTTTTTTCCAGTAAATGATCAGCACTTTCTGCTTCAGTAAATTTTCGTCTCATTTAATATGCAGACCTTATTCACATTTCCCTGTTTGGCCCCAAAATGTCAGTTTTTACTGTTTTGTTTAAACCAGTTTCCTCTCTCTCGAGCTGTGCGATGCATCAGTTGTTGGGGACGCTTAGGCCTCTCTACTCTACTGAAATTCCTTTTCTAAAAAAAATCTTTTTAATAATCCTGACTCGTTGAAGAGATCGGGCCTCTTGTCTGTGTCAGTGATTGCTTGAATCAAAACCTGTTACTTGGCCCTTATTCCTATTAAATTTCATCTTGTTCATTTCATCCCATTGTAACAGACAATAGAATTTAAAATCCTACCTCTGACACTCTCAAATGCTATGCTGCCTGCTGGTTGGAGAAGCAGGTGCTTTATGTCTGAGTCAACAGGCTGATTGTAAACACAGGGCAGGACCACGGACAGGGCCGAGTAGGTGCTGTTCTACTCACACTGGATTGTTGATTGAGACCCACAGACAAACATTTTCCTCCCCTACTCACTACAAGGAAGGAAAGTCATTGAAGGGATCCCTTCAAAATTCTGTGTGCTTGGACAGTTTCTATTTCATTTGTTCAAAAATTAGGTGGAGACCCTGATTCCCCAACCCACTGGTGCTCAAGGGTAGATAACTGTTGTTCGTTATATTTGGGGATTCAGTGAACCTCTCAGAGTTGGTTACCCACATTTTACCAACTACCCCCAGAACACCAGAGATGCCAGAATCCTTTGCACACATCAAAATATACTAGGTTGCAAAGTATAAAATGAATAACCATGAGACCATACTAATATAAGTAAATGGTTGAATGAATGAATGAATAAATAAATACTAGGTGAATTTCCCATACAGAAGAAATAATTTATGTAGATAATTCCCCATCAAGGAGGTAGAGTGTAAGTCCCCACCCCGTAAGTGAAGTGTCAGATGTGCAAGTGACTGCCTTCTAAAGAGCACAGTATGGAAAGGGGGAAGAGTAACTTTCCAGCAGAGAAGCCTGAGAAGCACTATCTCAGCCACACGATCAAGGTCAACATCAGCAGTGATAAGTCATGTAGACAATGCGTACCTTTGATGTGATGTCGTAAGTGGCACTTTACCTTTGTAGTCTTCCTCCCGAAACCCATAACCCCCATCTAGTCACGAGAAAAATATCAGACAAACCCCAACTGAGGGATATTCTGCAAAGCACCTGATCGGTATTCCTCAAGTTTGTCAGGGTCATCAAAACCAAGGAAAGTCTGAGAAACTGTCACAACCATGCAGAGCCTAAGGAGACATAACTAAATGTAATGTAGGTGGGATCCTGGAACAAGGATAGGACATTAGGTAAAAACTAAGGAAGTCTGAATGAAGTATGCACTTGAATTAGTAATGGTATTATGTATATAGAAGGTTGGCCTCTGATATCCCCCTGATTTATTGGCTTAGGAATCATAGCAGAAAAGAGAAGACAAGAAAATTGGATAAAAATATGAGTACCTGAAATTGAGACACAAAGATTGACCTTTTAAAGAATGCAAAGATGAGTGGAAACACCACTGTCCAAATCCTGAAAGTCCTTAATATGTAGGAGCAGACAGATTATGACAAATACGTACAACTATGGTCTGAAACCATGTTGGCTTCTTATGTCTTGCTTTTGTTTCCCCCCTAACCTTTCTCGGCCTCTGTTTACTCATCCATAAAGTGGGGATGATGATAATAGTCCCTGTTCCATTGGGTTGCCGTGGGGCTTGAACCAGCGCCCATGGAATATGCTTAGTCCGGGGTCTGTGGGTAAGCACATGGTCAGGGCTGCTGCTGCATTGTTATGATTGTGTTTGAAATACCTTCAAGCGCCTTTGCGAGGCTGTTCTGGGCCAGGGGTTCTCTGCAGTTGAGGTCAAGGTCTGGCACCAGTCTGTGGTGCTCTGGGCGCCCCCTCTTGTCCGGCTCTGATTGGCCAGCCCCTCTTGCAAACCTTCCAGCAGTCTGAGGGCGGAGGACCTGGAGAGCAGCCAGAGATGGGCCACACTCCCTGTCATACATTCTTGTCCTTTTTCTGGTTTGAAGACCTTGCTAGGAAGATTGGAAGCTAAAGTTGAGTGGCATCTCTGCCTTCTGTTAACACAGCACCGGGTCCTCTAAGCCGCCGGCTTGTCCTTCCCGCTGGGAACAGCGGGCCACTCCCAACGTCCAAACGGGTGTTGTTCATTATTTCAGGGGGGTAAGTCAGCTTTGGCCAACTAGGACTAGTCTATAATTTCCCCCTTCTTTACCGCTGCCCCGGATAGGGCTAGAAGCCGCCAGGGCACAGGGCCTTCTTGTTCGTATTGGGCAGGAGATGAAATAAGGGTCCTGACGGGGCTCCCTCAGTCCCCAGGTGCCCCCTGCACTCACGGCCACCACGAGAGGGATGCTGGTGCTGCCTGGGTCTCTGAGCAGGCAGAGGGGTTGGAGGGCTGGGGCAGGACAAGACTCCTCGGGAGCCAGCTCTGGGTGGAGGTGGGGGGTCCCCAAACTAAAACTGCGTTCTGCCCAGGAGAGGGGATCTGCTGCCAGGGAAGAAGCAACCATGTCCGCCGTATGTGCGGCTGGAGCTTAGGAGGCAGGGAAGGGATAGGAAGAGAGGAGCCAGATCAAGAAAGGCTCAGCCACTCTCTGTGGACGGTGGGAGACACCAGGCAGCATGATCGGACGTGTGCCTGAGAACAGAGGCTGGCTCTAGCTGGAGACTGTGACATATGGTCAGAGAGGAAGACGGTCTGGGCTTGGGCAGGGGTGGCGGGCAGAGTTGGCAGGGGCCCAGAAGGCCTGCAGAGCCCCACCAAGTCACTCCTGGGGGGGGGGTACAATTCAAGGCTTTATTGGTGAACAGGCCCCCTCTCTGTGCCTCACCCTAACAGGGACGTGCTTCGGATGGCAGAGCTGACAGACCAGAAGGAAGGCCTAGATCCTCTGAGCTTTGAAGAAAAAGTGGGGGAGCATGTGGCCCATGCGAGGGGGGCGGAGGAAGCAGAACAGGAGTGGGCCAGAGAGACCTTCTCTTTCCTGCGCTTCTCGTCCTGCTGGTTGCTGCTCCCTAAGGACTGTGGCCCCTCAGGCATGAGGGGCGAGCGCAAGGGACTGAGCTCTGGGAATGGGGGAAGGGGGACGAGCCCTAGCTGGGGTCCAGCACCCCCGGCCTCTGAGCTGCCCGCACCACAGTCCGGCTGTGCCGGGAGGAGGGGCGTGTGAAGACGGCCCACGGGGACTGGTCCGTCTTGTCGGACATCCTTAAAGTGGCCTGCGTCCGCGGGGCGCACCTCTCTGGGCTGGCGCTTACTTCCCCAGACACTGGGTTCCAGAGAAGAAGAAAGCTCCAGGTAGCGGAGGACTCGGTTGCAGGCAGATATGGTCGGGTGCCCCACGGGGGACTAGAATGAGGCCTTCTGAACAGCAAGATGTGCCGTCAGCATAGTTCCAGTGGCTGGAGAGTCCGAGCTCCCCGTGGGTGCTGGGCCCTCACCCTGTGAAGTAGGACTTACCCCCTTTCCCAGGCGGCTGCTGTGGGGCCCCGGATTAGCAGCCTGGGCGGGCAGGATGGCGGTCAGACCTGGCCCCAGCTCTGAGGCCCAGGAACGTTGCCCGGCTCCAGGGAGAGAACCAAAGAGGCAGAGAAGGAGAAAGGGGGTGGGGTGGTGGAAACAGGGCCCCAGGGAGCAGCACTTCACCTGTGGCCGAGGGTCCCCGCGTGCCTCCCCGGGATGGTGGGCTGAGAGGGGGAGCCTGGGAACCCGGTAGGTGGGGGGGAGTGCAGATGGCTGAGAAGGCGCTCCTCCTCCCTTGGCTGGGGGGGGGAGGAGAGGGGGGTCCACTGCCCCCTGCATGGGTCAGCGGCAGGTCACTGTCCTTGGAAGACAGTGCAGATTCGGGGCTGGTGACCGACCCCGTGCAAATTGGCACCAGCCGGACCACCCGCGTTCCCGGGTCCATTTCACAGACTTGGCAGGTGAGGTTGCTGCCGGACCCTGGAGTAAGTGCAAAGGAAGGGGCTCCTCTTCCTCCTGCTGCTGTGGGCCCTGTGGGCCCACCCGGCTGGCAGTGAGTTCCACCTCAGGCCCCGAGCAGTCCCGCTGACGCGGGGGGCAGGCAGCTGCCGGCGGCCCGGAATGACAGCTAGAGCTGGGCCAGCGGGGGTAGGGAGGGATGGGGGGAAATGCCTGCTGACCTGGAAACAGAATGAGCGCCACGAGTGCATTAACCGCTGTCTCCTTCTGCGCGCATGCGCGCACAGTTTGGGTGAAGGCCTTGAAATTTTTATAGCGTTGTCTTAATGACAATACCTTTTGGATTGACAATACTTTTTGGTTGTCTTAATATATGTTTGCAGGATTAAAAAAATTTTTTTTTCTCTCCATTAACATCTTGCATGCCTACTATATGCCACAATTCTTCCAGGCACTGGGAAACCAGGGGGGCCCGGAGCTAGAGAGACAGGCGAGGACACAAAAACGGCCATCGGTGAGGTACGAGAAGAAACAGAGTACAGAGACGAAACCAAAGGAGGATTTGTTTTTTTTAAGATTTATTTATTTGAGAGAGAGAGCAAGTGAGCGAGAGAGCGAACACGGGGTGAGGAGAGGCAGGGGGAGAGGGGGAAGCAGGTTCCCCACGGAGCAGGAAGCCCGATGCGGGGCTCGATCCCAGGACCCGGGGATCATGACCTAAGCTGAAGGCAGACGCTTAACTGACTGAGCCACCCAGGCGCCCCCCAAAGGAAGATTTTTGCCCCTAGAATGACTGCGGGAGGCCTCTTCTGTCACAGGGGGACATGGAGGTGGAGCGTGGGATGACGTAGGGGACCAGCTGCCCCCGCAGGTGTCTGCAGGTGGCTGACCCAAGCAGAGGCAGGAGCAGGCCTGGGGGTTAGAGACTCAGCAGGCGGCCTGGGGCGGGGGCGGGGGGGGGGCGGGTGACGGGCAAGAGGAGTGAAGGGAGCCAGGCCCCCGCGAGAGATGCTGGAGGCACTGAGCAGGGCAGCAGGGGCGGAGAAGCGGCCGGATTTGGAGACGAGAGCCCGCGGGAAGTAGGGTGTGAGAGGAGAGAATTTGGAGAATTTGCTGGCCAGGGAAGAGGGAGGCGGGAGGCGGGAGGCGGGATGGACGGGGAGTCAGGAGATGCGCCTGGCGTGCCAGCCCAACACGGATGAGTCCAAGGAATGCGCCTCCGGCCTGCTCCTGCTGGCCGACCCCTGCCTGCCTCCCTCCCCTTCTCCCCAAACCCTTCTGCCCCACTGCCCACAGCAGAGAAGTTTTCCGAGGGAAAAACAGAGAACCTGCTTCAGGTGTGATTCCGGCCGCTTTAGAAGCCAGGCACAGGTTGGGGCCCCAGGGCCTCAGCTGGGCTGGCTTGGGACATCTCATCTTCTTGCCTCCGCGTCTTCTGTCTGGGAGGCCGACTGCTCATCTGCCCGCCGGTCCATCCGAGGGCTCCTCCCCATCTCCTCCCTGCACAGAGTAGGAGCTGGCCAGCGCCGTAGCTCATTGCTTGAACGTGCTGTTGACATGACCGCTGGCCCTCTCCAGGGGACCCTGCCTGGAGCCATCTGCTAATTAGACTGGGGGCTCTATGCTGTTCTCCCACCCCCGGCATCTTCTGATCCTTGGGGGGCCCCCCACCCCTGGAGACATACCTTAGGACCACCACCCCACCAGCCCTGGGGTCACTGCTGAGGTGCCCACTGTTCATAGGTGCATGCTATTGGGGACGGGGCGGGAGAGGGTGGGCACAAAGCAGCTCAGAATCCAGACGCTTGTATAGCGGTGCCACAGAGGGGAGAGGAAGCCTCCCAGTAGCCATAGCCCAGAGGATACCTCAGACAGCCTCTGAGTTCCCTGCAGACCTAAGACCTTGAGTCTCACCCATGTCTCACTTGCTGTGGCACAAAACTCAAGGAAGATGGCCAGCTCCCTCCAGAAGCAGGTACCGATTGCCCATCAGCCTCTGGTGGCCACTGTCCCCGGGAAGATCCCGGTCTAAGCCCAATACACACCTGGACAGTGTAGACAGGTAAATCAGAGGACTGATTTATACCAAAACAAAAACCAAAAGGGAGGAGTTAGGGGCGCATTCAGTGATCGTGTGGCTAGAACAGCCCCCCCAAGAGTGGGGGCCTCACTGCCTCCCTAGGCAAGCCCCTTCTGTCCTGACAAGGCTCTGGCCGAGTCCTCTCTCGCACAGGGAGCTGAGGTCTGTCTCCCGGAGCTCCGGTCTTTTGCTCATGCTTCCCCCTCCCCACCCACGCAGCCACCCACCTGCACATTCAATAGGGCACCCACGTAAACATGCGGGCTGGGGGCCCGCTCATCCATCCATCCGCGCATCTGCCTCGCCATCGGCCCATCCACCCACCCATTCGTTACACAGCCTTCCATTTGTCCATCCATCTGCTCACCCACCTTTCCACCAGCCTCCCCTGCCTGTCCATTCACCGTGCACCCAGCATTTCCGAATGTCTGCGAGGCCTGGGGCCTGAACACAGACCCGGGGCTGGGGACTGGCATTTTCAGGAAGTGACATGTAGCCGTATGGGGAGAAGGCACAGCCAGGGCAGGGAGGGTGAGGGCTGGAGCCGGGGCCAGCTGGTGACCTTACGGAGTCGTGAATGGGCAGGGACATCCCCCATCCCCCCAATCTTGGAGCTAGATGGTTTTGATTTCTCACTTCCCGCATTGGCCATTGGGTCTGGAGAGGGCTGAGGCCTTCCTGTAAGAGGAGAAAGCCTAGGTTATTGCGAAGGTGCTTATTATGATGGATGGACCTGTCTCCTTATCTGTAAAAGGGGGGTCATGTTCTGAGAGCTGGAGATAATGCGAAAAGACCAGCGTGGTCACCTACTCTGTGACCCTTGTGGGCATCCCTGCTGCTCTCCATCCTAGGCGTGCACCCCTGACCCTTTTCCTGTGCCTGGTACTTTTTCAGGCATGGGCCTCCCTGGTGCAATGGCCAGACTTTATCCTGCAGCCACTAATGACTTTCCGTGGACGGAGGGGATGCAGAAATGATCGGTGCGGTCTGCCTTCATAGCTCTCATTCTCTTTCATCCTGGAAAACAGCCCCGAGAACCGGGGAGGCGAAGGGAGTTGTCCAGGGTCCCACAGTAAGTGGAGGAGCTGGGACAGGAGCCCAGGTCCGTCTGGCTCTCACGCGGCCTCCTTAGCGCCTCCACGTTCTTCCAGAGTCAGGGTCGGGGGAGGATGATCCGATCGGAGTTTCAGAAATTTGACATTGGAGAAACCTCAAACCCGAGGCTTTGTCTGGCTTTCTAAATCAGGGGTGGCCCCGGTTCAGGGGCTGGAGCAGCGCCTGGCCGGAGCCATAATTAGAAGCAGGTCTGTAATCTGCAGGGTGGCGGGGGGCGCTGCCGGGAGCCCCGAGTGGGCCCTGCAGGCTGGGCTGCCCTGGCTGTGATGGGAGGGCAGGTGGCAGCCAGAGCTGAGGTTTTAGGGCCGAGAGAGGCTGGCAAATGGCGCATCTCCACTGCTTCACGTGGCTTTCCTGCCAGGCACCCCTCTGCCATCCTCCGCGGCCCCCAGGCATGTAGGGCAAGGGCAGGGGGCCGGGCTCGCAAACACCCGCCCGCGCCCTGTCCCCATTCTCCAGGCTCCTTCGTCTTCTCAGCCACCAAGGCCCTGTGGCCCCAGCCAGCCTTGACCTCCTTTTGCTCCCCGTGCGTCCACCTCCCCCCAGCATCTCCGTTCGGGCCAGGCCATGGTCACATTCGGTCAGGGCGCGGGCTTCAGGCGCTGGTCTACCTTCCAGGTCCGTGAATCAAAGTTACCCAACCTCCCGCTGGCTCAGCCTCACCTGCAAGGCAGGGATGATATTAGCAAGCTCTTAACCCCAGGTGCGACGCAGAGTAGATGTCATAAATATTTGTTCATATCACTGTTACCACTAAGTCTCAGTTTCCTGGGTGGGCTGTCCATTTTCATGTCTTTTTGAGCACCTGCTCTAGGTCAGGTTTGGGGCTAGAGGGCAAACGGGGGATTAGGATAGGGCTCCTTCCCTCAGGGGCTCCCCCCGGGTGTGGGTGTCGGGGGGTGGCGTTCTCAGAGGGAAGTCAGGGCTCCCCTTGGTGCCCCGGGCAGGGCTGGAGACTCGTCCGGCTGCGCTCGCCTGTGAAGACAGGAGATTCACTCTGCTGGGAGACGGGAAAGCTTCCCAGGGCTGACGGTGGGGTGAGTCCAGATGGGAGGGATGGCCGTGCCAGGAGAGACACCTGCTGGGCAGGAGGGATGGCCGGCGGGAGAGGGACCGAGCTGCCAGGGTCCCACCTCGGGAAGGAGGTGGCGGGAGGAAATGTTGAAGAGGGGGGCGCAGAGCGGTAAGGTGGCTCTGCTGTGTTTCAGGCAATCCCGTCTGCGGTAGCCTGAGGCCGAGGGAAGGGAGGCCAACTCGGAGGCCGCGTGCGGGGGCGGGAAGGAAGTGGGCGAGGAGATGGAGAGAAGGGGAGGGTCCGAGGGTGACTCCTGGGCTGTCCCCTGGACTTCACAGCGCTGGGCTCGATGAATGGGAGAGCGTCATCTCACGCGTGTCCCGTGCCCCCCACTTAGGTGGCTGGGGGAGGGGGTCTGAGCGCAGCTCGAGGATGTTCGCACACCTGCACAGCTCACGTTCGCACACCTGCACGGCCTGCCCTCACCCTCGGGGTCCCTCCCAGGACAGCTGTGTTTAGCTCAGAAACAAAAAAGCTCCAAATATCGTTGTCTACGTATAACAACTTTATAGGACAAGAAAGCTCACCAGCACCAAACTATTTTTTTTACCTTACTATCCACGTGGTGCCCTTGGCAGTGACCCGGGTGTGGCTGTGACCCGTGTGTAGGAGCTGTGTGGGTTCCCCCTAACACTGTTTCCTGGGCCTGAGTCCCTGGGGGGAACCATGCCACCGGTCTGCTTGAGCCTGGACCCCTGGAGAGGTACCTGGGCTGGCCGGCCATCCCCTGGCCCCCGAGCTGGCAGGGGGAGGGTGGAGCCCAAAGGGAGCTTTGCTCGAAGACAGTGCCCCAAGAGAGTGGACGGGGGGTGCCAGAGGGAAGAGTCCTGAGCCCTCCCCCTAAGCCTTCCACCTGCACCCCACACTGGGCTGGCCTCCCTCAGTAACACCGACTGTCCCCAGGGTCCCATCCTGTCCGGACCCCATTCCTAGGCTGGTGTCCGACTGCCAGCCAGAGGCCTGGCCTCTGCCGTGGGCTTCTCGAAACACGACTCTGAGTGGGTAGGGCCAGGAGACATCTGCTGCCATGCCCCAGACACTGAGTGAGTGGGTGAGCCGGTTTGCCCACTCATCTGGGCAGAGGCGTTTGGGCTTATGGTCACCCTTTCCAGGGCCATCTGATGGTCTGGTCATCAGTTTCTGCCTGTGTGTCCCCTCCCCTGCCCTCCCCTGCCTCTGATATGATTTACATGAGGGTGCCTATTTCTCCATATCGACAACAGCACTGGGTATTGTTTTAAATTCGTTTCCGCTGGTTTAATGGATATGTAATATGTATCAGTATTTCAAACTCGTATACGTGTTCATTTCTGATCGCTAAGGAGTTTGCTGTTTTTCCATGTTGCTCTGTGTTCTTGGTATTTCCTTCTCCATAAACTGTTGTGTCCATCTCTTCTGAGCACTAATCAAGAGGAACTTCTGTTTTGATCTTTATATTTTTAAATCGGTTCTTTATATTTTTTAGAACTGTTCGTCGTTTTTTTTCTTACCATTGCTTTCCTTTGGTAATTTGTCGATCATATTTTATTACTTGAAAATTTTCCTACATTTGAATATTTCTTTTTTTCAGTTACAGCCTATCTGCTTTATTTCTAATGGTATTTATCATTTTCTTAGTAGTGTAGGGGCCAAGGGCAGGCCGCCCCAGGATGGGCCACTTTGGCGTGAAGATTATTTAGAGTTAAAAGACAATCAAAACCCAACAGATTAAGGAAAAGCTCTTTACTTCCCCCTGACTGCCTAAAAAGAATTTGGATAGAGAATCTACTCTATCACGACAGTTAACTACATTATGATACAAACTGGGTAGGGTAGACAGGGAGGAACCTGACAAGGCCTTTTTTATCAAAGTCCTCACAGTCTCATTATTTCTGGGTGGCCCAAACATTTGTTTACCAAACATTTACTCTTTTTCATCTTCTTATGAAATTCATTCCTTCCCTCTGAAGCCCCAGACCCCTACCCTCCTCTCCTCAGTTTAGGATGACTATATACCTCATTTTGCCTGACTGTGTTTAGAATTTCCATGTCTGTGTGGGCTCCCCATAAATATGAAATGAAATCTGATTTTCTCCTGTTAATCTGTCTCATGTCAATTTGACTTTTAGTCCAGCCAGAAGGACCTTGAAGGGCAGAGGAAATTCTTCCTCCCCAACAGTGTTAGGAACTTACTTCCCATCTCTAGCGAGAATAAATAAGCTGCCTTCTTTCCAAACCTCCCATTTTGTACAAATATTTAACCCACTTGGAATGATTTCTTCTTAAGATTTTATTTATTTGAGAGAGTATGAGCAGGGGGAGGGACAGAGCGAGAAGCAAACTCCCCACTGAGCAGGGAGCCCAGTGTGGGGCTCGATCTCAGGACCCTGAGATCATGACCTGAGCCGAAGGCAGATGCTTAACAGACTGAGCCACCCAGGCGCCCCCCAACTTGGAATTTTTATGAAGTTCATCCAACATTCATTTCTATTAATATTTTAAATTTATTTCTAAGCTAGAACTGAATTCAATTAGTTTATCTTTCCTGTTTTTTTTCTCACTTTTTATGTTCAAAAGGAAAAGTTAAAGAATACGATGAACCCCCAGATATACCCTTCCTAGTTCACCAACTGTTCACATTTTGCCACATATGCTTTTTTGTTGACTCTATCAGTGATTATCTATTTATCTGTAACTTATCTTCTTCAGTGTTTGTTTCACGGAAGCATTTTAAGTAAGCAACAATGTCTTGACAGTTCCCCCATAAACACTCGGAGTGTAAGAACAAGGACAGTCTCCTACCTAAGCAAGTGTCATCATCCTACCTAAGACTTATTATCAATTCAACGGCATCATCTAAGATTGAGTCCATATTCAAATCTCCCCGTTTGTTCTCAAACCGTAGCTGCTTTCTCTTTTGATCCAGGATCCAACCAGGGATCACATATCACATCTGGTTTGTCATATACCTCTTTCATCTCCTTGAAATTAGAACTATCTCTGATTTATTATTATTATTATTGGCTTTCATAACATCGACATTTTCTTTCAAGTCCAAGCCAGTTGTCCTATAGGCTGTCCCATAATCCTGATATGTCTGATTGTTTCCCTGCATTTTTGTCAAGGAGAGGTGACAGTGTGGACTTCTTAGGGCAGTACCTAAGACATATGAAACCAGTTTGTCCCTTTATTGAGTTTAATCACTTGGTTACGGCCCTGCCTGCCCGATCCCTTCAATATAATGTACCTTTCCCCCTTTATAATTAATGAGCAATCTGGGGGGACGGTGCTTGGAGACCGTGTAAATATTTGGTTCCCCAACATCTTTTCACACGATGGCTTTAGCATCCAGGGAAGCTCCTTGCCTGCGTAAATTACACTGGTAGTTGCAAAATGGTGATTTTTTTTTTTCCAATTCTGTCATTTCTTCTGGAGATGGAGTGTTGTTCAGTGAAGATCTTTCCTTCAGCCCCTTTTCTGAGTATCACTATCGACTCATGGATTCTTTGCTCTCCAGTGTATTATAATCCATTACCATCATTCTTATTTTTGATGCTCAGAGATATCTTTGTTTTGTTTTTGATGCAACATAAAATGTGGATCAGTAGTTGGCGTAAAATATTTTTTTGACGTGAAGTATTTTAAAATCGAGACATCAATCATCATTACATTTAAAAAATGCTCTCTGATATTCTTCACCATTTATGGATTTTTAAAGTGTATGACATATCTTCAAGGTCTTTATTTGGTATTGCTTTAAATTTATTAAATTGACCACTTTTACTATATGTTTAATTCTTCCAATAGGAGGAAAATATTAACATTAAAAATAAATGTCTTATAATTAGGCTAAATTAATTTTTACTACTGAATGTGTCTCGTTACTACTGAGGATGAAATACTTTTTTCCCATTGATTTTTTTTTTCCAGCTGCATGTCACTAGCACATAGAATGCAACTGATTTTTGTAAATTTATCTCATAACTCACCACTGGTATGTACTCATTTATTACTTCTAGTAATTTTCTGGTTGATTTCTTTGGATTTTCTAGGTAAGCAATCGTGTCCTCTTCTGAAAGCAATAATTTTAGTATGTCTTCCTTTGCTGTATTTATGACTCCAATTACTTGTGCTTCTTAGAGGGGAGTCACCAGCATTTCTAGAACTGGTTGGAACGGGGGTGGGCACGGGACGTTGCTCTAACTCAGGAGGGCTTGGGAGTGAGGCCTGCTGGGCTGCTGACCACGTGGCCCAGCCGCAAGTTAAGGAAAACAAGGGAGGCGGTCTAACTTAGAGGAAAGGGGCTGGCGTCTTGGCCGTGGATCGGTGGGGGACTCCGGCCTTGAGAGGCAGGCAAGCTCGGGCAGAAGCAGCACAGCCGGGGGCTGGACGGCCTGAAACTAACTGGCGGTCCGCAGAGCAGGGCAGAGCTGGCCTGGGGCAGCCGGCAGCAGCCGCCGTGAGATTGTTCCCTGTGTCCTCGCTCTGGCCTGGGACCACTTGGTGGAGCCGGTGAGTGTAAGCGTTGGTGGGGCTGGCAGAGGCAAGACGCCACTATCCTTTTCTTACTGCTCTTTTAAATGGACTGACTGTCCATCACTGCCATTACATAGGATTCTAGTACCCGGGTTTTAGGTGTATAATCCTTCGCATGTGAATAAAGACCACCCTCTCCCTGTCCTATTTTCCTTTCTCTGTTCAATGCATTCGTGATGTTTGCTCTTTTCCCAGTTGATGCAAAGCAGATGCCTGGAAGGGGGAACCTGATGGGCCAGGCCTGATCAGGAGCCCATCCCCAGAGGCTGGCCCCAAGCCGCCTGGAGTGGGAGGGTGTAGTTCCCCCAAAGGAAAGTCAAGGCATGCCTACCAGGTGAGGGGCAAGCGACCTTGGGCAGCGAGAGATGACAGACGGCAGGGCAACCCAGCCTCTTAGCCCACCCAGTGCTCTCCATCCCCAGCCTGCCCGGCAGGAGCAGGACGGGCGTTTGCTTCTGTGTTTCCCTGGGGAAACAGACTGTAAGGACAGCAGCCAGGTTTGTGCACTGCTCCACCCCCAGCACCTGCCTGATGACGGTTTGGGGGCCGAGGGCTTTGTGGTTGAGGACTCAGGCTCTGGGGGCTGGATGGGTCAGAGGTCAAGTCCCAGTGACTTGCTGGCTCTGTGACCTGGGCCAAGTCTCTGTACATCTTTGGGCTCACAGTCTCACAGCCCTGAGGTCCCAGAGTCTGGCTACGGACCCGAGCTCAACCCGAGCTATCTTAACCATCACCTCTGAGATCCTTGTGGGGTTTCTGCCAGGGGACCTCCTGGGAGGCTGGACATCACCCCTTCCTCTGCACCCACCACAGGTGTCTGCCTGACCTCTCCCGGCAGCAGGAAGGGACCCAGAGTCGCACAGGGGTGGGACTGGCAAGGTGTCATTGCTAGAGGCCTGCTTGGCCTGACGCGCTCGGATCCATCATCTCTGGTCCCCGTAGGAACAGTATGAGGTGGGTAGGTTGCCGGCCCATTTCGCAGATGGAAACACTGAGGCTCAGAGAGTTTGGGGTTCGCCCAGGGTCTCATGGTAGGTTTACAGTGAGGCTTTCTTCTCTCCCTCATTTAGGAATTCCCTAATGAGGTTTCCAGAGCTAGCGCTCTCTCTCATGAGCCACCTTCTGTTGTGTTGACAGCAACGACACGAGTTTCTGACTGGCGCCGCTATATTTTGCTTTGTTTCGAGGAGCTAAACCTCAGCTCAGGGGATGGCCCCGAGATGCTCTGGTTAACTCCACTTTCTGGGTAACGGAGGCCGGTGTGGGGGGCATTTTTGTCTTGAGTTTAGTTGAAGTGTCTGGGGGAGGGCAGCCTGGGGCTGAGGCCTGGCGCAGAGGAGGGCCGGTTAGAACCAGGAGCGGGGGCGGTTGGAAAGGGCAGCTCCGTGGGATGGAAGGGAGAGGCGGGACCACGGCCTGGGAGGGAGCACTGCTGAGGGGCAATATCCCAACTCCAGCAGGCCCATACTCCCTTCAGTGAGCAAATACCCCCATTCGATGTGAAATAATGGGCCCCACACCGACCTGAGCCCTAGAGGGAGCCGCACCTGTCGGCCCACCCTGAGGATCAAAGATGCCAACCAAGGGCCTGACACGGTAAAGGTCAAAGCTTGTGGCAGATGCGAGGGGCCCCCTCCCACAGTGCCTCCTTGGAGCCCCGTGCCTCCCCCCAACCCCAAAGCAGGCGCCCCGGGACACATGCCCCTCCCCTTGCCTTCAGGGCCCAGAAACCTCCACCAGGGGTGGTGACCTCCTCAGCCCCGCCCAGGCCTGACGCAGCAGAATCTGCCCGTCAGCAAGATGCCCGGGTGTTTCGTAGGCTCGCTGAGGTGGGGGTGCTCGGGTCAGGCCCAGGGGGCATCCAGCCCACGGAGTAAATGGGCCCGTGTTTTTCCTCCTGGTCTTCACAGCACGGCTGGTACCTAGACCTGGCCCCGCGGGCGGGCACTGGGACCCTGGGTTGGTGGAGCGACTGAGAGAGGGCGCCCCTGGGGGACGAGGTCCAGACCTGAGGCCTTCTGGAAGTCCCGGTCACTGAATCCCTCAGGCCACCAGCTTCTCGCGCTCAGCCCGGTGGCCGCTCCCGTCCCCCGGCCAGAGGAACTCCCTGCAGCGGCCACCACACCACGGGGAGGAGGCAGAGCGGCCCCTGCCATCCTTGGAGACAAATCAATGTCATGAGTTAGAACAAACGGAAGGGAACCTTTCTTGGCAGCCACCAGGCCTGGCCTGGGAGGCACCCGTGTCTGAGGGCCCCAGGGACCGGAGGGGCGATCAGGAAAAGACCCCAGAGTCTCTCCCCCATCCAGCCCACATCTCCCCATGTCCCTCAGGCTCCTCACCGTGAGCTCATCCCCCGACTCCCTCACCCTGCACTTCCCCTCCTCCTGGGCGTCTGCCCAGGGACGGTCCCCATTGCCCACCCACTCAGCTCCACGTCCTTCCCTGCGCCTCATCCCCACCTCAAATCAAGCCCCACCACAGGCCTTTAAGCCCTTCCCTGGCCCTGCTTTTCCTTCCCCCTCAAAGCCCCGGGTCCCCACAGCCTCCTCCTCCAGACTGTCTCCCATCTCCCTCCACCATGCACCGTGGGCTCAGGCAATTCCCAGACCTGCTTCATGGGACCCCTCCTAAAACCCTCATCCACCAGAGGGGAGTGTCCACCGGGTCCCCCCACCCGTGGCTCCCCCACATTTAGCATCCCGCTGCCTTCCAGCCACACAGAGCAGCTGGTGGTTCCCGAGCCTTTCAGGCTCCCGCACGGCCCAGCCTTGGCTGCTCTATCCCTCCCTCTGCCTTTGCTCAGGCTACCCCCACCCCTGGTGCCCCCACTGCGGTGTTCAGTCCCATGGGCCTGTCCAGTCCCGCACAGACTCCCTGGGCTCCCCGGCTCCTCAGAGCTGCCTCCCTCTGCGGGTTCAGGCAGCACCTTCTAGGGGGCTGTATGATGGTAGATTCTGTCTTATCTACCCCTACAATCCAGGGAGTAATTTTTTAAAAGAATACCAAGTTTTATTGATTCCCCCCTCCCCCCAATGATTTAAAAATGATCCAACCCACTTTTTAAATTTACCCGATTAGAAAACGTAAAAAGCAGAGATAAAAGGACAGGCCGCACGGGCACGCGGAGATCGCCTACAAAAAAACGCTTGCTTCTCTAGAGTTTGCTCCGGGCCAGGTTCCAGGCTAGGTCCCCATGCCTTTCCCCTTAAATCCTCACCCTCCACGAGGCAGGGGCGAAGGATCAGAGAAGTCGAGTACCGTTATCCTTGGTCACACAGCCGGTGAATGGAGGTAGTGGGATGCGGGCCCAGCTCAGTCCACTCGCAGCACCTGGGAGGGACGTCAGACGGCCCCCTGGCCATGTGGCCGTGTTGACAGTCATCGCCACCCTTTTATGAGCTTCCCTAGGCTATTTTTACTTCACTCAAAAATACAGCAAGACATCTGTCCCCTCCCTACGAGCTTCCTGGGAACCTGCCGGTGTCCCCACAGGGCAGAGTCTGGCCGCAGAGGTGAGGAGACGTTTGCCGCAGGAACGGACAGATGGAGAAACGGGTGGATAGGCCAGCCCACCTCCCAGACCACCCAGGCTTCCGTCCCTTTCATTCCTATTCAGCCATCACACAAAAGCCCTCTTGGGTGGCCTAAGGGATTCTGGTCAGCAGCAGCACAGGCTGTGAATGAGGGGCCTGCTGGGTGACACTGGGACATGCTGGGGCTCTCTCATTTAGGAAGGCATTTCCAGCCCAGGAGGAGGTGGCCTGAGTACCGTGTGACTGCCCCTTCCTGATGCCTGGCCACCACGGCCAGAGATGCCCCGATGGGCACAGGCTCTCTCTCTTGCGCACTGAGCACCTTCTCCCCCAAGGCTACCCTCCCACTACCACCTTTTCACCTGTAGCCCCTTGACGAGGCTTTGAGACCAGGCACCAATGCAAAATGGCTTAAATGTATTCTTTCTCCTAACGTGCCAGCCCAAGGTGGGACAGCTCCAGGGCTGTTTCCTTCTAGGGCTCAGAAGCATCCTTCGGGACCCAGCCTCCTTCCATTCAGCGCCCCCATGTCAACCCAAGATGGCATCTGCTCTCCAGGAGGGCAAGAAGGGCTGGGAGCACGTGCTGAGGACAGTCGCCCCATCCCCACCCTATCATCTGGGAAAACTTCTCCTCGAAGCCCCTCGCCCCTTGCAGATGTTTCCTCGTGTCTCATTGGCCAGAAATGTGTAACATGCTTTTGCCTAAACCAATCACTGGCAAGGGGGGATGCGTCGCCTGACTGGCTTGGTCCAATCAGGGTTCATGCTCTGAGGTTGTGGCGTTCCGGGCACCTGCTCAAGCAGGAGATGGGCGTCTCAGTGACCTCAGGGTTGCCCCGCAGAGGAGGAGGAGAGGGGAGGGCAGCACAGCGGCGACCTACGGGATCTGCTTTGGTCCTTGTCATTTTCCTTGACTTTATAAAGAGAGCGAGGAAAAGGTTCAGAGAGGTTGAGTCATTCGCCAGGGCCACCCTGCAGGGTCCCCAAGCCATGTATTCACGTGGTTCTTGGTGAAGCCGGGTTGGATGGGGACACTTGCCTCCCAGTCCTCTACTCGCATCTATCGCTCTGTCTCGTTCTCTTCTCTCCCTCCCCGCAACCCACGGCCCGCCTAGACATCCCTGGGGAAGCCTTACAATCATACAGGCTCCAGAGCTGGAAGAGACCTTCAATATTGTCATGTCACGCCTTCATTTTCCAGTTGTAGAAACTGAGAGGGGAGGGTCTCCCTGGGACCCATCAGGGAGGTCACTGATGGTGGAGCCGAGATTGGACTGAGGGCCAGGGAAGCACAGCGTCCCTGAGACTCACAAAGGGGCTGGCAGCCCACCCCACTTTATCACTTCAGTCCCTGCTGTCTTCCCTGCTGGCTGCGAGGCTCATCCTTACCTTTCTCTTTATGCACCTTTTGCATGGAACCCTTCAGAGCACCCTACAATTTACAGGGCTCTCCTTTCCTCAGCCACAGTCTCATTTGATTGTCCCAGCAGTCCTGTGAGCTGGCCCCTGGTGCATTATAATGGGGAAACTGAGGCCCGGAGAGGCAGCATGACCAGCCGAGGGTCACACCGTGATTGCTGCCGAAGCCCAGGCAGGCCGACTTTGTAACATCAAAGGCAGTTACACAGCCTTCGATGCCCTGTGGTCACCGTCCTGAAATTGGAATAATTTTTGAACAGGGGGCCCAGCATTTCCATTTTGTCCTGGGCGCCCCAAATGAGGAGGCTGACCCTGAGTCCCGGCTCCTGACCCTAGAACACGCCCCTTCCTGTGCACCTGTGGCTAGGCTCACTGATGCCACGGGACTGCTCCCCACAGGTCACGGGTGGCCCGGGGTGCGGGGACTGGCAGGACCCACTCTGGAACCCCGCCGTCATACCGTCTCCAGCTGGTTCTGCAGAAGCTCCCGCCTGGCCTCCCTCCCCTCTCCTCTCGACAATTAATGGACAAGGCCAGTGGCTGCCATCCCCTCCACCTCTGTGCCCTTTGTCCCTCGGGGCTGGGGGGCAGGGGCTCCGGAATACAGGGCTGCATTGTGTGCGCTGACGTCAGGCAGCTGGGCTGCCCGGGCAAGTGGATAAACAAGCAGCTCGGGGAGCCCGTTGCCCTGAGGCCCCAGGGGAGGGCAGGAGCCCCCTGGAGTGGGAGCCCCGGGGGAGCTGGATTCTACCCTCCCCTGCTGCGGGCCTCCGGATCTTCTGCTGGCGGATGGAATGGGCCAGCTCTTTCCCAGCGCCCCTGGGAGGCTGGGGAGGAGTGAGACGGCGCCGCGCTCGGCAGGGCACCTGACACCTAGTCAGTGCGCAGCTGTGAGCCCCCTTGCTGCTGGTACTGCTCCCTTTACTGCCCTCGCAGCCGCCATCCCAGCCTCAGGATCAAGTGCATGTTAAAACAATTTTCCGGACAGTAAAATGAACCTTTTAAAGCATTTGCCCAGATTCCTATAAGCACCGCCACATCAGGGGACAGAAAAGCGCAGCCCCCAGATTCCCTCAGGCCGCCTCTGTGTGCGCACTCTTCCCCCTCTTCCCTCGGTAACCACAGATCTGTTCCCTGCGTTACAGCTTTGCCTTGTCCATCTCCGTGGACTCATAGTTTGTAACCCGGGGACGCTGGCTTCTTTCACGCAGCATCATGCATTCGAGATCCTCCCAGGTGGGCATAGCAACCGTTCTTTTTATTATAGAAGAGTTTGCTTATCCATTCACCTGCCGGGGGACATGCAGGATGTTCCCAGGTTTGGGCGATTCCGTACAAGGCTGTCCCAGACATTTGTATACGGTATTTTTGTGTGAATATGCTTTCATTTCTCTAGGATAAGGAAGTTCTTTTCTATTTCGATTTGCCGGGCATTTTTAGCGTGAATGGATGTTGAATTTTGTCAGTTGCTTTGTATCTATTGAACTGGTCATGGGGACAGTGGTTCTTTTTTTTTTTTTTCTTGAAATATTGCTGATGCACCATGTAGCATTCGTTTTGGGTGGACAACATAGTGATTCCACAACTCTACACATTGCGCTATGTTCCCAAGTGTGGCTCCCCTCTGTCACCACACATCGCTATTACACCACCATTGGCTCTATTCCCTATGCTGTTCCTTTCATCCCCGTGACTCATTCATCCCATAACCGGCAGCCCGTACCTCCCACTCCCCCTCACCCATTTTGCCCACACCCTATCCCCATGCCCTCTGGAAACCATTAGTTTATTCTCTGTATTTATGGGTCTATTTCTGCTTTTTGTTTGTTTTGTGTTTTAGATTCAACATATAAGCGAAATCATACCATCTCTGTCTTCCCCGGTCTGATTTCACTGAGCATAATACCCACTGGGTTGTGTTGTCACAAATGACGAGATCTCGTTCTTTTTGATGACTGAGTAACATTCCATCTTGTGTATATATATGTATCCCATCTTCTTTGTCCATTCATCTGTCGATGGACACTTATGTTGCTTCCATATCTTGGCTACTGCAAATATTGCTTCAGCAAACACAGGGTGCATATATCTTCTCAGATTAGTGTTTTTGTTTTCTTTGGGTAAATACCCAGTAGTGGAATTACTGGATCATATGATAATCCTATTTTTTTAATTTTTTGAAGAACCTCCATACTGTTTTCCACAGCAGCCACACCAAGTGATATTCCTACAGTGCACAAGAGTTCCTTTTTCTCCACGTCTTCACCAACGCTTGTTATTTCCTGTCTTTTTTATTTTAGCCAGAATGGCTCACACCTGTCAGGGTGTGAGGTGACATCTCATTGTGGTATTGATTTGCATTTTACCGATGATGAGTGACGTCGAGGATCTTTTCTTTTTTTTTCTTTTTTAAAGATTTTATTTATTTATTTGTCAGAGAGAGAGAGCACAAGCAGGCAGAGAGGCAGGCAGAGGGAGAGGGGGAAGCAGGCTCCCTGCTGAGCAAGGAGCCCGACTCGGGACTCGATCCCAGGACCCTGGGATCATGACCTAAGCCGAAGGCAGCCACTTAACCGACTAAGTCACCCAGGCGTCCCATCGAGCATCTTTTCACGTGTCTGTTTGCCACCTGTCTTTTTTGGGGGGAAATGTCTGTTCAGGTTCTCTGCCCATTTTTATCAGATTATATGGTTTGGGGGTGTTGTCTTCTATAAGTTCTTCAGATATTTTGGATATTAATCCCTTATCAGATATATCATTTGTGAATACCTTCTGCCATCCAGGAGGTTGCCTTTTCATTTTGTTGATGGTTTCCTTTGCTGTACAGAAGCTTTTTATTTTGATGTAGCCCCAAGTTTATTTTTGCTTTTGTTTCCTTTGCCTCAGGAGATGCATTTACAAAAACATTGCTAAGACTGACGTCAGAGACATTACTGCCTGTGTTTTCTCCGGGGAGTTTTATGGTGTCAGGTCTCACATTTAGGTATTTAATCCGTTTGGGGTTTATTTTTGTGTACGGTGTAAGAAGGTGGTCCAGTTTCATTATTTTGCATGTGGCTATTCGGTTTTCCCAATATGTATTGAAGGGGCTCTCTTTCGTCATAGATTAATTGACCATATAAGCATGGGTTTATTTCTGGGCTCTCTATTCTGTTGCATTGGTCTACACGGGTCTTTTTGTGCCAGTACCGTACTGTTTTGACTACTACAGTTTTGGGGGCACCTGTGTGGCCCAGTCGGTTGGGTGTCTGACTCTTGGTTTCAGCTCAGGTCATGATCTCAGGGTCCTGGGATGGACCCCCCGGCAGCCTCCAGGCTCAGCGGGGAGTCTGCCTGAGATACTCTCCCTCCCTCTCCCTCCGCCCCTCCCCCTGCTCACACTCTCTCTCTTTCTCAAATAAATAAATAAACCTTTAAAAAGAGAGAGAGAGAAAAGGCAAAAAGTGAAAATCCCGTTCAGTTTGTTTTGCAGGGAACAGATCCCGGGGCTGCGTGCACCCCAGGCTGCAAGAGTGCCCCCCGCCCCCCCAACTCCATTCCTAGGAACCGTACTCAGCATCTCAGCCCCGGCTGCTGGGCTTTGAACTGTGTCTTTGGGTACCTATTCTTTATCTTGATTTATTTGTGCATTTGTTAGCAAGATGCATTCCAAGGAATCAGAAAAGCCTAAGAGATTTTTTTTTTTTTTTTTTGGTCTGGGGATGCTCAAAAATTTTTCAGTATAAATTGACGGTAATTGCTGCTTCCTTACCGCATCTCAGCTTATCACAGGAATGCTCTACTTCCGGAAGTTGGGGGGAAACCTGTCCTGCTTTTGTCTGCCTTCAGTATCAGGGTGATGCTGGCCTCATTAAATGAGAAGTGCTCCCTCCTCTTCTGTTTTCTGGAAGAGACTGTGTAGAATTTATGTCTATTGTTCTTAAACGTTTGGTGAAATTATTTTCTTTTCTCGAACTGTTTATGAAATTAATTTCTTTGATAGTGATGGCATTATTCAGATCATCTCATTTGTCTTATGTGAATTTCGATAGTTTGTATCTTGCAAAGCATTGAGCCATTTCGTTGGAGTTGTAGAAATCCCGTGTACAGCAATGCTTGTAGTGTTCCCTTACTAACCTTTTTTGAAAAGACCTTTTTTTTTTTTAAAGACTTATTTATTTATTTATTTATTTATTTGTCAGAGAGAGAGAGAGAGAGAGCACGAGCACAAGCAGGGGAAGCAGCAGGCAGAGGGAGAAGCAGGCTCCCCGCTCAGGAGGGAGCCAGCTGTGGGACTCGATCCCAGGACCCTGAGATCATGACCTGAGCCGAAGGCAGCTGCTTAACACCTGAGCCACCCAGGCATCCTGAAAAGACCTCCTTTTAAAGCAGCTTTAAGTTTATAGCAAAATTGTGAGGGAAATACAGGATTTCTGATATACTCCCTGCCCCCACACGTGTAGCCTTCCCTGTCCTTAAGTTTACGGACTAGAACGGTGCTTGTTTTTTGTTTTTAACCAAGGATAAACCTACATGGATACACCCTAATCACCCAATGGCCATAGTTTTATGTTAGGCTTTGCTGTTGGTGTTGGACATTCTGGGGTCTTGCACAAATATATAAAGACATACGCCCTCATTAGAATACCATACACAGTATTTTCACTGCCCTAAAAATCCTCCATACATATTAACCTTTTAACGCTAGAGGACTAGTGATACCTGCTTTCATTTCTGATATTCACAATTTGTATCTTCTCTCCTTTTTTTTTTTTTTTTTTTTGGTCAGTTTGGCTAGAGATAGATGATCAATTTAATCTTTCCAAAGAACCAGATTTTGGCTTCACTGATTTTTCTCCGCTGTTTTTCTGTTTTTAATTTTTAAATTTCCGCTCTTCATAATTTCTTTCCTTCTTCTTGCTTTGCGTTTGAATTTTATGTTGTATTTCTATTTCATTTGGTTTCAAATATTTTTAATTTCCTTTGAGACTTCCTCTTTGAGTCATGGATTACTTAGACATGTTGTTGAATTTCCAAGCATTCGGGAAGTGTTCAGATGTCTTTCTGTTATTGATTTTTAGTTTAATTCCATTATGGTCGGAACACATACTTTGTATGATTCCAGTTCTTTTAAATTTGTTAAGTTTCATTGAATGGGGATATCTATCCTGGGATATAATCCATCTTGGTGAATGTTCTGTGCACACATGAAAGAATGTGTGTTCTTCTATTACTGAGTGTGAATTCTATAAATGTCAATTTATAGGTTAAGTTGATTAATTGTGTTGTCCAAGTCTTTTATATCCTTGTTGTTTTCCCATCTAACTAGTTTTATCGGTCACTAAAGAAAAGGGTGAAGGTCTCCAATGATAATTGTCAATTTGTCTGTTTCTCCTTTCTGTTCTGATAGCTTGTGCTTCATGTGTTTTTAAGTCGGCTGTTAGGTGTATGCACGTTTAAGATTGTTGTATCTTTTTTTTTTTTTAAGATTTTTATTTATTTGACAGAGAGAGACACAGCGAGAGAGGGAACACAAGCAGGGGGAGCGGGAGAGGGAGAAGCAGGCTTCCCGCGGAGCAGGGCGCCCAATGTGGGGCTCGATCCCAGGCGCCCCAGATTGTTGTGTCTTCTTAGTGAGTCGACTCTTTTTTTTTTTTTTTAAAGATTTTATTTATTTATTCATCAGAGAGAGAGAGAGAGAGAGAGAGCACAAGCAGGCAGAGTGGCAGGCAAAGGCAGAGGGAGAAGCAGGCTCCCTGCCGAGCAAGGAGCCCGATGTGGGACTTGATCCCAGGACCCTGGGATCATGACCTGAGCCGAAGGCAGAGGCTTTAATCCACTGAGCCACCCAGGTGTCCCAGTGAGTCGACTCTTTTGTGCAGTGTTCCTCTTAATCTTTGGTCTCTTTCCTTGTTCAGATTAGATCATTTCTATCATTCCGTCTTCAAGGTCACTAACCATTTTTTCTGTCATCTCCATTCTGCTATCGATCTGATCCAGTGAATGTGTAATACTTCAGTTATATTTTTCCATCGAGTTCTTTTTTATAGCTTCTACCTTTCTGCTGAGAATTTCTATATTTCTGTTTGTTCAAGAGTGCTTGCGTTTCCCTCATGGAACATGGTTAACTGCTTTAAAGTCTTTGTCTTCTGGGGTTGTCTTTACCTTCTAGTAGGTTGAGCCTCCAACTCTTGATTTCAGCTCAGGTCGTGATCCCGGGGTTGGGGGATCGGGGCTCGATAGGGCTCTGCGCTCAGAGCGGAGTCTGCTTGAGATCTGAGATTCTCTCTCTCCCTCTGCCCCTCCCCCCACCTTGTGCACACTCTCTCTAAAATAAATAAATAAGGTTTTTAAAAAGTAGTCTTTGTCCTCTAATGATAGCATCTGGGGCATCTCAGGGCTGATATTTATTGACTATCTTTCCCCTTGTGCATTATTGGGCTTTTCCTGTGGGTTTTTTTGTTTTGTTTTGTTTTGCATGTCAGGTAATTTTGCCTTGTGTCCTGGATGCTTTGACTAGTATATGATGAGACTCCGAGTCCTATTAAAATCCTCCAAAGCATATCGATTTGGGGGTTTTTGTTTGTTTGTTTAAATCAGGAAACCAACCCAGGTCAGTTGAAATCTCTGATCCCAACCTACCTTCTGTTCCAATGGCGGTTCAGTTTTCAAAGCGTTTGAAAAGCTGTTTGGATCCACTTCAAGCGTATACTCTCCTGGGGCCGGTCTGTGCACCGTCTACACTGGAGCTCAGTTCTCAGAGCCTTTGCTGTGCTCTTAGTTCCATGTATGCGCAGCTCCGGAGTGGGTCCAGGACTTCAAACACGACTTTATGGGATCCTATCCCTGAGCTCCTTCCTTTCTGGGACCGCACCGTCTCCAGCTCTCAGGGTCCCTTTTCTTGGTCCTTCGTTAGAAATCTGAGGCTTAGGGCTCCCTCTACAGTTTCAGCCCTCCCATGCCTGTCTACCTCTAGGATGAAATGGTGAGAAGAAAAAAAAGAGAAATGACTAACAGGAATTTCCCTCCCTCCACACACACACTTTTTGACCCCTTTTCCTTGATCCTTGATTCGCATTCCATAGAGAAAGATTGTTCTCCTGGGGTTTTAGGTGTTTGCCCGGCTGCTGATACTGCTGTGACCCCCACCTTTGAGAGTGGGGCTTGCCTCGGGGTAGGGCTGGGAGAGGGATTTAAAAAACAAAACAAAACAGGGCATTTCTTCTTCTTTCTCTGGCCCCAAAGGACGGCCTTCCTTGGCCTCTCATCAGTAAGGGAGAGTTTCTTTTGAAGCTTTTTCTGTTTACACTTGCTGTGTAATTCTGGGGTTTGGCCTCCCTGAGTCTAGGCTAGAAAACATGCAAGGGGAAAATAGACCAGGAAACTTACTGCCATATTCATCTTCAAGCCGTTTGGTTGGTTGGTTGGTTGGTTGGTTTTTGCTGTCGTTTTTACTACAAGTTTTAATTTCCCTCTCAATTGGCCTGCTAGAATCTACTCTTCAGAGTTCACATATAGTTGCTTTATGTATTCTGTCCATCGTCTTTAGTTATCATCAGAGGAAGGGATAAGAGTGTGGGGGACTGACTCTATCTTAACGGAAACCAGAAGCCTTCCTCGGTTTCTAATTTTGGCATTGAATTTTAAATATTCAAGTCTGTCTCCAAGCTGCATCTGAGATACTAGTTGGAGATGCGCTTTCGCAAAACAACATTTAAAAGGACGCTTTTCCCTTTAAATATTCAAATTCTTAAGTGAAGGTTTCCTGCACCCCTGCCAGTTTTTCTCAGTGAAAAGAGAGCAGAAGATAAATTTATTCATTCTCTGGTCAGCGCAAGCCCCCAAACTTGTGATGATGATAATAATAATAGCAATTTGATTAGCAGAAATGATAATAATTATTGGTAAAGACCATGAACTTTGGAGCCAAGCTGCCTGTGTTTGAGTCCCAACTCTGCCTCTCGCTAGCTGTGGGACCGTCACCCTGAGTGACTCAGTTTTCTCACCTGGACAATAGGAATAATAATAGTATCTGCTTCTGAGCTGGTCGTGAGGATTCAATAAATTCACGTGAATAGGTTGTCAAGAAAAAAATTTTTTTTTTCACGTGAATAGAGAGCTCCCAATGGGCCTGACACAAAGGAAGCGTCACCAAGCATTTGCCTGATTGGGAACTGTAACTGCCCCCATCTATTAGGCGTTTCCCTTGTTCAGATGAGGCCGCTGAGGCCTCCGGGAGGCAAATGGCTTGCTTGAGCCGGTGTGCCTGGCAGATCTGGAAATGAGAGAGGCGGGGGTGGCTGGGCACCGGCTCAGGGAGCATCTGGCTGGTGATCCATCAGACAGCGGCGGTGGGGAGGCTCTAAACACCGCCTGGTCTGCACTCAGAAAGATGGGGCACAGAGGGAGCGAGCGGGGGCGGGGAAGAATCAGCCCAGAGAGAAAGGCAACAGAAATAGAAGGGGAAGCCTGGTCATTGAGTGGCCCCAAAATGGAAAGATCAATATTTTACTGCCAGGGAAATGACTAGTTTCCCTGGCAGCTGGCTCTGCAGTCTGGGTGTGGGTGTTTCAGTGACAGTGTGGCTCCTGCAGGGTCCTGACAGGCCCGGGATGCCCTTCTCCTCCGGCTGAGAGCCCAGCGGAGACCACCCCCGCCCCAAGCCCAGCTGCAGGTGATGGGCGCGGCACATGGGGGGGCGGGGGGGGGAGGGGGGGCTGCAGCCTCGCTTCACCGTGAAGACCACACGTGCGGGGCTATTGTGCTTGCCGTGGGATCTTGAGCAAGTCCTTCCGCTGCCTGGGACCCAGCTTCCCTGTCTGTAGGATGAAGGGCAGGGTCTGCGGAATGCACCCCTGGGGGGCATTGGCAAAAGGTCATCTGGAGTCCAGGAAGGCTGAGACGCTTGGCCATCAGGGCGAGAGGTCCCCAGCCGCAGCAGGTAAAGATGCAGGAAGCGGGGGGCGGGGGGGGGGGGGAGCAGTAGACTACAGAAGCGGGGCCTCTGGGGCCGGCGGGACCTGGGTTCAAGGGAGAGTCACCGCCCCGGTGACTGTCTAAACGCCCAACCTCCGTGAGCCTCAGTCTCCTCAGCTGTAGAATGGGAGGCTACGACTGTAGCTACTGTTACTGTCGGGAGGCCTAGCGATGGGAAGGAGGACGGCCAGAGTTGGGCGCCGAGCCGTAGACTGTGCCAAGCCCTCCATGAACCCAGCGGGAGTTAGGACTACCTCTCCACAGAAGCTCTGCTGTTGTTTAGAGAGGTCTTGAGCCTGCAGCCATGGTGTTTATTCATAGAATTGGTATTTTCCTTAGGACAATTTTGCAGTGGTCCCGTGCGCCTTCTAAAGGGCCACGCGGCTGTTCACACGGCCTGCCCCGCACACTCTGAGCCCCGTGGGCAGCGGGAGGAGGGGGGGCTCAGGGACTTCGCAGCGGCCCTCAGGACCTCCTCTATCTGCCTGTCACCAAACACCCCTGCACCTGTGCTCCAGGCCTTCCCTGGAGGTGGAGCGGGGGCTGGACGGCCTGACCCCACCTGTCTCCTGCCCCAGGGGGTGACGGACGCCGTGGATTACCGAATCCGAGCGCCCAGCCTGTCGCCCCTCAGGTGGACCACATGGGGGGTCCACATCGGCCACTCAGCTGGGTGACGACACCACCCTTGACTGTATCAGAGATAATTAAGGCACAGCCCCCGACCTTGGAGAGGACTATAGGGGGGAGTGCCAGGAGGCTGGGAGGTACGGTCCTGTGTTCGCGCAGCCCCCACAGCGCCAGTGGGGAAAGGGCAGGGGGAGAGGGGGTGGGACTCTTGCGTAGGGGCGGGGGCGTGGGAGGGCCGCAGGTGGCGCCTGCGCATTGCTATTCCCGGAAGCTGCGTCCTTGCCTGGTGGTGGCAGGCTGTCTTGGCCGTGGGGGACGGGGGCAGCTGCAGTGCCGAGGAGGCTCTGGCCGCGGTGGGAGCTGGCAGAAAGCCACCCTCTTCCTTCCCTGGAATCCCAAGGTCCCGGTGGGTACCAGGTTCAGGGGGTCACAGTATAGGCTCTGCCCACCCGTCATCCCCAGACTCACACCCGCATGGAAGGGGCAGGGTCAGCGGGAATAAAGGTCCAAGTGCAGGGCCACCAAGCTCAGGGAGGGAAGAGAGACGCTTGTGCGGGGTCCCTTCTTGCTCGCTGCTCACCTTCCAGAGCCAGCTGGGCACGTGCCCATCATGCCAGGTCACTGACCCCGGCTGCAGCTGCCACCACTGGAAACATGTCCTGTGGGCATGCAGGAGACACGGTCCCTAACGAGGGGATGAGACCCCAACATGGCCTGGGCTTTGGAGCGCACAGTGGGTGGGGTGGGCGCGAGGGCGTCTGCCAGGGCCGTGTTAACAATACGGACGCGGAGAGTAAGCTGCAGACCGCGCCCTACAGTTTCCACGGTGCCCCAACATCCACCTGCAACCCAGCCCCGAAGGGATCTGAGAAAGAGCTCGTCCTTGCCCTGCGATGCTTTACACGTTGCTGGGGGGTCCTGGGAGGAGAGGGAAGGTGCCCGACGAGGAGCGCATGACAGGGCGTGCGCATGCGCACGTGTGTGTCTGTGACCACGCGCGCGGTCAGCTGTCGGCCCCCAGCAGAGTGCCTCGCATACAGAAGGCGCCCACTGAAGGAACGAGTGCTTGCGTGTGCAGTGTGGGGGGACGGGAGGGACTGCCACTAAGTTACAGGGTGAGTTAGAGGCAGGCTTCTGGAAGAAAAATCGAGAAGCCGACTTTCAGGTGCTGGGCGGTGGGGGCTGGGAGGGGAAGGGGACCGGTTCCTTAGGAAAGATAGTTCTTACGAAACTGGCCATTGCCAAAAGCTAGGAGAACATACCCAGAGCTCGCGAGTTTGAAGTCAGTGCCTCTGGTTGAAGACTAAATTAAGACATCTTTACAGAGAACAATTTGGCAACTGTTATCAAAAGCCTTTAAAATTTAGAGGATTTGTAGAACCATTCATATTCAGCTTTTCAACAAATACTTGTAAAGTTTCTACTATGTGCCAGTCATGGTGGGCGCTACCACGTATACAGTGGTGATCAAAACAGACATAATCCTTGGGGGCCTGGGTGGCTCAATTGGTTAAGTGGCTAGCTTCAGCTCAAGTCATGGTCCCAGGGTCCTGGGATGGAGCCCCGTAGGTCAGGGTCCCTGCTCAGTGGGGAGTCTGCTTCTCCTTCTGCCTCTGCCCCTCTCCCCACCTCCACTCTCTCTCGCTTGCTCTCTCTCAAATAAATAAATAAAATCTTAAAAAGAAAAAAAGCATATATAATCCTTGCCCTCAGGGAGCTTACTTTCTGGGGGGGGGGGAGATACAAATTAATACAATTATCACATCAAATGTAATTACAAATTGCAGCAAATGGTTTGAAGGAAAAGTATAGGGTGCTGCAAGACAGGGTAATAGCAAGATGCACCCTAATTAGATGGGAGTGGTGAGGACAGGATTGTCTCAGGGAGAAATGTTTAATACAGGTACAAACAGTGACCTGAAGGATGAATCAAAGTCAGGTGATGAATGGGGGTGGGGAGCGGACGAGTATTTGAGATCAAGTACAGCGTGTGCAAAGGCCCTGAGGCAGAACAGAGATTGTTTTGCTTGAGGAGTTGACTGAAGGCGGGTGTGGCTGGAATGCAGTGAGGGACAGAAAGAGAAGGAGATGGGGCTGGAGGGGCCAGGTTACCCAGTTTCGAATTTACCAGGTTACTTTGTAGGCCACGTTACCGAGTTTCGATTTTACCCTAAGGGTAGTGGATAGTCACTGGAAGGTTTTAAACAGGGGAAGCGGTGACATGATCCACTTGGAGTGGAGAATGAGTCGGAGGGGCTGAAAAATGGAAGAGGGTAGATGACTCAAGAGACCTCAGCAGCCAGGAAGGGAGATGTTGATGTCTGTGACCGGCAGAATCCCAGGCACGATGTGGAAAAGAAGGTGGCTTGAGGACGTGGTATTTGGGTACGGATTGGATGTGCATGAGAGGGAACAGCCAGGTGATGTGGAAAAACTGCCTGGCAGGCGGAAAAGGGAGGGTGGGAGGATGTGGCCAGGGAGCGGGCCATTTCAGTGAGTGGTCCTGGAGGAGGGGCGAGTCCTCAGGGCGGCTAGGGTAGAGGGGGGAGAAAGCAATGAGAAAATCAAGGATCTGAGAGGACAGAGGGGCGACCGGTCATCCACACAGCTGTAGAAACCCCCCAAAATCAATTGTAATGACAAGAAGTGGGGAAAATTGCCCAACTATTCGGGGTGGTTAGGTAAATGAGGATGTATCCACTGGGCAGTGGATCTGACAACCGCTAAAAATGTGGGTGGTACCACTGGGCAGTGTGGAAAGTTTCCTGATAAATCATTAAGTGGTGGAGAACATTCCAAACATCAAGAATGGCTGACTCCTTTGGGCTAAAAAGCCTTACTAACAAACTTTATTAATTTTTTTAACATTTTTAATTGAACAAAGAACAGAAAAGTGCACCAGCCACAAGCAGACGGCTCCGTGGGTTTCACTGTGTGGCCAGCACCCAGATCGATCGATAGAAATGCCCTTGGTATCCCCCCGCCCCCTACAAATTTCCACCAGTGTTACTGCTGTCTTGACCATAATTGGTTTTGCCCTCAATCTTATTTGATTTGTCATTTAAAATTTTTAAAGCCTGGGTGGCTCAGTGGGTTAAAGCCTCTGCCTTTGGCTCGGGTCATGATCTCAGGGTCCTGGGATTGAGCCCGGCATCAGGCTCTCTGCTCAGCAGGGAGCCTGCTTCCCCCTCTCTCTCTGCCTACTTGTGATCGCTCTCTCTCTCTCTCTCTCTGTCAAATAAATAAATAAATAAAATCTTAAAAAAAAAAAAAAGAATGTATACAAACGTGACATAATTATTTCCTCCTTGTAGACAGAGGGGAATTTGACCAAGGGTCTCTCAGAACTACCAAAAAAAAAAAAAAGTGGTTAAAACTATGTGTTTTGAAGCAAAGAAAAGTGGGAAACAGTGGGGTTTGATTCCCTTCCCTGGAGTCCCTGCGATGAGCGTGTGTTATTTTTGTAGGAAAGAAACCACTAGGTTAAAAAATCAGGGCATTGACTTTCCATGAGCCCGTCTGTGTTGGGAGGCTCCCCGCGCTGTCTGTGGTCCCCAGCATAATGGAGTGACCCCGCCGCTGTCTGGGGCTTGGTGCTGACCCCAGGGTGCGGGATGGGGGCCTAGGAGGGTGTCCCTCCAGTGTCCCTCCCTCCCAGCCTCCCCAGCCAGCCTCACCCCGGCTCCATGAGCATGTCTGGGGGGGATCTCACACCTGTCCCTCCTTCCTTCCCACAGGTGGAAAAACTTGTGAAATACCTGGACCCCAACGACCTGGGGAGAATCAACTTCAAGGACTTTTGCCGAGGGGTGTTCGCCATGAAAGGTGAGAGCTTTGTGGGAAGGGGTCTCTCAGGGTCCTGTCCAGCTGCAGAGGCTGGCCTGACTGGGGTTGCAGCCGGGGCTCCCCCTGGCCGGGCTGAGGAGAAGGATCCGGGGCTCCCGCAGCTGCCCCAGCCGTGCAGGGGCCGTGGGAGGGTCTCTGAGCCACTGGGACTGTCGCTGCCACCCTTCCCGTTGTTTGTCCCACCGAGAAAGGCTCCCGATTGCTTTCCTTCCTTCTTCTCGCACCTTCCTCCAGGTCGCCGCCCTCCAGGATGACCAAACTGTGGGCAGAGCCGGACGCCCACCTTCCTCCTCCTCTTCCGTTGCCTTTATTTCTCTCTTCCCTGGGCCTCCCGGTCCCTTCCTCTCTCCCCAGCTCTCCCCCGTCCCACCGTCCCTCTCTTTCCCCCAGTTCAGAGGCAGTGGTGAGAGACCCCCAGGCATCAGAGGCCTCTCATGGCCACTCTTACTACTAAGCTGCTTGTCTGGAGAAAGTGGCTGAGGTCGCCGGCCAGGGGGGCTGGCTCCGATGGGGACACAGTCCAGCGAGGCTTTCCTGACACCTGGGGAGGGAGCCATGTTTTCCTGTCAGAAGGAGCTGTTCTCTGTGGGGGAAGCTGGGGTTCTGGGAGGGTGGGAAGGAGGCAGGAATGACTTCCTCGGAAGTGGGGGGGATGGGAAGGGAGCTGAGAGGTTGGGAGGGGCTGCACACGGCCCCCTTAGGCCTTCCGAAGAGAGCTGGCTAGAGGACCACCTCCAACCGCACCAGTCGTGTGCCTACGCCAGGCGCTTTGCAGGTTTGACTGCCTTTGTCTGAAAACATATGGGGGCATTTGCTCAGGACGGTGGAGGGAGGCCACTTGTGTAACTGAGTCAGCAGGAGGTAGAGCCGTCCTGAGGGTGACCCTCTCCCAGATGTCCTGCAGTTGGCAGGGCTGTTGAGGCCCCCTGGCTCAGAGGAATGTGTGCCTTTAAAGTCTCCGTGAACCAGGCAGGGAGTATTGCCTTATAGCCCTTCCTCCAGGAAGGCCTCCTTGATTCTCTTTGCCCCTGACCTGCCCTCTGCATTTGGGAGACTCTCTTTCGTGCATTCTCTGTTGGGGTTCGTTCCCGTGGGAGAATGCCTGGAGGGAGGGACCTATCTCGGTTCCATCCGCGGAGTGCTGGCCCAGCTCCTCCGTGGCACGTGGTCCATGTCTGCCTTGGAAGGATCCGCTGGTCTCTTGGAGGCTTGGGCCCTGTGCCTCCCCCACAGTCCTTCCTACCCAAGGCCCGGGATTCAGAAGCAGAGCTGCCGAGGCCCTGAGCCCGCGCCGTCTGTCTGTCCGCAGGGTGCGAGGAGCTGCTGAAGGATGTGTTGTCCGTGGAGAGCGCGGGGACGCTGCCCTGCACGCCGGAGATCCCAGACTGTGCGGAGCAGGTAAGAGGGCGGAGGAGACTCCGCAGGCCCCGCCTTGCCCTTTCTGATCTTCCTGCCTTTGCTCTACCTCGTTGGGGTCTGGGAGGCCCAGGGCCTCCCCCTTGAGGACTGTTTAGCTTCAAAGTCAAGAAATAGCTTTCGGAACCTGAGCAACGACGCCCCTTGGGGCGGCTGGGGTAGAGAGGGGAGAAAGCAACGAGGAAGTCAAGGATCTGAGAGGACAGAGAGGTGACCGGTCATCTTGGGGAGCCACAGCAAAGAGGGTGGGGAGCGGGGGTCCTCCCAGAGCACCTTTACTCCCCACCCTCGGGTTCCAAGGGGAAACTGAGTCCCAAACAGGGAAAGTGACAGACTTGAGGTCAATGGCAGACAGGACTACAGTTTTTCTCTTTTCTCCTGTGTCGCAACCCACGGAGCCAATAGACCCCGAGTGGTTTTTCCCTAGTCTGCCGGTTCTCCAACACCAGCCAGGGGCCTAGAAGTTCCTTCAGCTGAGTGCCGGAGTTGGGGCAGACCCCGGGCTCCAGGACGCAGCCCCACAAGACCGCCCCACGTAGGGGCAGCCACAGATGGGAGGCCCAGGCTCTCTGCACTCACGCTGGCTGAGCACAAATGTGGGGATTCCCACAACCCCCCTTAGGTTCCAGAATTCACTGGAACAACTCACAGAACTCAGGAGCACGCTGTGTTTGCGATAATCAGTTGATTACAAAGGACACGACTCAGGAAAAGCCAACTGGGAAAGATGCGAAGGGCGGAGCATGGGGGCGGGGAGTGCAGGGACCCCATGCCCTCTCCAGCCCCGCCACCTTCCCAGCACACCAGCACGCTCACCAACCGGGAGCTCTGCAAACTTCGATAACCCCATATGCGGCCCCTCTCGCGTCCCCGAGGTGGGGCTGTGGGCGAGCTGGATGTCCCCACCTTCTAGTTACACTTGGGCCTTTCTGGCAACCAGACCCATCCTGAGGCTCTCTAGGGACCGCACCTGGGTCACCTCTTCAGTAGGAATTCAGGTGCGTCGGGGAAGGGCTCCTTATGCGTGACAAAAGACGCTCCCATCGCTCAGGAAGTTTCGAGGGCTTTAGGAGCTCTGTGCCAGGAAGTGGAGCAAACACACAGTCCCTGTGGCTCTAGTTTCCTCTATCCTCACCTACTGGTTTGTTTACTATCAAACCTTGAATTCTTTTCCAAACACACATGGCTACATCCTACAGACACACACAGGTTAGGGTGTGCATGTTAATCACCAAGGACCCTTCTGGTCGAGACACCTGGGAGCTGGAGGAGGATTTTCTTGGTTTCCCATCCAGGTCAGCTCAAGAAACCTTTTCTCTGCCTCCCGTTGGTGTCTCATCTGGACCCTCCAAAGAGAAGTATTTTCTATAGCTGAAGGAGGTCCAGGACCCCAGAGGTCGCTTTGGCTGGGTGGTGGGGTCAGGGCTGGCACTGGATCAGCGGGAGTCCTCACAGAGGCCCAGAATGCTGAGGGGGGCCAGCAAAATGGCGCTGGAGAAGCCAAGGCTCAAAGGCAGCGGAGGCCAGAGCCAGGCCCCAGGGGTGGGGACAGGGCCTCCAACACAGAGGCCAGGCGGCTGGCCCCCAGGGTGCCGTGCCCAAAACGAGGGCCCCCAGGGACGAGTGACGAGAGCTAGGCTCCAGACCTGCCTCGACAGGTCCAGTGGATGTGGGCTGAATATGCGTTTGGGCCCAACTCATGGGATGGGGGCCAGGATCAGGGCAGAAGCCTCCCCATGTGGGACAAACAAATGCTGAGCGTCCCCAGTTTTTGGAGTGGGCCCTTGTGGATCGCTGAGCAGGAAGGCCGTGGGGTCACTCAGGGCTGGGTCTATGCCGCCCTGGGGCCACGAACTACGTATGCAAACCAGACACGCTGCAGTCAACTCCTCCGGGCCTCAGTTTCCTCAGCTGTAAAATGGGGCTGGCCATGCCTATCTAGGGGGCCTGTGGAAATTAGTGAGAAAATACTAATTTTCTCATCAGCTAATACATGAGACCTCCCTTCCTACCGCGCTGTGTCGTAGTGGTTAGAGCGAGAGTGTCGTGCTCATTCCACTTTGCCCTTGGATACGGGTGTTTCAGAAGTCTGTCAAAAGGGAGGCCTGCCTGGGAGGAGCTGGAGGGCAGAGTGGAGGGGCCAGCCTCCCCCCCCCAGCGTTGCCAGGGCAGGTCCTGTCCCTACAACCCCAGGCTGCTCTCTTGGCCCCTACATGTGGCCGTCCATGCTTCTGGAAGGAACGGTAAAAAATAGACCCAGAAGCCTTGGGCTCCAGGACGATGCTTTGCTTTTAGTGCAATGCTGTTTTCCAGAATACAAAATCTGGAGGTTTGAGGAAAGCAGGAAGAGCATGCCAGTCGAACCTCAGCCACCCGGTGCCCCTCATTCTCTCTCTCTCAGGACCTTGCCTGCGTATGAGTCTTCATTTCCCTTTGTTGAAGCCCCCCCGGGGTGAGCTCTTCATGCCGGCCACGTAGGTCACTTTGAGGTGGCTCTGCTGGCCGGAGCCTGGGGAAGGGGTGACTGATTGCCCAATGCCCTTGTTCTGGAACATTCCAACCAGGCAGCTCGGTGGCCCTGGGCTCCGTTCCTTACGATGGGCTCCCAAGTGCTGGGAGGTGTGTGTGTGGCAGGGAGGCCATGTCAAAAGCCAGCCGACTGAGCCTGTGGGCTCCTGCAGGACCCCAAGCCTCCGTGATGGGAATGAATCCCCTTCTCGGCTCAGCCTTCTGAAATGTGCAGCTCTGGGCTCCATTGGGCTAAACGCCCACAGCTCCTCAGGTTGGGGCAGCCGAAGGGGCCAACCTGGGCAGGCCTTAATTCTAAAGACCAGGTCCTCAGCACCCTGTCGTGTCCCAGCTGTCCCCTAGGGGTCAGCTCGAGACCAACCAGAACCTGGATCACTCCGGCTTCCAAAGCTCTGCCAGAGACAAAAATGCAAAAATGCCAGGGGTGGTTTGGGGACCCTCTAGGGAGGACACACTGATGGGACAGCAGGAGCTCCCCCTCTTCTCCTCAGAGTGTGGGGTCTGGATGGGGAGAGGGCGTAGGCAGGTGGAGAGCACCCCCCACCCCAGGTCTGAGAGGCAAGGGGGCGGTGAAATGAAAGCAGAGCCCACAGACGCCGTGAGAGCCCGGGCCCTCGGTCATTCTCCCTCATGGGCTGGTTAATAGGGAACCCCATAAAGTGAATGGGGCGTCAAGCTGCCCGCTCCTCCTATGAAACTGCCACGTCAGTGAATGATGTCACCAGCCAGTCAGTCCCCAAGCGAGGAAGTCATTCTTGACGCCCCCACAGCCAGCCAGCCTCGAGTCCCCGGATTTCCGCTCACCCCCTTGTCCTTCTCCCACTGCTGCCTACAGCTCTCCTCACTGCCCCCAGCCTTCCCCACTCTAGACCCTTATCCCAGTGCCTCAGCATCCCACCTGCTTCTCCAGCCTCACCTCTCACCGCCCCGAGACTGGTGACACCCAGCTGTTCCTCACTTTATGAAAAGGCCAAGTTCTCTCTTGCCTCCCAGACGTTGCACAAGTTTTGTCTTTCTCCCGGGATATCTTCCCACGCACTGTCCCTGGGCTAACTTCTGCTCATCACTAAGACTCACACCTCCTCTAGGAAGCCTCCCCTGGTTCCCTCTGCCCCAGCCTGGAGGAGGACCCTCACTGAGCTTCTTTGAGGCCCTGGGCCTTAACCGCAGCCTCCACAATGGCTCCAAGTTCCCTCCCCAGTGACACCGTTTTCACCCTGTGGTGGCAGGGCTCGCTTGAGCTGACCTTGTCTCTACATCCAACACGTCCTTATTCGTGCTGCATAGAGTGTTTCTCTAAGTATTTCTAGGATTAGGAATCTAAAAATGCTGTATCAAAGGGTATCCAGACTTTTTTTTTTTAATAGATGTGTCCAATTTTTCTTCTAAAAGGGTGATACCGATGTATCGTCCGACAGTTTGTGGGCGTGCCCACCCCCGGCTTTGGTTTCTCCTTTGGGGAGTTACTGGTTCATAGTCTTTGCTCATTTTCCTTCGGGTGGTTTGTCTTCTCCTTATTGACTTATAAGACATTTCTATATATTCTGAATGTCAATCTTTATGTATTTTGTTTGTATTTTAGTCTTGGTTTTGGTGTCTTTTATTGTATAGAATTTTAAAATTCGTAAGTAATCATTACCCGTCCTTTTATGTCATTTTCATTTTATGCTTCTTTATCTCAAGGCTATAAACATATCCCCCTATATGTTTTTTCCCCCAGTACTTTTAGACAAAACTCTTTGGTCACCTGCAGCTTATCTTTGGTTTTGCTAAGGATATATTCATCTGGCATTATTATTTTCCAAATGTTGCCAGCGGTTCAAGCACCTTCTGTCAGATAATCCCACTTTCCCCACTCATTTGGATTTCACCCCTTTCTCGTATGCTGAATTTCCTTATAGACACGGTTTCTTTCGGGACTCTGGTCTGTTACATCGATCTATTTGTCTATTTTTTTTTTAAGATTTTATTTATTTATTTGACAGAGAGGAGAGGGATCACAAGTAGGCAGAGAGGCAGGCGGAGGGAGAGGGGGAATCAGGCTCCTTGCTGAGCAGAGAGCCCGATGAGGGGCTCGATCCCAGGACCCTGAGATCATGACCTGAGCCGAAGGCAGAAGCTTTAACCCACTGAGCCACCCAGGCGCCCCTTGTCTATTTATTTCTGAGCCAAAACCAGTCTCAGACTGTTGCTTTGGAGTTTGATATCCCCTCTCCTTCATCCTTCTTTACTTAAAAACAATGTTTGTTATGCTTACATATTTTCTCTTCCAGAATACTCTTTTGTGTCAAAATCTGTTGAAAACCCTGCTAGAGTTTGTTTGAAATGTGTTCGTCAATTGAAGGGAATTAGCTTCTTTATAATACAGAATTCTCTCCTCCAGGAACTTAGTATTATCTGTGCATCTATTCTGGCTTCCTTTTGTGCCCTTCAGAAGAATTTTATGATCTTCTCAAATAGGTTCCGCACCTTTCTTCATAGGGTGACTATATTTTAGAGTCTATTGCTGTTACCGTAGAATCTTTGTGCCATGATATTTCCCAATTGGTTATGGCTAGTGTATAAGACAGCTTTTGATTTTTGGTGTTCTTGTCATGACAACCTTACTAAACCCCCTTATTAGTTCTAATAGCTCACTTATGTACTATTTCCCAACTTTATGCTATATAATAACATAGCTATGTTACTTTTCTCCATAAATTTAAATAGCTACGTAATATTTCATCACACGAAGACAACCAAATTTATTTACCAGTTCCTTATTGTTGGGCATATATATATACACATATATTAACCTAATTTGGGGGATTAACAAAGGCAGTGTAATCATCATTCTTGTAGCTAAACAAGCAGCAAACACCGCTTTATTTATTTATTTATTTATTTTTTAAGATTTATTTATTTGACAGAGAGAGAGATCACAAGTAGGTAGAGAGGCCGGCAGAGAGAGAGGGGGAAGCAGGCTCCCCGCCGAGCAGAGAGCCCGATGTGGGGCTCGATCCCAGGACCCCGAGATCATGACCTGAGCCGAAGGCAGAGGCTTTAACCCACTGAGCCACCCAGGCGCCCCAAAAAACCTCTTTAGAGTAAGTCTGATTTCTTACTTAGAGTAAGTCTAAGTTCCTATGGGCCAAATCTAGCAGGCTGTTTTATAAATAAAGTTTTATTAGAACACATTCGTCCCCATTTGCTCACCTCTTGTCTGTGGTTCTTTCACATTACAATGGCAGAGTTGAGTGGCTGCCACAGAACCATATGGGCCACAAATCCTAAAATATTTACAATCTGCCCTTTACAGAAAGAGTCTGCCAGGCTTTGGGATAAAATCTGATAAGTCGAAACTATTTTTTAAAAGATTTATTTATTTATTTGAGAGAGAGAGAGAGAGAGCACCCAAGCACACGAGCCAGGGGAGGGGCAGAGGGAGAAAGAGAGAGAATCTCCCGCAGACTTCCCGCTGCTGGAGCCCAGTGCAGGGCTCGATCCCACGACCCCAAGATCCTGACCTGAGCTGAAATCAAGAGTCGGACACTTAACAGACTGAGCCACCTGGGTGCCCCAGAGCGGAAACTATTTTATCGAAAGGGTGCTGATCTTAAAATTTCCAATACAACTGCAAAATTCCTTTCCAGAAGAGTTGTTTCATTTACTCTCCCATCAGAATTGTGTCGGAGTCCAACTACCCTTTGGATACAGGGTGTTAACTGATTTCTCAAATCTTTCCAATTTGAGAGGCTAACAAGATTACGATTGCTTTTTTGAATTAAAATACACTTGAACTTGGGGCGCCTGGCTGTCTCAGTTGGTACAACATGTGACTTTTGATCTCAGGTTTGTGAGTTCAAGCCCCAGGTTGCGTGTAGAGATTACTTTAAAATAATAGATAAACAAACAAATAAATAAAATACAGTTGAACTTCTTCGATTACATTTCTTGGAGTTCTTTATTCATTAATTGCCTGCCCATATTCTTCACCATAGTTTCTATGTATGTATTAATTTTCATTGATTTATAAGAACTAGAAATGTTACATTTTTGCACATACATTACAAATATTCTTTCAGCTTGTCATTTGTTTTTAACTTTGTGACAGCGGATTTACAATTCTTTTATAGCCACCTCATCCGTCTTTTCCGTTATGGCTTTGGTTTCTGGTGTGATGCTTAGAGAGGCTTTCCTACCCAAGACTGTGGAACTATTCTATTTGATTTTTAAATATTTTATGTATTTTTTATTATTTTTTTTTATTTTGAGAGAGAGAGAGTGTGCGCACCCGTGCGAGGTGTTAGGGGAGGGGGAGAGGGAGAATCTCAAGCAGACTCTCTGCTCAGCATGGAGCCTGACTTGGGGCTCGATCTCATGACCCTGAGATCATGACCTGAGCTGAAATCAAGAATTGGATGCCTAACCAACCGAGCCACCCAGGCGTCCCTGTTCTATTTTATTTTTACTTCAGGTATCCGGTTTTTATATTTAAGCTTTCGATCCGTGAAATTAATTCTGATGTCTGGAGTGAGGTAGGGATCCAGCTTTCCTTGTTTCCCGTCAGCCCCTTACCCTCCCCTCCCGCCCACCTCACCTCACAGAAATCAGAAGCTCTTTACGACGTGATGCTGCAGCGGTCCCCTGGGGGCAAACGAATGGGGTTAACTGGGCCCCCAGACTGTACGCCCGGGCCCAGGCTGGCCTTCTCCTCATACTCAGAAGGAGCTTTGCCAAGCCTCCGTCTTGCTGGGACAACTGTTAGACATGTGCCCTGTGCTTCTCTCTAGACCCAGCCCCAGGGAGCTTAACGCCTAAAGGTCCACGTATATCCTTGCTTAACTTCACCCATCCTGAAGCAAGTGTTTCTAAAACCTCTTGTGACAATGGCACTTTTAAATTCTAAAAATATTTGTTCTGAGAAACAGCGCTCTGATTCAGCTGTGCCGGTAGAGGTGTGGGTGGTGGCGTCAGGCTGGCGCTGATGTGGTGACGGGGGAGGGGGTTCAGTGCCTCGGCGGGGGGGGCGCCAATGTGATCCTTTCTTTTTTTTTTTTTTAAGATTTCATTTATTTGAGAGAGAATGAGAGAGAGAGCATGAGACGGGAGAAGTTAGAGGGAGAAGCAGGCTTCCCGCTGAGCAGAGAGCCCGATGCGGGACTCGATCCCGTGACTCCGGGATCATGACCTGAGCCAAAGGAAGTTGCTTAACCAACTGAGCCACCCGGCGTTCCCCTTTCTGCTTAATATGGCCACAGTGTTTTTTCTATGTTCCAATACCTCCCTCTTCTTAAAGGAAAGACTAATTTGCTTATCCCAAGCCCCACAGTTTCTGTCAGAATAAAAGACCCTGAGTCATATCTCAGGGAAATACCCGAACTCTGGCTAGAGCAGAAGTGACTGGGACAGAAGCCCAGGAGATGCTTGTCCCCTCCCCCTGGCCTGCCCGGGACCGCCTGTCCTCGACCTTCTGCCCCCAGCCATCCCTGCCCTAGGAAGGCTGGCCTGAGCCAGCCCGGAGCACTGGCTTCCCAGGACGCTCGTGGGTTCCACCTCCTGCCTCACCCCGCCTCGCTGCTCAAGTTCACACTTCCCTTTAGAACCGAGACTCACAGTTAGCACCTGGGCAAACGTGGGAGAGTGACCACTTACTTCCCATCTCGAGAGGGTTTGGTTGATTATTACCCTGGAGGAGATGAACCAGTTTTGCATCTGACCTTGTGACTTAATTTCAGCATGATTTCTTCAATTGATCGAACACCCTTGGATCTCTCCCTCTCTCCTCTGAAACAGCTGTACCAGCCTGCTGTTCCCTCATCGATGAGTTAAATGGGTTTTTGACACAGGTAACCGTGGGAACACACACACACACACACACACACACACACACACACACAGATATTAGTTCTCAGAAGCCCTGACTGCACCCTGCATTCATGGAGGGGCCTTTCCAAAGATTCTGAGGCCGACCCCATCCCCCAGAGGTCCTGATTTAATCAGTCCAGGGAGGGCTCCCCTCGTCTATGCTTACAAATTCCCCAGGTAATTCTAATGCGCACCCAAATTTGAAGACCAAGTGTCTAAACCAGGTTCTCAGACTTTGCTGCATATTGTAATTGCCCGGGAGCTTTTACAGATTCTGGATGCCCAGGCTGTCCCTCAGACCGGTCAGCACAGAACCTCGAGGGTGTTGCTTTTTCCAAACCTCCTCAGGCGATTCCGGGAAACCCTGATCCGATAATGTCCGGGATCCTGGTCAGCTCACATCCACGCTTCTCTCCCCAAGGACGGAGTGCAGACGTGGAGTTGGGGGGAAGAGTCTTTAGACTGTGACGGTGAACGGTGGGGCAGCGCGTGGACTCGACAAATGCCCGCTGCCCTTTCCCAGGTGGCCACCTCTGGGGAGACCGGTTTGGGATTGCGGGGCCCTGCTCTGAGGCGTCTGTCTGCCCTCCCCAGAACCGGGCTGCCTGGGCGCTCAGGCACGGGGAGGGAGCATTCTTGGAGTCCAGTGAGCCATGACTTTGTTTTTCCAGAGAGATGTGCTGCAAGGGCCGGCAGGGGACTCTGGGTCAGCGGGGCAAGGGTCTGCCCTGTGTCACAGCCTAACCGGGAATCTCAGTAGAGACGTCCTCCTCCGCCGCCCATGGGGAAACCTGAGAGCTCAGGCTTCTGGGGCAGGAGGTACGAGAATGCAGACTAGATTCCCTTAACAAAGACCTAGCAAATTTTCTTTTCCTCCTACTTTTTATCTCGAAAGTTTTCAACTTCAGGAAAGAAGTTAAGAGTCGAGCCATTGAATACCCATCTCTCCAGCTCCCTAGATTCGCCGGTAGTTACCATGTTGTGAACATTTGTGTTCCCTGCTCCTGGGTACCTGTGTGTACTTTATTCATGTATTGCTGGGACGTTTGAAAGTTAGTTGCAGAAGCGCCTGGGTGGCTCAGTGGGTTAAGCCTCTGCCTTCGGCTCGGGTCATGATCTCAGGGTCCTGGAATCGAGTTCTGAGTCAGGCTCCCTGCTCAGTGGGGAGCCTGCTTCGCCCTCTGCCGCTCCCCCTGCTTGTGCTCTCTCTCTCTGCCAAATAAATAAATAAAATCTTAAAAAAAAAAAAAAAGTTGCAGACATTGTGACATTTCATCCTTAAATACTTGACTACTCCTAAGAGCAAGGATGACCTCGACATAAACCCCAGCACTGGTTACCTCCCCCGTGGGGAATTTCAATGGGTGTCATAAGTTATCTAATATAAATTCCATATTCAAATTTTCCCGGTATTTTTGTGGCTTTTCTTTTTTGATCTCAGGTGTAATCCAGGATCATGCGTTACATATAGTTGTCCTATCTCTTCAGTCTCTGTTAATCTAGAATAGTTTGCCAGCCTTTCTCTTCTTCCCATCTAAGTACTAACCAGGCCCAACTCTCATAGCTTCCGAGATCAGACGAGATTGGGCACATTCAGGGTGGTATGGCAGTAAATACTCTCTTTTCCTTTTTTTTTTTTTTTTGACCTTTAATGACATTGACATTTTTTATGAAGTCAAGCCAGTTGTTCCAGAGAATGCACTCAATTTGCATTTGCCCATATTGATTATCGAGCCCTGTGGGGTAGTGCAATTTAAATCCTAATTAAAATGGGGTGGAGGGAGGGGAGATCTAACTGGGTGTCTTTCTCCACTCCATATGCATTTAAATTGCCTATCCTTGGTGCCCCTCAACGGGCCTCAGTATTCCCAGTTGTAAAGCAGCCAGCCAGGGGAATGTAGAGAAGATAGGGGAGCACCACAGGGGCACGAGGGCTTGTCTGCAGGGCAGAGCGTCCGCCCCTTGGCACCAGTCCCCAGAATGGGGAGGCGGCAGCAGGCCCGGGTACTGTGCGGGCTTGCCGTGGGCCTCGTAGTCGTCTCCGCAGCGCACCATGAGCCTGGCCCCTGGGTGCGGCGTGAGGAGACGGGGGTCCTCGCTCGGTGCTGCCGGCCACATCTCCATCCTCTCTGGGCTGCTTTCCCCTACGGTGCGATGAGGCCATCAGAGTGGGCACTGTTTTCTCCTGGAGAGCCAATCTCAAGAGAAAATTGTAAAATGAGGCTGATGAGAGAAACTCCTGGGTCCTTCCGGGGATTTTCTGAGCTAACATGGGAAAGAGGTGTAAGCCCCTAGGACGCTGTGCATGGCATTTCCCAAGGCACCCGTGCCTGGGGGGGTCTCAGCCGTGCTCCGGGCCCCGGGGGGCATCTTCCCGGGACACCAAGCATGCTGCGAGAATCAGGGAAAACCTTGTCAAACGTCCAGACAGGCTCGGTACATCATTCACATACATTTCCAAGATAAGAAGGAAGACTTCTGAAATAGTTTTACTTTACAGGTTGCTTTTTTGAGTCCTGCTCCTGTAATAGGCTCTTTCATGTCCACTGTCCTCTGCAGGATGGCTGCTCTATGTAAGATATTACTATGATTGTTGTTTTATTCTTTGTAAAGATTTTATTTATTTATTGAGAGAGAGAGCAAAAGAGAAAGCAGGGGTGGAGTGGGGGGGAGGAGTAGAGGGGGAGGGAGAAGCAGGCTCCCGGCTGTTGTGGGGCTCAATCCCAGGATCCTGGGATAATGACCTGGGATAAAGGCAGATGCTTTAACAGACTGAGCCACCCAGGTGCCCCTTATTGCTGTTTTTATGATAATAAAATAAAAGCAATGTCCATTTTAATAATAAAACTGGTCTTGGCTGAGGACAGAGAGAAGCAGGGAAATTTGGGGCCAGAGAGGGGCTCCGTGGGATGTCTCTTCTCATGGCTGGCCTCAAGGAGGCTTGGTTCAAGCCCCTTTGTCTGGGGGCTGCTCTAACTTGCAAGGAGCCCTTTTGGATCCTCACCAGGCCCTGCTAATAGTGTCCCAGGCCGCTCCGAGCCCTGGGACGAGCTCAGGTTTGAGTCAGGAGGGCTGAATGCGAACTGCACTTGCCCACTTTCTCTGTGTGTCATTGGGCAAGTCGCTTCACTTCTCTGAGCCTTCTTCATTTCCTCCTGTGTAACCTCGGGGAAGGGATGCCCCACTTGCAGGGGTACGGTGAGAATGACATGAAATAATGTTTCTAAAGGGTCCTAAAGAGAACAGGGCCCTCAGTAAGTGGGAAGTTTTCTTTCTTTCTTTTTTTTTTAATATTTTATTTATTCATTTGAGAGAGAACGAGCACAAGTGGGGGGAAGGGCAGAAGGAGGGGAGAAGCAGACATCCCGCTGAGCAGGGAGCCCGACGCGGGACTCGATCCCAGAACACTAAGATCATGCTCTGAGCCAAAGGCAGACGCTTAACCGACTGAGCCACCCAGACACCTATAGGTGGTAGTTTTGACTGTCTTCTCAGTATGGCTCAGCTCCCTGAGGGGAATTCTTGAGAACACAGGTGACACAGAGAATTTCCTTTCCTTCTCTTCTCTCTCCCAAAGCCACCAACTGCCTCCAGTTGCACCCACACACGGTGCTCTCCCTGACCCTGCTCTGACCCTTCACACCTGTGCCTGAGGGCTGGGCCCTAGGCGCTCTCGGGGGCTCCAGGACAAGCCCCCACCCCCGCAGCACCAGGGCTGCGCCCCCTGCTGATGCAATATAATAATGCCCATGGGGGTGGGGGGGGGCATGGAGCCCCACCTGACTTCAAGTCCCCTTCCCTCAAAGCCCCTCCACACCCACTTTCTCATCTCGCTTTTTCTGCTGCCCCTCCCAGTCGTGTCTTGGTCCCTCCTTTCGTGGTCACCAGGGACTTCTGTCTGGCCACATCCAAGAGTCAGGTCTCATGCTGATTTTACTGGAGGTCTCAGCCAGCCGACCTCCCCCTTCTCAAGACCTGTCCTTCCCTCGGTTCCACTGGCTTCCCTCCTACTCCTCAGTCACCCTGGCTGGCTTCACGTCCCCATGGCTCCACCGAAATGGTGGTGGGCCCCAGGTCTGGGTCCTTGGCCCTCTGCACTTGCTCGCCTACACCCATGCCGGGTCCCAGAGCTCTAAGTGCACCGTTACCCACCGGCTTCCGACAGCATCCCCCATCGAGTTGGCCTTGGCTCCAGACTCCTGGATGCGGCCGTGTCTGACACTGAACCTTTGCGCCTGCCCCGTCCTCTCCTGTCAGCCCTCGGAAAGGCTCCCCCGGCAGGAAATGGCACCGCCATCCCCCCGGCTGCTCCCACCAGGAACTGGTTAATTTCTCACCACTTGTCATCTTAGCATGAAATCCCAAATCCCAACGTTCCCTGTGGCCTACCAGCTTTCACCGCTGCCCGCATCTTTGGCTTCGTCACTCCCACCTTTCCCAAGATCCTTGCTGTTCCGGCCACACTGGCTGTTTTTGGTCCTCGAACACCTTAAGCCGGTTTCTTTCTACCTTTGCCTTGCTGTTCCTTCTACCCAGGATCTTCGACCCTCATGCCCTCGCCTCCTGTAAGTTGCAGCAAAAACATCACCTCCTCAGAGAAGCCCCTCTCCACACCCCTGTCCTCATCACTCTTCTAACATCCCGTTCATTTCCGTCAGAGCGTGCACCACTGTTTGCCACACCCTTCGTTGTCTGTGTGTGTCTTGTGTGTGTCCCCCTCCCCCAGCTGTGTCTTGACTGGGGCTTAGACGGGAGTTGAGAGGGAGGTGACCAGAGCTCTGATGCTTTACTGCGAGTAGGAATCACTTGGGGGCTTCACAAAACACAGCCTCTGATTCAGGAAGTCTGGGCTTGACCCGATTCTGCGTTTCCTACCAGCAACCAGGTGGTGGTGACGCTGCCGGTCGGGGATCACACCAGCAGGGCCTTTGGTAACTCGTGGGTCCTTCCCCCCCACTCTCCAGCCTTCCCCTTAAATGCGCCGGGAAGATGCGGAAAGAGCCTGAAGGTCCCTGCATTGCCTCCTCTCCCCTCCCTGCACCCTCCGCCAGCAGCCCTTCTTGCTAGCTGGCACTGTCACCTGTCACCGCCACAGGCACTAGCCCCCTGGCTTTCTGTCTCCGCATCTCTGCTGCGGTGACAGACAAGACAGGAGTCTCTGCCAGGAACTGTGCTGTCACTGGTTTCGGTCACAGCTCTGTTTTCTCTCTGCATCTTCTCCTTAAGGCAGGCGCCTTGGGGATGCTGAGTCTGCCAGAGGTCCCCAGCCTGGGACCGGGACGAGACAGCTGACCTGGCTGGGATTAGGGAGGCATTGCGGAGCGCTCTCTGAGCTCTGGTTTGGGGACAGGTGGGTCGCGGCATACCCGACCAGCCCTGGTGGCCAGCGTCAGTTTAAACTTGGGCTTTGGGGTCTGAGGTCCTGGATTTGAATCTGGACCCTGTCACTTCCACCTCCACCACTGGTAACTGGTGTCTTCTCCATAGGCTTGTTGTTAAGATGAGAAACGAGAACAGTTCAGTGCCTAGAAAATGCTAGAATCTCTCAATTCGCAATGCACAGATTATGAGTCATGTCTCATAGATTGAATACCTTTCGCCCCAGGGTTGCTGAGAGGGCGCGGACAAGCGATGGCAATGTCCCAGGCGTCCTTCACACCTGCATCCCATAACCAGCCTTCTACACAACTAGGCAATTCAGCCCCTGGGGATATCCCCAAGAATTGGGCCCACCCTATGTCAGACCCTTGTGCCAAGGCAGGGAGGGCCTGCTGCTGTTAAAACCATGCCTACTGAGCCCGAGAGTAAATGCTCGAACATAGTATAGGACAGAGAAATCACTGTTCCCATCCTGACTGTTGCTTCACTCCGTTTCCTGACCAGGACAAAGAAAATGACTGAAATTAATATGACCCATCATCAAATATGATTCTTGAGATGGAAAGGTTCTGTGGGCTCTGTGGATGCATTGGGAGTCTCAGGCTAGTTGATGGTTCTCCCCAAGACTCTTTGATGATCAGCACAGGACGGATGGACAGGAGGAGCACTGAACAAGCCCCTGATTTGTACACACTCCCTGTATCTAGTTGGCCAGAGGGGGCCCCTTTGACCACAGGGCCTGGGAAGTTAAGCATCTGTGACTTTACATCCAGAACCTGTTTCAGAGCAGCTGCCTTTACCAAAGCCGGCCTGGTCTTCTTCCAGGGCTGTGACGGAATATTCGTGCTCTCCTCAAGGGAATTTATAATCCAGGCTGAAAGGATCCCTGGAGATGGGTGGGAGGGCCGACACCCAGGCCAGGCATGTAAGGACCTTTATCTGCTGCAGCAAACATCAGCTGATACCCAGCAAGTGACTGTCCCTCCTTCCAGGGAGGGTGATCTCCAGGCCCAGGTCAGTGATACAGGAGAAAGGCATCCTAAGGACACGCTAATCTCATTCCTTTAGACATTCCCTCCCTGGCGTCGAGCTCCCCGTCAGAAAGCACTGTTGCATCTTACCTTCTTGGAAAAACCTTGTCATAGACGTAGAGTTTGTTCTTACTCCCTTGGCTCAGTGTAAGGCAACCCTAAGCAGAAGATTTCTTCAACTTCGTTCCAGTGGCTTTTAGGAACCTTACCCCATTTGCCATCTTCTTGTACCTTTAATCCAAAGCCTGCTTTTTAGGATTTTGCACCAGAAAAAAAGTCTTCCCTGATGAAATTATTTTTCTTATTTCATCATATGGTAAGAGTTGTAGTATGATTCCTGGCTTTCCCTTTTTTGTCTTGGTTGTCAGAAAATTTAGAGCTGATGGTGAATCAATAACTTCCAATTTAGTGATTTACCTCCTTTTTCTGTATGGTTTATTTTTATTTGATTAGTTCGATTGGAATGTCTTATACATAATTTCATAGGCGTCAAGAAAAACAAGAAATAAGTTCAGATTTAGTAAGGAGTAACTTTATGTCCCACCCCACTGTCCCTTGCAATTTGTTCAATAAACTTCTATCTCTTAAAAAAGAAAAAAGGTGTTGGGGGTCGGGGGGCACTTTGGCTCAGTCGGTTAAGCGTCCAACCCCATTTCTGGTCAGGTCAGGATCTCAGGGTTATGAGATCGAGCCCCACATCTGGCTCTGCCCTGGGTTGAAGCCTGCTTAAGATTCTCTCTCTCCGTCTGCCCCTCACCCCTGCTAGTACTCTCTCTCTCTCTCTCTCAAAAAAGAAAAAAAAAAAAAGTAAGGAGCAACTATTTGAAACAATTATTCCAAAGAGGAGGAAGGAACTATTGAAACAGAAGGAGGGGCCCCGCACTAGGGGGAAATCTGCAAACATCTTAAGGGTGAGGGTTTTCTTTACAGGAGCGGAAGTAAACTAAGCCAGAAGGAACCAGGTATGGGGCTGTGTGACCCTGGGGAAGGTTTTAGCCTGAGGCCAGCTATGCTCGGGAGGGCTGTTAAGAAGGCACTGCACACGGGCTCAGGCGAGGACAGGCCAAAGTTTCACAGACCTGGGGGAAGGATAGAAGCCTGATCTAGATTTGGTGAACAAGTATTTTGCTCTGGTTGATAGTAGAGACCAGCAGTTCACCGCAAATAATAGCTCCCAGGTTTCCCTAAGTCTAGACCGCATGGTCCCCAGGGGCAGGGACCGGCCACATTGATTGCTCTGTCCCGCCCGGTCCTGGGCCTGATCAAGTTACTTGATTGTGTTTGTTGACTGGCTGAATGAGGCCCTTCCCGGAATCAGGAGCTCGCCTCTCTGGGAGGTGCAGTTCGAGCAGGTCATGGTCCCACTGCTCCTGGGGGGGGGGGGTTCCCAGCCCTGAGCCACGACCCTCACCCTGTCTCTGAGGAGCTCTTAGCTCCCCCCTCTCCTGCCTGCCCTGCCCCCACCCCAGGCCCCTTGCCGGAGGGGTAAGGCGGAGGAGGGCCCATCCTGCAGTCCTCACTGCCTTCCGCAGGCCCAGAGGGAACGTGAAGGCAGCAGCTCTGGGGCGGGAGGTGAGCAGGGCAGGGTCCCTGTCTGCCTGTTCCGGGGCCTGGCCTCCCCACAGGGGGCCACACTCCACCCGCTGCCTGGACCCTCTTTGCCTTGTCTTTTTCTGTTTCTATGCCTGGGCCCTCCCTGCTCTCTTTGCTTCCCTGTATGTGTGTCTCTTTCCGACTCTGTCCCTCTGTCTCCCTTTGTCTCTGTTTCTGAATCCATCTCTGCCCCCTTGTATCCCATCTCCCTCTCTCCGCATCCCCCTGACTCTTGCCTCTCTCCGTCCCCACTCTCCCGGCCTTCTGCTATCTCCAGTCAAGCCCAGGAGGCCTTCCGTTTGGACCCGGGTCCCAGCAGGAGCCCAGCACAAGGGCTGCGTGGGGGAGGGACAGATGGCGTGTCACCCAAGCACAGGTGCTTGACCCATCTCATCTCTAATCACCACCCCACCCCGCTCTGCCCGCTTAGACCACCCCTGCCAGGTAGGTACTCTTAGACCCATTTTACTGATGAGGAAGCTGAGGCTCACACATCAGTGAAGCCGCTTGCCCAGGGTCTCAGGCCACCAGCGTGCAGAGACGGGGTTTTAATCTGCACCCAGCAGACGTTGGATAGCCAGCTCCCCGTCTACTTTTCTAGAGGCTTCTCAGGTCTTTGGGACCCTCTGCCCTCCCCCAGCCTGGGAGAAAGGACCAGAAGGACGCATTTGCCCTGAGGGGTTTACAGAGCTTCAGAGGCAACTTACTGGGTACACCTGCCTTACTGGAGGATCATCTTTTATCCAAAAGAATAAAGCTCAGTATTCCCGGAGCAGGAGTGAGGCCAGGTCCCAAGAGCAGAGGTGGGAGAATTACCCAGCCCGTGCCTCCTAGCTTTTGGAGCCTGAGCGTGGCCTCCGAACCGGGTGTAGGGGGGTGGGTGCAGGAGGCAGGTGTCACGGAGCCTCCCAGTGTGGGGCTGTGCCTGGGGGCATTCCAAGGTGTTCCTCAGAAAGGGGCTTTGCTGCAACGGAGTCTGGGAAAGGCTTCCAGGAAGATGAACCAGCTTCTTGGCTGCAGGACTTCTGGAAGCCTTTAAAATGCTCCCGTGTGCCTCTACGACTCCCAGCAGGGAGATGCAGGCAGTTTGCCAAACTTCTTTGCTCTTGGAACCCTTCGTGCACCAACATCTTTGTTATAGAAATGTGGAACTGACTGGCTCTGTGGGTAGCCTAGGGTGTGGTGTGAAACATCTTTGTGGGGTAGCTGCCACTTCTCCCCCCAGAGGAAGTGAAATGCGGCTCTATGATAACGGTGTAGGGTTTGGTCGGCAACTGTTACATGGGGACCGAAAAGCTTGTGGCCACATACGTAGGCATGTGTGAGTCTGGTCCCTCTATCTACTAGCTGGGATCATTGTGCTACACAATTTTGAGGAGCACTATTCTCATCATAGTCCATGGGGATGCCAATCTGGGAGTTGTGCAGTGTACAACCTGCGCAGCTGAACATGACAGTCCTAATCCTATCTTCCAACATGATTGTCTAACGGTTGCAACAGCCTCTTTGTTGACTTCCTGTTTCCTATCTGCCACCTTTGCTATCTCCCGCATCCTTCCTCTGTGTCACTTCTCCAGTCCTACCCTCCACCAAGTCTCTTCTCTCAGCGCACTACCAGCAATAGTACCCTCCAGCTGTGCAGGGGCCCTAGAAGTGAAGTCCTGCCTCTGAGATGGATGAGCCTTATCATCCTAGGCAAATCACTTAACCTCTCTGGGCCAACATCCCCGTTTGTAAAATGAGAATAAAATGCTTCCCTGTGATTTATTACTTTCCTTATCATTAGATTCTGAGCTTCGGGAGGCCAGGAGCTATGTCTTACTCACCTCTGACCCCAGTGTCTGGCACATACTAGTCCTGTGAATGTTTGCCGACTCAGTGAATGCATGTCACTTTGACCAAGACCTTTCTGCAGCTTCTGCAGCTTCTCTCATGTTTGATTGGCTCACCCAGGATTTCCTGAACACGGCCTGCCCTTCCTTGTTCTAGGCCTCCGCTGCTGCTCTCTCCCCTAGAACCCCTGTCTGCCCTAGCTGTAACACTAACCATTTTGGGGACACCTCAGCTGCCACCCCAGCCCTCTCCCCCCACCGGATGCAGCAGCCCCCCTTCCACATCAGCCCCTCCCCCATGGCCCTGACAGTCACCTCTGCCTGACAAGGGTTTTATTTATGTCCCAGTGGGTCTCCTCTGTTGTCCTGCACAGAGGACAGGTGGGTACTTCCCGGGACCCTCTTGGGGTTCCCAGAGCCCCCGTGGCACCAGGTACAGGGCAGGGCCCAGGACAGAAGGTCACAGAATGGACTAGAAATTGATGGCGGCCACAGTGCTCTGTCTTCCTTCCCAGCGTCTCCCAGCCCTCTCTGGTTCTCTTCACGGAGGGAAGAAATCCCGGGAAAGGTGGTGGACCCCTAGGGCCTCTCCGGGCACAGGCAGGGCTGGGACGGACCGGTTTGCTAATGCCTGACTTGTGGCGTGGGGTAGGGCCCTTCAGGTTCAGGTTTAGGGTCTATTGAAAAAAAAAAAAATCAGCTTTTGGGTCTGGCGGAGAAGCGAGCACATTGGAGACTTTGAAAATGCTAAACTCAGGCCCCAGCCGGTGGTGAGTGGTCCGTGGCTGCTGTCCTTGGGAGCAAGCAGCCGAACTTCACACTGAGAGCCTGACATTGGGGTCAGAAGGACCTCAGTCTGAATCACAGCTCCCGCCTTTCCTAGCAAGACTATGGGCAAGTCCTATACCTCTCAGAGCCTCAGTTTCCCTGTCTGTGCGATGGGCATGATCCGGGGGCCCTCCTCAGGCTCGTTGTGAGGATTCAAGGAGAGGAAGCAGAAGCCGTTAGCATCAGCTAGGATGTGCTGCCGCCCGACAGCGAGACAGAGCTCCAGAAACGTCGGCGGCTATAAATATTACTACTTCACTTCTATTTTCTGGCAAAGAACCATTAATTTCTTGGAACCCTTCGTTTCCTCTTGCCTTCAATGACTGGCACTGGCAGGCGGCTTTCTCCCTGGGACTGTTTTTTCACAGAAACCAGATCGAGTATATGTTTCGTGTCACTTTGTGGGAGTTATCACACACGACTAGTCAAGAACGGCGCTGCTGGGAACGCTGGTGGGGTCACCTGCTAAGCCCCCAGCCCCTCACCCACGACCACTCACACACACAGCCCCCCGAACCCATGGTCCCCGTACCCACACCCCCATATAGACCCCCCTGCCCACGGACCCCTCCCTACCCATAGACCCTATCACCCTTGAACCCCCACCTCTCCTGAGGACCCTACCAACTGCCTCCCATCCCATACAGATCCCCACCAAGTTCACAGCCCTTTGACTCAGATCATCCCCTGTCCACACCTCCGTCCTCCCCACAGACCCCTTGGCTGGTCCCTAAAGCGCACCGCAAGGTCAGGACTACCACCAGCGGGCCAAGCACCGCTGTACGCCAGGTGGTCAAACACCCATAAATGGTTGTGGGACTCGTCCTACATGTTTAATATGCTAACATCCCTCAGGACTGTCCAAGAGGGTGATAGGACTTGGCCAGGGAACCTCTTTCTGTCCCTCAGGAGTGTCCTACGGAAACTGCTGTTCCCAACATTCTAGATCCTTCCTATGCAAAGCATGGTCCATAGCTATCACCTGGGAGCTTGTTAGAAGTACGGAATCAGGAGCTGAGCCAGGACCCACATCGCAACAAGATCCCAGGTGACCACTCACGTGCTCGGGAGAGCCTGCGGTGCACTCTGGCAGCTCACCGGGCTTGACCGAGGCTGCACATTGGAGATTCAGCTGGGAAACTTTTAAAAAAAAAACAACACTGGGGCGCCTGGGTGGCTCAGTGGGTTAAACCTCTGCCTTCGGCTCAGGTCATGATCTCGGGGTCCTGGGATCGAGCCCCGCATCGGGCTCTCTGCTCAGTGGGGAGCCTGCTTCCCTCTCTCTCTCTGCCTGCCTCTCTACTTGTGATCTCTCTCTCTGTCAAATAAATAAATAAAATCTTAAAAAACAAACAAACAAACAAACAAACAAAAAACACTGATGGCTGGACCCAGATTTCATTGGTCTGAAGTTTGGCCTGGATGTGGGGAGCTTGAAAAGCTCCTCTCGTGATCTTAACGGCAGAGAGGTTCAGGAATCATGGCTCTCGGTTTTTGGTCTTCGTGCTGGGCCCATACGCTATTTTCTCGGTTGTGTTCGTGAGCAAGGCTTGGTGAGGGGCAGGGGTAAGGTTGGGGGGGGCTGCTGGCCAGTGCCTGGGGGGATGAAGGTCAGAGAGGGTGAGGAGTGTCTGCTTGGAATGTGGGCAGGGAAGCATCTGAGCCTTGGAGCCGCCCCAGCGAGGCACAGGGAGAACAAGGGACTGTCCCAAGGTCCAGGAGCCGGCTGGTTGCAAAGCCCGACCCAGGACTCCGCTTCCTGACACCGACTGCCAGCCGGTGTCTAGGCTCTCAGAGTCACCCCCTCCACCCCATCTCCTTGAAAATTCCCCTTCCGAAGCCTGCCCGTCAGCCTTGTCCTCACACCACAACCGCAGCCGGGTTCCGATCAGGAGGCCACCCCTGCCCTGCTCGTCCTTTGCTGGTCGCTGGCCAGCAGACTGTCCCCGGAGCCAGGAGAGCTCAGTGCACCAAAGCCAAGAGGCATTAACACATTGTAAGCAGCCGAGCTCTGGTCCGTGCGGTAATCCACACCGGCTGAGAGGCAGCTCCGGGGCGTGGAGAGCGAGGGAGGGATCCGGGGGGCAGGCTCGGTGGGAGCCCCAGCCCTGCCACCTGTCCGCCGCGCTGCCTCACGCGGAGCCTTCAGCCTCTCTGGGCGTCGCGCGCCCGATCTGTAAAGTGGGCACAACAGCGCTCCCCTGCTCGGGGCCGCTGAGCCGACTGAGTAGACGAAGAAGGTGACAGCGCCCCGGGCAGCGCCTGACACGTGGTGGGCACCGGGTCAGAATTCAATGGGGTTGCAGAGGACTCACAGCCTCATGCGACAGGGACACCGGAGGCCTGGGTTCCCAGCTGGCCCAGGCACGGGACACACCCCAGCAGCAGGAACACCCAGATTCCCCCGCCTCCCGGGGCCAGAGGGGCCAGGGGCAGCAGAGGCCACCTTTTCCCTCGCCTGCCAGCCGCGCGGGCGCATTTGTTGTCCGGGCATGTTTGGTGGCTGCGAGGAGACCTGAGGGCGATTCCCAGGCTCCCTGGGTCATTCCAGCAGCAGAAGCTGACGCTGCCGGCCACCCCGCCATGGGTGGCTCCCTTCCCGCCGCGCGGGCCCACTCCTGACAGAGCTGTTATGGTCACGGTGATCTGATTTTTATTTCTGCCTCCGGGAGCCCAAATTTCAAGGGAAACGTCAGGGCCACTGCCTCCTGACAGAGAGCAGAGAAATGGGGTGTGTGGGTGAGTCGGATCTTCTCAGCCGGGGGCCCCCTCCTCCCCGACTCGGAGTTGCAGCGTGACGGAGGCCAGAGCTTATGGAGACTGTCTGGAGCCACACTTCGATCTTCTAGATGAGGACCCAGAGGCCGGAGAGGGTCCAGGGCCTGCCCAAGGGTGAGTCAGGGCCAGGCTGGAAAGGGCTTCCCTGCTTGCCATGACTCCTGTCTCCAGGAAGGCGTCGGGGGGAGCGCTGGGAGCCCTCCCCCTCAGCCAGTGTTTCTGGGCCCCAGGGACCAACTCCGTATCTGGGCCAGACCCAGGATCTGCATCCTTAGCAAGCTCCTCTGACCAGAGCTCTGGAATCCCAGCTGTGGACTCTCCGCACGGGTCCCAAAGCCCCGGACCTGCGCTCGGGGCCCCTCGTCTCCTCCCTGCATCAGAATCCCCCACTGGAGAACCCCAGACCCCACAGGTCTACTTTCATTGAAAGCATGGCTCACCCGGCATACTTAACAATGGCGGGTCCCTAGCGAAGGGGACAGGGGTGATGTCCTGTCCCGGCTAAGCACAGGCACCTTGGGTGCGGGAGCCAGGGATCGAATCCCACATCTGCCACTTCCGGGTGCATCCTCCCTGCTTGATACTTCTCCTGTGGGGTGAGGGCGGTGACGTCTCCCTCCCAAGTGCTGCGAGGGTTAAGAAAGCACTTAGGTTAGTAGCTAGCACACAGAAGGTCTATATAAATGTCCCTGTCATTATGTCCATTTTACAGGCGGAGAAAATTATGTTTAGAGAAGCTGAGAGGCTTTCCCGGAGTCATGCCACCATTAGGTAGCGAGGTTGGCTGGGGCTTTACCCTTGTTGCACGCAGTCCCTGCCTGGGGGACTGTGGCCTTCCCATGCCGGCACCAGCCACCCCCAGCTCTGCTAGTGGATCAGGGATGGGCAGGGAAGCCCCGTCCCACCCCCACCCCCAGTCACTCATGGGGAGGGGGGCACCCATGCATTCTTGGGGTTAGGAGACATTCCCAATGCCGTAGCCAAGAAGGCGGGAAACCCGTGGGGGCCCCAGCAACTTAGCTTCCCTTTGCCCCACAAGTCCGTAATGGGGACAGCGGCCCCTGGGGACGCTGTCACCCTCAAACTAGAGAGCTCCATTTTTGTTATGCCAGTGTCTCTCTATTTGCATGAAAATGAAATGAAAAGCTCATTTCCATTTTCTGGAAGAAACTGCACTTAACAGTCTCTGCATTTTGGTCTAAGAGAACGTTTTCAGACATCAGCTCTCCTGGTCCTCATGGCCACAAGGTCACTTCCTTGTCTGCGGAAAAGAGTTCAGGCCAGGTGTCCTTCAACTGGCTGTCGGCTGCCAGGAAGCTATGTTTCTTTCTGAATCCCCCTTCCCCACCGCCTTCTCTGGTGGAGTGGCTACGAAGGCATTGGGAGGTCTTCCCAGCACGGGCTGACAGGCCCCCTCAGAATGAGCTCTGTACTACCTCTCTTGGCTCCTCGCCCTGAAGACTCAAGAGCCAAGAGCGGTCATCGAGCCAGGGAGGGCCTGGCAGGCCCCTGGCTCCCCTCTTCCTGCCGCCACCCACCCCTCTCCCTCTCCCTGGCCTGGGGAAAAGCGGCTGCATTACCGATCTTTTCTCTTCTTCCATCCCTGCTGCGATAGGATCGGGCCCTGAGCGGTCAGAGCCCGGCCAGGCCAGCTCTCGGGGCCCATTCTAATGAAGGTAACTGAATGCCAGGCAGCTGAAACCGGCCCTTTGCAAAACAGCAAGGGGAGGGCTGCCCTTGTTTGCCCTAGCCTGGTATTAAAGACGGGCTGGGCCCTGGCAGGCCCTGGACGGAGAGGCCCAGGAAGGGGAAGGGGACAAGAGAGTAGGTTTATTTGGGGTGAGCTGGGCTGGCTCATTGCAGTTTGCGCTCGGTTCTTTCGGGAGTTGGAAAGGCAAACAGTGTAGATTTGGGTCACGGGGGGGGGGAGGGGGGAAGGGAGATGGTCAGATTAACCCGGGATCTGATGCCAAGTAGGCTCAGGGGCTCAGGGCTCTGGGCTCTGGGCTCTGGACTTGAGACCCTTCGGATCAGAGCTTCTCTTTCCCTCCTCCCCTCCTCCGTCCCCACTCTGCCCAGAACCCGCAGCTGCAAAGCTGCCCTGGGGCGGACACCTGTCTCCACTGACCAGGGCTCTTTTCCCTAGACTTGGGAGGCCTGTGGCCCAGTTGGAATGCAGGCCTGCATCCAAATCCTGGCTCTGAATGTCTCTGGGCAAGTTTAATCTTTTTGAGCCTCAGCTTTCTCATCCGTGAAATGGGAAGAGTAGTGCCTACTTGGTGGCCCCAGATTCTGTGGGGCCTGAAGCTTTTAGAGTGTGGAAAGTCATCTTCGGGGTAAAAGATCTCAACGTATCTTATTTTTGCAAATTGTACAAAACATGTGACCCTGTGAGCACACTGCAGGGCCGCTCTGGAGCACGTAAGGGTCCTAGAAGTTTAAGCTGCACAGAAAATGCAGATGCGTGCATATCTACCTGATAGATCTGTGCAGGATTCAATGAGCTGAGATTCGTAGCGGTCCCAGCACAGTGCCCGGCCCCGAGTAAACCCCTCGGAAGTGGTAACTTCCCTGAGCATCAGGCGAAGGCAGGGCTCGGCTGGTACCAGCAAGCGCGGTGTCAGTCCCCGACGCTGTCATCTGTTAGCTCGCGGGGCGGCCCGGGGCTGTGCTGAGGTCTGGAGGTGGGTGGTCCCTCCTAGAGCTCTCGGTCTGGAAAGGGTAACCAGGCCATTGGTTCATCACACAAAGAGGCACTTCCAAAGGGACTGGTGAGAGCTGGGAAATCATTTTGGCTTGGGATATAAGGACAGACCTCTCTTGAGGCACTGAAAAATAGGAAAGGATACTTATTATTCTACTTTCTGCATGTCCGTCTGTAAAGCGGCCTGGCAGAGCGGCACTGATGACCACCACCATGTCCAATGAGACGCTAAACATACATTGTCTCATTCGGTCCCCTGGACGACTCAGAGAGGCGGCAAGGGAGCCCGGGTGGGGATGTGCTTTTACCGGAGGTGACGTGTGTACCAAGTGGTAGAGCTGGGATTCAAGCCTCCCCAGACTGCCTTCAGGCTCTTTCAACTACACCGCGTGGCTGATACAGGCAGAAAGGCCCTTGCAGTCTCATGTGACCTGTGATCTTCTCGGATCCGCTACTGTCGAAATGGGTGTGACCTCCCTGGGGTATCAGCGTCCAAGAGCAGTCCACCTCCCGGACCTGGAAAGCCCTCTTGGGGTCCTTAGGCACGTGTATCGTTGACTGCAGCCGCACACGCCCAGCCCCCACGGCCACAGACACTAGCCCTCGCCTGGCTCTCTGGTCTACCCACGAGACTCCCTTATTCTTGGAAGGGCAAAATGCTCTGTGGCTTGATACCCTGGGGGCCTGGAGGAGCGCCCAGTGAGAGGCATGAGATGCACTAGAACCATTAAAACAAAGGTCAGAGTTCAAAAAACAAATAGGGAAGCAGGAGGACCCACGTATGGGACCCAGAAAACTGCAGTGGGGGTATAAGCTTATCCCAGGCTCGGCAGAAGGGGTAATGGTGATACATAGCTCTTCCAATCTAATGGAGGGAAGGAATTACATAGCAGGTGGGCTGGGCTGGGGTAGGATGGGGGCTTACCCTTCTTAAGCACCTACTATGTGCCGCCCACTCTGCTTGGAACCTGTTATTGTGTGGTCCTCATAACACCCTTGTGTGGTAGACAACTTTTATCTCCATTTCAGAGATGTGAACGTGGAGGCTCAGAGAAGCAAATGAATTTACAGGGACTCATCCCTGAACCTGATAGGAGTTTATGGGGAAGGTCATCATAGAGGAGACAATGGACCACATAGTAGCTGGAATTTTCTATGGAAGTTTTATTTTTTAAAATCAATTTGATTGCTTTTTAAAAAAGATTTTATTTATTTTTGCAAGAGAGAGAGAGAGGGAGGGAGCGAGCAAGCACAACAGGGAGGAGAGGGGCATAGAAGAAGCAGACTCCCCGCTGAGCAGGGAGCCTGACACAGGACTTGATCCCAGGACCCCAGGTTCATGACCTGAGCTGAAGGCAGACGCTTAACCAACTGAGCCACCCAGGTGCCCAATTTTATTGTTTTTAAATACAGAAATTTTTCCTATTTCTATTAGCCCGTGTCAAAAGTTGAAGCAAATGTGATGAAAGTATGTTTGCAGGAAAGGGGAGTTTTTGAAAAGTGTCCAGGATTTAATATTCTGCCAGAGTGTAATAGCAGACCACTATGGAGGTCATGGGAACCAAGCCCCCCAACCCAATGGGACCGAGGCTCAGCTGTTCAACAGGCTGCCCAAGGTCACCCAGCTAGGGAGTGGCGGAGCCCAGACTCCAAGTCAGAGAGGAGGGCCGTGGCCATGCCCTTGGCCCTGGGCAGACTCTGACAGGAGCGGCTGAGCTGCTGGGCCCGACGGGAGGCGCTGGGCGACAGTACGGTATTGACAGAAGCAGCTGGCCGAGGTCTCGGTGCCAGGTGTGACCATGAACGTCACCACTGTTCCCGTCCAGCTGACGAGCCCCTCATCCAGTGCCAGGGTTGGCAGCAGGCCCAGCAGGCGGGACTGGGACTTGTGTCCAAAAGCAGGTAACCTTGCCAGGTGGTGAGGTGCCTTGCCTGGAGCCCTCAAAGGCCAAGTCATGAAGCAGGGAAGAGATCGTTTACCTGAGGTCAATTCCCTAGACCTTGGCCTCCTGCCATGCTGGGCCAGGGACAGGGCGAGCAGACACAGGACCATGGTCCATCCTGGAGGGGCTCAGCCTTCGGAGGGAGGCAGAAACAAAGAACCACCGTGCGTGTGGTGGCCCGCAGTGAATATTCCAGAATATTCCAGAATATTCCAGCTCTCCTTGGGCAGGAATGTGGGGAGGGAGCCGCTGATGTCCTGAGGGGTCGGGCAAGGGCAGGGAGCTCGCTGAGCCGGAGGGATGGGGAGCTCTCAGGAGATGCTGGGAGCCAGCCTATCGGAAGCGAGGGACAGAAGCATGTGAAGGTGGACATGGGGCTTGGCTGTGGGGGGGCTGGCAAGCCAGCCGGTGCAGGTGATGAGCGATGAGCCATGCGAGGGAGGCTGGGGGTGCTGCTGGAGGGAGCGTGTGGTCCAGGGGCCTGAGCGCGCAGGGGAGAAGTTCAGGGCTCATCCTGACCTGAGGCCAGGGGAAGGTTGTCAGCTGGGACCTGACCAGACCTCGGGGTTTTGAAGAACTCGCTGGGGCGAGCATGTGTAAAGACGGCCCTGGAATTGGGGCGACCAGTTAGGAGGCTGTGCATTCGGCCAGGCAAGAGGTGGTGGTGGCAGCGTGGTTGAGGACGGTGACAGGCAGGTGGTGAGAAGGTGGACCGGGCTGGAGCGGCCAGCACTTGCTCATGTGGGGCGGAGGAAAGAGAATCATCAAGGGCTAGCCTGAGGTTCTCCTCGAGGCCACCAGAGCTCCCAGGTGACTTTGGTGACGTTGGATTGTAGGGGTTGGGGGGTGGCAGGATGAGGGACAGTGGGGGGAACGGGGCACTGAGGGAGGCAGCCGTTCTGGAGAGAAACTCAGCAGTCCAGTTGCAGACATGTCACTTGAGAGGGTTCTGGAAGATTCAGCTGAAGACATGTACACACGGTGGGGCGTGTGCAGACCCCTTCTGGGTCGGCAGCCCTCATTCTCCCATCTGCCCAGGTGCCGGCTGCCGCTGACCTTCCCCAGGAGTCAGGGGGCTGCCCGGCCCAAGATTACACACCTTTTCTGGAGGCAGCCTGCACCCCACGACTGGTCCCTGTGGAGACACAAGGGTTTTGCCATCTTGCTTCTTTTAGGGGTCATCCTGGCCCCAGAGTGCCTGTGGGATTGGCTGAGGCCTCGTCACATGCATCCCGGGCCCTCTCTCCCTCTGTCCCCTCCTGCTTCCCTCACACCCTCTTGGGACTGGTCCCTAAGATACTCCCAACGACTCCCTCCGCAGGCAATTGGATACAGCGGTTTGGAGGTCAGGGGAGTGGGCCAGGCTGGACGTGGACATTAGGGGGTCATCAGCACTTGGTGGGATTTCAAGCCACGAGTTAGGGAAGCGAGGAGAGAGGGCTGGAGCACAGAGGGTGCAACATTTGGGGCCGAGGAAGGGCGCGGGAGCCGGCAACAGCAACTGAGTCACAACTGGGGAGCTTGGAGGAAGCCAGGAAGGTGGGCATGCTGGGAGCTGTGCTGGGAAACCGTTTCAAGGGGAGACCCGCTGCGTTCGGGGTTGCGCGAGAGTTCAGATAAGACGAGGATCCCTGTGGCTCTAGTGTGTTCCTTTCCACCTCGTGGGGTTTAGGGAGGGATTTTCAAGGCCAAGGCACCATCAGGAAGGAGCTGAACTAGTAGAGAAGGCGCCATCGATGATGCAGAAAGTGGCATCGGGGCTGGGCGGGAGCAAAGAACCTGCGAGGGGAGGGGCCCCGGGCTGAGAAGAAGGGTCCGTCTATGAGCCAAGCATCAGAGCGGAAGGCAGGCCACCGAGGCACTCGCAGAGCGCACAGACCCGGTGACGGGGGACAGGACGCAGCTCTCTTCTGGTTACTTCTCTCGCACCCAGTCAGCAGCTGTGAGTGAGCAGGGGGGGAGCCTGATTGCAGGTGGGGGGCGGGGAGAAGGAGAACCAGCTTGGCCTGAGGGCTCCCAGCTGGCAAATGCCAGCCCTGAGGTGGACCGAACCCCGGGGCTCCGGGCTTCCCTAGATGGGAAAAGTGCAAGGAAAGACATTCCCAGCAGAGGGAACAGCAAAGATCATCAAGTCAAGACTTGATGGGTCCCGTGGGTCACAGCAGTAATAATTATGCAAATGTGTACTGAGCTATTGCTGTGCTAATCTTCCTCGTGCCGTATTTTGTTCGGCGCCCCCTCCATAACCCTCCAAGGCAATCACAGCTGACCCTCCCTTGTGGCAAAGTTGCCTATTCGCTACAGTTTGTTTGTAATCCCCCAGTCAGAATGGCCGTGTCTCCGTGACCATTGCACGCATGCTCAGAGGGATGAAAATGTGGGTCGGCCGCTCAGGTCGAAGAAGACATTCCTCTGTCTGCTCGTTTCAGCTCAGACTGAGACAAGCTTCCTTCTAGCAGTCTTTTTTTTTTTTTTTTTTAAGATTTTTTATTTATTTATTTGACAGAGAAAGATATAGCGAGAGAGGGAACACAAGCAGGGAGAGTGGGAGAAGGAGAAGCAGGCTTCCCGCTGAGAAGGGAGCCCGATGTGGGGCTCGATCCCAAGACCCTGGGATCATGACCTGAGCCGAAGGCAGACGCTCAATGACCGAGCCACCCAGGCACCCCTAGCAGTCTTTTTAGTGCTGTGTTTTGTATTTGGGTTTTGTTTTTTGTTTTTTGGGATTTTTTTTGGTTTTGGGGTTTTTTTTTGGTTGGTGATTTTCGCCATTTAAAATAACCCCCCAATGCGGTGAAGTGCTGTCTATTGTTCCTAAGGACAAGAAAGCAGCGATGTGCCTTTTGGAGAAAATACATGTTAGGTAAGCTTTGTTCAGGCACGAAGGACAATGCTGTCCTCCATAAGTTCATTGTTAAGTAACGTGCCTTTAGGGGCGCCTGGGTGGCTCAGTCGGTTAGGCGTCGGCCTTTGGCTCAGGTGATGATCCCAGAGTCTCGGGACTGAGCCCCAAGTGGGTGGGATGTGTTTGTGTGTGTGTGGGAGGGAGGGGGGGGTGCCTGCTCGGTGGGGAGTCTGCTTCTCCCTCTGCCCCTACCCCCACTTGTGCTTGCGTGCTCTCTCAAAAAAATAAAATCTTAAAAAAAAAAAATAAGGTGCCTTTAAATAAACCTACATAAATCAAGCTTGTGTATTGCTCGGTTGACGGAACTGTTGCAGTCAGAGGAACTTAAGCCCTAGGAGCAATGGTCCGGCATTTACCGATCTGGTGTTCCCATGGCTATGGGCTAACAGCGAGAACAGTGTCTGCGAGCTAGGGGACGCATGGAGTAGAGTGGGGCCTTGAACCTGGGCTGGCCAGGCACCAGAGCACTTCACTCCCATGAATGTGGCCTTGTGGTCTAGTGGGGACGGTGGGGGCCTGGCCTGGAAGAAAGGTTCCTTTTTTTAGGGCCCCCTGGGAGCAGCCTCTCCCTCCCCTCCCCTGGCCTCCTCTGGGCTCCGGCTTCTCCAACGTCTACCTGAACACAGCAGCTCCTTCAGCCCGCCCCGGGCTGCGACCACAGAGCTCGCAGGGTTGTGGTTTTCCTCTAAGTGGGAGGAACACACTGGCTCAGTGTCCTGGGGCCAGGCGCCTTGGGTTTCCCTCTGCCGAGCCCAGCCCTGAAAGGGGAGCCACAAAGGAGGTATGTGTGCCTGAGAGCAGCTCCCGTCGGTCTGTCTGCTGCTGCTGCGGCGGCTGCCTGTTTATTCAGGGGCGGCGTGGCCCATCCTGGGCAGGTCCAAGCGAGCCGCTGCCTCTGGGCCCTCCAGGAACCACCCCCGGGACCGGGCTGCCCACTCCCTGCCTTCTCATAGTGGAGAACCCACAGCCCGGCTTCTGTCATTTATGGGGTGGCTGGTTTTTTTGTGGGTTTTGGGTGGTTTTCATTCCAGCATCATCAAGATAATTTAGGAGATGATTGGGGCTGGGGGGGGGGGGTGCTTGCTTTTAAAGTAGAATTACAAGTCCTTCAGTGTTTGCCTCCCTGACCCGAAGAAAGAGGTGAAGCCGTCTTCACCCTCCACCATCCTTGTCTAAAAGTTACTCTCCTCCCAGGAGTGGGCTGATTTCCTGAGTTGAATTACCGCCATCCTGAAGGGGCCCTTGTGCTGGGCCCGGCTGCGGTCCGGGAACAGGGAGGCGGGGCACCCGCAGGACCGCGAGGAGGGACAGTGACCATGGCGAGGGGGCTCCGAGGGCCTTGTGGGCACACTCTGCTGGAGAGCAGCTGAAGGCAGTCGGTGGGCACGTGGGCCAAGCTGTGGGGCCGAGGAGGCATGAGAAGAGCCCAGGGTGTGAGAAGAGCTGGGTGCGGGACAGTGCGCCACCTGACCCACCGTCTGTGGGCTGTCAGGATAGCCGAGGTAGCCTCTGCTCCCCAGCATCTCGAGTGTAGGGCCTCTCAGTGAGCTCACACGCCAGCCTGCACGTGGGTGTGCATGTGCAAACGACCGGAAGGGCAGCAAGCTTAGCTCATAGCCCTAGGGGTCCATCTTGGTGGAGAATAGAGCAGCTCTCTGGGGTCAGAGAGGCCAGGACAGGCGGCCAGTAGCTCCAGGCAGGGCTATGCCTTGTTCTTCTCTCTCCCAGTGCCTGGCACGGTGCCTGGGCCTGCAATTTCTGCTCAGTAAATGTTGTTCAAGTAAATGAATAAACTAGTGAATGAATGAATGAAGGAAGGAAGGAATGGGTTCCACCCCACCGTGGTTACTTTGGGGAAGTTCCTTTAGAGACTCGAGCCTCCCTTCCTTCACAGTGTCATGGTTAGGGGAACAGTCCCTGGAGCCCGATGCCTGGGCTGGAATCCTGGCTCTCCACTTCCTAGGTGTATGTCCTTGAGTAACCTCTCTGAGCCTCAGTTTCCCTGTCTGTGAAATGGGGACAATCCTTGCCTCAGAGGGTTGCTATGAGGATTGAACGAGTTAATATCATGCGAAGCCCATGGAACAGAGCCTGGTACATAGTATAAGTGCTCTGTAGGCGTTTGCTATTAATACAACGAAGATAGTAACATTTAGTTGTTCTGTGCGGCTGTGCGGCTGTGTGCTGGGAGCCTGGTACACGGGTTTTCCCAAGGGTATGCCTTACAATACTGAGTCCCTGGTGTTGGTAGACGTTAGATGACAAGGGGTCCTGTCCAAAGCTGGGGCGCCCGAAGAAACCCCGGGTTACAACAGAGTGAGGCAGGTTTGTCTCCTGCCAACATGCTCTGTGACATCTCTAGGGAGGAGTGAAGAATTTCGCCAGTTGGTTTGACCACAGAGCCCTTTCTTGCTGTCAGAGTGGGGTAGGGATTCCACAAAACACATTTGTGGAAGCAGCAAACGTTCTTCCCTCCATCTCCCCAGGAGCCCTGGCCCGCCCATCGCGCCCCTGCCCAGTGGTGGCCCCCAGGGACAGGCCGGCGTGTCTCTCCCTGGGTTTGGAACTGGGGCAGGAGGCAGTGGCCAAGTCCGCAGCAGAGGGTTACCCAGCCCTCCACCCTAATACGCCCAGGGGGCAGGCTGCATCCCACCCTCAAAGGCAAGACACTCCGCAGGGGGGATCGCAGAGATACGTGCTGGGGAATGGCAGAAGCCTGGCAGGGGCTGCAACTGATTAAAATAATGTCGAGCAGGACCGCGTTGGAGGATGATGGAGGGAGGGGTGAGGCCCTTCCTTGCCCACAGACTTTGATCACCCTTATTAAGTTTCTGCTGCCTTCCAGACGAGTCTAGTTGCTATCAGGAAGCTGGTTGCACAGTAAGAGAGATGGCAGGGAGGCCTGGACGTGGGCCAGCAGACCCGAGTGCAAATCTTGGCTTTGCCACCCTGGCCATGTCACTTAACCCTCCTGAGCCTCATGCTTCCTTATCTGTAGTATGGGTGCAGTGACCGCTATCCACAGAGGGTTGGACTAGAATAAAGGAGAAGAAAGGAAGTGACTGGTACGCGGTATATCTTCAATAATTGGTCGCTGTTTGAATCACAAGCTGCAGGGAAATGATCTCTCTTTGGTTTCAGAGTTTGCGTTAGGCAGAGGGGTGTCTCCTCAGAGCTCGGATCTGGTACATTCTGGGAAGAGGGCAGCTGGATCTTGAGAAAGACCTCTCTTATTTCCTTGTTTCTTTCCTTGTAAATGCCCATCTCAGTAATTCCCAGAAAATATTCCCGCGAATTCGTGACTAATCAGACCCTCAGCTCTCTATCATTTATGTGTGAGGGATCCTCAGTCCCATTCAGGGCCTCAGACATCCCTCAAGTGCCTGCCATGTGCCAGACTTGTTAGCAGCTAGAGTCCAAAGACTCTGGGGACCCTGTTCTCAGGAATCAAGGTGCTATAGGGGACCTGAGAGGAAGGCAATCCCCACAACACAGTGTGTCCCCGTGGTAGCAGAGCTTGCATTTGAGGGATGGAGATCATGAAGCCAGGGAGTAATTTATTCTCACTGGAAGAGACAGAGAAGGTTTCACTCAGCAGGTCACACCTGAGTGGGATTTTGAGGGATGAATAGGAGTTTGTCAAGGGAAGATACTAAAACGTCATCCCCAGTCTCCTCCTAATCACCACCACCCCTTTCTGGGGTCAGTGTGGATCTTCTGCCATTAACAAGCTTTGTGACTGTGGGCAAGTCATTTTTCTCTCTCGACCTGTTTCCCAGGTCCCTTCCAGCTTTAACGCACCGCGATCTCATGTCTATACAGGCCTAGATGATGAGAATTTCTAAAAAGCCCTCATATTTGCAAAATTGTTTCCAAAAGTCTTTGACATTTTCTTTTCTTTCCAAGTTTTTGCATCAATTTTAATGAACTTTATATATTAGAGAAGCCATGACCATGTCTTAATTTCTCAAATATTTATATGAATAATTTTTATGTTGTGTGATACTTCTTTTCTTGTTTGTTTGACCTTTTTTTTTTTAAGGTTTTATTTATTTATTTGACAGAGAGAGAGAGCACAAGCAGAGGGTATGGGCAGGCGGAGGGAGAGGGGAGAAGCAGGTTCTCTGCTGAGCAAGGAGCCCGATGTGCGGCTCGATCCCAGGACCCTGGGATCATGTCCTGAGCCGAAGGCAGATGCTTAGCCAACTGAGCCACCCAGGTGCCCCTGACCTTTTTTTTTTTTTTTTTTTAAAGATTTTACTGATTTGAGGGAGAGAGAGCGAGTATGAGCAGGGAGAGAGGAAGAAGCAGACTCCCCGGTGAGCACAGAGCCTGATACAGGGCTTGAACCCAGGACTCTGAGATCAAGACCGAAGCCAAAGTCAGATGCTTAACTGAGCCACGCAGGTGCCCCGCCCCTTGACCTGTCTTAATGCAGATCCCAGGCTTACACAGTTGGTCACACTTTCCCCATTTGACCGAAGAGGAAACTGAGGCTTGGCAAGGTGAAATGACTTGCCCTTTGCCAGGAAGTGGCAGGGCCAGGCCTCCAATCCAGGTCTCCAGACCCTGAGTTTAGGGTTCTCTCCACTGTTCCACGGGACCTCTCACACACCCCACAAGCCTAAAATCCCTCCGTCGGTTGTTCGTAAACAATGCCTCATGGATCCCTTGCCTTGTGCAGCCCCTGCTCAGGTGTCGCTGCTGGCACAGAGTCGGACGAGTCAGGAGTCCTGGGTGCCAAGGGTGCCAGGCCCCGCCCTGAAGACATTGCTTCGGGGAAAGAGCTAGGCAGGCGGCCCTGAGGGGCAGGGGACAGGACCTCGAGGATTGTCAGGGGAGAGCTCTTTTAGCCAGAGAGCAGGAAGAAGTCCCAGGATGGGGAGCAGGACTGCAGCAACCCTTTCCTGAAACAAAATCCGGTCCCTAAATCCAGGACGAAAACGGACCCTTGTCCCCAACGTCTGCCTGATCTCTTACCCTCCTTTGGTTTTCTTTGGAGCCTATGTCATAGGTATCATTGATTCATTTATTTGTTCATGATCTGATGGCGCCAGGAGAGGCTGAGCTCCACGAGAACTGAGACCTGATTATTCATAGCTGTGTCTCCATGGATGGATGGATGGATGGATGGATGGATGGATGGATGGATGATGGACAAGTGATGCCTTCACCGGTGGTCGGCCCTCCTTTAGCAAAGTAGTTCCCAAACTTGCTTGCCTTGGAAACATCTGAGATCTTGATAAACTGCTAACACTGGGCTCCCACCCGAGACATTTGCATTCAGTTGTGACCTGGGCAATGAGCTTTTTTTAAGTTCCCCAAGTGAGTCTAGCATGCTGTTTGGGAATCACTGCTTTACCACCAGCTTGTAAAAGTCACAGCTGCGGCTGCCTGGGCCGGGAGGAGGTGGGGAGGATGGGGGAGGCGTTTGTAGGAGAGGAGAGTGGGTCCTGCTTTCTTGAGTTTGCGGCCACCTGACGTTACCAAGGGTAAAGGAAGGGGAAGTTTTTCCTCCTTGCCCTCTCCAATCCAAGTCATAGAGGACCTGGTCTGATTTCCTCCTCCCCTGCCATCTCCTCCTCTTAGATGGTCAAATGTGTCAGAGGAAACTCAGGTTTTCTCACCATTTTCCCCTCCTATTAGGTTTGCATGAGTAAGAAAACCCATTGTTCACATGTGCACAGGTTGACAAAAATAGAGTTTAGCCTCTCTGAACACTGAGCTGGGGCGAGTCAATGAGACCCAGTCTCACCCCGTCTGCATAGCCTCCAGCCAGACATTGTAAGGAAAAACAGGCCCTGGGGGCAGAGTGCTGCGGGCGTCCTGGCCAAGGGACAGTCACCAACACCGAGCTGTTTGCCAGTGGAAAGGGGCTCCCGTGTCCAAGGCATGCGCCTGGGTCCAAGATCTGCTCCTGGGCTAGCCCAGGGTTGTAGGATGGGAAGGGACCTTAGCGATGTGCCGTCTGAACCCCATCTTCCCGGAGGAAGGAAGGGTCCCGGATGCCCTCCTCTTCCCAGGCACAGGACAGGCCCTCTGACCAGGCCCCTGCAGAAGTGAAAGGGCTCTGGGATCCAGGGGTTGCTCCTGTTGTTTCTAGATGGCAGGTGGGGACCATCTTCCTTGGGGGTCAAGAGGCCTCTGCAATCCCAGGGTTCTGCCGGCTTCCTTAGTACCAGCTTCTCTTTCCAAAGCCGCTACTTACGGACGTAAGTGGAAGTCCGTGTGTAAAGCGGCGGGAAGTGGAGCTCTTCTGGCTCACCTGAGCATCCCCTCCTTTTGCAGATTCTCCCGAGAAACCTGCAGGTTCCCAGGAACCGACTTTGAGAACCACTGGACCTGGGGCTCGAATGCTTTTTTTTTTTTCCAGCTCTGGTATTACATGTGTAGCTGTTTTCTTGTTTGCTCATTTGGTTCATGTTGGTTGGCCTCGGTTGCTTGGCTAACGTCAACACTGGGTAATGTTCAGAGAGCTCTTTTCCTATCATAATTATGTCATGTATGTTCAGCCGGTCCTTCCATATGGCCCCAAACATGTACAAAATGTTGCCTCTTTCCATCATCCGATGGTGAGCTAACTCTTGCCTGGTGACAGCAGAAGTACACAAAGGTGGATGGATAGCTGGGGTACAGAGAGAACTTACTAGATTCTCTGCCCTCACCTGGCTCACCCAGATGATCACGTGTTTTCGGCCCCCGTCAGTTTCTGGAGGCTAGTAACTCCTGCCGTCAACACTCTGTCTGCTTTTCTCAGGCTTTGGCACTCAACGTCACGGGAGTGCTCACATGAACTATGGCGGAAGAAGTTGCAGGACATAAAAAGAATTAATGAGAGTAACTTGTCCTCTGCACATTATTCTCAGATCCATTCCCTGGGAGAGGGTTTCTGTTTTTAATGAGATCGTTCGGAAACAGCAAGTCAAAGCCCTTAGGAGACTCACAGCACCGGGTGAGCACTGCAAGGATATCCACTGCCCATCACTCCCCATCCTCCGCTGGTCATTCGCCCCTCAGTAAAGCATCCCAGCCAGAGCCGGAGCGGGAAGTGGGTGGGGGGGCCCTACACAGGCAGCCAGGAGCCCGAGTTTCAGTCCTGCTCATCTGATACCTCGGTGTGTGGTTTGGACAAATTCCTAGCCTTCTCTGAGCCTCCATTTTCCCATCCATAAAGTGGGGGAAGAGCACATTACCTGTTTCTCCAGAGAGCCTTCCTAGCTTAAAATGGTTTGATTCTATGACATCTAAAACACACCTATGGAAAAAAAGAAATAAATAAAAAATAAAACACACCTATGGTAAGGAACCAGGTTAGCTAACGCAAGACCCTCCTTGCCCGCAACCCCATAGGTGGGGCTGTGCCCAGGAGGCGGGACTATATTTCCCTAGCAATTCTCTCCCAGGCCAGCCCCCATGTGAATGGAAAACACTGAGTCCTCTGGGAGCCCTAGCCTGGGCTGGAGCCCTCAGTTTCCACATCCCATTTCAGCAACCCCAAATGATCACTGCTTCCCTGAACCCTGTGGAAGATGTCAGGGCCTCTCCCAAAAGTCAGGATTCTTGGGGCACCTGGGTGGCTCAGTCAGTTGGGTGTCCGACTTTTGATTTCAGCTCAGGTCACGATCTCAGGGTCGTGAGATCGAGTCCCACGTCAGGCTCCGAGCTGGGCATGCAGCCTGCTTGGGATTCTCTCTCTCCCTTTCCTTCTGCCCCTCCCCACCCCCCTAAAATGTCAGGGTTCTAAATCATCCTGCAAGCTGCTTCAGGTTCTAATCCTCACCTCAGTTCTTCCCAGCCTCTCGTCACATGGTCATTGGAAATGGCTGCTGTGTGCCAGGCCTGTTCTGAGTACTATATGCATGGGTCCTGATTATTTTGATCCTCACAATAATCCCGAAATACGTACCATTATTATCTCCAATTCGCAGGTGAGGAGATGGAGACACCGGAAATGAAACTTGTCTAGGCTCATCCAGCTGACCTTTTATAAGGTGGTAAAGCCAAGGTATGACCCTTGGCTCCAGCCCTGAAGCTCATATCCTGAATCACTGAATCAGAATCTCATAATGAGAAGCTACTACTTATTGAGTGCCTGTAGCACAGGAGGCATTGAACTAGACACTTATTTTATCATTTCATTCAAACCTCCCAACCGGAAGAGGAAAGGTCTTATTTGCATTCCGTAGAGGTGACAACTGGTGCTCGGAAACAGCGAACGACTTGGCCGTGATAAACTGTAGAATGAGGCAGGCTTCAGACTCAGAAGCGTTCAGTGCCAGCATCTTGTGACCCTCCTCTCGGGCACACTGCTTTTCAGGACAAAAACCTGGAGATGCTGCTCCCTCCCCCACACCTTTGGGAAGAATAAAGAGGGACCGCTAGCGCCACTCCCTCCACAGAGCCCTCGATCGGGCTACCCCTAATGAGGGCGGGGTGAAGGGTGCTTGATGCGTTCTGCTTTTTTCTTTCTTTTTTTTTTTTAAGATTTTATTTATTTATTTGACAGAGGGAAAGAGATCACAAATAGGCAAAGAGGCAAACAGAGAGAGAGACGGGGAAGCAGGCTTCCTGCTGAGCAGAGAGCCCGATGCGGGGCTCGATCCCAGGACCCTGAGATCATGACGCGAGCTGAAGGCAGAGGCTTAAACCCACTGAGCCACCCAGGCGCCTCGCGTTCTGCTTTTCTTCACTGACTTTTGCCAGAAGAAAGCTCAGACCTAGAAAAGTGCCGATCACCCGAGGTTTCTTCTTCCCTCCCCCAGTTCTGGGTGGTCCTCTCACGTGATCTGCTTTCTGGTTCCCCACAGCCCTTAGAGGCCCCGTGAGACTCAGAAGGGAAGAGGGGAAACTGAGACAGAACCCCCGGATTCAGCTACACCCTAAAACCTGACAGGAAGCCGCTGAGCCGAGGTCTCAGGGTAGAGCTACAAAGGCGGAGGCCTCTGGGCGCGTGGGCTCATTCGTGCATCACACCTTTGGTGAGTGACTAAAATTAAGTGTACCCTCTGCCGGGGTGCACAACAACTCATGAGGTGGATTGAGCCATCCCCATTTTACAGATAAGGACACTGAGTCTCAGAAGGGTTACATAACTCGTCCTAGGACTCACCACTGGCCAATAGGACTGAAACCCAAGTCTCTGTGATTCCAAAGCCGGTGTTCTTTATGCTACAACACAGTGCTTCTGCGTGTTAGGGACCGTGGCAGTGGACACAAGCAAGGGTGAGAAATAGTCCGCGGCACCCGCACAGAGATCTCTGAACTGCAAGGCATCAGCAGGGACTAGAGGGCCGGTGGTAGTAGAGTTTCCACCTCACCCCCACTGCCCCTAGCCTCCCCTGGCGCAAAGCCTTTGCCAGGAGGCCCTCCTCTAGCTAATACTGTCCTTTTTGGAGTTCCCTGCAGGGCTCAGAGCCTCAGTAGGATGCTTTGCCTCAGAGACGGGCCCCTGGTAGACAGAGAGGCAGCTGGCAACTTATTTGCAGGAGAGATATGGGGGAGAAGGAAGTTGAGAGCAAAGAGCCAGAGAGAAGGAGGCAGAAAAGCTGAAAAGCTGTGTGTGTGGGTGTGTGTGGGTGTTGTTGATGGGGTTGGACCAAAGCACCCAGCTGCGGACAGGCCCTGCCATGTCCATGTCCCACCTTGTTGGTCAGTGAGGACTCGCGGAGGTAAAGGGGCCTTCATGTTGGCCTGACACAGACAATTAGGAAGATAAATCCCCCAGACCTTACCCCCAGTTGCACAATGCAACATCGAATCAAAAGGAAATATCTGCATTATTTGCTGCTTTACATTTTTGCCTTCTTTAATCCAGAGCATAGTGAAGAGTTATGGGGGGGGCGCATTTTTTACTTAAATTATATTTACTAGGATTCAACACAAGGGTCCTTTTTTATGTTTTTAGTTCTTATTGTCCCTTGGTTCTTCATATTCCTGGGCTGCTTCTAAATACAGCTCTTGACTTTACGACGAACAGATTGGGAAAGTTGTGAGTGGGATTCGGGATGAGTATCAACTGGAAAGCCACCAGACTCAGACTGGTGGCGGTGGTGGTGGTGGGCGAGTGGGCTGGGGGGTTGGCAGGTCTTCCTTCAGGTCCGCAAATGTGAGCGCAGAAGCGCTGGTCGGAATCTCGCCGTACGGGGACCGCAAACACTGAGAGTGGTCGGGACCCGGCAGCGGCAGCGACAGCGACAGCGCCCGCCAAGCAGGCGCGCGAGCTCACAGACTCGGTCTCCTGGAATCTGAGGGCCGGGGCGGCGCAAACCCGGGCGACGCTAACCTCGCGGCGCGGGCTCGGGCGGGCCCAGGCGAGCCCCACCTCCCGAGGCGCCCCCTCCTCCGGCGGTTAGCCGGGGCCTGCCCCGGGGCCGCGACGCCATTGGTCCGTGCAGCCTCAGCCACCTGCCCCTACCTTAGGGGGCGGGGGTTACCTGGGCCCCGCCCCCAAAGCTCGGGTTCCCAGACCCGGCTTCCTCCTCCGGCCCCACCCCCGGCTCTAGGCCCCGCCCCCTTCGATCCCCGAGCCCGGGCGCCTCGTGATGTCACGGCAGCTTTGATACAAAGAGCCCTTCGGCCCACGCGGGTCTCCCGGCAACGGGCGCGGGTGGGGGCGGGGCCGGCGCCTTCAACTGCTGCCGAAAGTAAGCTACCGGCCGCGGCGCGGCGGGGATCTTCTCTGCGCTCCCCGCGCTGCCCGCCGCGTCCCTGCCCGCCGCGTCCCTGCCCGCCCCGCCGGCCCGCGCCCGCCCGCTCCTCGCTACTCCGCAGCGCACCGACTCGCCACCAGACGGGGGATGCGCACCCCGCCCGCCCCCGGGGGCCAGGTAAGCGGCGGCCGAGGGGCTGGGGCTCGCGAGGCTCCGGCGACGCGCACCTGGCCGGGCCCGCGGCCCCGGGGCCGGGGAAGTTGCCGAAGCGCGGAACTTTGCAGCCTGGGCGCCTGCTCCCGCCCCGGGAGTGTCCGCCCTCTCGGCTCTTGCTGGGGAGGTCGGGTTACCTGCGTCCTCGCGCGCTGGGCCACAGAAGAGAAGCCTCTGTCCCCGCTGCCCCTTCCGGGCCCTCTGCCGGCTCCCAGGTGCGGGGGTGGGCAGGGCTAGCCCCGGGGCGCGGGGAGAATGGGGCCGCTTCTTCGGCGCAGTTTTCGAAAGTGTTTTTAGAGGGATCTAGTGGACTGGGCAGGGGGCTGATTTGCCAGGACGCCTTCCTCGGGACGCCCGGCCTCCGCGTCCCTCCTCCGCTCCCAGCGCGCCTGCCCCACCGACACCGGTGTTGTTCCAGCTCCCTGCCCTTGGCTCCTCCGAGTCCCGGGGGAGCTGTGCCCGGGCGAAGTTTTTCCGTAGCTCTTGGCGGCTGCACCGAGCCTGTTCCCGGGTTCCCTCGCTTCTCCGAGGGGCTCTGCCGGACAAGGAGGAGAGCCAGCCTAGTTCGGGGCTTGGGGAGAGGGCCCTGGCCCTTCCCAGCCGAGACGTGGCGGAGGCCGGAGGTGTGTGCGGAGTCCCAGCTCTTTGCCCTCCGGGCCGAGAGCCTGCAGGTAGTAGTTGCTGTTGTCACAGCCGCTTCTCTGCGGCTGTCTAGCGTCTCCGAGGTCTTTGCGGAGCAGCCTCTGGAGAACCAACCGTGTCTGTGCTGTGGGAACCCGGTCTGGACTCAGCCCTGTGTTCCTTCTCATCCGCGCACACCCTCCAGTGTACCTCTTTCTCCACTTATCTTTCTCCGCAGCCCTGCTCTCCCACAGATGGCTGGTAGGTGACACGTCACTCGCCCTGAGAGACAAGCCAGTGTTCCTTGTTTTATTATTTACAGGCCGCCTCCTCAAAGGATTGTGAGGGGGCCAGATTCCTGCGCTGAGCCTACACTTTTTGCCTTTGCAAACCGCCCGGGGTTGGTTTCTGATGGTCCCCCAAACCCCTCTCTTCCCTTGGTGGAGGCAGGTGCTAATCTTCTGGGTTCCAGGGAAAGGGGTGGGGTATCCCCAGGTCCTTCCCCTGGTGATATGTGGCTGCCAGGTTAGGGAAAAGGGAATCTCACAGGGGAGAAGGTGACCAATTATGTGTATATCAGACCTTTGCTGTAGGGAGCTGTCTTCCTTGTGTATGTATGTATGTATGTATTGCTGTAGGGATCTCTGACTTCCTGTGTATTAGTATGTAACTAGTCAACTCAGCCTAGGTGGAATCCTTGGGTCACTGCCATTGGCTGGGGTCTTGCCTTAAGCCAGGCACCAGCTTGCCCAGATAGACTGGCCCCAACCAGACCCCGCTGAGCTGGCATTCATGAAATCCTGCCTCTGTGCCCAGGTGCTGGTATACAGGGACACTCCCCTGCCCCTACAGCGTTTACAGGCTGTAGGGAGACTGAAAACCTGGGCCAAATTCCCTGCCCTGCTGCCCTGAGCCCCCAGGCACAGTGATCGGGGTTGTCTCTGAGGTCCCTGTGACTTCACTGGAGGGGTGTGTGGCCTGGAGGAATGGGGGAAGCCAGGGAAGAAGTTGGAACTTGTAGCAGGCATCACGGCTTGGGGAATGCCTTCTGGGGAACAGCTTTGTTATTGAGGGGACCCCAGGCTTTGGTGGAGGGAGTGGGGTGCATGACTAAGGCCAGCAGAGAGATAAGACTGTGCCTAGGGAGGGACCTGACTAGCCAGGCCAGGTGAGCCACGGGAGATGTGACCTTTGCCCCAAGGAAGACCAGCGGGAGAGACTACCTTAAAAAGGACCCCTTGGCAAGTAAGGGAAGAAAAGAAATCTGCCCAGCAGCTTGCCTTGGGGAGGCTCTGGGCTGCAGCGGGAGAATATCCTGGTGGATATTCCTCTGGCCCCCACACTCACCCATCTCCTTCCTCAGCACACTGGCCCCTTCGTGGCCTGCTAGCCCCCTTCCCTACGAGTGGGACAAACTGTCCCCACATCTAGGGCTTTCTCTTGAGCCCTCCTGGCTCTCACCTCCCCGCATTCCTTCCCTCCCCCTCCAGGTGGCTAGAAACTTCCTTCTCTAGGGCTGGCAGTCCGTGTTCTGGGCTGGCTTTTTATGCCAAGGGATGTTTCACAACTGATCTTGCTTACAATTCTGTTTCAGTGTATATATTTTAGCTGTGGGTATGGAGGTGGAGGGGGTGGGAAAGACTCCCAATAAAGTACCAGGTGAGTGATTCCTGGAAGGCAGACCTCTCAGGACCTTGGATGGGGGAGGGACAGCCTAGGCAGCGGATGCCCACTCTCTGGCTCAGTTCTCTGTCTCCTGGCACAGGGCTCAGTGCATTTTGAAAAGGAAGCCTCTTTATCTGGTCTGCCCACCGCCTGGGGTTGGCAGGGGGGTGCAGTGCCTTGGCTTTGCTGGCCTTGTAGAACCCCTGGGGGCAGGCTCTGTTTTCCTCTGGGTCTGCTCAGTTGGCTCTTGACTCAGAACGGGGCGTCGATGGTATCAAATCACTGGCCTTTCCAAGGACGAGGATCGCTTGGGTCTTCCCCCTGCCTGGTCTCCCAGCTCCATTAACGGGTACTCCTGCCCGATGGCCGGCTGGGTATGACAAGATGGACGCGTTAATTTGGCAGACCCACCTTGTGTCTTATTGCACATCGTGTGACCCCCTGTCCCGGATGTGGTAGGGCCGGCTCGTCTGTCAGGTGGCATTCCAGGGCGCAGACCTTTCCCCATTTCTGTTGGCCCCACCCCTACCCAGCACATCACCCGGTGCGGGCAGCTCCTCCGCAGACACGGGAGCGTCTGGTCGGGGCCAGACCCCGTGCTGGGTGCCCGAGGTATGGCTGCACACGGTAGCAGCCGTCCCTGCCTCCGTGGAGCTCGTGGGATGGCCGACAGTCGGGGAACAGGTGCGGCGCGCAAGGCGGCTGGACCGCAAGCAGGCCAGCGGGCCTTGTGGACTTAAACAGAGTGGCCAGGGAAGTCCTCACTGAGAAGGTGGCGTCCTGACAAAAGAGGTTCGGGTCCCGGGAGAGCCACTGCAAAGGCCCTCAGGTGGGGCCACGGCTGGCTGGAGAGGCCCGAGCTGCAATTGGGGAGGGAGCCAGGTCGGGGCAAGGGGCACAGGCTCACAGAGATCGGGGACCTCTCATGCTGCCTAGCGAGCACCCAGACCCCAGGAGAGCGGGAGGAGATGAACAGCACACAGTGGAGACTAGACATCCACAGGCACAAAGCGCATTTCCTCGCTCTGTCCTCTGCAAACCCTCACTGTCGAGGGGTTTGGGTACTGAGGCATTTCTTTTCTTTTTGAGGATTTTATGTATTTGTTTACTTTTTTATTTGACACAGAGAGAGCACAAGCAAGGGGAGCAGGCAGAGGGAGAAGCAGGCTCCCCACTCAGTGGGGCTCGATCCCAGAACCCCAGGATCACGACCTGGGCAGAAAGCAGACGCTTAACTGACTGAGCCACCCAGGTGTCCCGCACTGGGGCATTTTTTGAGAAGTGTCTGCACGTGGCCGTTGCTGCTGTGGACTTTCCTGCCGTTGGCCTGGGTCAGGTCGGAGAAGCCTGCCCCTGTGAGTGTGGAACTCGTTCTTGCCGGATATTATTTCCGCCACACAGATCAGTACCAGCAGAAGCTGCAGGGAGCCGCTGGGTCCACCCCCCCCCCCCCCGTTCCCACCCCTGCTAGCAGGGGTGCAGCAAGGCCGCCCCCCCATCCTCTCCTTCTTGGGCTCCCGGCCTCCCTGAGGCCCAAGGTGCTCAAGCCTTCCTTTTGCTTCCACGGGCAGCACAATTCTGGGCCCTGCTCTCCTGAGAAGCCTGGCAAAGGCGCTCCCCCACCTGGGCAGCAGCTTTGGGTCTAATCTCTGTCTAGCCTAGGCCCCCAGAGAGAGAGAGAGAGAGTGTGTGTGTACAGGGAAAAAGAGGGCAACCACAAATGTGTGCATCCTTGGAGGTTTGTGTGGAGGTCCAGAGTTGTGGGGTCTGCGCGACCTCTGGCCCCGGCCCCATCTGGGACTGGGACTAGTAACACCCAGCGTTTCCAAGCCCGCTCCTCAACTTCCTTCAAGAAATGGGAAGTTTTCCGACTGTTGGCCATATTCTTAATTGATTCAACCTGTTTCGTCTTCCCAGACAAGTGGGTTCTTTCCCAGCAATGTAAACATGATTCAGATGAAAACAAAGCTCCGTGGCGGTTATTATTAATAGCTGTGGCCCTGCTTCTGGGAGCCTTTCTCTTTGAAGGGACCAGAAAGAGGAAGGCCCGAACAGAGCCCGTGTGTGGGAGAGCGGGCGGGAGCTCTCGCTGTCTTGAGTCATCAGCTGTCACCCCCACGGTCCCCTGCGCTCTGCAAGCAAGCCTCGCGGTGTGGAGAGGGAACTTGTGCTTGCAGGAGCCAGTGTGGTCTGCGGCGGACTTGGGGTAAGAGCTGGGGGAGCGGGGGGCGGGGGGGGAGGCAGGGTCTGCTCCTGGCACCGGCCTTCAGTCCCCCTCTTGAGATAGGAGAGACAGGAGCAGCAGGTGTTTCCTTCCCGCCCCCCGGTTTTCCTGGGAGAAGTAATCCACCTCAAAACACGGGTGCCTCCCTCCCACCCACTTGGGTGCTCAGCCACCCAGTGCCTATTTTCTTCAAGTAGAAACAAACGTTTTGGAGCCCGAAAGTACACGTGTCTAGACCCCAGCTCTGCGGCCTGCTCGCTCTGGGACGTCGGGCAAGCTGCCTCCCCGTCCCGGGCCTCCGCAGCCTGATGGTGAAGGTAAAATGAGCCCCTATGACCCGACAAGCCCAGAGTGGGTTCTGACCCGGGCTCGGTCGGCGCCCGGCGGGTGGTTAGACAGCCAGAGAGGCAGGATGGTGTGGTGCCCAGGAGGCTAGGCTTCGGAGTCAGGCGGCCTGTGTTCGAGTCCCGCCTCGGCCAGCGGCTACTTGTGCAGTTGTAGACTATTTACCCTTTCTGTGCCTTGCAGTCCTCCTAGGTAAAAGGAGGAGGATGCTAGTCCCTCCCTCGGCAGGTGGTTCCGTGGGTCACCGTGTGAATGTGTGAAAAGTGCGTCAAACCCTGCCTGGCATATGAGGGAGCTGTTATTTTTAGTTCCTGCAAGCTTCTAGTGGTTTGATCCTCGCGACTGATAACCTTAGCGCCTAACCGAATTTCTCCCCGGGAGGATGTCCGAGCAGAGGCAGGAAAGCGGTGGAGAAGAAACTCCACTACCTGGGGGCCTTTATGGGAGGAGCGAAACTCCTCTTCCTCAGCTTCTGTGTTGTTTAAATAAACCAACCTGGCCTCCGCAGATGCAGACTCGGGCTGAAGCGAAGTGACCGGCGCCCCGCGTGGCAATCTGGGCATGGGATGCCAAGCACGTCCCGAGGTGACAGGCAGCTCCCCGGGCCTTGGTGGGGGGCTGCGCACCTGGTCCTTCCTTCCCACCCCGCCAAGGGGAGGAGGCCATCCCTCTGCTCACCCTCCCTTGGCCAGCCCCCCGCGTCTTATTAAAGCATCGCAACTCTGGCTGCCCGCAGGGTCCCCGGAAATTGGGAGAGGGGCCGGACAGAACGATGCAGAATGTCAGCCGCCCGGCCGTGTTGCATGACTGCTCTTGGCCGTGTTCCAAGGAGCCAGCCTACCGTTCATGGACCTTGGCTGCCCCGAGGTCTGCAGCTCCCCGGGGAGCGAAGCAGGTCGGGCGGCCGGCAGGTGGGTGGGGGTCCGGCCGGGCTCTGCGGCTAATAGTAAATAACCTTGAATCGAAAGCCTCCTGGTGAAACAAGGGTTCTTGCTGACAGGCAGGTCTGGCCAGCACATTTTTGTGCGATCATCTACAAGATTGCGTCGGTTATTAGCAAAGAAGAATCCAGGCGTGCGTGCGTGTGTGCACATGCTCGTGAGGAGCTGTCCTCTGCCCCTCAAGTCCCACACACAGTCTGAGGAACTGTGCCTGAGTCCCCATTCCCCACTTACGCTGTATTTTACAGATGCTAAGACACTTTTTCCCCCCCATGTTTTAACATCTCCAGTAGGTATGTGTCGTACATTTGCTGCTGTGCTTTCATTTCATCGGCGGTGCCGTTTCTCCTCGGTGTACTTGAAATAACAGTGCATCTTAAAATCCAAGGCATCTCGGGTTTAATGAAACAGAAACTAGGTGACCTCTGGAGAACTTACATAACCTGCCCCGTTTCTTCAGGGGAGGGAGCAGGGCCACCTTGTAGCAGTCAGAGGGTTCTGTGAGGGGACACTCACTATGATGTGGTTCAGGGGAACGAGGTTGGACCCCAGGCTGACCTGGGTTCCGATTCCCGCCTTGCCACACACAAGCTGTGTGACCTTGGACAAGTAGAGCAACCTCTCTGAGCCTCACGTTCTTCCTCTATCGGATGCCGATCCTGGCTCCACGGTTGTCATGATTGCGCATAAGGCGTCTTTCCCTGTCTCTCTCTTGCTGGGTCTCATCTAAGGTCTCACTGCCCCGTTCTAACTGGACTAGGAGGGAAAGTGAGGGCAGAGAGTGGGTTACCGGCCTTCCCAAGGTAGCAGAGGGAGAGGGGGATTATTTATCGGGGCTTCTTGACTCGGTTTCTAATCCTTGAACATCATCTTTTCCTTCCTTCCTTTCCCTCCTCCTCCCACTTTGCCTGAGTTTTCGTTTTCACATGTGTTTCCTTTTAGCAATTCCCCTTCCAGTGTCTCTCCTCTCCCTTTCTGTAAAAGCTCCCCACATGCAGCCTCTCTGAAGCTCCCCATGGAGGGGAGGGGCAGGGAGCCCTGCCTTGTGGCCAGGGTGGCGCAGGCCCCAGGAGCCTCCGCTGGCCGTCGTCCGTGGCGTGATGTGCTGTGGTCCCCGCAGCCTTCAGCTCAAGCCCACGTTCTGGTGCCACCCACCTTGCTGCCTCCAGTGCCCGTGGCCTCCACGGCCCACCCGGGAGGCTGTTCCAGTGCTGTGTGCCGGACACTGCCACTACCGAGAGTAATCTGTCTTTTCCGTACCCTTTCTACTGCATTAAAATCAGACCTGTTCACATCCCAGCCCTGATGGCTCTGTGACCTTTTGCGGGTTACTTAACCTCTCTGAGCCTGGGTTTTCCCATCTGGATGGTGGTTGATGCACAAAAGTACCTGGTACGTGCTAGACGCTTAATAGGTGTATTCTTTCCTGGTCCTCCTCAAACGGTTAAGACCACTCGATGTTTCTTTAGGGGCTCTGGGAGACAGACAGAGGAGCTCGGGGCAGGGAACTGCAGGGGTGAAGGCACAGGGACCTGTTCGAGCAGGATGCATGGGGCAGCATGGCTAGCCTGGAGGAGGAAACAGGGTGAGCGGTCAGGACCTCCACACCTTTGGGGAGTGAGGTTGACGAGGTGGGCTGCTCGCTAAGAGCGCGGTGGGCTGGGTGTGAGGCTCTGGACGACAGCCGTGTGGGGACATCCAGCTGACCGTGGGCAGCCCCAAGCAGGGCCTCTGCGAGAGATGCTGGCTGGAGGGAGACCTCGTTCTCGTCAGAAGGTCCCTCTGTCTCTCCCCCTCTCAAGATCCCCAGCTCCCTCAGTTTTGTGCGTGGTGCCCGGGTTCCCAGGCCCCTCCTTGGTGAGGTGCTGTCTGGGCTCCGACACAAGGGTGGACCTCTGTCCTTGGTGTGTGGCAAGGGCTCCAATGAGTTCCCCAGCCCCGAGAGAAAGGGCTGGGGTTGGGGCGCAACTTGGCTTACAGAGCACCTGTGTCAGCGGGCGAGGTGGCCTCTTTGGGACGCCCCCCCCTCCCCAGGAAGCAAGGCTGCCATTACCACACAGCTCCTTACCGGGGACAGGGGGAACCGGTAGGTCAGTTGTGCCAAGGCTGGGATGGGAAGATTTCCCCCCTGGGTAATCCCTCTCTCCTTAAAGTGGTGTATAAGGGCTGGGGAGGTGAGGATAAGGCCACCTTGCCCAGCGTCCCAGGGAGAGAGTCATGGGAGCAGAGAAGGGGGCTCATGGGACTTGTGCCTAGAGGTGGCTATAGGGCTCTGCATGGAGGGGAAGGATTGCCCTTCCCCCGCCCCCGGATACAGTGACTTTCTCATTGGGGCTTATTTAGGGACAGGCCTTTGTGGCGTGGGGAGAAACCGTGTTTCAGGCATAAGGAGCCAGAGCGTGGGGGTGGTGATCATGTCGGACAAGAGCTTGGGGTCCGAGGGGAGGGAGTGGCAGGATCATGTCCAGAAGCTGAGACCAGCTGGATGGGGCTGTGTGTGCTGGGCTGAGACAGGGGCGTGGTTTTGCGGCCGTTGGGAAGCTCGTGGGCTCTTTGACGGGGACCTTCATGGACGTTCCGGAGTCTTGTACGCCCCCCAGGCACCTCCTGCCCTCTGAGCCCCAAGCTGTGGCTCGTGGTCAGACATAGAGCTCTCACCTGTTCTTACCGCGGGACAGCCTGGGAAGGGACCCGAGCTGGCTCTGCCTCCCTGGCCCGCGGCCCCCAAGCTGCACTCTGGCCAGCGACGCTCTGGTGAGCCAGGGTGTGTGACAGCAGCCCCGGGGACACCCGGCCCGAGGCGCTGGACCTGGCAGAGGCAGAAGGACAGGAGGGAGCACCTGACCAGAGCCTGCCGGGAGCACTGTTGTGGCTCTGGGATGATGGGAGATGCCCGAAGGTTATAAAGGTAGAGGCAGGGAGGTTTTGGGGGGGTGGGCAGAGGAGTTCCCCGGTACACGGCCTGCCCGATCCCAGTCTGATCCCGGTCTGTCCGCCCTGGGAGCTCTGGCTGCTCGCTCTGGGTGAGCACTAGAGCACTCTGCTTGGCCTTCCCAGCCTGAGGGTTTCTGTGCAAAGAAGGGGGTGAGGTAGATGGCCGGTCGGCTCTGCTCGGGTGTGCTCTCCTTGAAGCAGATGGTGGCCTCTCCCTGGGAAGTTCACGTCCCCTCGTTTGAGGGTGCCCCGTGAAGGAATACTGCTCGGCCCGCCCAGCGGAGCTGGCCTGGGCCACTGCCGGCCCATCCCAGGCTCCTCTCTGCGCCCTCCTTAGCATGATGGTAAAACAGGGAGCCCCCAGAGCGAGCCCCCACAAACTCGACTGTGTGAGTAATTAAGCCCTCACTTCAAACAGCCACATCTTTAAAAGCTATAATTTGTAGCCCAAAATAGCTGGCCTGTTCAAAGATCCAGGAGAGCCCTTGATGTGCGCCCCTTTCAACTTGCAGCCTGTGAATTCGCCTTTGACATTGGAGTTGCCCGACACCTGGCTGTGGTTTTCAGAGCCGAAGACCCAGTGGCTGGGTGGGAACCGCCGCTTCCCAGCGTGTCCTTGGGAAATCTTATTTTGAGCGTTTAGATGGGGTGATTGATGTTTGAGGGTTCCTGGTTTGGGTGCACGTGGCTCTATCTTTTCATGTGACCACAGGGCCGTGGAGAAGAATCGCAGCATAACTTTGGGGGAAGGTCGATTGAACTCAGCGGACGCTGGGTCCTTACCTGTAAGGAGGGGAGGGTATTTACGTGCAGGGATTTGGGGGAAAGAAAATGAGACCCCCCTCGGTAAAGCACAGAGCAGACACTGGGCACGTGGGGGGGTGCTCCCCTGTGTCCCCTTCCCCCGGCCGGCCTCTTGATGTAGACCGGCCTTGTGGATTCGGGTAGATACTTCCCCGGTGGGGGGGGGGGGGCGGTGGGGGGGGGGGGACTGGGCTCACGGGAAACACCTCCCTTGACCTGCAGCTTCTCCATCAGCTGACGTGCCTGGAATTCTTGGGGCTGGCCGCTGGGCTTGGTTTCCAGATGTGGAAGCAATTTGAGTTCTGTTTTCCTAATCCCCAACAGTTTGCCTCTCAAGTCCATGTTCTCACTTGAAAATCAAGACCGTTGGCTTTCTTTGGGGGCGGGGGTGAGGCTAGATGGCCTCTTTGGATCCTTTGCTGCTCAGGAGGTAGGTTCCCTGAGGCACTCGGATCTGGGACCCACGGCTTTGTCAAGACAGTCACACCCCCGTCAAGGGCTTGGTCCCTTCGGGAACAGAAGTTCACCCTGGGGCCACCTACCCCGCGGTTTTTCCTTGGAGATAGGTCACTTAGCCAGAGGCAGCTGTCTGCCTGACCCTGGACAGCCAGCCCCGAAGGGGGAGACGGGCTCCCGTTCTGGCCGGATCTGAGAGGCGTGCTGGTGTCCCGGCCGAGCAAGGTGCCCACGTGTCCCAGGAGTAGGGAGGGCCCTCCTTGCCAGACTGACCACAGCGGAGGGAAGAAAGCTGCTCTGGATTTCAAGGAACCAGAAATACCGTCTGGCATGGGGAAACTGGTAATAATCTTGCCCAGTTACGGAGAGCTCCTCGCCGCGGAGGTGGCCTGCCCCTCTCGGACCGCGGTTCTGGGCCTAACTGCTGGTCTCTCCTCTTGTAAACCAGTGACTTTTTAGGTAAAATAGCTTTTTTACATTTGTATTATAACTACACTAAATACAGTTCTGGGCAAACAGAAATTGCCTTTGCAGTTTTAAACGTCTCCGGCTGAACTCCATGTACACGTTCCTTTAAAATTAAAATAGAATACCTATACTATTGGGGGAACACGAGAAATAGAAGTAATTGACTTAGATTTATATATATGGTGTTTATGAAACATCATTCTGATCATTACAGATCCACCAAGCTTCAGCTTCAGCAAAATAGAATCTCTTTAGAGATCGCAGTATCTCAAAATGATCACAAGAGAGAAGACAACATTTTTTTTTTTAAGATTTTTATTTATTTGACACACAGAGATCACACGTAGGCAGAGAGGCAGGCAGAGAGAGAGGGGGAAGCAGGCTCCCTGCCGAGCAGAGAGCCCGATGCGGGGCTCAATCCCACGACCCTGAGATCATGACCTGAGCCGAAGGCAGAGGCTTTAACCCACTGAGCCACCCAGGCACCCCTTGTTTTGTTTTCTTAAGTAGGCTCCATGCCCAACTGGGGCTTGAACTCACGACCCTGAGATCATGACCTGAGCCGAAGACAGAGGCTTTAACCCACTGAGCCACCCAGGCGCCCCATGAAGACAACATTTCTTTTGAGGAGAGAGGAAAACGAACCAACCCCCAGTCCCTTGACGGGATTCTGGAGATCTAGTAGGTCTCTTTGGAGGTTGAATTGAATTGACCTAGAAGGAATTTGCCTTTATTATCAGGGTAGGAAGGTGGGGGACAAATCTAGGTGGGACTGAGGGGCTCTATACAGGCTTCTGAGTGGGGGAAGGAAAGGGTGGTGGTCAGCCAACAACTAAGTACCACACACCGGCTGCCTTGAACAACTGAGATGAATTTTTTCACAGTTCTAGAGGCTAATCTTCAAGATCGAGGCATCCGCAGGGTTGGTTTCTTCTGAGGCCTCTCTCCTTGGCTTGCAGATGGCTGTCTTCTCCCTGTGTCTTCACATGGGGTGTGTGTGTGTGTGTGTGTGTGTGTGTGTGTGTGTCCTAATCTCCTACTCCTCATTAGGATACTAGGTGATTGCGATAGAGCCCACCACGATGCCCTCGTTTAATGCGATTGCCTTTTTAAAGACCCTATCTCCAAAAATAGTCACACACTCAGGTACTGGGGTTGGGACTTTGCCATATGAATTTGGGGGGTGATGGGACACGGTTCAGCCCGTAACAGTCCCTCAGAGCCGTCCTCCGAGGGGTGTGAGCAGAACCCGGCGTCTAGGGAGAGAGCCCTGAGCGGAGGGGATGCGAGGCAGCTCTGCCTGCAGGCTAAGGCCCACTCTTGATGCTGGGCCCTTTGAGGAGGCTCTTGGCCAAGGGTCCAACGTTCTGACTCCCGGTTCGCCTCCTAGAGCCTGAGCCACCGCTGCTGCCTGATCTGATCATTCGGATCTAGGCTGCTCCTCACTCAGCTCGTGGGGTTCTGACCCTCGGGGTTGTGTTGGCCCACCAGGCTCCCTGTTTCTGCGGACTCTGTCTCTGGGGTGGAGCATTCTTTAAGGATGGCTTCACTTTTGCATGTTCCTTTTAAATGGAGCTAAACTTGTCAGAGATTTTCCACTTTTCCTTAACCCGTTCGGCAAGTTTGGGGCAACTATCTTTCATGTTTTATGTATGTATCTTTCTGCTAATATACTGAAAAAAATAAAATAAGACCTGTAAGAACCGATTATGGGAAGCCATGGAGGGGGGCACCAAGCCTGCGTAACTCCCCAAGGTTTTGCCTGAAGCGCCCCTTCCCAGTGCCCTGGTTCCAGAGCCCACCATCCAGCTCCTGCGGTGGCCAGGACTCCACCAGCCACACAAGAGGACTCCCACAGTGTTTCATGTGGAGCCCAAACCAGCCCATGCAACCAGGACGGACCATCATGGAGCTGGTTGGCGGGGAGGACCGCCCCAGCAAAGATTCGCACGCACTAGTTGCCCTCCAGGGCCGCGACCGACCGTATTGGCTTTATCTCTCATGTCACCTTTTTTTTTTTTCCCTAAACCATTTGAAAGAAAATTAGGCAAGACCTTATCAAAATTAAGGGTATTTCTCTTTCATAACTATTAGCAAGCATAATTCGCTAATATTACCCAATATCTAGTCCATACTCTAGCTTCCATTTCGACTCCGATAGGACTTGCTAGCTACGTGGTGGTTTGCTTATTTGTTTGAACTGGGATCTAATCAAGGTTAACGTTTAGCTTTTCTGTCCCTTGATGAATCTAAAACAGCGGTTCTCACGGTGTGGTCCTGGGACCATCAGCATCACCCAACAACTTGTTAGAAATGTACCTTTTAAAGATTTTATTTTATTTGAGAGCTCGAGAGCCAGAGAGCAAGCACGAGTGGAGGGAAGAGGTCAAGGCAGAAGCGGACTTCCCACTAAGGGAACCCAAGGACGGAGGGCTCTATCCCAGGACCCTGGGATCATGACCTGAGCTGAGGGCAGACCCTTAACCGATAGAGCCACCCAGATGCCCCTAGTAAAGGTTAGATCTTAAGGCTTGATTAGAATTGAGTAGGGGAGGCTTGTCCTGCATCTTGTGTCCCGTCAGGAGGCCAGTGTCTGAGTGTTCCCAATTAGTGATGCTAGGTTTGATCACTGTGTTAAAGTGACAGTAGCATATTTTCTCCATGGTCACGATATTGGTGGGGGGGTAGAGGGTGTTTGAAGGGTGTCGGGTGGTTCTTTGGTACTGTGCCAGCATCCAGTTCCTTGTCAATCTCCAACCCAATGGTTTTATTCTACAGTTGAGGACAGCGTGCAATTTGGGTCTTGTGTGGCTCTTGTGTGGCTCACACCTTCCATCTCCCTTCTAATTCTTTTGTTTGCCTGCTCCATCAATTACCAAGAGAGATGAATTAAAATCTCCACCTTTATTCATTCGTTTATTTGAAAGTAAGCTCTGCGCCCAACGTGGGGCTTGAACTCCCGACCCTGAGATCAAGGGTCACATGCTCTACTCACTGAGCCAGGCTGGCCCCTGTCCTTCTTTTATTTTTGGCCTGTGTCCTGGTGGTTACGTTGTGTCGCTTATAAACAAAACAGCATGTAGTTGTTGTTTTTATCTAGTCTGATGATGTTTGTGTATTAATAGCATGGTTTTATTCCATTTTCATTTACTGCATTGCTACTATGGTTGAGTTGTGGTCTTTGGTCTTCTTTTCCTCCTTTTTTTCTGTATCCTTTCGGATGCCTTAAGCATTTTTTGTTCCATTTTTTTTTTTTCTCCGTTAGAGTTTTAGTAATACATTTTTAGTTTTGAAGTGCTGACTTTTGAAATGCTTCCATGTATTCTCGGAACGGAAGCAGCGTGGTGAGGAAAGGGGGCTTGGAGGGTCTCCCAGTGCAGCGCGTGACCCCGCTGTGATGGGCATTTCCAGTGGGGTCCAGGGTCTGGCCCAAAGCCTAACAGGCTTGAAAACCAGAACTTGTTGGCCCTTCCCTCACCCCTTTGGGACTCGAGTGCCACCCATGGCCACAGGTTGTCTCGAGGTGGACCCACAGAGCCAGAGCGCCAGCTGACTGACTGATAGCGAGCAGCGTGCCCTGGCCGTGAGCTTGGGCAGCCCAGCTCTCCCCGTCGGCCACAGGCTCCTGGAAGCCTGCTGTGATCAGAAGGGCGGTGGGTGAACTTGGACACGGGGGAGCTGGTGAGCAGGGCCGAGCGGACATTGAATGATCTCAAGCTCTGGTGCCAGCTGTGTCGGACCGCACAGCCTTTGGGGCAGGCCAGCCACGAGGGGCAGGCAGACCAGACCCCTCTGGCCAGTGCCTGCGTGGATGCTGCCAGGATCTGCTGCTAGATCCGTTACGACGCAGTCCCTCTGCTCTGCCGCCGTGCAGGAAATTTGCCTACCCTTGCTCTTAGGTTAGTTGCTGGGGGTGGGGGGGCTGTCGGACACCCTCATTTCTGAGTTTTTCTGGGAGCTACATCATGCCTTCTCTTTCTCTTGCACCCCTGTGACACTACCTTAGCAGCGTCTGTTGGGGGATGGGAAGTGTGAGACTGGGGGGAGGGACAGTGCAGGAGTTGTGATTAAGAACACGGAAAAGAAGGCCCTGCGGGCTTCCACACCCCTCCACTGTGGGGGCGTGTACTGTAGCGGGGCCTGCTTATCCGAGTGCCTTTGCTCTATGCAAAGGGCCTGGGAGCTCTAGAGAACCTCGAACCTTACTTTCTCTTTCTCTTCTGTACCAGCCTGAGGTTCCACAGCTGGTGGGCGCCAGATCCGGGACCGAGCCACGTCTGCCTGAGAGCCTCAGTTCTCCCATCTGTAAAACTGGGTGACTTAGGACTTCCGTCCAGGGGCCAGGGGCCAGGGGAGGAAGTGCACGCGGAGGGGTGGTTCCTGGCCACTCTCTGATCTGGCCCCTGGGGATGGGAACATGGCAGTCTGTCCTGTCTTCTGGACGTTGGCCTCCCCCACCAGAGAGGGACGCCTGGGCTTTCTTCATCTGACCGTGTGCAGTCGGTCCCCAGGACTGGCCAAGACGGGCAATAAATGAACTGTAACGGCTTGGTGACCTGGTGCTCCCCTGTTTGCCCTTGACCTTCTTGGGGACGAGCCAGGGCCTCGTATCGGAGCCAAGGTTACTTCTGTTCCGAAGTCGAGGCTTAGGCACCAGCCTCCCTGTGTGGAAACTTACCTCCCCCTTTATTCCCACCCTCGCCCCTTGACTGGTGGCCAAGCCGCCCTTTGTTGAGCCAGAGCCTTATCAGCCACTGATGAGCACCGACCCCCCACCCCACCGGCTCCGGGGCAGGGGTTGGCAGCCACAAGCAGGCGGCGGGTACAGCCCGGATTGCTTGCTAATCTCAGCTGCTGTCACTCCTGGGTGGCTGGCTGAGTGGTGGCAGCTAGGGGATCCCAGCCCAGGTAAGCCGATCCCCTCTCTCTGGACCTGGGGGCGTTGGCATCCACGAGTTAGCTCCCCAGTCTTCTGCTACCTGTGGCGAAGATCTAGTGAGACCCCGAGCGGGCCTGTTACCCTTCTCGGGCAGTGGGCTGGCTGGGATCGAGACGAGGGCTTTCATCCCCAGCACCCCCCCCCAACCTGCTCAGCGTCTCTCCCCTACACCAGGCTTGGTTTGTGTCCCCTACCTCCCCGCTGTCCGCCCAGTACCTTCCCTGCAGTGGGGTCCCACATGTGCCCGCTGTTGCCTGGCTGCGAGGGAAGCTGGGATGTGCCCAGTCGAGCTATTTTTACCCAGCCCTGTCCCCACAGAGCTGTTCTTTGGCTCTGAGTTACCGCCTGGGAAGTGGAGCCACTGCCAGGGCTGGGGGCGGATGAGCCGGAGCCTCAGAGCCTCCTGGCCTCCCTTGCCTAGCCAGTATCTCAGCCTGACACTAAACTGTGTAATTAACGTGCAGAGAGACCTTCCAAGGGAGTATGTGGAAGATGGCCCTGGTGGGGAGAAAGGAGGCACCTGCACCTCTGTAACTTACCAACCTCAGGCTTCCAGAAGCTTGAGACCAGCCGACCTCCACCTGGTGTGTCCCTGGGGGTCAACGGGATAGGGTCCTGGGGGGTTGGACAGAGGCCATCAGGCCTGGAGACACTCCTGGTTGTCTTCTCTCAACACAGTGAAGATCATAATAGTTCAGATTTATTGATCCTTCTCTGTGTGTGTTTAGCACGTGTACAAACTCGTTTCCCAATGACCGTTAACTCCCTTCTGCAGATGGGGAAACTGAGGCACGGAGCATTTCAGTAACCTTAAGGTTGCAGAGCTGAGGGGTGGAGCTGGGGCTTGAACCCAGTCGGTCCACCTCCAGAGCTTGCTCCCAACACCACTCTGCCCCCCTCTCCTCTCTGCCGTGTTCCCAGCACCCGGGAGGCACGAGGCACGAGGCACTGTTCTGTGTAGGTTCTCTACGGCAGTCTTGCCAGCTGGCTGTTTCCAGCACTGTTTTTAGATGAGGCTCAGAAACCGAACAGCTCGCCCAGGGTTGCACGGCGGCCAGTGAGCAAGCCAGGCGGGCACTCAGGTCTCATGGTTACCGCGGCTCGGCTCTTCCCAGCGCCCCATTCTGCCGCGCAGTTTGCTGCCACACGTACCCGCCACCCGCCTGCCACATGCCCCCTGCGGTGCCGACTGCTGGGGGTTCGGATGCAAACATCCCCGTGGTGACCCCCTTGAGGGCCTGCCTTCTCAAAGGGAATGTGGAAGTGGGTTCCCTTGGAGTCCGTGCCCTAGCTGCCACGAAAATGGAGTAGCGGTGTGTGTGACTCAGAGGCGGCATCCTGCCGGGGCTGGGTGGGGGATGGGGAGGACTGGATGAAGCCCTCGTGTCTGGGCCCTGCCGCAGCCCCCCCACCCCCCGGGAGTGTGGATGGCGGGGCATTGTTGGCCCCCCTGAGGCCGGGATGCCCTCTCCCAACATGTTTTTTTTTTTTTACCAGCTGTTGAATTCAGCCCATGCAACTTCCTGCAGAGGAAGGGGTGACTTGGGGGCCCGCTGGCGGGCAAATGCTGCCCTCACTGGAGAGGGCCTTCCACGGGCAGCCCGTGTGGCTCTGGGTTCCCACTTCTAGCCTGGGCCAGCTGGAGACAGGCTGGGGATGTGGAGGGGGACGCCGGAGATGCAGGCCCGCCCTTCCAGGGCAGCTGGTCAGGGCCCGTTTTCCCAGCCACAGGCCTCCTCTCATCTCTCTAGAAACCCGTGCCTAGCCTCTTGAGGAAGGCATACTTCCTAGTCTCCAAGCCAATGAGTAGTGGCCTTTCTAGCACCTTCCAGCAACCGCCCGTGCTTTGCCTTCCTTCCTGAGGTGTTTGGGATCAGAGCAGGCTGTGCCCACTTGCAACAGCTCCCCTCCCAGGCCCGGTGCCACACCAAGCTCTTCTCCGAGGGCCCAAAGGGATGGGAGCAGGCTCAGGACATTGCCGAGGGAGGAGCAGGGCTGACGGGGCCACTTTTGTCCGGGACCAATGCCAAACCAGTACTGGCCATCTGGACCACCCAGGGTATCTAGTTACTTTTCTTATAGCTGCCTTTATATTATGTGAATTTAGGGGAAAACTACTAGAAAGGGTTTTGAAGTCCTAAAAATTTTAACTCGCCTTGGGCCAACAACAGTGGGTTGAATGAAAAGGTGTTAGTGTGGGGAGGCAGTCGATTTTAAGAGAAGAGGCTGGCATGGTGAGAGTGTGCACGAGCGTGTGTGTGTGTAGCGAGGGGGTGCTGAGGGCCGGGACTCGGCACGTCAAGAGCCTGGCTTCTGTGGCAGCAAGTCCCGGGGCAGTGCCCGCCTGCTCTGAGCCTCATCTTCCCCGCGTGTCCCCCGGAGACCGTAAATCCTGCATCCCTGCCCTGTCCGCGTCCTGGAGCTCTCCCGGGGCTGTTGTCGGAGCCAGGCATTCCTGTTCTCAAGGTCCTGGGGTCTGGGCCTCCCTGTCCCGCACCCTCTTCTGTTTCTGGCCCTGCTGATGTCCTTGCTGTCTGATGTGGGGTGCCGGGCCCCGGGCAGCCAGCCTCACTCATTCTGTCCCTCTCTGTCTTTCCCAGGGCAGCGAGGTGCCAGGCCCGACCTTTGCTGATGGCGAGCTCCTCCCCAGGGACCCCGGCTTCTTTCCCGAGGACGAGGAGGAGGCTATGACACTGGCCTCGCCTGAGGGCCCCCCTGAGTCAGACACGGACAGCCCCATGGAGAGCACCCAGAGCCTGGAGGGGTCGGTCGCCGAGGAGAAGGACGGAGGGCTTGGGGGTCTGTTCCTGCCGGAGGACAAGTGAGTTAAGACTGTCTGGAGCTCCACATATTGGAAAGTGGTGGTCGCGGCCAACCCAGAGATTTGGGGAGGGGGGGGTGCCAGTATCAGTTGAACCCTATGAAATTGTCAATCCTTCATCATTTTTTGACCTTAAAAAAAAAAAATGAAGGCAATTTCACATACATCTTCTCAGTGCAGGGCCTGTCTGGGAGTCAGGCTGTTCTTGGGGGTCTTTGGGGTTGTTCGTCCATTTTGGGTCCTGGGAGCAGTCCGTCAGTGGTACTGTGACCGGCCACCGAGGGCAGCCGGTCAGGGACCACAAACCTGTTGACCTCTGGCTAACCATTTGGCGTTTTTTGGGACCAATCAGCGGGAGGCAGCCATCCCTGGTGTGTGTGTGTGTGTTATGTGTGTGTGTGCGTGTGTGTGTGCGCGCGCGCGTATGTGCTAGAGTTTTAGTAAAATGTCTAGGAGAAAGAGCTGAGGGGTGTGATGAATTCCACCCAAGGCACTAAGGAACCTGAGGGCAGAGAAGTGAGTTTCAAAAAAAAAGCCAAAAAACAGGGTGGATGTCCCCATATAGAGACCAGGCTCGCTCAAGGGCAGGGTTGGAGAATTACTGCCTTCACCTGTCCCCGGCTTCTGCCCGCATTCGGTTGCCTGGTGTGGAGTGTGGAGAACTAGTAAGTCAGAGAAACCGTCCCCTGTGAGTGATGATACGCAGACGCGACCTCATGACAACTAAAGGGAAGATCTGTTCCTTCTCAGGTTGCAGGCAGGGCTCAGCCCGCCCCTGACGGGGTCACAGGCCACATGGGGTGGGGTGGGAGGGGTCACCCCTGAGAGGCCTAGGGTCTCTGACCCATGTTCTTTGCAGTGAGGCTCCTTTGGACTAGAAGTCCCCTCTCTAAACTGGGAGGGGCCTGACCTGGTAGCTTGCAGTTATTTATTTTAAAACTTCATTTCTTATTAGAGTCCAAGCCAATTAAGCAGAACCTGAGAAAGGTCGGAAGGGGAGAGCGGAGGGGAATAACTGAGCTAGTCCTCATCCCACCGCCCAGACCCCAGCCCTGCGACCGCGGAAATAGTTTCACGCCCTATTTTTCCTTATTCCGTAGATACCTTTTACTTTCTCCAGCTTGAGTTTTTACATGGAACTTTTAACCCAGGCTTATTTTTCCATGTTATTGCTAGTATTGTTTACAAACCTTTCAACACTTAGATGACTCGTAATTTGATAGTTTAATTTCCTAATCCCTATTCTAATTTTGTAGTGGCAACTTAATCATTTAATGTGCTAACATTAGCAATATAGAATATATATAGTTTTATATGTAAGTTATTATAATGTATTGTGACTCAGTGTAGGGAAACCATTAGGCGGTAAGCAGTGTTGCGCTGCTCTAGAGAAGAAGCATTGTTGGACGTCTCTCGTGCAGAAACCGTCTCTGTGGTGAGATGTCTCCCTTAGGATGAGGTCCCCAGAGTGTATTACCGGGTCAAAAAGCACAAACTCGGGGTGCCTGGATGGCTCAGTGGGTTAAAGCCCCTGCCTTCGGCTCAGGTCATGATCTCAGGGTCCTGGGATCGAGCCCCACATCGGGCTCTCTGCTCAGCAGGGAGCCTGCTTCCCCCTCTCTCTCTGCCTGCTTCTCTGCCTACTTGTGATCTCTCTCTCTCAAATAAATACATAAAATCTTAAAAAAAAAAAAGAAAAGCAAAGCACAAACTCGATCAGGCTTCCGACCTCTGGGACGCGGACTGACCTCCCGGAAGGCTGGTGGGTTTCCCCAGCACGGGCTGCGGACGGGGCTGCGTTACCGGCCAGCCTTCTCTGACACCCAGGTCCCTGGGTCACACCCCGTCCATGACCACGTCAGACCTCTCCACACACTCCACCACCTCGCTCATCAGCAACGAGGAGCAGTTTGAAGACTATGGTGAGGGGGACGACGTGGACTGTGCCCCCAGCAGCCCTTGCCCCGACGACGAGACCAGGACCAACGTCTACTCGGACCTGGGATCTTCAGTGTCTTCCAGGTGGCCCCGGGGTCTGGAATGGCATTTGGGGGTACAAGGAGAGGTGGCGGAACCAACCCGACCTCGTCCCAGAGGGGTTCAGAGGGCAGAGTCCTAAGCTACATGGGTTCTGCTCCCAGGGTTTGGGGGTGCTGCCTCCGCATGCTGGTTAGGGGTCTAGAATTCCTCCTCCCTCCTTCTATCTTGAGGAAGAAACAGAATGAACCCACCTGGGAGGCTGCAGACCCGAGGGTCTTCGTTGTCTTGCTTCCTAGGAGAACCCTGGTGTTGAAGGGTCCTTCTAGGTGACCTACACACCTTCTAGGTGACGCATACACCTAGTTATTGCTTACTCTGACATTAGCTCTCAGTTGCCGTATCTGTGAAATGGGTACCGTTCATTGGCTTCTCTGAGAGTATTGAGGGAGGGAAGATCTATTGCTGTATTTCTACTTCCTCTGCCCCCAAACACACACACTCTAGGGTCACCGGTATTGCAGAATCCAGTAAAGTAAGCTCAGGAGGCTGAGGGGAGGCTGCAGACTGGAGAGCGGGGGGTGATTTCCTTCTCTCTCCTGAATCAGCGCGGGGCAGACTCCTAGGAAAATGCGGCACACCTACAACAGCGAATTGCTGGATGTTTACTGCTCTCAGTGTTGCAAGAAAATCAACCTGCTGAATGACTTGGAAGCCCGACTGAAAAACCTGAAGGCCAACAGGTGGGCCCAAGGGATGGGAGGCCAGGGCTAGGCGGGGTGGGGTGGGGGGCACCCAGCGGGGGAAGCTGCAGGCGAGGTGGCCCCACTCTGTCTGGGCAATGAGAGCACTGTCCGAGGCGGATTGATCCTCGGGAGCTTGCATTTTTCTGCGACAGGAAAATCGGGGTGCTACTTGGGACCAAGCTTATGGGCGAATTCCCTGCGGGGGCTGGGACAGAGCCCCATACTGCACTTTGGTGGTCTTGCAGACAAGGCAGAGTAAGGAGTGGGCCGGAGCCCCCTCTGTTCAATGACTTTCCTCTCATCCTCTCTCTGTCTCTCTGTAGCCCTAACCGGAAGATCTCTAGCACAGCCTTCGGACGGTAAGGCCCCCCCCTTGGGAGGAGGGGTTGAATGCTGTCTCCCTAACTATGCTCCTCCTGCCAGGGCGGCCAGCTGAGCGCCCAGAGGGGAATGAAGAATCCCAGAAGGGCAGGCCGAGCGGCCGGAAGAGGTTTACTTCTGGAAAAGAAGGGCCGCACTCCTCCCGCCCCCACACCTTGCCCCTTCTGGCACTGGAGCAGTTGGCCTCTCCCCAGCTCCTGGCTGTTTGAGCTTCAGGCGGGCACAGCGGGGAGGCCCCGAGAGACCCAGCCCATCTCCCGGCCCTTGGAGGCCCTCCCCGAACTCTGGGGCCAGCGGCTGGACCAGCCCCTCCTGGCGTACCTGCTCACAGAGACTGGGCCGCAGGTGCCCCATTGAGCTGGTCGCGTGGCTCCAGGTTACAGCCTGCGCAGCTGACTTCCCGGGACTTCCAGGATCCTGCTGTGGATCTCAGGCTCCAGGTTCTCCCGCAGGCTGGCCCGGGTCCACGCATGGGGCTCTGGGAGCTGCCGACGAGCGCCCAGGCTCTGGCTCGGGAGCAGGGCTGGGACAGGAGAGCCGGCTGCTGCCTGGCAGGGAGCGGGAAGTGGGAGCCTCTGGAGAATGGGAGCTGGGTTTTGCCTCCTGCAGGAGTTCCCCAGGCACACGTTTCCTGTTTGCAGACCCACCCGGCCCACTGCCCTGCCCAGTCTGGGTGGGCCTCCTTCCCTCTGCCCTCTCCCAGGGTCCGCAGAGATGCAGCAGGAGCCGGTTTGGTGGAGGAGATAGAGTCTTGGTGGGAGGCCTTGGGAGTACTCTCTGCAGCGGCCTCTGCAGCCCCCTGCTCCCCCCCAGCCCCCGCAGTCCCCAGAGGGCCGGCCTCTGCAG
>CM052891.1:35514952-35559905 GCA_028534135.1 Potos flavus | reverse complement strand
CCCCCCCCCCACCCTTCGTGTGCAGTCCCCTGGAGGGCCTGGCCGTCCGTGCCATGGTTTCTGCTTCTCCGTCCTGTGGGCTCAGAGGTTTCCTCCACCCCCATCTCTGCCTCCCTCTCGCAGGTGAGCTTCCTGGAAAAAAAAGTGACCGAACTGGAGAATGACAGCCTGACCAACGGGGACCTGAAAAGCAAGCTAAAGCAGGAGAACACGCAGCTGGTGCACAGGTCGGGGCCAGGGGCTGGCTCGGGGGTGGGGGGCGGCTGTGACTCGGGAGCAGCTGGCGGTCTTTGCTGTGAGGGCCCCTGAGAAAAGCTGGGGGGAGGTCACCCATACGTCTTGTCCCTCCCCTCTAGAGATTGTGATACATCAGCCCCTTGCTATGTGGTCCTGCCCCTGCAGGACCCCTGAACTGGTCTCTGGGGACTCGGAAATGGGTTGGAGCTTGACCTTGACCCCCAGGTCTGCAGCCCCAGTGTGGGTCTAAGGCAGGAGTTGGGATCCACTCTATTTCTCGGACCGACAATGAGGAGAGTCTGACCCCCCCACCCCCCACCATCTGGGGACAGGCTGTGCAGAGGCAGAGGCTGGTGTGAGTCGGGGGCTTGTACCTGCTGCTAGCGGAAGGGTCCAGACTTCGCTGCCCCTCCCCCCGACGGAGGCCCACTGACCTCGACTGTGGTGAGGTAGTGCATGTAGAGTGTAGTGGTCCTCAGGGGGTGGCATGACACTTGGTAAACTGATCCCCAGGTGGGTCTGGTCCTCAACCTTGTAGGGCTCAAAGACGGGTTCTCTTGGACAGCCCAGAGGGTCAGCCTCTTGGAGGGACTGTTACCAGTGAAATGTGCACTAGACTGCTCCTCCAGCCAGGCTGCCCGTGGGACCCGGCCCTTTCCTGGGTCCGGCATACTCGCAGCCACTTTCGAAAGACTTGCCTGCTTTTGGAATCAAGGCGGCCGGTCGCTGACTTGCTGGTCAGTGGACAGTAGCCAGGAAGGAGGAGAGTAGATGGAGAAGTGGGGGCCCGGGCCTGCTTCATGTGGCCATCCTTCTCTGTGCCTGGGCAGGGAATGCCGCCTTCCCTGTGCAGCCTCGCTCCCCGCTGGACCAGCCACCAGCTCCTTCCCTGGGTGGTACGCTTGGCCGGGCCACCTCCCCGGCCATGCTGTGTGGTGTCCCGAAGTCATGTCAGCGAAGCTGCCGACCCGGGCTGGCAAACAGGCGCCACTTCCCACAGCGGGGCTGCTACCGAGCTGGGGTCTTGAGGCCAGGGGCTCCCAGAGTCGCAGTCAAGGTTGGGGTGGGAAGACCGCGGCCGCGAGAGCCGGTCCTGGACCGGAGTGCGCGCCCCCCTCCTCAGGGTGCACGAGCTGGAGGAGATGGTGAAGGACCAGGAGACCATGGCCGAGCAGGCCCTGGAGGAGGAGGCGCGGCGGCACCGCGAGGCCTACAGCAAGCTGGAGCGGGACAAGAGCACGGAGATGGAACTGCTCAACACCAGGTGGGCCCCTGCCCGGGGCGGGCCGGCACGCGGGACGGGGCCTCTCCCGGGGCCCTCTGCCCTCCTCGTCCAGGCCTGGGGGGCAGGCACCATCCCCATCGTGTAGCTCAGAACACAGAGCCCGAAGGAAAGCCCCCCATTCTGACAGTTCTCCTCTTGATACCTGAGCACCCGGACGTGTTTGCCAGAAGTCCGGAACAGGACCTTCGTGGTCACTGTTCACACTGGGTGAGACGGGAAACAGCACACGTCTGCCAACAAGAGAACAGGTGGAAAAACAGTGACCTCGCCCCTAGTCCTGGGCTGGGTCTGATGTCCAGGCTCGGAGCTCCCCCTGCTGTCAGATTCTCCCTGACCCTGAACACTTGGGTGCACTGACCCCAGGCCCCAGGGGCCAATGCAAATGGAAAAGCAGGGCCCGGCTTCCTTTGGGCTTCTGAGCTGCAGGGATAGCTGTTGGAAGCTGAGGCCGGCGGAGAGAGGAGTATTGACCTGGGAATCTGGGATGGTCACCCTTTAGCTCCATGACCTTGGACCTATGTGTCCTTTCCTGGGCCTCTGTTTCCCCATCGCTCATCCCTGCCTCCCTGCCCCGCAGAGTGACTGTGAAAGCAGATGAGTCAGGGCGCCGTGGGCCTCACTAATGAGCCAGGCCAGCGAGGCCCGCTGGAGGCCACCTGGGGCCCTGGCAGAGAGGATGCCTGCCCCTGTGCTCCTGAGGAGCCCTGGGGAGCCCAGAGGGCAGTGGAGGCCGGGAGGCCATCGCTCCAGGAAGGAAAGGACAGGTGTGAAGGAGAGGGAATGTTCTGTAGGGATCAGTGGCAGAAATGACCCCACCCTGTTCCGCTGCCACTGACATACCGCCCCCACCCCTTACGATGACCTGTGTCTCCCCGTGGAATCCCGTTAGCATGGCCCCCTGTGAACACTAACAGAGGACTGCAACCGTCAGAACCATGCCTGTGGGTGTGCGGAGGCGGCCGCCGGGCGAGCGGAGGGAAGAGCCTGGGGAGCGATGCCAGGAGGAGAAAGACAGGCAAATACTGTCATTGCTCTCTGAGCGTGAGTCCGAACAGGAAGGCCCGGCCACAGCCAGCCGCAGGAGGACTTTCTCTGTTTAGCAGAAAAACATCCTCCGTGTTGTTTCAGGCTCTAAGGACACATGCAGAAAGAATCCTCTGTTCTTATTCACAGATGCGTGCTGTCTTTTATCCAAAAGCATAAGGATGGTCATTCAGTGTCTTGACCATTTCGCCTTGGGTGACAGGAAGCTTAAAGCTGTGTTATCATCTGTAATCACTATTCGTATCCTCTCGCGCTCTCGCTCGCTCTCTGTTGCTTTCTGGTACCTTCCCTCGTCTTGTCCAGGCAGCAGGGATTCGCTGCAGATTGTCGATCTCTTGCAAGGTCCTCTCCTTTCCCCAGGGTGCAGCAGCTAGAGGACGAAAATGCCGAGCTCAGAACAACAGTGACCCGGCTCAAGGCGCAGACGGAGAAGCTGGACGAGGTGAGCAGCAGGTCTGGGCATCTCAGACTTGGGTCTTTTTTTTTTTTTTTTTTAAGATTTTATTTATTTATTTGACAGAGAGAGATACAGTGAGAGAGGGAACACAAGCAGGGGCAGAGGGTGAGGAAGAAGCAGGCTTCCTGCTGAGCAAGGAGCCTGACGTGGGCCTCGATCCCAGGACCCTGAGCCAAAAGCAGACGCTTAACGACTGAGCCACCCAGGAACTCTTTCTTGAGCTGAATGCCCAGAGAGGCAATGTTGGCCACAAAGGCCTTCAGTTGCTAGTTTCTGGAATTCTAATAGAATTGCCCTAACAACAGCAATGACAGGCAATAAAATATGAATAGTAATTTGTCTTTCTGTATTTCTGATTTTCCAAGTTTATTTTTTAGAGTGAATGTAATAAATAATAAAAGAGAAGGAGGTTAGCTTCTGTTTGGCCGCCCCTGATTCAGGTTTCATCCAGCACCACTGAAGGATGTCAAAGACGTGGCATTTTTTCAACTGTGTTTCTAGAATCCTAAGGGACCTGGCTGTTTCTTTAATCCATGACTCCGAGGGCTCTGTCCAGGGGGCTGGCCGGATTGTCCGTTTGTTGAGGTGGCTGACGCAGACCCCCACTGAGTCCCCAGGGCGTAGGGAACCTCTCTGGGAATTCCGCTCTGCCTTGACGCCTTGACCTGGTTACCTCCCCCCCCCCCCCCCCCCCCCCCGGCTCCAGGAGCGGCAGCGCATGTCCGACCGGCTGGAGGACACAAGCCTGCGGCTCAAGGATGAAACGGACCTGTACAAGCGCATGATGGACAAGCTGCGGCAGAACCGTCTAGAGTTCCAGAAGGAACGGGAGGCGACGCAGGAGGTGGGTCCCGGGCCGGGGTTGGGGGGGCAGGGGGGAACACCAGGGCTCCCTCCCGCGGCCCCGCCACCGCCAACCTGCCTGTCTCCCGCGCAGCTCATCGAGGACTTGCGGAAGGAGCTGGAGCACCTGCAGATGTACAAGCTGGACTGCGAGCGGCCAGGCAGGGGTCGCAGCTCATCCTCCGGCCTGGGCGAGTTCAGCGCCAGGGCCCGCGAGGTGGAGCTGGAGCATGAGGTCAAGCGGCTCAAGCAGGTGGGCGCCGGCAGCCTCCCTCCCTGCGGGCTGGGTCTCCCCAGAGGGGCCGAGAGCTGCGGCACCGCCTTCCCCGGCTGGCGGGGCGGCTCGGCCCCACCTCGCCGCTCAGCAAGGCGGCTTCCCTCTAGGCTGCGTCTGATGCCAACCCCGGGGGCTTTCCTTGGACACCACTCTGCCATCCTTGGTGATGGGGGGAGTGAGACTCTACCCAGTTACAGATTGGCTTCTCCCAGAAGCAGACCCTGAGCCCAGGGTTCCATTTCAAATAACTCCCGGGAGCAATCCCGTGATCGGAGACCAGCTGGGGGGAGTGGGATTGAGGGGGGCGGGGGCCAGAGACCAAGCGAGGGCGTGCTGGTGAGCGTAGCCCCCACCCAGCCTAGCCCGACCCTGCGGGTGGGGAACTGCGCTGTATATTACACCCCTGAGTCGGCTTCACCTGCATCCCACAGCAATCCTAAAACCCCAGCCCTTCCTCGTTCATGACGTCCAAAGTCCCAGGTGTGAGCACTTAGGAGACTTGGGGCAAACGCTAGCACGTGGTGCTGGCCCGTGGAGTCTGGGCAGGGCACTGGGGGGCCACCTGCACTCAGGAGCAAAGCTGCCCCTGGAAAGAGTTGTCCTGAAGCAGGATTCTTGAACCTAGCTACGGGAGGAGCCTAGATCCGGCCTGCCGACGCAGAGACCCCAGAGCCTCGCTCTTCCGGTGTTGGAAAAGGAGCCATCTGGCGGGCTGTGTCCCCACGGGGGCCTCAGGAGCTCCTCTTCTGGCTCATCCTCCCCCAGGCAGGAAGGGTAGACAGGAGCCCTGCCCCTGTCTGGAGACGTAGTTCCCCCGAGCAGGCCTATAACTCCTCCTCAGGACCCCGTGACCTCCCAAGATTCAGACCTCCCCCCCTAAGCCTGGCAGAGGCCACATCATCTATGGGCTTCTTGAGCTGGCCATGGCACACACGGGGGGAGGGTACCGGTAGGAGTCAGGAGACAGTGAGTGCCAAGAAATGGGTTCTGGTGGGTTCTAGACGCTTCTGGGAGCTGATGTGGCCTTTATCCTCCTCCACAGGAGAATCATAAGCTGCGGGATCAGAATGATGACTTGAATGGACAGATCTTGAGCCTCAGCCTCTATGAAGCAAAGAACCTCTTTGCCACCCAGACCAAAGCCCAGTCTCTGGCTGCAGAAATAGACACAGCATCTCGCGATGAGGTAACGTGCCCATTCATTCTTGCTTTGGGGCCGCGGCCCTTCCTCTGAGTCCTGTCCCGTTCCCGTGTGCTGTGATGAGAAGCCCCAGGCCGCCCCAGGCCGCCCCGAGCAGGAAAAGCAGACCGGAGCCTGTAGGTGGAGCTTCCTGCACGTGCTGGGAGAAGCCCGGGTCTGGGAACAGAGTGGAGTCTGAGTCTTGGCTCTGCCAGAAGCATGCCCGTTGATCAGCATGCTTCCATCAGTAGGTGGTGCGGGAGAGGCTAGAACTCCTCTCCCTCGAGCCAAGGGGGGGAAGGACCCTAGCCTTTGTTGCAGATTGGGGAACTAGGACACAAGATCACCCAACTTGAAGTCCCTGAACCCGCTTACCCTGTGCTTGGGACACAGAGCTAAGAGCGGGCCCCTAGTCTCGGGGGGCTCCAGCCTGGGGGCCTGGGAGCCAGCATGTCGTCCTGAAGGACCCGTCAGGAGTGGACCCGCACAGGGGGAGTGGCAGGGCTGGGGTGGTGAGGGGGCCATTTCAGGTAGAGGAAACCGCCAGAAGCCGTAGGCATCTTAGGGCCCTGGGACTTGGGATGTCGTTCTCGATCATAAATGTCGTCGGCCAGTGTCCTCAGCTGTACCAAGTAATTGCTCCCACTTGGGTCCCGCCACAGACCCCCCCGGGGGCGGGGCCCGGGCAGGTGCCCTGAGCTGTTGCTGCTTTAGCCGGTTCCCGCGGCCGATTGCCGACGTTGGTCCTGGGGCCTGCCTTGCCCGGGGTCCCCTGAGCCGCTCGGTCGTCGGGCACTGGCTCCCTCTGCACCGGAGCCCGGGCCCGGCCTCTGACCCGCGTCTCCCATTCCCTGCAGCTCATGGAAGCCCTGAAGGAGCAGGAGGAGATCAACTTCCGGCTGAGGCAGTACATGGACAAGATAATCCTCGCCATCCTGGACCACAACCCCTCCATCCTTGAGATCAAACACTGAGACAAGGGCTGGCTGCAGAGCGGCCTTGGGGACCCTCAGACTCCCGGACCCTGGGACCAAGGGGCAGTCCCTGCTTGGGGATGCGGCCCAAGCCGGGCCTTACACACACACACACACACACACACACACACACACACACTGTAAATGTATCTCCGGCCGCCACGTCGTGTGTACTGGTGTGTATGTGGGGGGAAGCCGTGCACGCAGCAAGGGGTGAGCGTGGGGCCGTGGCCGTGGATGACATCTGTGCCCTTCCTGTCCCCTCGTTCTGTGGCCCGTCTGCAGGGTGCAGATGGTCCTGGAGGTGGGAGGGGCAAGATCTGGGATCGGGAGTTACTGTAATAACAGGAACTGCAAGATGGTGTCTCAGATACTGGACAAAAATGATTCTACCTCTGGGGAGAAGGATTAAAACACACTCTAGTGAGACGGGCTCTGTCACCCCCACCTCTGTTCCCTCCGGGAGTGGGAGCCAATTTCTGATCTTTTCCAGGAGCTCAAATGCCCAACGGCTTACATCCTCCCCAACCTTTGGCCCCCTTGGAAGCCTAGGTGCTCAGGCCCTCCCAGAGCCCCCTCCCCAGCGGGCAGCCCCCCGCGATCCTTGGGCACTGTGTGTCCAAAGGACTCAGGCCTGCAGAGGAGCTAGCGTGGGGCGACCTTCATTCCAAGAGTTCTTGGTATTTTTAGAGTTCCCTGTACACTTCCCCATCCCCGCTTACCTACCTCTCTGTTTTATTTTTAAGACCGTGAAAAATACGCAGCATTTAACTTGGGCGTACAATGAAGGTATTCAAAGGAAGGAGCCAGGGGGAGCCAGGGACCAGGGGTGTGTAAAGTACGTGTTGGCATGGGGCATCCAAAGACCTGCTTTTCAGGGAGGAGCACCCTCACACCCCTGTTCGTCTCCTTCCCTCTGGCTTCTTCTTACGAGAAGAGAAGCACGGAGGGACTATTTCCTTGGTGTCAGCAGGCAGGGAGTGGGCCTTCCTTGCTGCCCAGACTGGGGGGGGTCTCCGCACTGCCTGGGGATTCTCAGCTCTGAGCTTGGCTCAGCTGGGTGACGAGGCCCCTGGGTTCCAGCTTTTAGAATCACTCTTGCGTTCCGTTCTTAGTCGGGTGAGGTGTGCTGGTGAGAGACAGAGTTGGGGACGTTGTAGGGAAACCTTAGTCTTCCATCCTCAGTGGCACGTGGGGGAAATGCACACTCTGGATTTTTAACGTGATCTTTTGTCCTAGGCAGCTGGGAGTAGATAGGGTACTTTGAGCTTCCCAGTTTGGCTCAGTGGGTACATGGCTTGTGATTTGTTTCCTTAATCTGAATATATATAAACACGTATGGTCTCATTTTTTCCCCTGCAGTTTCTTGTTGTCCTCAGCAGTTCTGGTGGAAAAAGGCAAGTTTGGGCATGTTGGGGAGGGGCCTAGAGGGAGGTTCGCAGAGAAGAGAGGGCAGTAGAGGGTGGAGAGGGGCTTGGGGACTGGGGGATGAATTATCCCCTATTCACAAAGGCAGGGCTGTGGCCAGGGCCCGTCTTTGCTCCGGGCCAGTCAGCTGCTGCTGCTGTTGGATCGCGTAAATTTCCCTTTAAGCTCGAGTGTGGGCTTTGTTTCACGCGGCAGATAGTGGGGCCGCGTTGGTCCGATCCAGGACATTGGGGTCACCCACTCCAGGAAGACTAGGGCAAGGGGTCGGTCTTCTGAGAGTCTCTCGATCCCCTAGGACGCCGGTGTCCGGGAGTCTGAGAAGCAGCAGCGGCAGTAGAAAGAAGGCAGGAGGAGTGGATCTCTTGAGAATTTGCTAAAAGGCGAGAATGGCCCCCAATTTAAAGGAAAGGAAAGAAGACGTTTCATGACTTGGCTTTAGTCTGGATTTTCCATTGGAAAGAGCCCTACGGAGGCCAGCCAGATATGGAGGTCGTGGTGCCTGCGGGACTCGCCCCAGGGGTGAGCATTTTATATGTAAAACTTTCTATGCCCTTTAGCTGCACTGATACGGAATTCCAGAGGAGGCCCCGGAGGCCTGGGTTACATAGTCACTATGGGGACGGGAATTTCTGCTTTGTGGGGAAGGGGGTGGAAAGCCGGCGGCTCCCTATGATTTGCTGCCCCCTTCCTGAAGGGGGCGCCACGGGAGCGGCCTTCCAGAGGAAGCCTGCGTCTGAAAGGCCCCTGGGGACCGTCCGGGTGCTGGGCCTGGGGTCTCTGGAAGAGGGCCGACTTTAAAATGAGACTAAACTCCATGCCTCCCAGGCCTCAAGTTAAATCCAACCTTCTTCAGCCAAAATCGTCTTATGAAACCTAGGCTGTCATTCTAGTTGGTGTTTTTAAGTGCTCTTCCACGCGAGAAAGCTAGCCTGCGGGCGGGGTCCCAGCCCATGCCCCCCATCGAGGGTTCCAGAGCGGTACAAACTCTGGGAGCGGTTGGGGCAGACCCCGCCCCCTTCCTGGGCTTCCCCCACCTTCGTTGTCTGGTTGAGGATTCCGCTCTGCTCTCTCGGTGCCGCAGCTGCTAAGTTAGTACCCACGATGCCCCGCGCGGTGTGCATCTGAGGCGAACCAAACCTAACTCCCAGAAGTTCTGTTCCACGCAATACTTGGGACGCACCTAAAACGGAGAGAATTTAAAAATTCTGATCCCTGGCCTGAATCCCCGGAGGTTCCGATTTCATTGGTGTGGGTGTGGCCCAGGTATCGGAATATTTAAAGAGCTTCTCAGATGATTGTAATTAACTGCGTGCCCCAGGTGCGATTTGGTTTTTTGTTTGTTTTTGCTAAACCAGGCAACTCTACCAAGTAGGGATTAGCAGTAACTCTTCCGAAGTTGAGAGGCGTTTCGGGGGCACGCGGAGGGGCTCCTACAACAGACCCACATCTTACAGGGCACTTGGCTACCCTTACGTTCAATGGGAAGCCAAACAATTTGCAGAATCAGTGAGTGAGCTTTATAAAGTTCTAGTAAAAAAAAAAAAACACGTATTTTAAAATTTGGATTGGCCAAGTTAGACAAATTATTTTAAGCTTGTAGATTCTTTGAGAATCGTCAGAGGGAAATTCCTTTATTTTGACTTTATTTCTCACTTATTACAAAAACAGAGCTCAAGAACCTCCCAAAGCACTTGGACCCGAAACAGTGGTTTTCAGCTTGGGCTGTGCATTGGAATAACCTGGGGAGATTTTCGAAATTCTGCTGACTGGGCTGAACGGACAGCCGCCCAACCCCAAGATTTCAATTTAATTGGTGTGGGTGTGGCCCAGGCATCCAGATGTTTAAAGAGCTCCCGAGGTCCCGCTGATGTGTAGCCCAAGGTGGAGACTAGAAGGTTCCTAGTCGGGGCTGGAGAAAACGGGTGGCACTGGCTGTGGGGTTTGTTAATCCAGGTGCTAGTTTACCAGTGGGATGTCGGTGGCTTTGATGGGTGGTGAGAAGTGAGCAGATCCCTCACCCCAGGATGGGAGGCCAGACGCCTCCGGGAACTGGCGTATCCAGCCGTTTTCCCCAGCCTGGGGGTTAGCAAACCTGAGTGGGCAAGTCTCTGTCTGGGCCTTCTGGAGTCAGGGGTCAGGGAGGGGCTGTGTCCCTGAAGACAGCCCCCAAAACAGTCCTCTGCTTGCACAGCCGAGCAAGAGGGGATGCTGGCTTTGTGAGGTTTGCCTCTAATCCATTTTCAGGCTGGGTGGAGGAGCGTCCCCCCAGCTCCTCCACTGTTAGTAGCCAAGCCAGCATCCCGGCCCATGTGCTGGAGGCTCCGGGCCCTCGTCTGCTGGCAAGTCTGGGTTTCTGACCCCATCAGGTCTGGCAGTCAGGAGGGCACGTGTAGATGCTTCCGTTCCAATGACGGGCTTCATAACCAGCAGAAAACTGCAGGGGCCAGTGGGGCCTGGTGGCTCAGGGAGGAATGAAGCCCACTTTCTGTGCTCTGTGGCTATGTGTGTTCAGTGCATTAGCAAATTTAAACCTAAAAGCCGGGGAAGTTTGGGGATGGTCACCATGCCAAGGAAATGACCCTTCGCCCGGCAGGTACATAGTGACTCTCTGAAAGCGCTAAGGAGGGTTTTAGGTTGAGGACTTCAGTGCTGGCATCCCCGCCCACCGGCCTTGCCTGTTGAGGGGGCCGTAAGCCAGAGGGGCCACGTACCCCCCAGGGGACTTCAAGTTTCTTCCCTTGACCTGCTGACCTTAGGGACCTTCTGGGCCTGCCCGAGCCTCACAGCAGAGCATCTCTAAGGCCCTGCTGCCACACTCTGCTGCCTACCTGAGAAAATCGGCCGCCTTCTGGAAAGGTTTCTAAAAGCATAGACCCTGGGGAAGTGTGATGTCGTATGTCACTCAGATCTTGTAGGCTCCTTCTCTCTCCCCGTGACTGTAGGGGGAGGGCTGTCTGCCCTGAGCCACCAGCCGGAGGGTGGCTGAGAATGGCGCGCCCTGGCCGCCCGCGCAGGACGTGAGGGCTGCTGCCTGGGGGAGACTGCACCTCCTGCCAGGCCCCTGGGTTGGGGGAGACCGCGCCTCCTGCCGGGCCCCTGGGTGGGAGGGTGAGGGCTGCACCTCTTGCCGGGCCCCTGGGTGGGGGGATGGGGACTGCACCTCCTGCCGGGCCCCTGGGTGGGAGGGTGAGGGCTGCACCTCTTGCCGGGCCCCTGGGTGGGGGGATGGGGGCTGCACCTCCTGCTGGGCCTCTTGGTGGGAGGGCGGGGCTGCGCCTCCTGCCGGGCCCCTGGATTGGGGGAGACCTCACCTCCTGCCCGGCCCCTCTGCTTTGCTGTGCTGCACAGGCCTTGTTTTGTCTGCATGGTTTCGGGTCGTCGTCCTTGTGCCTTTTTTCTTCCCTGTCGCCACTGTACAGGAGTTTCCATGTCCCCACTGCCCCTTTCCTACATCCTCTCTTTTCCCCTGGTCCCTCCCAAGCCCTGTAAATGTGTACATAGTGTCCCACCTGGTGTCCTCGTGCCTCCACCACGCTCGGAGTGTCCCAGGCCAGGCCTCCCCGCACACTGATCCACTTGGAGAAGCTCAGCCTCTCCTCTGCTCACTCCTCCTTGCAGATTCGGTAACTTTGTACAGAACTCTTTTCATTATGGTCTTAAGCTTGGAGGGCTGGGACCCACTTAGCCCCCCCCCCCACCCCGTGAAGCCCACAGCTAGTTTAGAAGCCTTGCACACCAGAAAAGGGTAACTTTGTGTAACGCACCTTCTCCCCCAAACCTCTTCTTGTATTGGTGTCAATATTTCTAGAAAGCAGGGTGCCCCTTCCTCTCTCTGGGCCCGGGCAGGGACGTCATGGGTCTGCAGCAGCGCCTCTGGCCCCGGGGGAGGGGGAAGGCTCCAGCAGGGGGGCTCCCAGGGCTTGGCATTGGGCTGCCTTCAGGATCACCGCCGCCTGGGGTCTCAAACAGCCTTGGACTCCAAGTGGGCAGAAAGAAGAAGCTTCTGGCTGCTGTCCCCGGCCGGTCACTAACAACTGCCGAGCTCTTCCTCCTCTGCCCAAGGTGCTCCGACCCGAGTGCCATTAATCCCCCCGCACGGGCTGGGCTGCCGCGGGACCCAGCCTTGTTGAGAATTCGCTCTCGGCCTGCCGGCCCCCTCCGTCCCAGCTCTTCCTGCTCTCTCGGCTGGCTCCCCTGGGGCCCAGATTGGATAAGCTGCACATGTGGCCTCGTGCCCAAGGGTTGGTTAGATGAGCTTTGACTCTGTGGGATTCTCCTTGAGTCTCACCCCAGGAGCCTCCATCTGGAAGCAGGCTTAGCTCTCTCACTGGGATGAGACCTCCACCCCCAGGCCCCAGGTGGAGGGGGAAGGGGGGGCCCCCAAGGCTGTGTCCCCTGGGGCCTCAAGCTCTCCACCCCCTACCTACTTCTAGCCAAAAAGGTAGGCTCCTTCAGAAACTCTAATGTACAGACCGAGGTGTAAATAAACAGTTTGCTTTTCTTGCCTGACTTGATGGTGCATTTCTGTGGTTGGGGGAGGGAGGGCGGAAGAGGGGAGACCTGGTTCCAGGGCTCCTGGGGACAGACTGGCTTCTTCAGGAAGAGTAGGGCGCCCCCCAGCATCCCAGGGTGGCTAGTGCTGTCCTCCAGGGGCAGGGGGTCACCCCGCTGACCCTCGTTTTGGCCCGCTGTCCCTGGGAGAGGAGATGGGGATCCCAGAGGCCCCGGTAACACCAGCATGTGTACCCCCAGGGCTTGTCTTCGCCACAGACATGTCCCCTTTCCCAGCAAGGGCCTGCCAGGGGGCCTCATTTTGCTCTGGTCACTCTAATAAGGCTCCAGGGCCATCTTCCTCCATGTCTGCCATTGTGACTCCCCTGGGTCACGAGCCCAAGTCCTTCCCTCAAACTTGGTTGCAGACCAATCTGACAGCACAAGTCCTGCTAAGCCCGGGAGCATCGAGGTAAAGAGGTTGAGAGGCCCAGACCCCCAGCTTTCTGCCCTCGGTCTGCCCCTTCCTCTTACTATGGGATTCCAGGGGTGGGGAGGGGATTCACAGGTGGCCCAGGCCCAGCACCTGGAGAGGAATCTGCTCTCCGTCGGCCCAGATCCCCAGGACAGGCAGGACCAGGTTCCTCCACATCCCCACATAGGCCCTTGGGTGGTAGGTCAGCCTAGGAGGCAGGCAGCTCCCCCTTCGGTGGATTTCCATGGCCTCCTGGGCTCATGGGCAAGTTCCTTCCCAACACTGGGAATTCGTTGTGCTGGATCTCTGGTCCTTCCATCTTCCTAATGTGCCTTTTCCCCCTCCTTAGTGGCCAGATCCTGTGAATAAAAATACAGGATGCCCAATTACATGTGAATTTCAGATAATTTTTCAGTTTAAATATGTCCCATGCAATACTTAAAAATTATTCATTGCATATTTTTTTGTTTGTTTTTAAAGATTTTATTTATTTATTTGACAGAGAGAGAGATCACAAATAGGCAGAGAGGCAGGCAGAGAGAGAGGGGGAAGCAGGCTCCCTGCTGAACAGAGAGCCCGATGCGGGGCTTGATCCCAGGACCCTGAGATCATGACCTGAGCCGAAGGCAGAGGCTTTAACCCACTGAGCCACCCCTCATTGCATATTTGAAATTCACATGTAACTGGGCATCTTGTGTTTTATGCGGCGACCCTATTCTCAACCCTTTCCAGGAGCTTTCTCTGCCAGGCAGGTGTCTCCAATTCCTGAGCGCTTGTTTGCCTTGCGCCCCACTTTCGGAAATCGATTCCTTCTTAGTTTGCCACTACTTTTTTTTGAGACGGGTTCTGCCTTCCCCACCCTACCTAGCCATCCAGAAGCAACCGCCGGCCTTTCCAGCAGCTGTTAGCCTCCTTGAGTGTCTGTCTTCACACGGCCATCTTCCCTCTGTGTATCTCTGCAAATTTCCCTGTTGTTACAAGGACCCCAGATGTCGAATTAGGCTGCACCCTAATCCAGGACGACCGCATTTTAACGTACTTGTATCTGCAAACACCCTATTTGCTAATAAGGCTACATTCACAGGTACCAGGGCTTAGGACTTCCACATGTTTTAGGCGGACACAATTCAACTCCGTTTACTGTTCTGGAGAGAGGCGGAAGCAAGCACTGCTGTGTGTGCAGCTCGTGCCCTCGGCCCAGGTCCCTGCTCAGCTGTGGTGGAGAACCATTCCAGAAGTCTTGGCTATTTCGGACAACATCGTCCCTACACCCCCTGGAGATCACACAGTTCCTGCAAAGGGCTCGTTGTCAAATCCCAAACTCACTAGGCCCTCACATTTAGAGCCTTAAAAAAATTTTTTTTTAAGATTTTATTTATTTGAGAGAGAGAGAGAGAGAGAGAGAGAGCACGAGCAAGGGGGAGGGGCAAAGGGAGAAGGAGAAGCAGACTCCTCGCTGAGCAGGGAGCCCGGTGTGGGGCTCAATCCCAGGACCCCAGGTTCATGACCTGAGCCAAAGGCAGGTACCCAACCATCTGAGCCTCCCAGGTACCCCCCTTTAGAGCCTTTGAGAGTGGTCTGGGCCCAGGCCAAAGTCTCCTGGGGGGGTAAAAAAATATCTGGGTCTGAAATCACTCAGCCAACCAATTTAGGCACTAGGGGTAGGTACAGAAAAAACAGCAGAGGCTTATGTCCTCCTGGGGGAAGGGGAGTCACAGCTGACTCCCAGGTGATGAGCTGCACGTGGGAAAGGTCTGGGGGCGGGGCTGCAGGAGAGGGGGCGGGACAAGGAAATTGAGGTCAGCTGGGGATCAGGGACAGCTTCCCGGAAGAAGGGGTCTTTCAGAGGAGCCCTGGAGGACTGGAGGACCCAGGAACCACATGTGGGAGAGGCAGGTAGAAAGCACAGTCCTTTCAGCTGGGAGGTGGGACTGGTGAGGCAGTACAGGGCCTGGGCCGCCAAGGGTGGATCTCGTTCATCCATGAAACAATTGTTTCATCAGCACCTAACAGATACAGTGGTGTACGGCTAGGTGCGGAGCTTTGACCCTGAGCAAAACAGCTCGGCTCCTAGCGCCCCCCCCTCCTCGTGCACAGGGTGCCTCCAGCATGTGAGAACAGGCGGTTCTCAATCCTGGCTGCATATTTGAATAACCTGGGGGAGTTGAAAACCCCACGGATATAGGCCCCAGCCCAGCGGGTTCAATTCAGGTGGTAAGTGGTGGGCTGGACACTAGGATTTTTCCAAAGCCCCAGGTGATTCTAGCTTGTGGGCGGGTGTGAGGGTCACTGGTATGTAATCCCCCCAGAGATCATTTAAGGAGTCAATTGAGGCCAGGAGGAGGAGGAGGCCAGGCGAGGGAAACTCCGGGAGGACAAGGGGAGGGAACCTATCAGGTAAAGAGGCCTAGCGGGGCGGAGAGAGCGGAAGGATCTTAAGCTGGGGAGCGGTGCCCTCAGACCCAGCTTCAGAGGGTGGTGGCGGGACTAGGCAGCAGCCTGAGAGAGGAAGAGCGAGATGAAGGCGGCCTGGACTCAGGTAAGACCTCGGTTATTTGTTGTTTGTTTGCTGAGCCGGATGAGAAGTTAGAATTGCCAGATGTCAGTGGTCGTTCGGGCAAGGGAGCCAGGCTTCTCACAGCCTTGCCGGGAGGGCCTACTCCGGCCAAACCGTCTCCGGAAAATGACTAAGCTACGTGCAAACGTGGGCAAAGCCACTCCCGCAGCTCCTCACTTTCACACCCGCCCGGGGCCCTCCGGGGCGGCAGGTACGCACGCCCGGCGGCCCAGAGACCTGTGGCCAGCAGGGGGCGCTCGCTGCAGGATGAGGCGGGTTCTCGTTGCGTCCGGCCAGCTCGCAGGCGGCGGCTCTCTGGTTTTCCAGCCCCGGGGGAGCAGGATTTGGTATCATCCCTCCCCTCTGTGCCTGATGCGGTGCGCGGCCCGCAGGAGGCAACAGCGATGTAATTCTGGTTGGCTTCCGTGTACTTAGGGCTTACCGCGTGCCAGGCAAGCGCCACGTGATTGGTGCGCACCGGGTCCTGTAATCCTTCCAGCCACCACGCGAGGTGGGTGGGAGTGTTATCCCCATTTTACGGATGAGGAAACGGAGCCATCACAGGTGACCTAACTCGCCACAGGTGGTCACCCAGGGTTCACACCCAGGCAGCTGGTAAGGGGAAGAGTCATCCCAAAGCGGGACTCCACTGATTAGCCCGAGGAGTGGGTTGCTCTGAGCAGAGCGGCGTCGCTTCAGGCTGGAAAGGCTTCGGGGAGAAAGGACACGTGCCAAGCCCTGGAGCCGGGGGCCAGCTCTCGGTGAGCTGAGGGGCTGTGAAGAGCGCCGTGGGAACAGGTGCACGGAGGTGGGAGCTTGTGTCCGGAAGGATGGTCGTTTCCCTGCCGCTCAGCCGCGCGGCCGGGCCCTACCTTACAGTGGGCTGAGGGTCACGGAGGCTGCAAGCCCCCTAGGGCAAGGTTATGGCTTCTGGGGCTCGGAAGTCCAGAGCCGGCTTCAAACCAGTCCTTCCAGAAATGAACCCAGTGGCTGGGCTGGGGCTGCAGGAAGTTCCCCTCCCTCCCCCGCCATCCCAGGCGTGGCCCTGGCTTTCACTCCAAGCTCTTTGCACCATGATATTGATGTGGTCTCTGGGTTTAAAAAAAAAAAAAAAAAAAAAAAGCTAGAGCTTCTAAAAGGCCCAAAGCTAGGGGGGGCAAAGGCGCTAAAGTCTGAGCCCACTGTCTCCAGCCTGTTCGATGGCACTAAGCCCAGCGGAGCTGGGTGAATAGATGTAGATCAATAGATCTATAGATGGAAACATGCATCATTGGTGGCAGAAGCGATCTCCTGGGACTTCTCAGCTGTAGCCCTACGAGGCCACAAGGAAACCTGTCTCCTTCCTCTCGAGAGGCACCCTCTTGGAGGCCCCGCTATGAGGAAGCCCAGGCAGCCACATGGCAGACGGAGGTCCCTCCCCAGGAGCCCCAGCCAAGTGCCAGTCACGGGAGGGAGGCCACGGGGGCACCTTCCAGCCGTCCCAACCCCTGAGCCAACAACAGGGAAAGCACACCTGCCTGGGGACCCCCAGAACCTGAAAAGGGTCTTGTTTTAAGCCTCTGTGTGTTGAGGCAGATGGTTACGCAGTGATGGTGCATGGAACAGTGGGTCCTCAGGCGTATGCTCTCTGTCGGGCCCCCTCTCGCAAGATCCATGTACCCCGAAAGGAATCCACCCAAGCATCTTGGGGAATGACTGGGTCCGTCCATCCTCCGACCTCCGCCGGGCAGATCTCTAACCGTGCAGGAGCCCCAGGGAGAAGCCGGAGCGTCCATGAGAGCCTGGCTCACTTTCAGGGAAAGAACGAGTGCCCAGGGCGGGAGCTGCCTACAGCACAAACGAGGCAGTGCTCACTAAGGCTCCTGCCTTGTTTTGGGGGGCTTCTGAGGCGGCCCGATTTTACTCAGCCCGTAACCCACCTGTGAACCCTCCTGGCTCCTTTAAATCCACAGCCGCCTTGAACTATCTTTTTAAGGGTGAATGTTCCACCAACAAGTAGAGGAGTCAGGGAAAGGGAACTGAACTAACCACCGAGAAGGAGTAGAGGGAGAGGGAGGGAGAGGGAGGGAGAGGGAGGGAGAGGGAGGGAGAGGGAGGGAGAGGGAGGGAGAGAGAGGGAGAGAGAGGAAAAGACCAAACCGCACTAACCTGAAATATGAAAAGCAGCCTTCATTTAAATGTCTACAGGTGTGGCCTTATCCTCTAAAAAGGCTTCAAGTCACGTTGACTTTTTCCTCCTATTAACTAACAGCAGCCTTCAATTTAGAGCTTTCTTGCTGGCAAAGGGACCACAACACCTGACCAAGGGGGAAAGCATCAGGTTGCTCGGGAGGAAAGAAGGTCAAGTGGCATCTCACCCCCCTGCTAACTTTAGCAGTGAATAACGAAGAAGGCGTTCAAATTTTAATTAACGCGGGGCTGTGGCTAAGAGCTAACCAACTCTCCAGCTTTGTAGCTAAGGAAACAGGTTAACTGACCACTGGGGGGACACAGGGCACGGCCCCTGCTGCATTCATCCAGCATCGTGCAAGTTTGAACGCCTCCGTGCAAATAACCACCGGCCCACAAACCTAAAAGCCACAACCCTAGTGGTACATAACCAGCTGTGTCAATGAACTATTGTTGCTAGGCAACAGAGCACCCTCAAAATGTGGTGATGGTGGCTTTCAGCTGGGAAACTTGTCAGTGGCTCTCATCCTCCAGCAGCTAGACTGCCTTGCTTACACGGTGGGCTCGGGACCCGGCTCTAAGATATCAAGATATCACAGGAAGAAGCTGCAAGGTCTCTCGAGACCCAAGGTTGGGTATTCATTCAACATCCCTTTTGCCACATGCTACTACTAATCTAGCAAGCCAGATGGCCCGCCTTTGTCCCAAGGGTGCAGGGCGTAGACTCTGCCTCCGGAAAGAGAAAGCAGCAAAGAATGGGAGACCTCATTTAATCTACTGTGCCCGTTTCTTTAAAATTACAACCCTCCCAGGATGCCTGGGTGGCTCAGTTGGTTAAGTGGCTGCCTTCGGCTCAGGTCATGATCCCAGGGTCCTGGGATGGAGTTCCGCATTGGGCTCCTTGCTCGGCAGGGAGCCTGCTTCTCCCTCTGCCTGCCTCTCTACCTACTTGTGATCTCTCTCTCTCTCTCTCTCTCTCTCACACACACAAATAAGTAGAATCTTTAAAAATAAATAAATAAATAAAATTACGACCCTCCCTCCCACCTCCAGAACGTCCTATTCTTCCCTGTTGATTTTTCTCCCCCCAGTACTTATCATTATGTGATAGAGTATATGGTTTGCTTATTTAAGAATAGAAACCCCATCAGGGCAGGGGGCTGTGCCGCTTAGTTCCTGCTATAGCTCCAGCGCCGAGAACACGGTCTAGCACATAGTAGGTGCTCAGTGAGGATTTGTTAAAGGAATGAATGACAGGATGCTCTTACTATTGTGCTATATGGAGGCGGGGATGGCCTGATCTTTGCCGCTTAGGAGCTCTGTGTCCGGAACCAGCTCTCGACCTTTTGGTTAAGTTTCACAGCATCTTTGCCAATGCAACAGCTCAGTATTAAAAATGGTACGGAAGTTTAGAAAACAGAAGTTAGACCATGTCCTTATGGCTGCTCGCTTCTGGAAGGAGACAAAACCAGGCTCCTAGACCTACCAGCTGACATGTGGACCTGGACAGACCCCCAGCAACCCCACCCAGAGCACCCCCGGTGCAGCACAGGGTCGGCTGTGACTCAGAGTAGGGAGTCAGAGAGCAAAGAATGCAAGTTATCTACTTTTTTCCTTTTAGGTTTTTTTTTTTAAAAGATGATTTTATAAAACAGACTTTACTTTTTAGAGCAGTTTTAGGTCCATGGCAAAAGTGAGAGTTCCCATATTACCCCATCCCCCATGCACAGCTGCCCTCGCTATCAACATCCCGCACCAGAATGTTACAGGTTATAGTCAATGAAAGGATCCACTTCTAAGGACGTGGGAAATGCCCATCCTACAATGGTAAGGGACAAAAATCAGGACACCGTGAAACGTACAAATGTGAATATAGGAGTCTGGCTCTTCTGTGTTATATATACTCGATTTCATCAACTTCCCCAATTAAAAAGCTATTTTATGGGCCATTAAAAAGGGAAAAAAATATTACCAATTAATTATAATTAGTATTAGCAATTATATTACATAATATATCAATTATATCAAGTATAATTAATACTAATAATTAGCATTATCAATTATCAAGTATAATTAATACATAATTAGTATTATAATTATTATTATCAACTAATCAGTTGTCATCATAGTTTCTAATTTAAGATGTGAGAAAAAACCTGCATCTGAGAATAAGTAAATTACGGTGTGTTCTATACACACAGGAATGGGGGGGGCGATGCTTCTCACTGGTGGTGACTACAGATCCTTTGTTTCTCCTCGTCACGCTTTTAAACACTTTCCTGCTTCTTCAATAAATGGTGTTGGGAAAGCTGGATATCCAAAAGCAAAACAATGAGGTTGGATGCTTACCTTATACCACATACAAAAATTAACTCAAAATGGATTAAAGATCTAAACATATGACCTGAATTGATATAGCTCTAGGAAAAAAAAAAAGCTTCATGACATCGGAGTTGGCAATGACTTCTCGGATAGGATACCAAAATCGTAGGCAACAAAAACAAAAACAGCAATGACTACAGGGAATGACTACAACAAACTTAACTTCTGTACCATAAAGGAAACAATCAGTAGAGTGAAAAACCAACCTACAGAATGGGAGAGAATATTAGTCAACCATATATCTGATATGGTATCTAGGATCTACAAAGAACTCCTACGACCCATCAATTAAAAAAAAACTCAAATAACCAGAATAAAAAATTGGCAAAGGATTTAAATAGACATTTCTCCAAAGAAGATATGCAAATGGGCGACAAGCATATGAAAATATGCTCAACATCACAATCAGGAAAATGCAAACCCAACCACAATGAGATACCTCATACCCATAAGGATGACTATTATAAAAAAAAAAAGACCCAGATGTGAAGAAATTTGAACCCTTGCACACCATCGATGGGAATGTAACACGGTGCAGCTGCTATGGAAAACAGTATGGCAGTTCCTTGGAAAAATTAAAAATAGAATCACCAGCAATCCCACTTCTCGGTTATATAGCGAAAAGCATTGAAGACCTATTTGCATACCCGTGTTCACTGCAGCACAATTCACAATAGCGAAGAGGTCGAAGTAAACTACATGTTTATTGAGGGATTAACGTATTTAAAAAATACGATGAAATAGCTTTAAAAAAGATCATGTCATGTGACAAGGGCGAACCCTGAGCACATTATGCTAAGTGAAATAAGCCAGAAACAAAAAGACCTACTGTAGGACTCCACCTGCTACCCTGAGCCGCCCACTCTGAAACACAGCTAAGTAGAACAGTGCTTGCCAGGGGCTGAGCAGAGGCTGGGGAAGGGAGTGGGTAGAGTTTCCATAAAACTTCCATTTGTTGCACAAGGATGTCCAGAGAGTAGACACTACATTTTTAAATGGTCAAGATGGTAAACTACGTTTTTTAGCCCACACAAAAACAGCTTTCCTAGGTTTCCCCTAATCTCCACAATTATACTTTTTAAAAGGTTCTATAAATAAGAATGACTTTGGCAGTGACGGTGGCAGGGTGGGCAATGGTGCCATTGGTCTGATTTGTGTCCTGCCCCCCACCCCCACCCGGGGCGCTGGCCTGAAGGAGGGCTGGAGGCCGGCAGCTGGCCACGTCCTGCCCTGGGAAAAGGGCTCTTCTCCCACCTACCTCTCCTGGAACAGACGCGGTGGCCACAGGTCAAACGAGGACAGAGGGACGTAATTTCCTTTTTTTAAAAAATTTAAGCAAAATGCAAGATCTACAAAAAAGTATACAGTATCATAATCACCCATATTGCCACGATTTCAGCTTCTTGCCTTTCACAGAAAAGAAACCAAACATATCAGTAAAGTACCTTTTGTCCCCGATCCCCAGCCAGTCTCCTTTATATTTTACTCTTACCTACTTTGTACGTCTTTTCCTTTAATCAATGGTCAGTATTGTCCTATATCCTGCTTTTTAAAATCACATGTGCTTCTGCGCACTACCTCCGCTGACCATCATTCCTTTGAATCTAGATCAGTCTTTTTAATAAGTGACCCACTGTTCCAAGGCAAGGACAGACTATCAGCTTCCTCCACCCAGGTGGCCTCCCGTTGTTCATTCCCATTGTTAGCACTGTGTCCGCGAACATCCCTGGGGGCATCTCCGTTGGATTCTCCTGGGCAAGGCCATCTTGTCTAAACAGAGATTTACGCGGAGTCTCCGGTGCCAGGGCTGGAAGGGCAAGGGCGGAGCGTGAACAAGCCGGGGAAGGTTTTCCTGACGCCGGCCGCCGCTCCTGCGGGGTCAGCGAGGGAAGGTCCTCTCCCCTCGCCCCAGAAGCCTGGTTCTCATCCCTCCCGGCTCCCTGCACGTTTCTCCAAGGCCGCGCCCGTCCGTGCCTGCACCGCCTTTCTTGCCCCCTCGACTCCCGGTGGCCTCGGCACTGCCCGCGTAACCTGCAGACCGCACAGAAAAGACGCGGCCAAGGTCACACGGCGGCGCGCGGATGCCCAGCCCTGACTCGCTGGCGGCCGCGGTCTCCGCCTTCGCTCGCGTCCTACCAGGAGGCGGCCGTGGTTTTTCTCGGTCTGGGCTCCCGGCCCCGCCGCCGCCGCCGCCGCCACTAGTGAATCCCCGGCGGGCCTCTGCCCGGGCTCACCAGAGGATGCGGGAGGAGGGTGGGGCCGGGCCGGCGCGCCGCGAGTTCGGGTCCCGCCTCTGGCAGGAAGCGGGCGCCTGGCCTCCGCCCAGAGCCGGCCCTAAGCGGGTCCCCGCGTCCTACAGCGGGGTTTCGGCGGGCGGGTCCAGAGGGGCGGCCGGGCGGGCGGCCGGGGGCGGGGCCGGAGGCGAGGTACCGCCCTTCCCGCGCCTGCGCCGCCTACCCTCCACTGAGAGCTTCCACCGCTCGCTCGGCTGTCAGGCGCGGTGGCCAAGTGGTAAGGCGTCGGTCTCGTAAACCGAAGATCGCGGGTTCGAACCCCGTCCGTGCCTGGGGCATGAGGTTGGGGTTTGGCGGTGGGGCTCTGTTGTCCCCACATGCGCCGTCCCTTAACTGCGTGGCGTTTTTTACTTTTCGGCTTCTGTTCGGGCGTCCTCGGTCCCTCCCCTCCCCCAGGCTGCGCAGTCACCGGTGCAGGCCCGGCCAGAGCTCCAGGGCTCACCGGACTGCTGGTGTATCTGCACGGTACCTGCCAAGCTGCGCTTCGCTGGCAGGGCCGGCATCTCGTACCCCCCAGCCCCACTCGCCCTGCGGTACTACGCTGGCTGAGACTCTTCTGGAATCCCTGTGATACCGGTGGGGACACCGAGGCCCCAGGGGAAGGGCCCACGCTAGGCACGGCTGTCACCAGCGGGGGAGGGGCGGTCCTATGTCCCTGGGTTTGCGTGTGTTAAAGGTGGGAGAACTTCTCAGAAAGGACGTTGGAATTTCTGGAGCTGTGTTTTCTGGTTTCTGTGTGTTTCTTGAAAGGTGAGCCATCCACCTGTGCTCGCTGCCTGCGTTCTTGTTTAGAAAGCCAACGCATCACTCACTGTGAACTGACAGTTTGAGTCTGGTGCCTGCCTGTGTGATCCTTTCAATCTGGCCCCTAGCCGGTTATGACACTCCCAAGTCATTGCTAGGATAAACAACCCCATTTAACATGAGGTGATGTTGAGAGCCTCTCATTCCTGAGTCGCTCTAGTCTATCTGTCCCCTTCAATTGTGAGATTCAGCACTGAAAATACTACTCCAGAGATAGTTTCCTGAATGGCACTTTGCCTCCCTCATTCTGCATCCCATACTTCTATTAATGTGACCCCACTGCACAGTTGACCATGGGGAGCTTCAGGTGGATTGAATGTCAGCAGAGTCTCTGAGGTGATGTCTAGAGTTATCAGAAGACAGGATGTGGGGCTCAGGGAGCAGGGAAATATACTGATCTTCTCCCGGCTCCCTGCACCCTGGCACCAAGATGCCAATAAGTGGAAGAAATGCTCTTGGCTTTTGAAGGGAATGCTGAGCTAGGGACTCAGTGTTATCCTGGAATTGTTTGTAAATACAGTAATACAGAGTCCAGATATTCAGAAATAGGAAGAGGAAAGGTCCCAAACTATTGGATATTGCCTTGAATCTTATCTCTTAAACTGGATTCCTGATGAGAAGAAACTCCAAGGTTAGACATTGGGTTTTCTGTAGTAGCTGGAGCGGAGAATTTCACCCTTGCAAGGGTGGGCAATGAACAAAGCCGAAATCAATACAAGAGGGTCAAGGTACATAGGAGGTCAACCAACAGATGTTGGAGGAAACATGGGCCCCCAAAGGTAAAGGGCCAGAGACAAGGGTCAAATACGGATCCCAGGTTAAGGTGGGTGAGGGGAGATGGAAGTGAAGGAGGGACAGGTCCAAGGACCAGGGAGATGGTCCTTGGAACAGAGATCTTGGGGTTACCTTGAAGGCCCACGGGTATCTACACTCATCTCTGCACGCTGCGGGTGGGTCACTGGCTTAAAGACTGAGGGCCCAGGCAGAAAGAGATACCTATGTGGAGTTTATGGCATGACCTCTAGTAAATCACTGACATACCCTGGACTTCAACTTTCTTAGTTGCAGAATTGGAAAGTTGAAAGGGATGTTTCCTAAATACCTTGTGACCTGAAATTCAGTTTCTGCCTCAGAGCCTAGACTTTGGAGAGAAGCAAGGGGACCTCGCGCTGTCCCACCCATCTTTCTCATGGCTGCCAAGGTGGTGGAAAATAGGGGTCCCTTGCACAGTGGGGCCTGGTGATCATGACCTTACGAGGAGATCTGACTCCGGCTCCCCCCTCCAGAGAGTTACAGTCAGTCCTTGCCATGGGCAGGACGAGAGCTGCAAAGGCCCCCATTCCTGATACCCTGTAGTCTGTCCCCTTTAATTGTGACAGACTACTCCAGAGATAGTTGCATTGACTGCCAGTTTCCCCTTGCTCAGACCTCCTCCTATACGCTCCTTCCAGGGACTAGAATAGAACACAGGGCCTCTGGCTCTCCACTTTGAGAGCCACGTGGGAAGATGGCCATTTGTGGGCAGCTAAAACCTCCAAGATATTTTTAAAAATATATGCTACTTTAGGTCAGACCTCTTCCTTCCCGTACATGAATATTATTTAACTTAAAAGCAGAATTTGGCAAGTATATCTGTTTTGCCTCCTGCTGTCAGTTTGAATCCAATATTCCAGCCTAGAGAGATATATTTTTAAATCTTTTATTGTACAATAAAACACAGATTCGAAAGCCACACACATCAGGTCGATGCCTTCATGAATTATGAGAAGAATACCACTCAGGTCAGAGAACTTCGCCAGGCACCCCAGAAACCTCTTTTATGTGCCTCCCCAATCAGAGCCCCCCACAGCCAGAAGTCGCCGTACTCCCTACTTGTATAGTAATCACTTCTTTGCATTTTTACGTATCCCCTAGTTATGCATCTTTATACCCTATAGTTTGACTTTGTTCATCTTTAAAATTGATGATCTATCTTAAGCTCTTTTTGCTTTTCAGTCATTAGGATTATCTTCCTTCCCTTTCATTTCCTTGCAGTGTATCAGTGGAGGAAGCTGGCCTGTTTGACCTGTAGGGGTTCCCATAGTCTGGACTTGGCCAACTGCAAACTTTTGGTGCCGTTAACCAAGCTCCTCTGTCCTTGGTATGTCTTGCAAAATAGCAGCGACATCCAGACACTGGGTCAGGGTCAGGTTCAGCTCTTTGGCAAGACTCACGTATCACCTCCTCCGAGAAATCTCTGATTCTCCCAGGGAATAAGTGACTCAGCTTCTTGTCTGGGACCTCTCTGTACATCTCACGCCATGACTGGGAGGCCCCTTAGGGCTGGGACAGTGTCTCACTCATATCTGGGTTTTTAGCACCTGGTACAGAGAAGGAGCCCCAGCATAAGAGAGGTCCCTATTTGGAGGATTGGAGAAGTCTTCCCTGGTGACATCGTGGCTGGGCTCTGTAGGATGAATAGGAGTTCGCCAGAGCACTGCGAGATCTTGGGTATTTCTGCCCTCATTCAATCATCTTTGACACTCAAATACCATGATTTAGGATTTAGGCTAAAGCTAACCAGGCAGTGGTAAGTATTTTCTTTCCCTCACAGCCCCTCTAACCTTGCACGTAAAATGAAATTGCAAATTAAGGAACAAACCCGGCATATTTATAAGCAAACACTAAGGGTCCAACCCCATGCTTGGGGCCAGAGGTTACCAGTTTGGAATCACAGACTGATAGGAATGAAAATGACCATCCAATTCTCTTATTTTATAGCCACAGAAGCAGGTAGAGAGAGGGAAGTGATTTCTGCGAGGTCATCTAGAAAGCTCTACCTTTATCATACAGATTAGGCTTTTCCGCAGAATGAGCACAAATCTGGGAATGTCCTCTCCACTATCACTGGACCCGCACCCAGGAGGTGGCCCGTCTCTTTGCCAGCCTGTAAGCCAAGCAGGTACGGCACCTGACTAATATTCACCCCTATCCGTAGGAAAAGCACATAGGGACGGAATCAGAGGCTTGACCACACCACTCAGGTTGTAGAGGCGGGGGAGGGGCACAGACCCACACTGCCAGCAGTCGGAATCCCCAGGAGACTGACTACTAGCTCTTCTGGACCAAGGGCTCCAGCTCTGTCCAGGCACTTAGTACTGAAAGCCTGGCAGAGCGCCCGGGGTGGGACAGCTGGGACTCTGGGCCAGTAAGGCTCCTGGTATAAGCTTGCTTCCCACCCTCTCTGGCTCACTCCTTAGGTCACTTTCAGAGGGTATAACCCAAGCAGAGTGTCAGACCTCCTGCCTCTGCCCTACCCCCCATCAGGCAGGAAAACCGAATCCATCTCAAAGCACTCACAGCCTTGGCGTTGCTGAACTATTATCACACCTGGAAAGAATGGACTCCTTTCTGGGGAATCCACCCCTCTGCTGCTGCTTGTGGGCAAGCATTGTGTCTTCTCAAGTGACCTTGAGATAAAGGGCCTCTTTCTGTGTTGGCTGAATGAATGAAAGTCAGTAACAATTAGAAAAAAAAACAAGTCAGCAACTTCTTTTCCTATAGTTAAGGAATAGGCGAGCTGGGAGAAACCACAGGGAAAATCCCATTCCAGTTCTGTCAGTGACGATGCAAAGGCCCGGGGGCAGAGAATAACTGATGGAAGGTGGCACAGGCACGAGGAACTGAAAGAGGCCCCAGATGTGGACAACAAGGACCAGTGATCCCCGGGTGGTTTCTCGGCAGTAAAGATTTTACGCCCAGTCTTTCTCCTGAGCCCTGGGGCTCTCCCCTCTGGCCGAGCCATCTGGGCTGGGAAACAGAATGCATGTAGATTGCCATCTGAACAGAATATGCTGTGTCTTGTGGCAGAGCTCTTTGACTGGTGGCAGGAAGCTGGAAAGAAGCCAGCACAGTCCGGGACCGTGGACGTTGCCTCTGATAGACGCTGGGTGGTCCAGAGGTGGAAGTTGAGTGGAAAGAATGCAGCACAGAGTGACCTTGGGTAAATCATTTTACCTCTGCCAGCCCAGTTTCTGGGTAAATTGGCTTCCCGCCCCCCCCTCCTCTCCCGCCCTGTCACTTCCCAGCGCTTTATGTGTTGCTATTCATGTTCTCAGCAGAAAATCAATACCGCGACACGAGATGGATATTAACTACCTTGTGTGGTTTGGGCATTGGAAGGCCACGGTCAGTATTGGCCCTTCTGCCCTGGGGGGATGTGGTCACCCTCTGAGAGGAAACTGGGGACATCAGTAAGGGTTGGAGGGAGTGCCTCTGTGTGGCTCAGCCCTAGGGGGCCCCTGGGGAGGGGCCCATCCAATAATAGCAAAGCTGTGTTCTCAGGACAGTGTAGGCAGGACTGAAAGGCATTCGGCAAATATTTACTGAGTGTGCATTACGTGTGCGGCATTGGGACACAGTAATGTATGACAGAGACACAAATTCCTACCCCTGTGGAGCTTACATTCTGGGAGTTGGAGGCAAAGATCAGCAGGGAGACAATATATACTCAGATGAGCAAAATATGTGGCACTTTCAAGGAAAGGGCTACGGGAAGGGAAAAAAGGTAGGTTGGGGGATAAGATGTGATGGGGGAGGGGGCTGCAGTTTACAATAGGGAGCTGAGGAAGACCTAGGGAAGAATCTAGAATGGGGGTGGGGGGAGAGAACAAGGTCAGTGTCTCCGGCTCTATAGGATTTTGTCCCCAAGGCAGTTTGATCCCTCCCAGCCACGGAGATGGATGTGGGCAGGAGTCCGTCAGAGTGTTTGGGACCTTAAGATTGTCCGTGTCACATCATGCCCTCCCCTCCTCCACCCCCTCAAGGGCTCTGAGGCTGGCTTGCTTATATACATAAGTAGGTACATATATATCCTACCATGGGGCATGACTAGAAGTTTGAAAGCCACTGCCCTTAGACAGTGTTTCTGTAAAGATGGTTGGAAGGGATGTTTTTCTGACTTACTAACTTGCATTTCACTGTCCCCATTTTGGCCGTATCAGAGTACCTCTTGCAATAGTATAGACTGACTACTTGGCTGTGAGCGGGCTCACTTTAACCATTTTTTGCCTCATCGTGACAACAATATTCATGACATTGACATCGAAAAATACACATCACATTTTTTTCCAACCTGAAACCGTCTCACACATGAGCGCCGTGCTTGGGGACACGGGGTGTGTCACGGTGAAGGCACTTGGCTCAAAGTACGGCTTGGAGGAACTGTGAGACACAGACCAGCCCCAGCCACTGCCCAGCTTCCCCAGTCCCTGGGGTTGACCTTCCCACCGTGGCCCCCTCAAAGACAGCCCCTGCCTGCTTGTGGACTGGCTCTGGATCTTTTGGGGGATGTCACCCCCAGTGGAGGAGGCCAGGGCCCAGCATCTAACTTTGTCTTGTGAGCTGCCACAAACTCCGCAGAATCTCCTTTCTAGTCCGGCTTTGATTCCATTGATGGGATTAGGTGCCCCCCATGGCCATGCGCTTTGATGTGGTCAGGGGGTAGCAGGGAGATTTCAAGCTCAGGGAGCAAATCTTAATCTTCTGCAGGCTTCTCTGGGATCAGCGCTGGGGTAAACCCATTACATCCCTGCCCTTTCATCCCCCCAGGGCACCGGTTCCTCCAGGCCCCTCCAAGCCCCGAGATCCAAAGGGTTTGTCAGATTTAGAGCAATAAAAGGGGAAGAAAAAGCAGAGCACGAACCCCAGGCCCCCTCTAGTACGGGCAATGTCAGCGCATCTTCCTCTTTCTTCCTTCTAATCCTAGGCTCCCACAAAACGGGAATTACAGACACTTGGGGCCCGCCGCTCACCCTGCCCCAGCACTGGGCACCTCTGCCCGCACCTGGCCGCCATCTGCCCTCCATCCCTCCCAGAGCCGCTCTCTCCCGGGAGCACCTGCTCCTGCACATCTGTCTGTCTGTCCAGCCCCGGACTCTCCCCTGCCTGGGTGGAGCTGGCCAACAGAGCAGATAAAGCACTCCTCTTTCCACCGCAGTGAGGCTTTAAGGCATGTTTTGGGTTGGTGAGGCCAGGAAAGAGAAGACAGGAACATAGCCGATATCTATATGAGGCCACAAGGAGGTATGTCTCTTGATTTTCTTTCAATTAAATCAGACTCCAGGTCTATCTGAAGAGAAGCGAGGTGGGGGCTGCATGTCAGTGGTGATCTGGGTTTCTCCAGCATTCCCTCTTACTCCCTTCCCCATGCTTCCCTGGAATCCTGGCCATCTTGAGGGTGGGCATCTTGGCAGAGGCCCGTGGATACCCCAGACCGCTCTCAGATGAGTCAGGCAGTTACTCCCCGACGGCCTGGCGTCTCTAGAGAGAGTGGGTCAGTAGGTCCCCACAAAGGGGATTCCACTGACTTCTGGCCCCCTTTTTGGGAAAGCTCTCTCCGGGCCTCTCAGCTTTTCTCTACCACCCTTCCTCCCCACAGTCCCCTTAAAGGAGCTCAGGTTTTCAGAAAGCACAGCCAGGAGAAGAGGTTGTCTGCAGGCAACTGGAAGGGGGGAGGTGGTGGGGATGGGTAGGAAACACAAGATGAACATCTCAACAAAGCACGCTGCGGGGTACCGTTGCACTTGGCACTTTACATGTATTATCTTGGTTGGCCACGCAAGGCCACAGGAAGCGCCTGGACGGCTCCGGGTTCCAAATGGGGAGGTTGAGGCCGGCTGCAGGAGAGCTCCACCCGGGCGGGGACACGGCCTAGGAGCGTCGTGGCCGGCAGGGGGCTCTCCGCGCCGGCCTTCGCAGGAGGACGCGCCGGCAGCTGCTCGGACCGGTCAGAGGAGGAAAAGGGAAAATTACTGGAGCTCCGGGGCGGGAAGGGCTGCGTGACTGCGAGGAAGGCACTCGAAACTGTCGAGTGGACTCGCGTCCGGACTCGACCCCCGGGACGGCGCGGGCAGCCCGGGAGAGGGGTGCCCAGGCCGCCTCCCCGCCCCGCACCCCCGCCCGGGTGTCGCAGCCGGGAGCGGGCGCCGGGGGCGGTGCCGCGGAGGGGCGGGCGGAGGGCGGGCCGGGGCGGGGCGCCGTCCTCTGGGCTCCCGGAGGCGGTGCGGGCGGGCGCTGGTCGCGTCCGCCCGCCGGGAGCCGCGGGGCGCGCAGCCTTCCTGATGTGTCACCAGCACGTGGAGCTAGCTAGGGCCGAGCGAGCAGGCGGAACTCCCCCAACTTTTGAGGGGTTCGCCGCCCCGCTCCTCTCCCTGCAGCGCCGGGCTCGCGCTCCTTGGGGTGGGGGTGGCGGCGGCCCCCGGCAGGTTGAGCGAGCCCCCGACCCCCGACCCCCGACCCCCGACCCGGCGCGCGCGGGGCACCCGGGACGTCGGGGCGCAGGGCCGGGCTCGCAGCTACTTCCCAGACCCTTGGTGCCAGCGACGCGGGCTCGGCGGTGCGGGAGGGCTCGGCCTGCGGTAGGAGACGGCTCGGTCCCGGCCCCGCGACCCGCGGATCAGAGCGCAGGTAACCCAGGCGGCGCGGAGCTGGGCCTCGCGGGCCCGGCGCGGGATCGTGGCGAAGTTTCTCGGCGTGTAACTCGAGCGCTCTCGGCTGGGGGTGTGGGGTCGGGGAAGGCTGGGTCCCCGCAGCTCCCCCACGCCCAGCACTGTTCCTTGGCCTGCGCCGCGGTGGCCTGGAAGCCGCTGCACCGAACGTCGTGTAACTCTTGGGGGGGTGGTTTCAGAGCCCGCGGGCCGAGGTCGGGCGGGGCGGGTGCCTTCTTTGGCGGACGCCGCTTGGGGGAAACCCAGAGCTTCGGCGGAGCAGAGCTCCTTGGAAAGCGGGCGGCGGGATCCAGCCCAAGGAAGCCCGTCGGGGACGCTGCCGCACCCCGAACTCGGAGACGCGGGGGAGCTGAGGGCTGGGTCTTTGCGGGCGAGATGAGGGTGTCGGTTCAACTGGCCTACAAAGTCCCAGTCCTCGGCCCCCAGGACCGGCGGCTTCTCCCAAGCTCCAGGCCGGCACGACAGGAGCTCAGCGCCCAGGCAGGAGTGTGGACCCCTGCCGGGGGCCACCTGCCGGGGCCGCACTGGAGAGGGGGTGGCAAGGGGCGCTCGGCGCGGGCTCTGTGGGATCCCTGTGCTTCGCAGGAACAGTGGGAACGTGCTCAGAACTTTAAGTCGGTCACTGTGTGAGGTCGGTGTCGGGTCCGGGTGGAGCGGGTTCCCGCCAGGGCGGACTTGGGGTGGGGGGAGAGACAGCCTCCTGTTCCCCAGCTCCCGACGCCCATCAGCCCACTAGGGCTTGTCCTGCCATGCTTCCCAGGGCGGCTGCCTTGAGCGTGGAAGTGGGGAGGATCGCCCGATTTCTGGAGTTGTCCCTGGGGAGACAGGACGGGATGTGGCGGTTTAGCGTCGGTGGAGGGGGAAGCCCCTGACTGCCCCTCCCTTCCACCATCGTTTCTTCCAAGATGCATCTTTGTGGGAGTGTTCTTTTGTTCCCTGATCTATGCAACGTAATGTGGACCGCCGGAGTCCTCAAGTTTTATGCTTCTTAAACCCTCTGCCCGATCACTTTGTTCTAGCCCCCCAAAAGAAAAAAGCCCACCGGCCCCAGAAAACTCGAGTTTGTTGGGTGTTGGATTTTATTTTTGTTTATGTTGTGTTTTGACTATCTTGGGGGGGGGGGGCTTGCAAAAACATTCGGATCGGTTGGTGAGGTGACCTGAGCTGTGTAAGGGCAAGCTGACAAAACCCGGCACCTTGGGCCCCCGTCTGCCTGGCTTTGGAAAACTGGAGAGTTTTCTAGAAGCAGGAGGAGGGTGAGGGAGAAAACAGCCCAGCCAGGTTGGCCCACCTCTCTGAAAGTTGTGCAAAGATCCCATCCGGAAGGTTTTTCCACAGGCTTCTGTGGGCTTAGTATAGAGTGTGGACTTTGCAGGAACCCGGGTAGCCTCTGTCCATGTTTGGGGGGGCCTGAACGGAGGGGGTCCAGTATGTGGAGGGGAGCCCCATGGGCTGTGGGGCCACTGAGGCAAGGTTGGGCGCGTGAGTCCAGGAGTGGGCACAGCCTTGCACTGTGCTAGGCCTGCGTTTTTTCAAGTGTGAGCTTTGTCCTGCGTCCCCTAGTTAGTGTAAGCACAGATGCCACAACTATGGGGAAAAGTTTGTTTGGTTTGGTATCTACATGCACTAGTATCTTAACCAATTCTCAGTTTTGAGGCAAAAGAGTCTAGGAGCAGGCTGGCGGGAACTTCAGCTGGAGGCTTTGCCCTATTTAAGAAAAACGCTCTCCGGGCTCCTGGGTGGCTCAGTGGGTTAAAGCCTCTGCCTTTGGCTCAGGTCATGATCTCAGGGTCCTGGGATCGAGCCCCCGCATTGGGCTCTCTGCTCAGCAGGGAGCCTGCTTCCTCCTCTCTCTGCCTGCCTCTCTGCCTACTTGTGATTTCTCTCTCTGTCAAATAAATAAATAAAATCTTTAAAAAAAAAAAAAAAAGAAAAAAGAAAAACGCTCTCTTCTTCAGAGTATTGAACCAGGTTGGGGAAAACAAAGTTCTCCCTTTGAACCCACCATGCCTCTCCCGGCCTTGGGGATGAGTCTCTTAAACTAAATGAAGTCCATGGAAATCTCCAGAATGTTGTGGTCGCACAACTGGGCTGGAGTGATGGGATGCGGAAAAGCAAGCCCAAGTTGGGCTGATTTGCACCCACCCTGGAGGGGACAGACACCGGGGGTAAGGAGCCAGCAGTGTCCCCGGCCTCCCTGGCCTGGTTCCAGTGGCTGGCAGTTTTCCCTCCCTCATAGCTGGGGCTGACCTGGGTTTTAGGGATTTTTAGGAAATGCCTTAGTGCCTCATTGCTTTGGGGGAAGTGAGTGATTACGTTTTTCCTTCTTGGGATTTTTCCTTTGCAAAGTGTGACTGAATCAGCAACGCAGTGGGCTGGCCTGGCGTCCAGCAGCTGATTTGTGCTTTGGTTTAAGCTGTTGTATTTAGGAATTGGGCTTTGGTTGAGAGCCTTTGGATTTTGCTGTCCGTTTTGGATTCTCATAGTTTCCTGAAACAGATGCCCCCCCACCCCCACCCCTCCCTCGAGTCCATCCCTGCTAGCCAGGTCCCTCTTGGTTCCTAGGGAAAGTGGCTGGCATGGGCAGACTTGTGTGCCATGGAGCGGTCTTCTGGAAACGTCCAAATGCAAGGTGAAAAGCTGGTGGGAGGGAAGGGTTTCAACCAGACCCCCAGGGAGACCCACGGAAGACTTAAAATCCAGCCGGACTCCTGGTCCAGCCTCCTGGGAGGAAACTTGTATTACCTCAACTCTTAAGTAGATTGCAGCCTGGTGAATAATTAACCTTGCCCTTGCAGCTCCTTTCTTTCTTTCTTTCTTTTTTTTTTTTAAAGAAAAATCCATGAAAGATTAAAGATCCATTTTTGTCCGGCAGGATCGGATTGGCAGCGGAAGGGTTGGGAGAAGCCAGCACTCTCCTCTCCACCCTCAATGTCCCAGCAGCTCTGGAAGTTCTGATAGAAATACCTCTAGGGTTTCCCTGGTGGCCTTCCCTCGGAGTGGCCTCTGAGCTGCTTTCCCAGGTCTCCCGTGGGCTCCTTGGCCCAAAAGCCAAGCTTTCTGAACCCACAGCGAAAGTCAGGACTCTGTCCCTGCTTCGCTTTTCTGGAAGCAGCCTAGGGTGAAGGTCATGAAGACAGACCTGGGGTCCAGATGGGCTTGAGTTGAGAGTCCTAACTGCCACTTGCCAGCCGAGTGGGCTTGGCCCAGTAACTTCTCTGTGCCCCTTTCTTCCCTCGTGAACGAGAGTTTGCTACATACGTCGTCACGGCGTGGTGAGGCTTTTAGGAAAAATGGAAGTTCAGTGCCAGGCACACACCAGTGGACCTATGACTGGCGCTCCTTTCCTCGGCTCTCTTACTTGGAATCTGCGTGTGTATACGTGTCCATTGAGAAGGGTGCAGAGTGATGGAGACCTCAGGCCGGTGGGTCCAGCAGGTTGCAAGGTTGTCTCTGTAGCCTTGGGCAAGTTACTTAAGCCACTGGGAACAGCAGCTTTGTGATCCTAAGGCGGGGATCATGCCTGGGAACCTCTTCCCCGGGCTCAGACTTTCAGGCTTTCTGGTCTACCAGCCACGTGCAGGGGATGGGGCCGAGCTGGGTTTCAGCTGTAAGATGGACATAGTCCTGGGCTGCCCACTGGGATTTGCCCTCCAGCTCCGGGCGGATGGGGCTGGATTAGCCAGCACAGAGTCTTTTAAAAGTACCCGGGATGTGCCCATATGGCCGCCTCGAAGACAGGCTCTGCAGTGCCTCCAGCCTGAAAGGCCCAGAGATTGTGGTTCTGACACTGAACACGTTTCATGAAAGGGCCCTAGGAAGGGTGAATTTCCCCAGCTTGCTCGCTCATTGACCCAGTGGGCATGCAAAATGCCCTCTAGTGGGACCAGCGAAGCAGGATACAGAATCAAAGTGGGGGTGGTGGTGGAAGGAAATAAGTTGATATTTCAAAATACACTGCAGGGTAATCAGCACGGGAAATAGAAATCAGAATTTCGTTGGACTTCCTTCTTTTTTTTTTTTTTTAATGGCTCTGATTTTTGAATTTCAGACCAGTGATTGAGAGAGACCAGAATCTCTTCAGTGCTTTTGAGGCCTTCGTGCAGTGGGCTGGGCTCACAGACGGGCCCCAGAGCAGGTGACTTCTTACCCACTGTGCAGCTCCCTCCCTCCTCCCTTTGGCACGGTCTGGGGAATTTGGAAATCTGGGGAATTTTGAAATCGCCCTGTAGCCAGACCCCTTGTGTTTGCTGTCCAGGAGAACTGGGGAGGGCGGTGCTGTGTGGAAAGAACCATCTCCTGATCTTAATCTCTCTGCCACTCTGGGCCCGAGAGCCCCCTTCTCTGTCCATTGGGGGAATTGGACTGAATATAGCATTTCCCCCCCCCCCCCCTCGTAGCCTTAATTTCCAAGATTCTGGGCCAGGAGGCACAGAGGAGGGCACAGGGTTGGAACCTGGGGCTGCAGTTGGGAGGGGTGGGGAAGGGACTCAAGAGATGTGCAGCTGGGAAATTTGGATCCCTCCGTGAAGACTTTGTGGTTCATTCTCATGCAACTCACTTCCTCTCACTGGATTTCTGCCCTGGGGGGTGTGGGGTTCAAGGGGAAAACTAGCTTCTCCTTGGTGATGGAGGCTTTCATTCTGGTCTGCAGTTTTCTCTCTTTCTCTCTTTCTCCCTGTCCTTTGCAAGGTAGACCTCCCCCACTCTTCCTAAATACAAGGAAGTGGCATCGCTGCTTATCTGCTCATGGCACCTGGCTTTCCAGGAGACTGGGGGAAGACAAAATCCTTTCCTGCTGAAGGCAGGCGTTGGCGAAAGGGCGTAGGCTTTGCAGCTGGAAATCAGGCTCTCCTGTGGACTAAGCTGAGTGACCTTGGACCAGCGACATGCCTCCTTGGGACTCAGTTTTCCTGGCTGTGATGACACACGCCTACGGTGTTTGATCGGAGGATCAAATGAGAATACATGGGTGAAAGGCCTGGGGTGCACGGTGGGAGGGGCGTACGTGTAGCTGTTCTCAAGGGACACCACGGTTCATCTCAGGACCTGTGGGGCCAGTGAAGAAACCCCAGGGAGGTCAAGGAAAGACGACCTGAGCCTGGGAAGCTGCTTGCTGGCTCAATATCTGGGGAGAAAATATTGGGAGAAAAGCAAGTCCTTGCTGGGGAGGGAGGGGGAGGAGAAGAGCAAGTCACTGCTTCTGGTTTGGGGGGGGGGAGGTGCGTGTCACGGACTCTACCAGGGGTGGGTTCATGCGATCCCTGTGCTCCTGTGTGAAGAGACAGGTTAGTGGGAGAGTCGAGGTAACATTCTCTTGAATCCCTTCCTGCACAGCTTGCTGTGGTGAGCTTAAACATGTGAAAAAAAAAAATGTGTCTCTGCTCTTGGAACTTTGAGGGCGATTAAACAAATACTTGGCTTTTTTTTTTTTTTTTTAAGATTTTATTTATTTATTTGACACCAAGAGAGATGGTGAGAGAGGGAAGCCAAGCCACTCCCTCCCAAGGCGAGGGAGAGGGAGAAGCAGACTTCCCGAGCCGGGTGGGGGGCTCAATCCCAGGACCCTGGGATCATGACCTGAGCCGAAGGCAGATGCTTAACGACTGAGCCACCCAGGCGCCCCTAAACAGATACTTGGAAGCAGGACTGGCATATGAGCAAAATGTTAGTCTCCAACTGTCTCTCTGAGAAAAGTCAACCAGACCACTTGCTCCCAGCAGGTCCTTGTGGAGGGTTCACCCTCTGCTGGCCTGAGTCTCCCTCGCCCTCTGCCCACTGCTTCTGCCTCTCCTCCGTCTGGTGATAGCAGGCATTCGTTGTCACTCAGGGCTGGACCCACACTAACCTTGGACAAATCACTGAATGTTAAACCATCTGGCAAAATACCACATTTCGACAATGGGCCTTTTCTGTATGGATGAGGATAGAGAGGGGCAGTGTCGGATGCTGGAAAACCACTTAAGTAGTGACAGTGGAAAGGGGCAGGGTCCAAGATCCTGAATTGAATGTTCGGGGTGGGGATGGAGCGGGGGGCTGCTCCTTAAATAGAAGTAGGTCGGAGTACCAGCTCCCCCTGTCTCCAGCGCCCGAGTGGGGGAAGGGGCAGCTGCCAACCTACCTTGGCATCCCCCCTTTCGTCCTTTCGGTGGGTTTTGTTGTAATTAGACAAGTCGTGACAAATATCCCATTGCCCTTTGGGCTGGGGAGTTGTGAGGACTCCTGCCTGGAAACCCAGCCTCGTTCACTGGGGAGCCATAATTAGGCAAGAGAACAGTTCTCCGGCCCTTGATTCAATAAAGACCCTTTTATGATGTTGGTTTTTCCCAGAAAAATAATACCACTTTGCCCCGTTTATTGCATTTAGATGTGTAATCATATTAGAGCTGAACAGCCCCGGGGACCGTAGTTACGCAGTTGGGGTTTTCACCAAAGCCTGTTACGGGGTCTTCAGAGGAAAGCCGTGTCCTCAGAAAAAAAGGAAAATGACAAGGAACATTTTTGAGGATTTTTCTCTCTTGGCATTCAAAGGATATTTTCTTGCATCAGGGTGAGAGGGGGCCCACATGAAAACCAGAAAGTGAAACTAACTTGAGTGGCCCATGTCACTGCCGGCCGCTGGTGCTCTGGGCAGCCCTGCCTGTGCCCAGGCCATGCGTGCCCAGCATGGTCCCTCCTTGTCGGGCAAACGGTATTTGTCAGATGGGCAGCACGTGCCCTGCCGAGGGCTGGAGGAAGTGCCAGAGAGGATGCCCGTGTCCTCTCCACGAGGAGTCGTGGTGTCCTAGCACGTCTGCACCGCTGCGGCGGCTGCAGACGCTGGTGCTCACAGGTGGCAGGGCTCGGCCTCCCCAAGCCCCTCCCCCTGAAGGGCCGTCAGTCCTGACTAAATATAGTCCTGGAGGTCGCAGGCAGCTTTGATTGGTTGGGGTGGTTGGCCTGGCCACGCCCGCGGTTGCTGGCCACGCCCCTCCTGGCGTTTGGCTTTCGGAGGGATGCCCTGCCCAAGGCGCTCTCCAGCGTGCAGACCCCCTTCCGTGCCCGCATCCCCTCTCACCTTCTTACCCCAGACGTTTTGTCAGGCTAACCATGTTTCCCAATCGCGCAGTAAAATCCCTCCTAGAAATCTGCCCAGAGCCGAGTTAGGCAGAGCTCCTCAGTGGAGCCCAGAACCTCTTTCCCAATTTGGGGTTTAGAAATCTCAGGCGATGAGGAAATTTGTGGGAGTCATTCGTAGGAGTGCTCTGTTAAGAAACAGGGTATGACATTTCAGAATGCTGAAGCCCTGTTGCATGAAAAGGGGGGAAATCTATTTAATTCCAGGACAGCCGATGGGAGTTATTGCTGAAATATTTTTATTGCCCTTTACTGCAGAAACACTGCGTTTTGTAGATGATTCCACTGTTTATAGATAACGGGTATTAAAATATTCTTCTGGTAGGACTATTGTAAGGTTTGAGGGTTTTGGTTTTCAGACTTATAATTTAGGCTTTCTGGATGTTTTACACTCTGGAAGAAGTGCTATTAAACTATATATACATACAAATAATACGTACTGGGTTGTTGGGTTTTTTTTTTTCTTCTCCAAAGGAATATAATTAGAACATCTGAAACCAGATTACCTAATTAGTACATTTTTCTAATTAGCTGTTAGGAACTTGTGATGAGATAAATTATTGTAGATTTCCAAATGGAACTTTAGCCACAGGGAGGTTCGGAGCAAGTACCCACAGGGGGGGAAAAATCATGTTTTCAGTTTTGGCTACCACCCCCTTACCTGCTCCCGGCAAAACACCCCGTGTGCCTGCCCATGAGGCAGCCACAGTGTGTAGACAAGAGTTTCATCTTCCTTATCTCAGGTAAATGGACTTGGAAACATTTCTCATCTATGTCAGTTTCTCTCTTCTGACAGTGGAGCGGGTGCATGAAGGCTGGGTTGAAATACTACTTTTTGAGGTTAGTGGCTGTTCTTTGAGGCAGAAAGTTCTGGTGATACAGTTCATTCAGCCCATATTGTCGGCGTGCCTCATGAGTGCTCGCTTTCTGCGCGGCGGCCGTGGGGCGGTCTGTGGGGAACGAAGCCGGCACCCAGCTTACATCCTTTCTTGATGTTCACAGGCGCAGGCTCCCGGTCCTTATGTGAAATTCCGAACGCCAAAAAACTGCAAACCAAAAGTTTGTTGTTATAACTAGTTTCGTGGGAAAACCTGACCCACACGGACTCAGACTCGAGACCGTGAGAGTCCCTATTTCTCTTGGGGAGTGTGAATGTCCTTGAGTTTCCCTGCAGAGATATGAATGTGTTTAATTAGGAGTGCTGCCCTGCGGGGGTGTGACCAGGCCTTAAACCCCATGGAGGCCCAGAGGTTTTCCTCACTGGTGTTTTCTCTCTGTGGAGCACACTAGGTCCTGAGTGAATACTCACCAGAAGCAGGTGTCGGCGAAGTTTCCCTGGGAGGAGCCCAATAGGGTTGCTCTCTGTGGCAGCTCTCCTCTTGTGTTTGGGGGTGAAAGCAGGCGTCGATATTACCTTAATGAGTATGCCTGTGTTGTAAGAAAGCTATAGATACAGAAACAAGAGGGGGGTCTGGGTTTGGCCCGTGGGCCCACAGTCTGCCAACCCCCGTGCGAAGGATAAAGGCATCTTTAAGCGTAGGCTTTCTTCCATACCTTTAGCGGCGCTGTCTGCACGCCTTCTCTGCTTCTCTTGTTTCCCTCCCCCGTGGAGCCTCCCTTAAAGAGGTCAAAGTTGTGGCTCTGATGGTCAGCCCACGCCTGGCTTTGGCTCTTCCAGCTGGTGTGGAGCTGTGGACGAGAGGAGGGCGCTCTCTCCCTGAACCAGCCTCATTAGCGGCAGTGGGTATTTGTGTGGACAGATGCGCTCAGGCTACAGGCCAGCCTTGCCCAGGGCACTTGGACCTGCACTCACTGATGAGTTTTTTGGGGGAGGCTGAGCCAACCCCCAAGGCACGCTGGTCAATCGGCATCGGGCCAGGCAGGGCTGGAGAGTTTGGGGGCGGGGGGAGCAGAAGGGGTGAGTATAAGCATTTAGGAGCTGAGGTGTCCTTAGCGAAAGAATTTCTGGCTGAGGGAGATTGGTTATCGTAAACTCAGGGACTCTGATGGATGAGTTTCGGGTCTCCTGGCGTTGTTCATCCCAGCCCGTGAACAGCTGGCAGGGGCAGATGGGGCCAGCGCGGCTAGGAAGGCTTTCTCCTGCAGCGGAGGCTCCGGGTCTGGCTCCCATCTCCGGAGCAGCTGTCCTGGGGCCGACGGGGTAGGTGCTGGAAGGAGGGCCTGCAGAGCCCGCTCCCCGAAGTCGGAGCACCAGCAACCCTCCACCTGGCCAGACCCAGCTGGCTCTGCCGGGGAAGCTTGGCCCCTCCGGGCCCCGGGGCCAGCCTGTCTCAGCCGGCCCGTGCCACAGGCCCCAGCACCCCCCCACCCCCCGTCTGTGCTCCGTAGCCTCTCTGGAGGAGGGGGTTCCCCTAAGACATTTTGGGACTCTTGCCCTCTGCCTGACCACTTCCTTCCCTCATCAGGGTGGGCCGGGCACATACTTTTCTTTCTAAAGCAAATTCCAAACAAGGGCCGATAACTCTGCTTGGCTTTTCTTTTTCCTTCCACCATGGTTTTGTGGGCTGCTGGCTATTTTAGGGACTCCACACTCAGAGTGGAGCTTCCTCACTCTGCAGCTCCTCTGGAAGCCTGGATGGCTTTTCTCCCCCCAGCGGGGGGTGGGGGTATAGGCCCCCCGGTCACCCATGTGTGATCAGCACAGGCCGGGCTCAGGGAAGGTCCCGGGGACCAGCAAGGGGTGAGCTCCGCTGTCTGCCGTGCCCACGTGGGTCACTTTCACACCCCTAGCACGGCTGGCCGGGGGGCATCCTCTGGGTACAACCCGGGGCAGCCCCCCCACCCCCACCGCGACCTCACCGCGTTCTTGAACACCTGCCTGCCACCCGGAGCACTGGTGTCCTGAGCATCACACAAGGAGTCTGTTTGCAATGCAGCCTGGGCCCCGGGAGCCACCGCTGGTGATCCGTGCGTGTGACCGAGATGTATATGGTTTCAGGACTGCGCGGCGGGGGACGGGGGGCCAGTTGGTAAAGCAGCTTCACAAGCACGGGGTCAGGGGAGAAAGGGGGGGCCAGGGGCAAGAAAGATCACCCAGAAGAGGGAAGCTGAGTCAAGAAGAACACAGCAGGGGGTGGGTCAGGATGGCTCATGCCGATGGAATGTTCTGGGCCAGGCAGAGTTCTAAGCCTTTGACAGGCATGAATTTTAATCCTGCCTGTCCCCCCGAAACAGGTAGGTACCCCGATCTCGCAGAGGAGCCGACTGAAAGCGCAGAGGGGTTGGAGAGCCCAGCGGAGGTTCTGTGGCCGGGACCCCGGGAGCTGGGTCTCGCCCTCTCGCTCCGTCCCCCACGGAGCCAGGGCACCCCAAGTGGCAGGACCTGCTCACACAGAAGTTGTGCAAACCTCAGGCTGGGGCTTCTGAGCAGGCGAAGCATGATGCCCTCCTGTCGTCGAATGGTCCAGATGGCTTTGGTCCTCGTGTGTGGGGGACAGCTTGGGTTTTGCCAGAGGAGTGTATGGCCGTGATCTTGGTTAGGGCAGAAGGCTGTTGGTGAGAGGACAGTTGTCATAACATCGTTGGGCAAGGGTGAGGCTCTAGCCCAGCGACTAGGTTTCAGGGCACACTTCCTCTCGGTCTGAACAAGGAAGGACCTGTGGTGTGGGGCAAAGGCTCAACCCTAGTGTAAGGAAGCCCCGAGATCTGTGCCCGGACCCCCGTCCCGGTTGCTCTTCCCAAAGGGGAAGAACTTTCCACGACGTGAGCCTTTGGCAACTTCCAGAGGGGTCCTGGCCCAGCCCCAGGGGTCTGAGGGGAAGGGGGAAACTGCTCGGAGAGGGTGACACACTGTCAGGAAGCCACTAAGTGCTTTGTATACTTGCTTCCCTTCAGCCCTCATACCACCCGCAAAGTGGGCTGCTTATTCCTGTCCACACATGTGAAAGCCAAGGCACAGAGAAGCAAGGTAACTTATACACGGCCACACAGCAAGTAAACAGAGCCTGGCACCGGTCTGTCTTCATCACAGCGGGGCCGCACAGCCCCACTGGTGACAGGCCCCCGAGGGATGCGTGCCGTGTCAGGCTGGCGGTGGGGGTGGAATGGCCTGGCTTCAGGGCACAGGTTACCCACCGAGGGGTGGCATTCTGTACCATGAAGTTCAGAGGAGTCAAAAGCCCAGGGTCTGTGGAGGGGAGCCTCTGCTGCCCCAGAGACCTGCCCCCACTGGAGGGGCAGAAGGTCTCATCCCGTAAAGAAGGACCATAAACCAGGCTCTTGATTCTGGAAGCCCTTTCCATCCCTCTGTAAGAAAAGAAATCGGTCACCATCCTCTCCCCTTTCTTCTTGGTCACTTTCTGACCATCCCGTCACCCCCACCCCTGGTTTCCGCCCACCGGCGCTTCCCAGCAGAGCCTGTCAGCTGGTGGATTCCAACCTGAAAACCATCCGGGACATACCAGCTCTTTGCCCATCAGAGGCGGCTTTTGTAGGGGTCAGGGACCTGTCGGTCAGGCCCACCGGAAGCTGTTACCGCTTCCAGAGCCCACCTCTGAGGAAGTGCTAGAGCAGGGGGAAGGCTGGACGGACTCCCACGGCATCCTGTTTCTTGCACACCGCACCCCTTCCCTCCTACCAGGGACAGGACTGTGGCCGGGACCCCGGGAGCTGGGTCTCGCCCTCTCACTCCGTCCCCCACGGAGCCAGGGCACCCCAAGTGGCAGGACCCGCTCACACAGAAGTTGTGCAAACCTCAGGCTGGGGCTTCTGAGTGGGCGAAGCATGATGCCATCGTGTCGTCGAATGGTCCAGATGGCTTCGGTCCTCGTGTGTGGGGGACAGCTTGGGTTTTGCCGGAGGAGTGTAAGGCCGTGATCTCGGTTAGGGCAGAAGGCCGTGGGCGAGAGGACAGTTGTCATAATGTAGTTGGGCAAGGCTTTTCAAGAGCTGACCCACCAGTTCCTACAGCAGAGCCGAAATTCTCTTCTTGCCTCTGAAAGAGGAGAGACGGTGGGAGCTTAGTTCCTCTCGGGCCCATTTTAGAGACAGGGTCACCAAGCCCAAAGCTGGAGGCAAGTAGAACCAGCGCTCAGGTCCCCTCTGACTCAGAGTCTTTTTCGTCTCTCAGCGGTTCTTCAAGAGGGCTTTAGGAGTCGAGCCGCTATGCCCCCCCACCCCATGCTCTCCTCTCTAAGCACCCACCCTGGCCTCCGGGGAAGTCCGGAGCCGACTCGCCTGCATTCCCATTGCCACGTCAGGCCTGTGACTTTCCCTTGGCTTGTCCGGAACTCCGTCTCTACAAGATGGGTCCACGCCCCTCAGGGGAAGACAACAGCCAGATGACCCTTCTCCCAGGTCTTACCCACATTCCCTGGTTCTTGGGACTGCCCTCGGCCACTTGGGATTCCGGTGCATTCCAGTCTACCATTCTCTGTGGGCAGAAAGCGCCGGGTTTAGAGCTGGCTCGGGGTGGAGGAAAGGCTGGGCATTCCTGGGTGCACTGTGGGGGCAGTGAGGCTGGCCTCCCGCCAGGCCAGACCTCGGAGAGAGTTGTGCCGCGGTGGAGACCTGCCAGCTGCCCTACCCGCCACGAAGCCTTCAGGGGCCAGAGGGCGGAGGGTGAGTCTGGGGTGGGTGAGGGGACGCCCTCTCCACCTCGGCTCCCCTGGGCTGGCCGGTGGACTGCTCACTTACCTGGAGAGCATTCAAGGACAGCAAGAAAAATGAGGGACTTTCAGGGGCAGCTGTGTTTTCTGACTCAGTCATAATGCCCCTAAAAATCCTTATTGTTCTTGCAGTGTGCATCGGACTGCGGCCGCGGAGCCACCCCTCCTCGCCCACCGGGCCGCGCTGGAACAGGAAGGGCTTCCTGGGGTCCGATTGGGACGTCCTCCCCCGTCCTCCTGAAATGAGAGGGAATTACTGAAAACAATTCCGTTGGGCCAATGCCTTGATTTGCGTATATTTTTACAATTTCTTCCTTTTTTTTTTGGTGGAGTAGGGAGGGCTGAGCATTGAGATAGTCCTGCGCAGACCGGACCTCGGGAGAATACAGGATCTCCCCAGTTCGCGGGGGCCCGGCGGCGTGTGTGGGGCCCAAGGATGGGCGCCTTAGGGGGCCGGTTACAAGAGCAGTGGTGTCGGGCTTGCCAGGATGCTCAGCTCTCCTGAGTAGTTGGAACTGTTTAGGGGCAGGAAATCGTACTATGCTTTAAAAAAACAGAGGGAGCCCGGCCCACTCCAAGAGCCATTTTGAAAATATACTCCCGGTGGATTTAAAGGGCTTCTTCTCCCCGCCAATCCCCGCTGTGCTCTCCCGCCCCCCCCCCCGCCCGCCCGCCCTCAGAGCTTTTTCTTGGCAGGACCTTCTCTGTCCCAGTTTCACCTCCTGGGGGCTCCTCAGTTCTCAGCAGATGCCCCCGCCCTCACCTTTTCCAGCCCATTCCACGGATAGGTTGGCTGAGCCAAGGCCTTGTCTTGAGTGGATTTAGGGCTGCTTGCTGGGGGGTTGTCGAGAAGAAATACCAAAATTTGTGACGTGTCCCCCTCAACGCAGGAACGCCAGTTCACAAGAAGGCCCCCAGATCCCAAAGCAACAGAATCTCTCCCCCTTCCCCCACCCCTAGCCGAGGCCGAGCAGGTGGCTTGCCCGTGCATTTGCAGGCAGCAAGCAGGACTCCGAGCTCCTGGGGTCCACCCCGGGGCTCCTCGCGACCTCACAGGTCAGCAAGGGAAATTAATCCTCTAGGTATTTCTTGGGTTCCCAGGTGCAGACTCACAAGCTCTGGTCACCGGAGAAGATGGCTGTTTGCAGGACTCTGACCAGAGGACCATCCTTCCGGCCAGCCTGGCCCCTTGCTCCTTAGGCTCTGGTCATCCCTCCACAGCAGCCGTCCCAGAGGCCATTTTTAAAGGGCTGGGTTTGCTCAGGAGCCTCAGCATTCTTCTGCCCAGGAGAAGGGACAGCGGTCAAGGTAAAGGTTAACGTGAGGTTGGGGGGGGGGGCGGGATGCAGAGTGACGTTTATGGCTGCGTGGTAAGAGGCGGATGGGGCTTTTGCAAATGAGATTCTCACCGCCTACAACGGTCGTAGGGTGCTTGGTCACTCCTCATAGCTAAGCATTTGCTAACTAAATCAACTGTCCCTCCCTGAGGCCCCTTTGCCCTGCCCTTCCATCCTCCGCCCCCCCAAAAAAACCTCCATATTCCTGAGTGTATTCCTCCCTCTTTACAACAGAACACTTGCAAAAAAAAAAAAATTTTTCTTAAAAAGGTCGTACATGAAAAATAAAGCTGAGTCCTATTTTCTCCGCAACTGTACCGCCTTCCACTATAGAGTGTTTCAAAGTACAGAAGGCTGAAAAGGCTTATAAAAATGCCCATGACTAGAGATAATGTCCGCTAATGAAAGAGATCCTTCCAGCACCTCTCCCCTATGCGCAGGGTTGGGGCTTTTAAAAGGCGTGAGGCTTATAATCCATTTGAGCAATGG
>CM052891.1:35485731-35514452 GCA_028534135.1 Potos flavus | reverse complement strand
GCTCTCCCCTCCCTGGGGGACGCTGGCTCCGCATTCCAGGCACATCTCTAGCCACGTCACGCCATCTGGCCGCCAGCACGGGGCAGAAGAAGGTGCAGCAGCTGGTGGGAGCTTGGGGACATTCCCAGACACACTTCCCACAACACCCCTGGTGCCTGTGGGCGTGGCCAGGGCCAGGCGCTGAGGACCCAGAGGGTCAGAAGGCCAATTTCCGGCCCACCACCCAGGAGTGCTCCCCCAAGGGAGCAGATGCCGACCCCCTTGGGGGGCACATCGACTGTGGACCACAGGGAACCAGCCAGGAACTTCCAATGGGGCAGGAGCAGCTTTTTTCCACTGCAGTCCCTCTGAACTGAGACATCCCCAGCACCTACACACGAGTCAGGAGAATGTCTCCGTCTTCCTAGGAAGAACCCATGGGTCAAAAGTACAAAGAATGCAGGTCCGCAGCTGGGATATCCTGCCCCAGTGCCCCGGGGGTCGGGGGGGAGAGATTGGGAGGTAACAGGGAGGGAGGGGTCTGCTCAAGCTGCTTGGATCATTGAAGAGGCCTGCGTGTGTGAGCAAGAGTGCGAGTGTGTACGAGCAGGTGAACAAGCGTGTGAGTGTGTGCGCAGACCCCTAAGAAAACAAAACCAAACACATCGCATAAATTAGATTGTGCCCAGGCTCTTGCAGGGGACAACTGGAGTAGGGGACCCTCTGGATGGGGGGAGCGGGCAGACCTCTCAGAGCAGGTGGCACTCGAGCAGAGAACTGACTGGACATTTCCCGGGCTCGGGCCATCAAAAGCACTCTCCTTCCTAGCAGGCTTTGGGGGGATAGCCTCTCCCCGACCAGACAGAGCCTGGCAAGATCCCTCCGCCCTCCCCTAGCCACACAGCGACAGAGGACCCCAGTGCGGCCAGGGAGAACCTCCTTTTGATTCAGGCGGAGCGCAGAGGGCAGGAGACCCCCGCCGCTGCCTGCCTGTCCTTCCACTCAGAGCAGTCTCGGTTCTTGCCCATTCCCCGGGGGCCTGGTTTCCAGCCTTCGGGCCCATTTTCTGAGCCTCTGTGGGTGTGCCCGTCCCTGTGGGCTGGGTTTGGGCTTGAAGGGAGCAAAAGCCAGAATGAGAGTTCGAGGGGAACTGAGGAAGCTCACAGAGGAGGTTCTCCAGGAGTCCTCCCCTCCTGTTATACTTTGGGAAGGGGGTCCCAAGGCCACCGTGCTTCCCGGAGCCGGCCCCTCGGCCTGGCACACGCTCGTGCACACTCACTCAGGCGCCCTGGCGGGCCTCGTAGGGAGGAAATGCCAGCTGCGTGTCTTTTAGGCTCTTTCAGCCTCCTGAGAGACTCCCCTCCTCTCCGACGCTTCCTCTGAGCCATGTCGGTAGAGCAGGCCCGGTTGCCTGGGCGGGCCTCCGGCAGGGGCCTGTGACTCAGGGCTCAGTCAGGCAGAGGCAGGATGTCAGCGCCATTCACTGGGCCACGAGGAATCTCACTCTGCTATTTATAGGCAGTGCAACTGCTGGCCCAGCCTGGCGGGGAAGAGGCAGCCTCTGCCACGGGGAGTGTGGGGGTAGTGGGAGCAGCGAGTCCAGGATTAGGAGGAAGCCAGGCCTCACCACCCCCTCCATCTGCCTCAGGGGGCTCCAGACTGAACTGGACTAGCCCTCCCACTCCAGAATAGTCGAGGCCGGGGGCAGGCCAGGACAGTGAGCCCAGAGCCTGCAGGACCCACGAAGGGAGCACGCCTGAGGTGATGGACACTTGGGTGGCGTGGCCTGGCGTGGCCCTGGAAGGGTGGCCCTCGTGGGAAGGGGTCAGGCGAAGGTAGTGGCCAGAGGCCAGGGTCCTGAGGCCCTGAAGTTCGGCCCCAGAGAACGCACCCTACGCGTCCTGTATTCGGGTCCCAACTTGCTTTATCTGTCAATGACCCCTGATCCCACCTATCATCTTGCGTCATGGCCAAGATGGCTCCTTATTCTTAAGAAAGCTGAGATTTGATACCTGCTAGGAGCCAGGCCCTGCCACATATATTCCCTCATTAAATCTCACAAAGCCTGGTAACATAGGTATCAATAAGCCCATTTAATAGAAGTCAAAACTGAGGCTCAGCTTTTTTTTTTTTTTTTTAAGATTTTATTTAATTGACAGGGAGAGCGAGAGAGGGAACACAAGCAGGGGGAGTGGGAGAGGAAGAAGCAGGCTTCCCACCCAGCGGGGAGCCCGATGTGGGGCTCGATCCCTGGGATTACGGCCTGAGCCTAAGGCAGACGCTTAATGACTGAGCCACCCAGGCGCCCGGAGGCCCAGCATGGTTAAGTAGTTGTCTGGTTCCGGGCATGCGCAGAAAAGTGCCCTGTAGGTACAGCGTGCGAAGGGGAGCTACGTCCCCCCGTCACGGGGTGCTGTGAGGACTGAATGAGATCACGTTGGCTGTTACTGGTCGCCATCTCCCTACGGAGCACCCATCCACGTGCCTTACTTTGTCCCCGGCTGAGCTTTGCATCCCTGATCACATCGGAACACTCATGCGTCACGTGTTCGTCCGTCGCCTACACTGGGCGGGGTGAGGAAGGAGTCTCGCTCCCCCTGTGACTGCAGCCCCCAGCCCGGAGCCTGGAATAGGAGCCGTTACTCTTCGGCCCGCCCCGCCTCAAGGACCTTCAGAGGCTCCCCTACCCCCTGCCTACCTACCTGCCTACCTCTCCCCTACCCTCCCCTACCCTCTGCCTCTGCTGCCGCACCCCTGCTGCGTGGGGTCTGTGCGCCTGGCAGATATTCAAAAACTGGAAGGACCACTGCTTCCAGAGGGGCTGTGGGATGGGGGGCCAGGCTGCAAGCTCCAGGCCCTTCGTCCTCCTGTGCTCCTTGTGGGATCCAATTTCCTGAACACGAGCCCCTTCCAGCGGGAGCTCTTCACCATTCCTTCCACCCCTTGCACGTTGCCTCCTAAGAGGATCAGCAAACCTCAGGGTCTTCTCTGGGTCTTGCAAATTTTGCAGCCTCTGATGGTCTCCGAATGTCACTGCCTTTTCTCTTCCCCACAGGACACAATACAGGAGGGAATAGGGTTGGGAGTGGAGGGGGGAGGCTTGATTCTGAGGCTCCCTGAGGGACTGAGGGAGGAGTTCATGTAAAGGGAAAAGGGGCCCCAAGGGGTAAGATCTTGGGGAAGGGAGGTATGCCTTCAAGAACGTGGACGGAAGAACCAGGCGCCTGGGTGGCTCAGTCGGTTAAGTGTCAAGCTCTTGGTTTCAACTCAGGTTATGATCTCAGGGTCGTGAGATCGAGCCCCATGTCAGGCTCCACTCTGGGTGAGGAGCCTGTTTGAGACGCTCTCCCTCTTCCTCCCCTGCCGCCCCTCCCCCTGCTTGCAGATGCACACTCTCTCTCAAATAAATATAATCTTAAAAAAAAAAAAAAAGAAGAATGTGGAAAAAGCTCTGGCTGTTTGAAGGGCTGAGGCATGGAGTCCTGGGGTGTGGTGATGGGTAGTATGAGGCTGATCTCCAGGGCCTGGGGTCAGACTGCGGGGGGGAAAGGGGATGGAGAGGACAAGCCGGTGGCAAGAGGACCAATTAGACACCGTTCCAGTGAGTGAGAGATGGTGAGAGATGAACTTGGCAGGGGTGGAAACATGGGGTGGGCGGGAGGGGAAGACGGGGATAGAGCTATGATGTGGCTTTGACCGGCCTCCCCGAGGCCCAGCCCACACTGCTGAAGGTTGGGGTGACCAGAGTGGGGAGAGGAGAAGGCCCAGGAGACCCTGTCACCCGCGCCAGCTGGATGGGTGCAGAAATGACATCACTTTCGTGTACTTAACACAAGGTAAACAGGGGTGGAAAAACCCAAGCACTCATTATCTAACTTGGTCGTTGGCGGCTGGCTCCTTAACAACCGGTTTCCTGGGATTCTGCAGGCCTTGGGCAGGGTGGGGGGAGCCGGACTGAGGGGCTTCCCTTCCCTGTGCACAGTGACTGTGACGCTGGCCCCTTTGCCTGGGCCTCTTCCTTTGAGTCATCCCCTCCATGTTCATGGAGCTCGGGGCCCGCTGAAGGCCAGGCACCCGGCTAGCCACTGGGGCATGGTGGAGAGCAGAAGCAAGTGTGCTCAGGGGGTGGGAGGCGGGGATTTGATTTTAGCAACTTGATTTTAGCAATTTGATTTTAGGTCCCAGGTGGGCTTGGGACCTCAAAGGAAGGAAGTGGGGAGACCAGTGGGGAGGTTATCGTAAGCAATCCAGCATAAGCTGGACATACCCTAGAAGACGCATTGCAGATCATCCAGTCTGAACCCTTGATTCTACAGATGGGTAAACTGAGGCCCAGTGACACCAAAGGATGTATCTAGAGTCACATACTGGGCGACAAGCAGGGGCAAGACTGAAACTTAGGTGTTCTGATGTCAGTGCTTCTTTCTGACAAATCCACTGAGAACCGGCTGACTTTAGAAGAGAAAGAAAGAAAAACAGCAAAGCATACAGTCTGGCCTCCCCCTTAGCTCTCACCACCCGGCCACGCACACGTGTGGGCTTTCCGGAGGGTCAGAGAGAGAAATATCTTCTTGCTGGGTGGATCCCAAGTGCTTTCCCTTTGTCCCTGGAACCCACCCCACAATCCAATCGGATCTTCCTCCTTGCAGAAGAGCCAAAGGCTGAGCGCTGGGAGCACCCGGCCCTTCTCCACCCTCCCTTCATGGAAAGCCTCAGTGGGGGACAACCTCCCAGGGAGGGCCCAGGCCCAGCGAGTCCCTGAAGGCCGCCCACACTCAGGGGGCTCCAGGCTTTCCCTTGCAAAGCGAACCACACTCACCCACTCCCCACAAAATCTGGTAGGTTTTATTCTCTGCCTTAAACAACAGCAATGCTTCCTTTTTCTAATGTCAGGTGAGTGAAACAGACAGCATGGAGAAAAGCTGGAGCACTAGCCCTGTGACTCTGGACAGATCCCTAGTTCCCCTGGGCTCCAGGGTCCCCATTTGTATTGAACCCTAAAGGTCCCTAAACTTCCGTCACTTATGAGTTTGAATAACTACTCAATATTAATGCCCAAAGTTACTAAATCCAAGCCCCCGCTTCTCCCAGCAGTGCTTTCTAGAAGCCCCCGAGGGGGCCTCCTGCCAGTCCTCTGGGGTTATATGGTGGGCCCCAAAAAGATGGCCATGCCCTAATCCCTAGAACCTGGGAATACATTACGTTACACGGCAAAAGAGACTTTGCAGATGTGATTAGATTAGGGGTCCTGAGATGGGGAGACGATCTTGGATTATCCAGTGGGCCCAATGCAGTCACAAGGGTCCCCGTCGGAGGGGACAGAAGCATCAGAGTCAGAGAAAACGATGCAGGGACAGAAGCAGAGGAGACAAGGCCAAGGTCCGAGTGCTCCAAGGGAGGAGCCGTGAGCCCAAACGAGCCGGCCGCCTCTGGAAGCTGGGAAAGGCAAGCAAATGGATCCTCCTCCAGAGCCACCTGAAGAAATGCAGCCCAACCAGAAACTTGATTTTAGGACTTCTGACCTCCAGATCACGAGAGAAAAACTTGTACCGTTGTAAGCTTAGTTTACGGAAGCTTGTTACAGCAGCCGTAGGAAACTGACATGTGGGACCAAACTCCTGTGGACGGACGGCCACTCGCATTCTTCCTAGAGCACCCTGCCTGTCCTCCTCTGTCCCTTCTGCTGGGCCACTGCCTCGTCCTTGGTGGCTTCAAGCCAGCCAACAGTCTCTACGTGGGCTTCCCCCTGGCGCCCCAAAGTCCGGAGGTCTCTGCCTGTTCACCCCAACAACGAACATCGGCAATCTTCATGGAACAGCACTCGTTCGCTCCTCTCCCGGCTCCCAAGGGTCACACTCCCACACCTGCTCTCTCCACCAAGCACAGACCCACCCCCCGGCCGGAGCAGCTGCCACACGACAGACGGGACTATCCTCACTAACAATTCTTCAGCTGGTCTCGGAGTGGGGCTCCTTCCACCAGAAGTCCCTCACTTGTTCATGAATTCTTCTCGAGAACCCCCATTCTCCACCCAACCCCTCACCTCCAAGATGGCCAGACATTCTCTGTATGGATGCCTCCAGATGTGTATGTGGTTTAAAGGTCAGGTGTTTCCTCCCCCACACGAAGCAGCTAAGCCACATACAGACACGATAGGAGACGGGGGGCATGGAAGGTGCCAAACGCCACATGCCATGAACCGACTAGGGATCAGGTTCAAGGGCATGACATAACCTGCCTATGCAGCTTGTAAGCTGGGTGTATCTGTGAGCTGGGTTCGTGGTTGCTTATGAGACCTCCCCCCCACCTCCCTGCTTGGGGTCTAGACCCGGATATTGATGTCCCCCAGCCGCATCCTGCCCCCGGGTCCCTTCCCTACCTCTTTTTCACTGGTGGCATTAATTAAGACTTTTACGACTTTCATTTAGTTATACAAGTGACGGATGTTCCCTGAAGAAAACAGTTTAGCAAACAAAACAAAACCAAAGCGGGACAGAGTAATCTGTGTCCAGCAACGAATGAATGGATAGTGAATGGACAAAGATATATACACAATGGAATATTCTTTGGCCATAAAAAGAAGGAAATCCTGCCATTTGCCACAACATGGATGGATGCACCTTGAGGGTATTATGCTAAGTGAAGTAAGTCAGACAGAGAAAGACAAATACTGTATAATCGCACTTATATATGGAATCTTAAAAAAAATAAAATAAAGCAACACCCCACAAACAAACAAAAAACAAACTCATAGGAAAAGAGATCAGGGATGCCTGGGTGGCTCAGTGGGTTAAAGCCTCTGCCTTCGGCTCAGGTCATGATCCCAGGGTCCTGGGATCGAGCCCCACTTCGGGCTCTCTGCTCAACGGGGAGCCTGCTTCCCCTTCTCTCTCTGCCTGCCTCTCTGCCTGCTTGTGATCTCTCTCTCTGTCAAATAAATAAATAAAATATTTTTAAAAAATTAAAAAATAATCCAAGAATCCATTGCTGACATTTTGGTGTATATCTGATATATATCTCACTTAACGCTCCTGGAATATTATTTATTTGTTTGTTTCAACACAGCCACAGTCGTATCAAACACGCCACCCAGCACAGGCTGTTTTCTCACTCAACAAACGCATGATGAACTGCTTTCTGGGTCAATAGACACATGTCTACAGCACCATTTTTCATGGGCATATGGTATTTGCCTAAGTGAATGTGCTGTATTATATTAAGCCTATTGTTGGTCAGTTATGTTTCCAATTTTTCAAAGCTGTAAACAATGTTGCCTTGTAAATACTTCTTGGCCCACTTTTTCAGCTATTTTGGGAGGATAAATTCCTAGAGGTGAAATTGCTGGGTCAGAGGGTGTGTGCATTTTTAAGGTTTTTGGTGCATATTTGTGGCCTGCTTTTAATTCCAAATTCATTTCTTTCCTGCTCTGGATTTGCCACCCAGTTTAGCATTAGCTGGAGGACAAATAAGCTGAGGTGGTAAATCTACTCTTTGTAATTCTCCAGGCTACGTCTCGCCATGAATATGTATGACTGAAAAAAACCTGACCCTAGTTTCCATTTTTAAAATGCCAAGCATATCCTCATCCTGACGTTCCAGTGAGCCTGGGGCTTCCTAGTAGTAGTGGGCATGGGATGAGATGCTGCTTTTCCCTTCTAGACTGAGAAGATCGTAGTTAGGCCCAAGACAGTGTCATTTCCCTGAACCTCAATTTACTCATCTGTAAAATGGAGATATTAACTGTACTTTGCAGGATTTTCATGGGGGGAGAAAGGAACCCAGCTCGGTGTCTGACGCACGGTGAAACCTCACCACTTTGGTTTTGTCCTACCCGACTCGGGTCCCGGTGGTGTGCAGTGGGGTCTCCTGGCCCGCATGTTGACGGTGGACGCTTGGGTCCTTCTGGGCCCTGCTCCTGGCAATCTCTGCCCACATTTCCAGCCAGTCTCCCTCAAGAACAATCCCCCAGATTTGCTCTACCTTAAAAAGCCCTTGAGCTCTCAGAAGGACAACGACACAAGAGAACAGAACATTAGAGAAAATTGCTTGTCTAAAATAGACAAATAATTTTCATTTCATCCTTACCTCCACGTTCTACTTTATCTGTCCCTTTGCTGTCTCTTTTTCTACATAAACCAGGCACGAGGGCGATATTATTCTTATAAATTCTTGAGATGGATTACATAATAATCTAGACTGGAAACTTCAAAAGAAAGGCAAATGCTTGGGAAATGGACAGAAGCCTTCGCAACTATTTAAAGAGACAAAGCCCAGATCACCCTTGGCCTCCTGACCCTCAATTGCTACCTGGCCTCATTCTTGGGCTTTCCAAAGCGAGTCCTAGTTGAGTTGGTTCAGAGCCGTCTGGCCCAACTTCCTGGATGATCAGAATCCCCTGGGAGGCTTGTGAAAATGCAGATTCCCGGGCCCCGGGACAGCTCTCTTGACTCAGATTCTCCAGGGGGAGAGAACCTATATATTTACGAATGTACATTATACATTTAACAAGTGGCCCCAGGTCCTTTTTAACATCAGGAAAAATAATAAACACACTATCATAGTGGGAGAAAATGTTCATAGCTTTCAACCTTGGCTGCAAATTACAGTCTCCTGGGGACCTTTGAAAACCCGACACCCAGTTAAATCAGAATCCTGATCGTCTCAAGAACCACGTACAGGGACCAATGGGGAGACCTCTGACTACACGGGAGCCAAGAGTCCAGAGATCTAGCACTGGCTTTGCCACCAGCTCGCTGGGAGGCACCCCTAGTCCTCAGCTGCCACATATGCAAAAGGAGGGACCTGGGTGAGCCCAGTGGGAAAATGCTTTCTCTCCTGTGTGTCAGCCTGACTGATGGGGAGTGGCTGTGTCCCAAGATGGAAGATTCTGGGGCTGGGCTGGGCTAAACAGGAAAGAGTGCCTTAATTGATTACTGATGTCTGCCATGGGTACAGACCGAGGGCATCAGGACTTGCTATCCCCGGATTAGGTCCCCTCTAAGCTTCGGTGACATAATGATAATGGCACCAGATTTGTTATGTTGAGGAATTGAGATAATCTATGCCAAAAAAGACCTTGCAACCTGCACAGTGCCATACAGATGGTAGTTATTATAGTAATAATTATTACTTTAGTTTGAGGAAGTTATTTCTTGAACTTGAACTTGAAGGCAGGGTCCTGAGCTGCAAGGAGGAGCCTGCCTCGGCCAGGGCAGGGAGAGGTGGGGTGCCTGGGTCAGAATGCACTCTCGAATTGGGAATCACATGGGATTCCAGTATTGGGTCACTGACCTCATCAGGGGTTTCAAAGCTAGAACCCTTCTTTTTTTCAACCTGAGAGGTGAAATGGTAGAAGGAAGACAAGAAAGAGGGTTCTGGATTCCAAAGAACATCTCTGTCCCAACCAGAGCCTACTGACCATATCATTTTTCTACTTTCAGAAGGGGTGATGTTTAAAGTCCCCATCCACCTATCCATCCATCTACCCATCCACCCATCTCTCTACCCATCCTTCTACTCATCTGCTTGTGCGTCCATTTATGGACCTATATTTATTGAGAATTTACCATGTAGCAGACGTGTTCTAGGTTCTGGGATACAGTTGGGGCTGCTATGTCGCACAACTCCAGGGGGCAGCATCACCTGGGTGTTTACATAGATATCACACAGATATTTGTATAGATCTACTGGACACAGAAGTGAATAAGACCGATAAGGTCTTTGTTGGCACGGATCTTTCATTCTAAAGGGGGCACAGTCAATAAAGAAGACAACAAAATCAAAGAACGAGATCATGTCACATAGTGACGAGCGCTAAGAAGAAACCAAATCAGGATGTGATAGACAGTGACAAGTATGGGACAGACTGGGTGCCTAATTCAGATCTAGTGGCCAGGAAAAGTGATATTTGAATAAAGGCCTGAATGACAAAGAGCAGCTTGCCATGAATCTAGAGCATATCGGGCGGTGGGAATAGCAAGTGCAAAGGTCCTGAGGTAGGAAATAGTTCTAGAAACCAAAAGAATGCCAGTGTGGCTAGAGCTCAGCATGTAATGAGGAGAATGGTAAGAGAAAATTAATTTTTGGCTTACGCAACTGGGTGAATCGTTGATGCCATTTATTAAATTGGAGAAGACTGAGGAAGGAACAGGTGGACAAGGAAATAAATGGAAATAAATCAAGAGATCTATTTTGGCCATGTTACTGTTGAGGTGCATATCAGACATTCAAGTGGAGGTACTGAGTAAGGTAGCTGGACTTTTGAACACAGAGGTCAAAATGGAGGCATGAATTTGGGAGTTGTGATAGACATGGGGATGGCTTGTTCAATATCCATACCCATTTTACATGCTAGCTACCCTAATTTATGTTGCTGTGTCCATATCTCCCATGTGCTTGGAGGGATAGCTCCACCCCTGCACTAGGAGTGGGATGTAGAGCTCAAGTCTAAGCCAACGATACACCCATCCTCTGGTCATATAAACTGGTTCAGGAGTGGGCATCTGAGTCCATCTGAGGCTGCAGACAAGTGTTAGCTCTCTAGCTCTATCTAGAACACTCTGGAAGAAACCTCCACTTCCTCCTGGGCATGAAGAATCTGGAAGTCATTGGTAGCCATCTTGCAACCATGAAGGGAAGCCAGGATTATAGTTAGGTTGATATAATGGGAAGCAGAGCAGAAGGACAAGGGAAAAAGAAAAGGTAAACCTTCTAACATCAAATCACTGGAGCCCATTCTGCCTCAGTTTTATAAGACAAGAAATGCACCCAATCATCTAAGCCAAATTGGGTTGAAGTCTCTGTTATTCGCAACCGAACACAACCCAACTCATAATGGATGCAGGGCTAGATGCCATGTGGGGAATGCGTGGGGGAGAGTGTGGGTGAACCAGGAAGGGGCGTGGACCCAGAGGCAGGCTACTGAAACTTTTCCAAAGCAGGGGGTAATCCCTGAATGCAGCAATCCTGGGAGTTTTCCTGTGCAAAGTCTGGATCTCTTTTCTGGAGAGGAAGTAAACGCACTAAAAAACCCCCCAAAACAAAAACCACAGAGGCCTTTGTGCCACAGAAGCTAGATTTAAGCAACCTCTGCCATTTGCCATCCGTGTGAGTTTGGGCAACTCATTCACCCTCTGAGCCTCCGTTCCTGCCCCTGTGAGAAGGAGTTCGTAATACCCCCCATCAAAGGGCTGTATGAAGGTTACTGGTGTGAAGAATGTGCCAGATCGTGGCAGGTGACACTTCCTGTCCCTCCCTCGTGCCTTCTCTTTGGTGGCATAAGCTACGCTCGCTCAAAGCATTGTGAAGCTGAGTCATTTTATCATAAAACTAAACATTTCAAGTGCTCCCTCATATACTCTGACTCCAGAGAAACCATTGATAACCAGGCACATTTGTTCCTCCTTTTCATGCATCTACCACATTTTAGCATGAAAAGAGATGCTGTAATTAGGGAAGAAGGAAGCATCCAGTCTGGTGGGTGCTAAGTCACGACTCACGTGGAACACGGAAGAAAGGCTGCTTCTAACAGGGGTCACCCTGCTAAGATGACCCATCCTCAGAGGTCACAGAGACTGCAGCCCCAAAGGTGGGAAACAGATTTTTCCAGAACAGGAATGTAACTACTGGAGACTGAGGCATCAACAGAGGCCAGGATGATGGTTACAGACGGGTTAAGCTTCCCTAATCCCTAACCCAAAAGGGGAGATCGTGAGGTCCTAAGCCATTGCCATACATCTTACGGAACAAAGAAATGTTTCTTGGCTGGGTCCAAGTTCCAGCTCTGCTTCTTACTAGCTGTGTGACCTGGGCTGGTTATTTGATGCACCTGTACTTCTGTTCTTTCATCTGTAAAAGGGAAAATTGGGAGACTAACGATTGTTCCTTATGCACTCACGGATCGCGGGCAGGAATGCAAAAATGCATAACTCCCACAGAAGGGAATTTGGTAGTACCTGGTAAAATTATGTATGCAACTACACTTTGGCCCAGCAATTCCATTTTTAGGAATCTAGCCCAAAACCACAATGGCAAAAATTCAAAAGATACATGCCCCAAGTTATTTGTTGCGGCATGATTTATAGTAGCAAGAGACTGGAAACAACGCAACTGTCCGTCATCTGGGGACTGGTTGAATAAATTATGGCCCATCCATACAATGGAGTTCTACGCAGCTGCTAAAAGGAGTGAGGAGTACTTGGATGTACTGGTTTGGGAGTGGTCTCCTGGATACGATGTGAAGTGAAAAAAGAGAAAAGTGTGTTTGGTATACAACCATTTATCTAAGAAAGGAGGGAGAATGTGTGTATCTGGTGTTAGAAAGTGGTTCCGTTTCATTCTTTTGCATGTAGCTGTCCAGTTTTCCTAAGACCATTTATGGAAGAAACTGTTTTTTTTTTATTGTTGTTGTTCATATATATTTTTGCTTCCTTTCTTGCAGATTAATTGACATACAAGCATGGGTTTATTTCTGGGTTCTCAGTGCTATTTCATTGATCTATTTTTTGCTAGTACCAAACCATAGCTCTGTAGTAAAGCTTGTGTGTAATGTTTGTTCCCAATATGCTCATATATCCCCAGCGGGAATGCAACACACACACACACACGCACACACACACACACACACACACACACACATATACACAGAGGTTTTTTTTACTTGGGAGGAGAACCAATAAGTTTTTTGAATGATTACCTAAGGGGGGGGGGCAAAGAGTCTAGATTTCTCCAAAAGTGGTTCAGAATATCATTCCCTCTCTTTTTGTGTATGTTTGGAATCGTCCATAATACAATATATTTCTTAAAGACTTTCTTTAGTTGAGAGAGAGAGAGTGAATGAGAAAGAGAGAGATCATGAGTAGGGGGGAAGGGTAGAGGGAGAAGTAGGCTCCCCGCTGAGCAGAGAGCCCAATGCAGGGCTCCATCCCAGGACCCCAGGATCATGACCTGAGCCAAAGGCAGATGATTAACTAACTGAGCCACCTAGATGCCCCTACAATATATTTTTAAAATGCTTGTTCCTTTGACCTCCCACTAACCAATAGACACCACGGCATGGTACAGAACCACCGACTACATAGGCTTATCTCAGCCTTTTATGTTAGAAGCAATAAGCCTTTTCTTGATTAAGTGACTGACCGAATGTTTTGCATCTCTGCATCCTGAAGCCTAGCCCACTCTACGTAATACACAATTCTGCCATTTCTCTTCTAAGTCTTGGCTTGGCCTTTCCCTCCTAGTCCTCCATGATGACTCACCTCACGGAGAACTAACCTTTTCTCACCACATGTTCTCAAGGATGTGGAAGCCAGAAGTCTGGGCCCTGCCTGTTCCTTGGACCCAGTCCCAGGCCCACAAAGGAGTTGAACGGTCCATTGGCAGCTCTACATTCTTGCTGGCCACTTGCTCTATAAGCAGGGGACACTGGCTTTGGCCCCGTGGTTTTGATTCTTGTTCTTCCTTTTAAAATACAGAGTTCTTGGGATGCCTGGATGGCTCAGTGGGTTAAGCCTCTGCCTGATTCTCCCTCTGCCTGCTGTTCCCCTTGCTTGTGTGCACTCTCCCTCTCTCTCGATCTGACAAATAAATAAAATCTTAAAAATAAAATAAAATAAAATATAGAGTTCTTGTGTTCAGATCTTACAGTGAACCCAACTTTTTTTTTTAATCTTTTTTTTTTTTTAAGATTTTATTTATTTATTTAACAGAGGAGAGAGATCACAGGTAGGGAGAGATGCAGGCAGAGAGAGAGGGGGAGGCAGGCTCCCCGCTGAGCAGAGAGCCCGATGTGGGACTCCATCCCAGGACCCTGAGATCATGACCTGAGCCGAAGGCAGAGGTTTTAACCTACTGAGCCATCCAGGCACCCAGTGAACCCAACTTTTTAAGCAGATTTAAAAAGTAAGCTTCTCTAGTTAAAACAGAAAAGAGTTCGGAGCCCTACATGCTCAGCTCTCAGTGCAGCAGGGCCTAGCAAGTGTCCACATCATCATGCTTTCACCCCTTCCTCCTTAGTCAATCAAAGCCCTATTTTTAGCTGAGCATACTGCTGTCTGGAATAAAAGACTATTTTCTAGCCTCCCTTGCAGTTAGATAGAGTCATGTGACTACATCCTGACGTCAGAAGTAAAGGGAAATGTTGTGTATGACTTCTGGTAAATCTTATTAAAAGAGGGGCGCCTGGGTGGCTCAGTGGGTTAAGCCTCTGCCTTCGGCTTGGGTCATGATCTCAGGGTCCTGGGATTAAGCCCCGCATCAGGCTCTCTGCTCAGCGGGGAGCCTGCTTCCCCCTCTCTCTGCCTGCCTCTCTTCCTACTTGTGATCTCTCTCTGTGTGTGTCAAAGAAATAAATAAAATCTTAATAAATAAATAAATAAACAAACAAACAAAAGGTGTGTGTGTGGGGGGGACCCAGAACTATCAGAACTCATAAATGAATTTTGTAAATTCGCTGAATTCAAAATCAACGCACAGAAATCTGTTGCATTTCTATACACTACTAACAAAATAGAAGAAAGGAAAATTAAGAAAACAATCCCATCTATAATTGTAACAAAAAGAGTAAAATACCTAGGAATAAATTTAGCCAAAGAGGTGACAAACCTATACTCTGAAAACTATAAGACATTGATGAAAAAAATTGAAGATGACACAGATAAATGGAAAGGTATACCATGCTCATGGATTGGAAGAATTAATATTAGTAAAATATCCAAACTACCCAAAGGAATGTACAGATTCAATGTAGTCCTTATCAAAATACCAGTAGTATTTTTCACAGAACTAAAACAAAAAAATCCTTAAAAAATAACCCTAATAGCCAAAGCACTCTTGAGAAAGGATAAAGCTGGAGGTATCAAGAATCCCAGATTTCAAAGCTACAGAGCTATAATAATCTTACTACAAAGCTATAATAAACTTACTACAAAGCTATAATAATCAAAACAGTAACCACAAACATATAAAGACATGCGTATAAAGTTATTTGTTATAACAATGCTTATGACAAAGACTAAAAATAATTTTTTTTGTTTATTGGATAAAGTATGGTAGATCCATAATATGGAATAATATATAGCTATATAAAAGCTGAATTAGATCTGTATCTAATGACTAACTTTAAAAAACAGTGATCATATTTATGTGAGTAAAGCAAATTTCAGCAAAAATTTATCAAATATAACCTCCGTTTTATAAAAACTGAAGACGAAATCCCTGTATACATGTGTACATGTTTATATGAGCATGGAGAAAGATGAAGAAGGATCCCTAGGAGACCGTTAATATTAGTTATTTGGGGTGGGATGTATATTTATAGAGAAAATTAAAACATATGACAACATTAGCATATAAAACAGACCAGGATAAATAGAGCAAAAGTGTTCTAAAGTCCTTGTATTTTCTGGGAAGCAAGTACAAGTGCTAATTAATCATTGATTTTGATAAATCAAGGATGCATATTATTTATCTTTAGCATAACCTGTAATTGTAAAAGGGTATATAACTTCTGAGCTAATGGGGGGTGGGTAACAAAATTCTTACTCAACCCAAAAGTGGTCAATGAAGGAGAGGTAAGAAACATGGAACAGGAGGAACAGATAGGAAACAGCAAAATGATAGCTTAAGAGCAAATATATCAGACATTATAAAAAAATATAAATATAGTAAAGTCTCCAATTACTGTTAGATTAGATTAAAAAACACAACTGTCCATTGTTCACAGGAAGCACATCTAATAAACCAAGATACAGAAAGGTTGAAAGTAAAATATAGGCAAAAGTTATTCCCTGAAAGACTAACCAAAAGGAAGCTGGTGGTGCTATACTCATATCTTTTGATGTAAACTTTAAGGCAAAAAGAACTGCCAGAGATTAGTAGGGAATTTTGAAACTATAAAACATTCAATTCACTAAGAAGATAGAACAATTTCAAACTTGTATTCACCTAATAGTACAGCTGTAAGTATATGAAAAGCAAAACTTAAGAAGAAATAGAAAATTCCACCAGGAGGAGATTTTAGAACACAACTCCCAGATGCTGATTTTTTTAATCAGATAAAGATTTGAATAATATGATCAGTAAAATTGACCTAAAGGAAATGTATAATACACTGCACCCAATGACTGCAGAAAACAGACTCTTTGTAAGCATACCTTAAACGTTTACAAAATTATACATATGCTGGGCCAGAAAGCGAATTTTAAAACCTTTGAAAAGTGGAAATTATATATGGGATATTTATTCTATGATCATTACAATTACACTGAAATCAGCATAAAGAGATAACCAGAAAAACCCTAATATGTCTGGAAATTAAGAAATATACTTCTAAATAACCAATGAATTAGAAAAGAAATCGTAACAGACATTTTTTAATATTTTGAACTGAATCCTACAAAGTACTATGTATCAACAGCTGTGGGATATACCTACAGACATGCTTACAAAACTCTAACCACATGTATTAGAAAAGAAGAAAGACTGAAAAGCCAAAAGGTTAAGCTTTCACCTCAAAATGTTACCACCTCAAAATGTTAACCGAAGAATAACAAATTAAACTCAAAGAAAATAGAAGGAAGAAAATATTCGAGGGCAGAAATTAAATGAAATTTAGGAAATGAACACACACTAAAGAGTACTGAACAAGATAAATAGTTTTGTCTGGAAAAATGAAAGCAACTGGTAGACCCCAAGCAAGACCGACGGGAGAGAGAGAAAGGCACACATAATGAATGTCAGCAGTGAAAACAAGAATCTTACCATAGATTTCACAGATATTGAAAAGATGAGAAGAAAATATTGTGGAGAACTCCACACCAATACATTTTAAACATCAGATGAAATAGACAAATTTCTTGTAAAGTGTGGCTTACAGAAAATGACACAAGAAAATAGAAAAACTGAATATTCAAAAGACATAGTCAATCCATAATTTAAAATACTCCCACAAAGAAAACTACAGTTCTAGATAGCTTTACTGGCAAATTCTGCCAAACACCTAAGGAAGAAATAATTCCAGTCTTGTAAACTCTTCTAGGGAATAAGAGATATTAATCCCCTACTTATTTTGTGAAGCCAGTAAGACTTTGACAACAAAATTGAGCCAGAACATTTAGAGAGGAAAAAAAATTACAGGCCAGTCTCATGCATGAACATAAATGTAAAAATTCTAAACAAAATATTTCCCAGCTTATTTATGAATAGATCAGGTTGGGTTTATTCTACAAGTGCAAAGTTGGATCAACATTTGAAAATCAATCAATGCAATTTATTACGTTGACAGAATAAAAGATAAAAACTACCTCAATATAGAAAAATATTTTGATAAAAAGTAACATCCATTCATGATTCGTAGCAAACTAAGAATGGAAGGGAACTTCCTAAATATGAGAAGGGCATCTTGAAAAAAACCTATCGTAATCTTCATACGTAATGGTGAAATGATGAAACATTCCCCTTTGAAACCAAGAACAAAATAAGGATGTTTGCTATCACCAATGTTATCATTGGTCTAGTGCAGTAACATAAGAAAGGATTAAAAAGTAAGAAATACAACAGTCATGATTTGCATGTAATATATGATGCATAGAAACTCTAAAAGAGTTACAGATACATTCTGAGAATTAATGAATTTAGTAATGCATTAGAAACAAGGTCAATAAACTAGATTTGTAATTCTATATATCACAAAAAAACAAATACAATGAAATAAAATACCATTTTCGATAGCATAAAAATAAACCTAAGAATAAATCTAGTAAAATATGTTACAAAGTAAACCTCTAAATAGCATGAGAAATAGCAAAGATCAAAATAGAGGACTATACTATATTCGTGAATCGGAAGAGTCAATATTGTAAAGATGTCTACTGTACCCAAATTACCCTATAAAGTCACTGTAATCTCAACCAAAATCCCGACTTTTATTGCAGAGCTTGATAAGCTGATTCAAAACTGCATATGAAAGTACAAAATATTAAGAATAGCCAAGTCATTCTTGAATGAGAAGAACAAGATGGGAAACTTTTTCTATCTAACATCCAGAATTATTATAAAATGGACAGTGTTTAACAGTGTGGTGTAAGGACAAATTCATCAACGGAACAGAATAAAAAGCCCAGAAGCAAACCCAGACGTATATATACATGAGATTTATGACAAACGCAGCTCTGCAGAGAAGTAGGGAAATGATGGTCTTCAATAAATGGTGTTGGACAACATAACTATACATTCTTTTGAAGCAAGAATATATATTGTGTAATTCCACAGGAAGTGAAAAACATGAGATACATAAGAAAGGTAGAAGGAAGGAAAGAAAGAAGAAATCCTTCTAGATAACAGAGGTAAAGTTCTTCGAAAACAGTCGCAAAGGAAACAATTGCTAAATTTGACTCCATTAAAATTAAGAACTTTTGATCATCAGAAGACATTCAGAGAATGAAAGGACAGCCACAAGGTAAGAGAAGATATTTGCAACACAAATAACCACAAAAAACTCACAGTGATAATCTATTTTTTAAATTCTTTCAAATACTTAAGAGAGACGCAAACAACCAAAAAGAAAACTGGGCCAAGGCTTTGAAAAAGCACTTTACAAAAGAGATCTCCAATGGATAATAAACAAATGAAAAGGTGCTCAACCTGATTATTAATCAGGGAAATGCAAAATAAAACATAACACGATACCGCTAAACGCCCACAAGAATGGCTAAAATTAAGCAGTGATAATAACAAGTGTTGGAAAGGATTTAGAGCAATGGCCACTGCTGATTGGAGTGCAAATTGACACAATCACTTTGGAAAACTGTTTGGCATTATCTACTAAAGCAGCACACCCACACAGCATCTGACCCAAGTTCATCCCTAAGTATATACCCAAAAGAAATGTGTGCACCAAGAAATACAATTAGAATGTTCATAAGTGGCATCATTCACAAAAGCCAAAAATCAAAAGCAATCCAAATGACCATCAAACATGAAACAGAGAAATACATCTGGTATGTTTAGACAATGAATGAATGACATCCACATACTGCACCATGGATGAATCCCACGAATGTAATATTGAATAAAATAAACCAGCACAAAAAAGCACATACTTATAATCCCATTTATATAAGGTTCAAGAAACAGGTACAACTGACCTAGAGCTGAAGGTCACATGGAAGGAGGTATGAAGCATGCTTCCGGGGTTGCTAGAATGATCTATTTCTTTTCTTGACGTGAGGCATACTGCCGCTGAGATACAGATGTTTATTTTTCCCACTTTATGTATCTGTGTTACATCACAGAACATTTTAAATGTTTGTTGTAGATAATACTGCTGGCAGTATATTAAAATAACATATGCATAACGAGTTAGAACATATGCATAACGAATTAGAAAACATGGGGGAAAATCCTTGGTTTGATTAGGTTACATAATTATGAGCCATTTTAATCTTGGATACCTGTTGTTATTTTAGCATTATTTTAACATAATAAAGTAACTTCTAAGGAATATTCAGGAACAAGTAAAGATAAATCAATCCAAAATGAGCTGACACTGGGGAAATGTGCTAAAGAACACACAAGGGTATTTTTTAAGGTCTACTCAGAGAAACGAAAAAAAGAAAGCCAAGGTGAGGCCAGAGCTCAGGGACTTTGATGTCACGTAAACAGATGATGGAGAGTAAGCAGAACCACTCGGTTTTTATTTTGCTCCTGTCTTCATCCAGGAGAATAATCTTCAAATTGGAAAAGAAAGAACAGACATCACAAAGATGGAATCAAAGCCCAAGACGAAGGAAGAAACCCAAAACTTGCAGTTGTGATCACAGACCAGTCAACGTAGCTTGTGCATAATCAGAGGACTGGAGAGGAGGCAAAGAAATACAGTCCTGGTTTCATCTATGGAGGGTCTGTCTCGTCAATACCCCTTCCTGCCCAACACCCAGAGGAAGATATGAACAGGTTGTCTGTAGACCTTTCTGAAGGCAGGGGTGTTCACTCGGAGCCTCCAGTGAATCAGCCAGAACAAGTCCCACGAGATGGTTTCATTTCATACATTTATGACATCAGATTGAACATATCAGACATAGTTCATGTGGAGTGTAGACTGGGATTTTTATAAATTTGATATGGTTCAGAACTCTCTAGAAGAACAGGAAACCTGTTGCAAATGGGAACTTACCCTCATCTGGGGTCCTAAAATTTGGCTGGGAAGACACAGTATCAGTTAGAACAGGCAAGGTTGTGCTGCAGTAACAAGAAAACCCCAAATCTCAGCAGCTTCAGCAACAAGGCTCGTTTCTCATCTGTGCCACAAGTCCACGGCATATCAGCAGGACCCTCTGCCCTGCCCTCTCCTCTTCTGGGACCCAGGCTGAGGGGGGCTGCCGGGCCTGGAGCATCGCTGATCACTGCAGCAGGAGGAAAAAGCATGGTGAGCCATGTTTGGGCTCTAAAAGTTATCACCCTGGGTGATGGTACAGATCTCAAAGCAGGAAGCAGAATCCTCTTGTGTGCTGGGAGGATGAAGAGCCTGAAATACCTGGTGATTAGGACTCCTGACCTCCCCAGATGGTCTCCGGCCCTCTCGTGTGGCAACGCATGCCGATCCAAGCAAGGGGGACGAGAAGGGGTACCAGCAGCTGGGCAGGGATCCAGCCCTTTGGCACATGAAAGCCTACAGTGTCCCCTCCCCTCCCCTCCCAATTGTGGTTCTAGGAGTAGGAGCAAGTCAGAGGCACGGACCAGACTAGCCCGTAGCTGGGATATGGAGTGAGGGAAGCAGACGCCAGATGAAGGCAATATTTCCTGATCCCACTCACCCTCCATTCCTGCCCTCCCTTGTCTCCAGGGCCCCTGCTTCTCTTCGCTTCCGGTTATCCTCTTTCCCCGTCCTTTCGGATGTAAGGTTCTGAAATGATGTGTCTCTGTCTTTACTTAGTCTTGCCTTAATTAGCCTCTGTACCTCTAAAATAAACAAAAACAACCTAAAACTTCAAAAGTAGAAGGGTGTTGAAATATTTGCCAATATCACCATATGGAGTATTACCGCTTTTTACAATTACATTACAAATGAGCGTTTATTGACAACAAAATACGCCATGACATATCTTTAAGAAGTTGTGACGGGGCGCCTGGATGGCTCAGTTGGTTAAGCATCCAACTCGATTTTCAGCTCAGGTCTGATCTCAGAGTCGTGAGATCGAGCCCCGTGTAGGGCTCTGTGCTCAGCGCAGAATCTGCTTGGGATTCTCTCTCTCCTTCTCCTTCTGCCCTTCCTCCTGCTCTCTCTTGCTCTCTCTCTCTCAAATAAATACAATAAAAAATAAATTAATTAAATTTATTTTAATTAATTTATTATTTATTTAATACTAATTATTATTTATTTAAATAAAAAATAAATATCTCTCTCGAATAAATAAAAAAAAAAGTTGTGACACTATCCAACAGCCATCAAGATAAATCAACCTGACGAATACCTACAGAAGCCTGCAGCTAACATCATACTGAATGGCGAGAAACTCTAGGCTTTCCCTCTAAGACCGGGTTCAAGGCGAGGATGTCCCCTCTCCCCCCTCCTTAGCAACATTGTACAGGAAAGCCTTGCTCATGCAGTCAGACAAAAAAAGGAAACGGAAAGTATACAAACCGGGAAGGAAGAAATAAGAAGCAGGCGTGAGGTGGGACACAATGCGAGGCAGACAGGGAGCTCCCGGTGGTATTTGCAGCTGCACTCTGGACAGGCAAGGGTGTGCAGGATGAATCTGGTGCAGAAGTGAGAAGGCTGACAGACCAGTACCCGGAGAAGTGGGTCACTTCAAGGACGGTAGGCAACGAAATGCATTCACAGCCAAGGTGGCCCCGGTATTTCCCCTAGAGCTACTGATGACGCACTTCGTGTGTAAATTAGCGAGCGAGTTCACCCCTGGTTGTCCTCTGGCTGGCACGCCAGGAAGCTCCCGCTTTCACAGAGCCCTTCTGGCTGGACAGGCTAATCAACTTTATTGCTGGCTTTTTAAGTCAAAGTCTAGTAAAGATACTGGAGGTATAAAGCACTTCCAAGTATGATGAATGCATGGATCTGAGCATTTCTTAGATATGACCCTTCTGTCTCGCCATTACCCCTAACTTCCATTCACTCCTCTAGCAAAGCCACACATTGTGGATTAACAGCACGGACTGCTGGGGTTCAAATCCAGACTCAGAGTCACCATGTGGGACCTTGAATGAGCTACGGGGGCCTTTCTGGCCTCAGTTTCCCTAACTGTAAAATACTATTTCAGAGACTTGTGTTGAGATTTAAATTAAGTTCAGTATCAAGGACTTAGAACAGAGCCCGGTGTGGAGAAAGCAGGCAGGAAATAGGACACATTGTTTTTGTTATTATAATTACGGTCCAATAGCATTACAATGTCAGCGAAGAGTTTGCAAGTCAGTCAGGGTATCTTTGTAGGCAAATAGAAAAAGATGAGACTGTCTAATAGTAAAATCGTAGGAAGTGAAGGGAGACCAGACGTCCGCAAAGAGAGATTCAGAAATTAGTGTCACCTCCAGTGATGAAGGGTCTAGTGTCATCCTTTGGAGCTAGTATTTGGCGGTGTGTCCTTAAGGACTCAATTCAGAACACAAATAATGTGATGCTTCAGAGCAACAGGGAGAGAAAAAAAAAACATTCGGTTTTGTTAACATTTGGGGGGAGAAAAGTTAAAGTTAGGACCTCGCCATAGCGTCATATTCCAAAATGCATTCCTAACAGATTGAGTTAAACGTGAACCATGAATAAAGGGCTAGAAGAGAAAAAAGGTATGGAGACCATTTTAAGCAGTGCGAGATGTTCTCGATCCCACTTCCACTCCGTGAACCATTGGGGGCATGGGGCCAGGGGTGGGAAGATCAGGGACAACTGTTTGCCCCCCTCTTCGCTGCTCTCAGACCCTGAGTGACTGGCATTGAGCCAGCATCCTGTCGAGCTAAGTGTGACTCCTGCATTAAAAAATTTTTTTTAATTTTTATTTGTTTATTTGTCAGAGAGAGAGAGAGGAAACACAAGCAGAGGGAGAAGCAGGCTCCCCACTGTGGAGGGAGCCTGATGTGGGACTCGATCCCAGGACTGGATTTGGATTTGAACCCCAGCAGTCCGTGCTTTTTTTTTTTTTTAAACATCTTCATTTTATTTTTTTCATTGAGGGAATGGCTTTCTAAGCTTGATATCAGAGAAAGTAAATGCAAAGAAGCATACTGATAGGTTTCTCTATGTAAAAATATAAATTTTTCTGAGCCGGAATCACAAAACAGAAACGGAAGTATCTAACAATAAGGTCTATAAAATAAAGTCTTACATGTCCACACAGTGGAGCCCTTCCAGCCATTCAAAATGCTGGTGTAAATCAAAACGGGCTGTCCATGAAGACCGTGGCATATCCGCAAGTGAAAAGAACCGCTTCTAAAATGTTGACCCAATGTTTGTTTAAAGATGTATAGAAAAAACAAGATTTTTTTCCCCCAGGGTCACCTATCAGTAGTTCAGTCATTAAAACAATAATTATCAGAACCTGAGAGAGTACAGAGGTCCTGCCCAATGTTCCAGACATCTATCCAAATTCTATTTTGCCTCATGACTGCATTTTTGCTTTCCATTATTACTATTTAAGAATGTGTTTCCTACCCTAGATGATGACCATTCCTGGAAAGCAAGGACAAATGATGAGGTTCGAGGACTTAAACCTGAGAACTTTCGCACTGTTTACACTTAGCGAGGACCCCCAGGGAGGAAATGAGGTCTGAAGGATTCCAGAAAGCATCCTCCTGGGGCAGGGCAGCTCAGGGGAGCAGGTGGGGGTGGGGTGGAAGTGGGGGGTGGGTGGGGATGTCCTTCCTCCATCCCCTCGCCTCTTCCTTGCACCCCCTCCTGATCACCTGACATCCTGGAACCAGGACTAACGGGCTGTGATGGCCAAGGCCCACTCAGGGAGGGGTTGGCTAGGAAGGAATGCCGAACCTTCCTATCATTCTTTCAGAGATGGGCTAATCACAGGGTGGGTGGGCCACTGGGACTCTGAGAGAGCAAGCGAGCCTCTATCAAGACTCTGGGCGCTTCCGCATTAAGAAACACAGAAAATGTCCAAAGAGACCTATTTCCCATCTTCCCTCCCTCCCTCTACCCTTGCCCACAGCTATACCCAGCATGGCCTGCCCCTCCCAGTCATCCCAGAGTCTTCCCAAGTTTTTCAAGGCCACTGGCTGTGTTTGCCTCCTGAAGAAATCAGCACAGTCATTGCCCCATTTTTCCCGGAGGCTTGGGAGAGGCTGTCTTAAAGGCCATGGAAAGGATGTGGACTCTGCAGTCTGGTTTGACCAGATTCACTTCTAGTGACTTAACTAACCTCCCTGAGCCTCAGGGTCCAGATCGGCAAAATGGTGGGAAACGCCAAACCTCCCTGACGAAGGGCTGGAGGCTCTATCCATCTCCCACCAGGGCTTCTCAGCCAGAACGCTGTTGGCAGTTAAGGTAGGCTGTGTCCTTGTTGCGAAGGACCATCCTGGGCGCTATGGGATATTGAACATCCCTGGCCCCAGCCCCTTAGAGCCCCCCACTGCCCCAGTCACTGGGACAGCCCGGATGCCCCAGGCATTTCAAAGCATCCCCTAAGCGAGCACTCCGCTAGGGAGACGCCAAACTCCTTAAAGGCAAAGACCAAAGTCCAACAGGGGCTCAGTAAGACTTTGCTATTTGCATGGACTTTTCTTTTTAATTAAAAAAAAATCATCTCTGGGGCGGCTAGGCACTCACAATATGGCGCCCATGGGTACCGGCCAGGCCGCTGCCAGGCTGAGGAGACAGGCCCAGACAGACAGCCACCGCCTCATGAGTTCTGGAGCTCAGCTCAGCAGGACCCGGCCAGCAGAGCCCCGAGGCAGGTCGAGGTGCGAGGAAAGGGGTACTACGGCCCAGGGCGACACCACTGAAACTTCAGGGCAGAACAACAGGACACCTGCAGTCAGACAGGCCTGACTCCAGGCCGGAACTGCCTGCCCTCTCCTGCCCCCTGGCCCACGCGCCCCCGGCTCCTTGGCTCTGCCCAGAGAGGGCTGGTGGGCACGTCCGCCCCTTTGGGCCCCTTCGGGGCAAGCCAGCTTCTAAGAATGCCCTCCGCATGGGCCCCTAGGCCCTGACACCTCATCCCTCTGAGCTGGTTTCCTCAGCTGTGAACAGCACTCCCCTCCGTCCCCCGAAATCGCACAGCACACCCAGAGACCCAAGGGGGGCCGCATCCCCATGTTCACTCCCCGCTCTCCTACCCTCAGCCAGCAGGTGCCTCGGGAAACCCCGGCTCCCAAGTCCCGGCGGCGGGACTTTCCAGCCACGGGACTCCGGGTGGGTCATTTCACCTCTTCCAGCCTCCGTTTAATTACCAAAGAAACAGAATAACCACTGCTGACCTTCCCACCTCCCAGGAGCTGCTGTGACCATCCGATGAGCTAATGGCTGGGAATATTTTTGCCAAGTCCCTGCAGCCAGCGCGCCCGCCCCTCTCTGTGCACCGCGCCCCGCTGGCCCGGAACCCTAATGGGACGGTCCGGGCAGTGAGCAACGCGTCCCCCTCCATTCCTGGTCCCTCTGGGGAGACAGCTCATTGGCTTCCAGGGACCCTCGGGGAGTTTGCAATCGCACATGTATTCAATAATCGAAATTTCCTTCAACATGCGGCTTTTTTCCCTCAGCTGTGCACAAGTTCGGGTTTTGTTTTGTTTTGTTTTCTTTTTTCTCTCACTTTGTCATTTTGGTCATTTTTCTCCCTTTCGTGTGTGTTTTCTGTTCCTGAGGAGAGGAGACCCCCCCCCCCCACTCGGCGCGGCCCAGCAAGAACCTGCCTTAGACACTTCATCTTTCCCCCACCTCGTCCCCTTCGCCCCCCGCAAGGCTTGAGGGCAAGACCCAGTGCTGTGCAAACAAGCGGATGGCTTTGGGCCACCACAGCGCAGGCCCCTGGCCAGGTAGGCTGGAGACCTCGGGCCTCACAGGAGCCAAGGTCATTGGCAGGGGAGGGTCCACACCGCTACAACCAGGAAAGAGGATTTTTTTTCCCCAATTCACTTAATTAGTAACAAATCCCTAAGGCGATTGGGTAACACACCTCGGAAAACAGAGACCAGCCCAGCCGACCTGGTGGCCCAAAAATCCCGCCAATCTTTGAGCTCCTTCTTGCCCAGAGGCCGTGGGTGGGGACTCCCCCCCTCTCCCCCCCATAAAAGCCACTCCCTCTAGAGGGGGATTTAAAACCAGAAGTATCTGTGCCTCCCGCCCTCCGCAGGAGAGGCTGCACCCAAAACCAGGGCGGCTTTTTTATTTTATTTTTTTTTTTATAAATGCTTTTTTTTTTTAAGATTCCATTTATTTATGAGCCAGAGAGCACGCATGCGTGCCCGCGCGCACACAGAGGGCAGGGCCGTGGAACAGAGGGAGAGAAACAAGCAGTCTCTGCACTGAGCACCCAACCCTACACCGGCTCGATCTCAGGACCCTGAGATCACCACCTGCGCCAAAACCAAGAGTCGGATGCTTAACCGACGGAGCCACCCAGGTGCCACCAAAGCCGGGACAGCTTTAACTGCTGTGGCTTCACCCTACTGTGCTGTCCTGAGCACTCCCTATGCCCCAGGAGCTGAACCCCAAAGGCCGCCCGGAGATCTCCTCTTCCAGGAAGTCTGTCTGACCCACACCCTGCCTGATCCCCAGTGGCTGGTGGGTACTTCGTCCCCAGACATCCCACGAGCCCACGCTCTGTTGTCTGCAGACTTGCTACACTTCCAAATAAGTTTCTGGGCTCTGTCTCATCTGCGCTGCTAGAACTGTGACCTCCTACAAGGCAGGTAGTTCTGCTCCTTGTTGTAGACCTACCATACCAGTACGCAGCTGTCCCCGGAGTGAATGAGCCAAGAGTCAGGTTTTATCTCTCACCTCCTCTACTTAGCCACCACCTTCTGGCTGTGCCGGGGCGTAAGGTTCCTTTAAGAACAAGATTCCCACCTCCCCTCCACCATTTTACGGCACTGACGGATGCATTTCCAGTATCTAGCATGGACTTGGCACATAGCAGGTGCTCAAATATTTAAATGTTTGTGGGATTGAGGCACTACACTCAGATTTGTGAAGAAAATGTCACTCTTTTGTCTATAACTGATGTGCATTTCTTAGAAGCTCTCGAGGGAGCCAGGCCAGCTCAGACTTACCAGTGAAAGATATTCCATTCTACAGGCTTCAATGCTGGACCCAGAGCCACTGCCTTGATGTTCCCAGGGTCCCCAAACCTCCTTGCTTATTCTTATCTCAAAGAAAGGACCCTGTATTCTTTTTTTTTTTTAATATTTTATTTATTTATTTGACAGAGAGAAATCACAAGTAGGCAGAGAGGCAGGCAGAGGAAGAGGGGGAAGCAGGGTCCCTGCTGAGCAGAGAGCTCGATGCGGGGCTCGATCTCAGGACCCTGAGATCATGACCTGAGCCAAAGGCAGAGGCTCAACCCACTGAGCCACCCAGGTGCCCCTAGGACCCTGTATTCTTAACAAAATCTCTTGGGACCAGAAGGGGTAATATTCAGTCTTGTTACTTCCTCTGCATTGTATCTGCCCTCTGCCCCGGAGCAGTGAGCCCCAGAGTCTCTCTGCCAGAGGAATCGAGAAAAATGTGCTCTCTCCAATGTCTTCTTTTAAGCTTACTGTCTTGCTATAGGCTCAAGGAAAAAATCAAACTTGACAATATTACACAGTGACTGTTGTTCTAGCAGATATCACTGTCCCGAGACAGGGACATCCTCAATGGGTGAGAAGCCTTACCACCACAAGACATACAGGTGTGGAAATACACATGGAAAAATTCTGTGTATTAAAAAGATAGAGATATATATTAGTCAGTCCTCATCACTCACAGATTCCGTATTTTCAAACTCGCCCACGAGCTAAAATTTGTTTAGAATCCCCAAATCGATGCTCATTATCAGTTTCTCACGGATACGTCAAGAGAGGCAAAAATTTTGAACGCCCCCAACACGCACACTCCCAGCTGAAGTTGAACGAGGGGATGCCTTCTCTCACCTCCTGCACTGTAAACAGGTGTCCTCTGCATGCTCTATTTAGTGACCTGTTTTGGGGCCATTTCGCTATTTAAAGTGGTCCCAGTTATGGCGCTACTGGCTGTGAGTTCAATGTCAGAGAATCAACAATATACATCCTATAAGGTGTCTTCCACACGCCGGTATGCATTGGTCTCTTAACACAAATGTTGCTGGCGGAGGCTTATAGGAACTTAAGCTTGAATTTCCCATAAAAGCAACAGTTCGTGTTCATTAACCCCATGTGTATTGTAACTTCACAGGACGTAGATACCATGAATAACGAGAATTTTTTAAAGCCCCCAAATACATATTCTACGTCTAGGAGGAATTTGTTAGGATTTGGGCCGCCCAGCATCTGAATCCCTTTCTTTTTTTTATTTTATTTTTTTTAAATTTTTTATTTTTTTTTTAATTTATTTATTCGTCAGAGAGAGAGAGCACAAGCAGGCAGAGAGAGCACAAGCAGGCAGAGTGGCAGGCAGAGGCAGAGGGAGAAGCAGGCTCCCTGCCGAGCAAGGAGCCCGATATGGGACTCGATCCCAGGACCCTGGGATCATGACCTGAGCCGAAGGCAGCCGCTTAACCAACTGAGCCACCCAGGCGTCCCCCTTTCTTTTTTTTAAAGATTTTATTTATTTATTT
>CM052891.1:35447060-35468633 GCA_028534135.1 Potos flavus | reverse complement strand
GGGAGCGGGCAATTCTACAAACGCAAAGAGGTGCCTCCAGCGATGCTCGCTGCCGGGTTCCTGGTGATCGGGCGCCGCTGGGACCAGCCTACCTGCCCCTGGGTAAAGGGAGCATTAAGTGGACTAGCATAGCCTCACCTGTTCCATAGACCTGTTTGCAGTATTAAAAAGAATGAGGACAGTATGATCCTCAAAAACTAAAAAAAAAAAAAGGAGCTACCGTAATCCAGCAATTCCACTTCTGGGTATTTATCAGAAGGAAACAAAAAACACTGACCCAAAGAGCCATCTGCACCTCCACGGCCACCGCTGCGTTATTTACAAGAGCCAAGACACGCAAGCAACCTAACTGCTCAGCCACGGATGGATGGAGAAAGAAAATGCGGTGTCTGTACACAGTGGAAGAGGATTTGGCCATAAAAAAGGAAGGAAATCTTGGCCATCGTGACAACATGGTTGGAACTTGGGGGCTTTATGCCAAGCGGAAAAAGAAGACAGAGAAAGACAATACCATATGATCTCACGTGTATGGAGAATCCAAAAACAAACTCACTCCTAGATACATACAGAGAACAGATTGGTGGTTGCGGGAGGCAGGGTGGGGGAGGGGCGGTCAAAATGGGTAAAGGGGATCAAAAGGTACAAACTTCCGGCTATAAAACAAATAAGTCGTGGGGATGTAATGTACAGCATGGCAACTAGAGTTAATAATACTCTATTGCATATTGGAACGTTGCTAAGAGAGTAGATCTGAATAGTCTCATCATACACACGAAATTCATGTATTAAGTAATTCAAGTAAATGTATTAAGTAGTTAAAATAAATGACTTTTCGTCTAGAAAAGAAAGCAGGTGTGGTCTCCTGCCAGCTAAGATGTCCTTCTGAGACAGAGGGATGCCTGGGTGGCTTAGTCAGCTGAGCATCTGCCTTTGGATCAGGTCATGATCCCGGGGTCCTGGGATCGAGCCCCGCATCAGGCTCCCTGCTCAGTGGGGTGACTGCTTCTCCCTTTACCCCTCCCTCTGCTTATGTGAGCACTCTCTCTCTCTCTGACAAATAAATAAATAAAATCTTTGAAAAAAAAAACGTATTCCAAGACAGAAATGAGGTGGGGTTGACATTCCCTGTGAACTTGGGGGAGGAGCCTGAGGAGGGCTGTCGAAGAGCTGACTCATATTCTGTCCTGGGTCCTAGGGCTGAACACAGGTCCCCAAGCACTGGGCCCTCTCCTATTCACCGGGTTCCAGCACACGGGGGCTGCTTAGCTCTTCTCCCCCACCTGGGGAGAATGGCCCTGATGAAGGCCAACTGAGCTGCTCCGAGTCCCCTCGTGCGGTGAATTCCTACAAGATAGGACACAGACGGTGCCTTATCCATTCTCTGCTGGAGCCAGCTTGACCTGCACCCGTTAGCGCTGTACTCCTAGAGCAGCGTGGAGGAAGGGGGCCTTGGAAGAAGAGAACGGAGGATCAATGTGGTAATCCTACTTGGCAGCCTTGCATTTTGAGCTCAGCAAGAGATGGAAGCTCTCGGGAGAGACCATCACTTGGAGTCGTTTTACCAATTAAAGAGAAGAAACCCACAGGGGCGGGCAGGGAGGGGGAAGAACTGCAAGGTGTTGGGAGTGCCAAGACTGGGAAACAAACAGCTGACGCTGATTCCAGTGTCCACGGGAGGCCGGGTGGGGTGGGGCCCCAAGGCCAGGCTCCGCGTGTGATGAGGAAACTGGGTGCCGCAGGGGCACTCGGGACAGAAATAGAAAATTCTCTCCCTGAGACTTCCGGTGTGTAGCAATGACATTCTAAGTTTTCGGATCATCATTAAAACATGATAGTAAGGAACCGACAGACCCCAACAGGAAAATCACCAGGAATCCCAATAGAAAAGAAAGCATCAGTGCTAGCCGAGGGTCTCTGCCAAGCCATGGTAACTGTGGTTTCCACGTCGACACGTGCATGGGCGCCGGGGCCCGGGAGATAAAGCCTAGGGCCCACCTAGGTGGGAGACCTCATAGGTCTCCCCACATCAAGCTGGGGCCCCGCAGAAAGGATGAACAAGAAAAATATTCTGCCGCCTGACACCTTGGCATGGGGGAGAGGTAACGCGGGGAAATTCCCCTCAAGATTCATAACCGCAGGCAGGCCCACACGCGGGTTTGCGGCCTAAACTCATGCGCCTGTAAGATTAAAACACACACAAAAGCAACCTGAAGCAGAGACTTGGCTTCAAGCGTCCCGGTTTGGTACCACCTTCTCTCCCTGTAGAGCTAATCCTCTCAAGTCAGGCCTCAGAGAATTACCACAGGTAAAATTCTCAGGAAAACGAGCCACCTAGAGGAAACACAAACATGCACGCGCACACACACGCACACACGAGGAAAATGAGCCACGTGCACGTCCCGCGAGAGGGAGCAAGGCCCTGCTGACACCTTGATTTCAGATGTCAGGCCTCCAAAACTGAGAGAGAATAAATTTCTGTTGTTTTAAGCCCCCAGGTCTGTGGTGATTGGTTATGGCAGACTTGGGAAACTGAGGCAGGGGCAGAGGTAATATCCTAAGGAATAGTGACAGGGACATTTCCTCAACTGCTGTATTTCATCAATACTCAGATCCAGTGATCCCAGCTAATCCCAAGCACAGAAGTTAAGAGGGAATCCATACCTAGACACGCTGAGTGAAACTTCAGAACACCGAAGACCAAAGGAAGATTTTAAAATTGGCCAAAGAGACATATCACTGGAGAGCTGGTTTCTCAACGGCCACAGCGGAAGCCGGGGGACGGCGGCACACTACCTCCCTTGTGCCGAGAGACAGTAACGGCCCATCTAGAATGCTTCTATCCTTCCAGAGGGAGAGTAAAAGAGCATTCTTAGCAGATACAATTACTCCCCGCAGACTCTCATTAAAGGAAATTCTGTGATCTGTATCAACAAAAGGAAACTGATCCTGATAGGAAGTTGTGAGAAAAGGGTGAAGAGCTTATAAAGGGGTAAATATGGGATAATTCGAAATGAACAGGTCTGTACAAAACAGTCTTTAAAATGTTCCAGAAGGGGCGCCTGAGTGCCTCAGTTGGTTTAGCATCTGCCTTCTGCTCAGGTCATGATCTCAGGGTCCCAGGATCGAGCCCTGCATTGGGCTCTCTGCTCAGCGGGGAGCCTGCTTCTCCCTCTGACCTTCTCCCCTCTCATGCTCTCTCTCACTCTCTCTCTCAAATAAATAAATAAAATCTTAAAAAAAAAGAAAAAAAAGAGAGTTGAACACTTAACCTACTGAGCCACCTGGCACTTCTTTTTTATTTTTAAATAATCTCTACACCCAACATGAGGTTTGAACCCACAACTCTGAGGTCAAGAGTTGCATGCTCTACCGACTGAGCCAGCCAGGTGCCCCCCCCCAATTAAATTTTCTACTTAATGATTTGTTTTGCTGGCTAGACTCTTACTGTTACATCAGATTGAACACACACACAAATAATATAGAATTAAAATACATGGCAATAATAGCATCTACACTGGGAGGAGGTTAATGGAGTCAAACTGACTTAACGATCTTGTATTATTTGGGGGGAAGGGAAAGCTTTTGATTAACTTTTGATTTTGATAGGTTAAGAATGCATGGGGGCCTTTGGCTCAAGTCATGATCCAGGATCCTGGGATCGAGTCCTGCATTGGGCTCCCTGCTCAGCAGGGAGCTTGCTTCTTCCTCTCCCTCTGCTCCCACCCCTGCTGCTCATGCTCTCTTTCTCTCTCTCAAATAAATAAATAAAATCTTTTTTTTTTTTTTTAAAAGAATGCATGTTGTACCTTCTGGGGTAATCACTAGAATAATGGAAAAAGATATTTTTAAAAAATGGAATTAAGTGGGACACCTGGGTGGCTCAGTCGGTTAAATGTCTGCCTTCAGCTCAGGTCATGATCCCAGGGTCCTGGGATCGAGTCTCGCACAGGGCTCCCTGCTCAGCGGGGAGCCTGCTTCTCCCTTTACCTGCTGCTCCCCGTTTGTGCACACTCTCTCTGACAAATAAAAAAATAAAATCTTTCTTTAAAATAAGAAAAATAATGATATACACAGTAGAAAATAAATTTTTAAAAAAATTTTAAATGGAATTAAGTTTCTTATATATACAATTATTTCCCAAAAGGCAAAAAAGGAGAGAAAAAGCAATATGGAACAGGCAGGACAACTAGAAGGCAAAAGTAAGGTGGTAAATTTAAACCCAAAGATATGTATTATACTAAGTATGCAATTACTCTAATCAAAAAATAATCAACATTAATTAAAAATATGAACCCAACTATGTGTTTACAGAAGACATATAATACATGAAAGGATGAATGTAGAGAATGAGAAAGGTAAACATGCAAACAGTAACCAAAAGAAAGTTTATGTATATTGTGTTCATTACTATAGTCATTTTATTAACATCAGACAAAACAGACATTAAGTCAAAAGACACTACAAAAGACAAAGGAGGGCCACTTCATAATGGTAAAGGGTTAAAGTCACCTAAAAAATAGAACTATTATAAATTTTGTGCAAAAACAAAGAAAAAGACATAAAAGGATTGGAAAGGAAAATCCGAAACTGTCATAACTTGAAGATAATATAAATAGTGCACACAAAGTCTAGAAGGATCTACGGATAAATTATCAACAGGAAAGTTTGATAATATTGCTAAATACAAGATCAATACACATAAAGTCATTCACGCATCTTCACACCAGCCACCGAAAGTATAGGTGAATGTTTTTTAAAACATACTATTTATGGGGGACGCCTGAGTGGCTCAGGTGGTTAAACATCTGACTCTTGATTTTGGCTCAGGTCTGGATCTCAGGGTTCTGAGATCGAACCCTGCATCCGGCTCTACACTAGGCATGGAGGCTGCTTAAGATTCTCCTCTCTCCCTCTCCCTCTCCCTCTGCCCCTCCCAGACCCCCGCTTGCATGCACGTGCTCTCTCTCTCTAAAAAAAACCAAACAAACCACGATTTACAATAGCGTCCAAGAAATAGCAAATTACCGAAAACAACAAAAGGTATGCAGTCTCTTTGTGGCATAATTATAAATCTGCATTAAGAGACATTTTCAAAAAAGACTTCATTAAAAGCAGAATTACCTCAGGTTTGTTTGATCCATACGTCGCATCACAAAAAAAAGTTAATGCAAGGTGGATCACGGACCTGAATGGAAATCCTAAAACTACAAGACTGAAACCTAGAAGAAAGCCTTTGCAACCTTGGGTCAGGAAAAGATCTCTTAGCTATGACAACAAAAGCACAATCCGCAAAAGAACAAATCGATAAAAGGGACTTCATCCACATTAAAACTTTTGCTCTTCAAAAGATACTCTTAAGAGAATGAAAAGACAAACCATGGCCTGGGGGGAAAGACATTTGCAAAGCAAAAATCTGATAAAGGAGTTGTGTCCAGAATATAAAGATTTCCCAAAACTCAATAATAAGAAAAGAACCCATTAAATGAGCAAAAGATTTGAACAGACACTTCCCCAAAGAAGATACACAGATGGGAAATAAGCAAAGAAAGAGTAGCTCAGCATTGTGGAAAGGAGGGTGGGAAGAGCTGGGGAGGAAGGAGTACCCCTAAGAAGGAAGAGATCTTTGGGGCTGATGGATTTGTACAATATCTCGGTTGTAGCGGTTTCATGGGTATATACAGGTATCAAAACTGACCTAATTATACACTTCAACTATGTGCAACTTATTGCATTGTCAATCAATCCTACTTCAATAAAGCTCTATTTTAAAAGACTTATAAAAGCAGAAATATACCATGTTGGTGGGCTGGCAAACTCAACAGTCTCCCCAATTTGAGTTATTATTCAATGCAATTCCAATTAAAAAAAAAAAAAATCCCAGCTGTTTTTTCTTTCATGGACTTTGATGAGCTAACTCTAAACTTTATATGGAAATGCAATGGACCAAGAATAATCAAGACCCTCCTAAAATTTTTCCCACAACATGGAAGAATTTGGTTGACAAAATATAAAGATTATCATAAATCTATAGTAATTAAAACAGTATGGTATTGGCTCAGGGATAGAAACTAATGGAAAAGAAGAGAGAGTCCAGAAATAGGCTCGTGCTTATATGGACACCTGAGATGGGCTGCAGAGTAGGAGAAAAAGGGCAGCCCTTGCAATAGATGTCTAGGACAGCTGGGCATTTTTTTGTGAGGGCAGGAGGGTGAAAACTGGATCCCTATCTCACACCATACAAAAAAGTCTATTCCAGGTGGAGTAAAAACCTAAAGGTCAGAGACAACGATTGAAGAAGACAAAATAGGACAATATCTTTGAGATGTCAATGTAGAGAAAAAAAATTCTTAAACACACTCACAAAAAGGACAAATCCTAAAGGAAAATATTCATAATCTTAACTACTTTAAACTTAAGGACTTGTTTCTTCCAAAGGAAAAAGTTCACAGAGTGAGAGAAGATATTTGCAACACATAGAACTAGCCCAAAAACTGGTATCAAAACTGTGTAAGTAACAATGTTTGCCAGGGGCTGAGGAGAGCAGAGACTGGGGAATTATTGTTATAATTATTGTTTTAATAAAGATTCAGGGGCGCCTGGGTGGCTCAGTGGGTTAAAGCCTCTGCCTTTGGCTCAGGTCATGGTCTCAGGGCCCTGGGATCGAGCCCCACATCGGGCTCTCTGCTCAGCGGGGAGCCTGCTTCCCCCTCTGTCTCTGCCTGCCTCTCTGCCTGCTTGTGATCTCTCTCTCTCTGTCAAATAAATAAAATTTAAAAAAAAACAAAAACAGGTATAAAGATTCAGATTTACAAGACTGAAAAGAGTTACAGGGATGGGTGGTGATGCTGACTGCACATCAGTGTGATTGTATTTAATACCACTGAACTTCAAAATGGTTAAGAAAATAAATTTTAGGCAATGTGCATTTTAACACAATAAAAACAATAGAAAAAAAGATTACCATAAAAAAGCTATATAAATAACAGACAGCCCCATAGAAATTGGCAAAAAAAATTTTTCTAGGCATTTCACAAAAGAAGAAATCCAAATGGCTAATCACATAGGAAGAGGTGCTCAATTTCATTAATAATCAGGAACATGCAAGTTGAAACCACAAAGAGATTACTGCATACATATTATCGGGACAATCAAATTGGGAGACTACTAAGTGTTTAGTGAGACTGGGGGGCCACAGGAACTCTCAGATATTGTTTCTAAAACATGTAAGTTGGTACAACCACTTTGTTGAACAATTTGGGATTTTCTTTTCTTTCTTTCTTTTTTTAAGATTTTATTGATTTATTTGACAGAGGGGAGAGAGATCACAAGTAGGCAGAGAGGCAGGCAGAGAGAGAGGGGGAAGCAGGCTCCCTGCTGAGCAGAGAGCCCGATGAGGGGCTCGATCCCAGGACCCTGAGATCATGACCTGAGCCAAAGGCAGAGGCTTAACCCACTGAGCCACCCAGGCGCCCCCAGTTTGGCATTTTCTGATCAAGTTGAATAAAAACGTATCTAGAGAAACTCATGTGTATCTGTACCAAGAGTCAAGAACAATTCTTTGTCCACAGCAGGTTTCTTGTTAAACTAGAATGTAACACACAGCTCTAATCTCCATACAACAGATTGGATAAAGGAAGGGTAGTGTATTCACAGAAGGAGTACTACACAGCAATGAAAATGAACGAACCACAGCACGGATGAAGCTTACAAATATGATGTTGTGCAATGAATACAAAAGGAAACGTTTAGTGTAACTCACTTTCTTCAAAAATGTATATGTCAAAAATATGCAAAATATATCGACATTGTTTACAGACCAATACGGTAAGTGTTAAAATCAAATGACAAGCAGGAGAAATATCTTGAAAGTCAGGAGAGTAGTTAGTTCTGGGAGAAGGGAGGGGATTGTCGATGGGGAAGGTATACGTGGGGGATTCTTACAGCGCTGGCAATATTCTATGTGTTCGAGTCCAATGAGCCCCTTCCGCGAGGAGGGAACGGAAATCTTTCCATTTAGTCTGATTGGTCCAAGCTAAGTCACGTGTGTAGCCCTGACTAGTGAATTCCTGGCGCTGATTGGCTTATGTCTGGAGTTCTGAACCAATCCCTGGCAAGAGAGATGAGATTTCTTAATCAGGTCCACTGCTAAAGGTGAGGTGGGATCAGCTTTTCCCAAGGCACCCAGACCACCTGAGGAAGGGTTAGATAGCTAAATAAAATAAAAAATGGTTCTTTTAAGACAGAAGAAGGAGGAAATGAATTCCGAAAAGGTACCCTGACATGTTCTGCATCTCTCCGTCGTTTGTGCTACTGTGATTAAGCACTCCCAGATGCCATTCCTGACTCCACCAGCACCGGACTCCAGACCCCTCTTCCAGCAGCCCTGCATTAGAAATTTCTAAATCTCACTGGCAGAACAAAGGGTTTCTGTGTCACTCTTGGGGTTCAAGGATCCAGGGAAGAGCATAAGAGTTGTGTCTAGGTCATCGACACTCCCTATCTGCCATCTTTCCCGTTGGTTCTCTCCTGAGAGGGTGCCCACTTCCCATCTGTTCTGAAATTCTTCTAACATAGGAGAGGCACTTGCTCTTATGCTGGGTAGATGGCCTTTGATGGATACTCTCTGATGGACAAATCGTGTCCGGATCCATGCCTCCCATTACCCCTCCAGCCACCCTGTATGGCAGATAGGGCTGTTACTATTTCCATTGGCAGATGGGGAAACCGAGTCTCAAAGAATTTAATTGCCTTGCTCAAGTTCACACAGCTAGTAAGTGGCAGAAGTGGGGTTTGCCTCTATCTCTTTGACTCTGAGGCTGGATCTCTTCCCACAGTCTCAGACTGTCCCCTATTAATGAGCTTCCGGTCATTAATGACAGGAGTAGGTCTGATTGGGAAAGCAAATGGCTTCCCAAGAAATGGAGCAGAAACGGAAGGCTGGGGCAAATTCTACCCAGGACCTTGCTGGAAATCTCAATCCTCCCAAGGCTGGTCACACTGGAGTTAGAGGACTATTTTGGTTTTGTCCCTGGCAGTGTCTAAGTCTCAACCCACTCCTGCCACCCCACCCCTGCCCATAACTAATGTCCAGATTAAGACTGGGAGGGATGATATTCCCTCCACAGAATATCAGAATGAGATTGGAATGAGGATTCCCTGGTAGGATCAGAATGAAAGAATCTTTCTTCAGCTCAACTCCCTAGCCAACACAGATATTCTCTTGTACCATGAGCCCCTGACTGGACACTTCCAGGGGCAGCAAGCCTACCTCCTCCACCAGGCAGACCCCCTGACTTTCATTGAGTCAAGAGTCCTCCCCATGTAATGACCACCCCCTGGTCCAGTTCTAACTTCCTGCAACAGCATGAGGTAAGTGTGTTCATGACACTCCTTCAGGGAGAATAAGGGGCATAGGGGAAAGAAAGAAAAAGAGAGGAAAGGAGAGATAAAAGGGTAAGTACAAGCCAAAGAAAAAAAGAGATATTTTTCCCCCAAGCTACATATTCCCAGTCCTGCTGTCCAGCACACCACTACCAGAAAGCTCCTCCCTGACTAGAATCAAACTTACACGGGGTGGGGGGGAGTACATGGGCTTGCATATGACAAACACACACACATAAATAAACGTATTCACAAACACTCGAGTGCCTCTGTCACTCAGGATCTGGCCCTCAGCCCTGGCACAGTACAGCCCCGACCCCAAATATCTGCCCTCAAACGGACACCTTCCAGGCCCCAGGAAATGCTTCAACACTGCTATCGTCCCGTGTTCCCCCACCACGTACCATGAAGATTTGTGGATTATACCACTACCAAGGTTGCGCACTGTGCAGAGAGGCTGTAAGGAACAGAACTACTTGGGTAAAAGACAAATCAAAGAACTTGTGGCATCTTTCTTCTCGAAGAACGCATCCTTGCATTCCATGTACCCTTTTCCAGGAGTGCTGGGTACTTTTCTTGCTTCTTCCTGTGGCCCTACGCGCCATCCGAGAGCTATTTGTGAATGACTATTGTGTTTCCAAGAGTTGTCCAAGAATGACTGAGAAACTCTGCAATAAACGATTTGTATTCACCGGAAATTCGAATACATCTAGGTCCAGACATATACCTAAACCATGATGCCAATTTTTTATGCTGTCAACTAGATAGACATTGAACTTCAGAATGGCAAAAAAGTTTTAATGCAAATATTTAACAACTTTAACTCTAAAAAAAAACAAAAAGCCACAAAGAGTTTCAGTTTTATTTAAAAAATTGCGCTGAACACTCCTGCCTCTGGCCTCTGCCTGGCCTGGGCCCCATCCTCGGACCCCCCAGCTCCGGCCTTGGCCTTGACCCGCTTGGAACCTCTAGGTCTGGGTCTGACCTGTCAGCTGGAGCTCCGCACCTACCTAGGCCCTCCCGGCCCCCGGGGGCTTCTTAGGGATATGTGTCAGAGGAAAAGAAGAAAAGCAGCTCCTTTGAGAAGCTAGCAGCTCGGACTTTTGATCCCTTTTCCCAGCTTATGACAGAACTGCCTCGTAGGGGAAAATCTCACATCCACATTGGACGCTGGCAAGACGAATCCACATGCCAAATATGACAAGCACTTTATGCTAAATACAGAGCCTGTAGGAATAAATTACAGAAGAACTTTTGGGACCACTCCCCCCACCCTCAATCCCCCTCATCCAGGAGAGGCCCAGCCTCACAAAATTAACAGCTCTCCAGAAGGGGGAAGAACAATCAGATTGAGTCCTTGTGAAGCAGGGTGTAAAAGCACAAAACTGAGCCAAGGAGTGAGTCCCTGCTCCCCCTGGCCGGCGTTCTAAAGCACAGTGTGAATCGAAGAGAATCATTTTCAGACATCATTACCAGCAGAGGTCCCAACAGCGCCCATAAATATTTTTCTATTGACTTTTGTTTTGGTCTTTAACAGTATCCTATGAACTATTTCAATAAACAGTGCAAGGCAAAGGAAGAGAAGTTTCGGAGAGCAGAATAAATCTTTGAAATGTTAACAGAAACTCCCAGCCAGCTCTGCCTTGGACTGCCAAGGAGGAGCACGGGGCTTGGAGGGAGACTCGGGCCCAGACCAGGCATGGATGTGGCCACCTGGCCTCTGCCAGCATCTCCAGCAGGGTCGCCAAGCAGAGAGGGAAGGAAGGTTCCAGAAGGAGAGGAGGAAGCCAGCTGGAGTGAGAGAAAGGGAGAGGAGCCCAGCCAGCTACAGAGTTGTAAGGCGCCTCTGAGACCCTCTGATCCTCCCGCCCTGTGATACAGGCTTAAGGGCTCAGGCTGTGGACCCAGACTGCCCAGGGTTCAAATCCCGGCCCCACCGCTTCCTAGCTGTGCACCTTCCTGACCGCGGTTTCTTTATATAACCTGAGGGTAAAAAAATAGCATCTGCCAGGGCGCCTGGGTGGATCAGTCATTAAGTGGCTGCCTTCGGCTCAGGTCATGATCCCAGGGGTCCTGGGATTGAGCCCCACATTGGGCTCCCTGCTCAGCGGGAAGCCTGCTTCTCCCTCTCCCACTCCCCCTGCTTGTGTTCCCTCTCTCGCTGTGTCTCTTTCTGCCAAATAAATAAAATCTTAAACAACAACAAAAAAATAGCATCTGCCCCCCGGGGCCAATATCAGCATTAAATGAGGTGATTCATTCAAAGTCACTTAGCACAGGGAGCGACGTGCTCCATAAATCGTGCCTCCTGTGATTTTTACAGGCAAGGCGTTGGGGGCTCTGGAAAGTCCCAAGGATATCCCACAGGCCAGTTTCTCTCATTCCAAGATGTCTTTCAGTTCTCCCAGGGACAACCAAATTCTGGGAAACAGGTCGTCACAAAACGCTAATTCACTTACCGCTGCTGACTGTGCAAGATGGGGGAGGAGTAACTAGCCCGAGACAGTTCATACAGCTCCTGGCAGGCAGGAAGGGTCAGGAAACCAAAGCACGGGTCAGCTGGGGGCTGGTGAACGTGCGGACCACGCAGCAGGGTCCCACGGTGGGAGGAGCACAGCTCTGGGACCGAACCTGGGTCCCGCTACTGCTTGTGCGCTCCCTGAGCACATCACTTAACTTCTCCGGGTCTTGATTTCCGCGTTCATAAAATGGACGCGGTCGTGCCATCGCCGGGATGACTGCAGAAGGCAGCTGCGACAGCCAAGAGTTAGAGCCTGGCTTGAGCAGGTACACCTTCAACCTTGAGGGACAGAGAGAATGGTGGCCCCCACCGAAGTCAGAAGATCCAGTGGGATCTCTAGCTCAGCTGAAACCTCAGCAAATCACCTCTCTGTCATGACCCAACCAGGTCCTGTCCCTAAAAGTGCTTTAATTATGACAGTAATTTGCCAAGCATCCTACTCACCAAGTATTCTTACATACTGGGCCTCACTGAAACCTGAGGCCCAGAGAGGTAAAGTGACTTGCCCAGCGTCACACAGCAAGTAAGTGGCAAAGTAGATCAGACGCTAGTTTTGCAACTCTGAACCCCGCAGTCCTTTCTCTCTGTGCCTGCCCCAGAGCCTGGGGCTCTACAGCCTGGTGGGCGGGCCCACCCCCACATCATCCCCGGGCCCCGGCACAGCCAGCCCTGCCTGGTCCCACCTATCAGTTCCTTCCCCGCTGGTGAGAGGACCCAGGGACTATCTGCTGCCCCCACCCCAGCTTCTGATGTGGCAGGGCTGGGATCTGAGCCCTAGTCCATCTGGCACCTTCTGCAAATGCCAAATGGGATAGTACATAGAAGCACTGAGCACAGCACTAAGCCCCTCTCAGTCCTCAATAGTGGTTCTCAGACTACGGTCAGCTGAGAAGCTCTTGTGGGCAGAGACCATGCTTTCCGTCCTATAAACTCTGGTAATTCCAGACTGAGAAAAATATACTGTGTTTTAGGACTGGATGAAAGACTCAGCAGAAATGGCCAGCGAACGGGAGGAGAACCAAGGGGAGGACTGTAATCCAGAAATTAAGGGAGGAAAGCTGTTAGGGAAGAATAAGTAGGTCACGGTGCCTAATGTTGGCCCCTGGAGGTGTTGGAATGGACAGCCCCACACTGGAGCGTCCCTAAAGGGTCAGAATCAGCGCCTTTGGATTCCATAGCCCTAAAGCCAGAAGGCTACCGTGAGAGCAGTGTCTCTCTAGGGGATCAGACGGCAGAGGTCTGAGTGGCTGAATGGGGTGCTCCTTCCAGCCCAACAGGAGTAGCTAATGTTTATAGAGCACTTGCCACATGCCTATTTTTGTTCATTTTTTCAGTAATTCTTCCAATAATCCTATCAGATGTGCTATTGTACCCATCTTGCACATGGTTAAGATCAGAGAGGTTAAATAACTTTCCCAAAGTCACACAGCTAGGAAGGATGAGAGATCTAGGAGTTGAATGTAGTTCTCTTTGATTTCTTAACCCAAATCCTCATCGATGCAGGGGAGAAAGACAGAGGAGAGGCAGCTGGGGGGGGGGGGGGACCCAGGATCCAGGCCACATGAGCTGAACACATCCCTTTCTTTTGGTTTCTGCCTATATGAGCCATTTAGTCTGAACCAAGACTTACTCTGAGTACTAACACATAGTTTTACGGACTGGGGTACATCTGTACCTCAATCCTGTTATAAGTCCTTTTGGCTGTGTGGGCCAGTAAAGAAGGTTCTGGAAGAGAATGGAGTCTAGAATCCATTAGAGATGAAAACAAGCCCCCCTCCCCCCCAACACACACACACCCTTAACAGGAGTATAGTGCTCAAGCTTTCCTCATCCCCACTGGTCCTCCGACCGGCCCGGGGGAGACACACATGGACTCATCCCCATTTGCCAGATACAAACACTGAAGCTCGTGCATTCTTGTCAGGAGCCAAAGTATCTGAGTGCTAAATGGCTCTGCTGAGGTTTTAATCTCGTTCTCGCTGACCAGCCCCGCCAAGACACCCAGAAGAATGAGATCAGAGGGAAAGTCCGGGATGAGTCACGCCTGCTGCATTCACATACTGACCACCTACTACAGAGCAGGTCGTGCAGGCAGAGACTCAGAGACAGGAAGACTTGACAGTCCCGGCCTTCCACCCAGGGAGACAGACGAGGACACGGTTGGTGACTCATTCTCTGCTGAGTGCTGGGGACGCCCAGGGCCCTTGACGTGAGGGGGCTGTGATGAGAGGGGCTTGCTGCCAGGAAAGGAAGGCTGCGGGCTCTCTGGGGTTGGGGGAGCCACCCCTCAGCCTTGAACTGGAGCAGCCCCTTCCCCATCCTGGTGCTCACCTCCTGCAGGGCAGGCCCTGCGTGGTCTCCCTGCCGCGCCCCCCCCCCCCCCCAGCAAACCCTGGCCATTCACTGCTTTAGGGAACAACCTGGACCCAGCATGAGTCCGATTCAAGACAGTCCCGTCCCTGCCACCGACTCTGCATGACCCAGAGCCACTCGATCACACCCCTGAGCCTTGATGTCCTCATCAGTGCACCACAGTTCGGCACCAGGAGAATGAAATGGGATCCACGGGTCCGCGGATGTGCTTTTTAGGCTGTAGGTCGCTTTACAAAGAGCAGGGGGTTCCTCTAAGGCTCCTAACGAATCCCCACGGTTGAGGTTCAAGACTGCGGTCTCCTGGCTTCAAAGGCAGGGGACGAGTTAATTCTGAAGCTCTTCGGCCCTCCGGGAGCGGAGACAGAGCAAAGGGCAGGTCTGGAGGCCTCTTTTGGAAATGACAAGATCCATTTAGCAATCAATTAGCGCGGTCCCCAGGCTCCGGGCCTGCACGCTCGGCAGAAAGAATGCGCCACACCGCGCTGATTAGAAACAGATGCGCTGGGAACGGCGCTGGCCAGCGGGGCCGGGATTCCTGGGCACCCGGCTCCTGGCTGGACACGGGGTTCGCCGTTACATTCTGGGCACCGGCGTGGGGAGGGAGGCCAAGGAGGCCGAGCTAAGGGAGAAGCCTCCCTGGAGAATGTGTACCTGCAAGGGGGGATTCAGAGGCAGGAGGGGGAAGAAGGTTGACTCAGTCAGGAATCATCAGGGATGAAAGTAGTTCGACCAAATACAGAACAGGACTTTTGACCAACAGAGGCCGATGCCAGTCGTGACCTCGCTGACGGGCGAGGAAGTAAGTAAACCAGGAGGCCGGGCTCTCCAGTGCCTTGAAAAATAACCTACGGCTGCCAATCTCCTTTACTGAGCTCTGCGATGAAGCCCTCTTCCTTTTCTCTCCTTTATTTATCATTTATGCTATCTCCGTTATTTATCATTACATCCTGCTCTTGTGTCCATTTTGCAGATGAGAAGACTGAGGTTCATAACTTCCCTAGGACAGACAGCTGATAAATGGTGGGTCCAGCTCTTGAACCCAGCTGAGAGACCCCTCTCCTGGCCATGATGGGAATGATTTCTCTACTTCCCACTCTTCCCTTCTCCCTCAACAACCAGAAGGGGAACTTTGAGCTCCTCTCCTCTGGCTTGCGGCGGCGCAGTGTCCCTGTCAAACCCTCCCCATGATGACAGGCTTGCCACGTCCCCCAGGCTGTTGACTTAAAGTTTGGACAGTTTACCAGGCTGGCTATCCTTTCTCCTATTCAGCCAAGAGCTGGGTCTCTACAAGTATGTGGCCTCCCCCCCACCCCCCCACCCCCCCCCGGCAATGCTGCTTCTGTCCTCCGAATCCACTCAGGTGTCAATTTCCTTTTCCCTGAGATGGTTCAGGGCATGACCATGACCTTGCCCTTGGTTTTCTAAGCCATGCAGCCTCTAGGAGAGCTGCTCCCCCCACCATCAGCTGGGCAGCTCCCACATCACCCCCCACACACCCTCCCCAGGCCACCTACCAGCCCATCCACATCCCTGGGGGGCCCAGATGTGGACATGGGGTCAACCAGATCTCCCTTCTTCCCACAGCCCAGAAAGGAATACTCTTTAAAATATTATTTTAATACAGTTCATTTGCCATTATAAGAGTGATACATGCTCACTAGAGGAAATTAAAAAAAAAAGAAAAATGCAGTGAGCAGAGTAAAACTCTCTCCCCAGAGAGAAAAATCCCCCATTGTGCCACTCCAGCCTTCTTTGCTCTGCTTAATTCCTTACCTAGCTTCCTTTACTCTAGATCTACTAACGTGTGTCCCACAGTTTCACTTACCATCATGGCATCGGCCGTCTGCTGTGTTATTAGAAAGTCTATGAAAATGTCATTTGTAATGATCACATAATAGTCTATAAAATATTTGCCGTTTCTCTTATTCCGGGCATTGCTATAAATGCATGCCTCCGGTGATTCCCTATCACAAGAACCTCGGTTCTCTTCGAGGTCTCCACAAGATGTCACCTACATACTAGGGTATGGGGTCCTTGATGCTAAACTCCTTGGAATAATGTCAAGCCTCCCCGACCCCCCATGTTTGCATTATCAGGCCTGAGCAGAGAAAACCACTAATGTACAGGGGAAGTTTCTAGCCCTATGCCCTTTTTAGTACCTTGCTTGATTTTATAACCTCATATCACAGCCAGAGAGGCCCTTAAAGATCAACCGCTCAAGTTTTGGATGTTAAAACTGAGTTCAGAGAGGGCAAGTGAGTTGCCCAAGGTCACACAGAAACTGAGGGCACCTGGCTCCCCGTTCAGGGCTCTCTCCACAGGAATGAGCGAAGCTCCCAGACAGCCAGAGAGGACTCAAGTTAGGGCAAGGTTGGTTATTATTTGGTCTCAAGAAGAATAAATCAAGCAAGACATTTTTCGCTAAAGCCACTGGCCTCTTACCGAGAGTTCAAGTTTAACCAGAGGAGAAAAGGGGGAGAGAAAAGAAATCAACAATGGCGTATGTCCACAGATGAGGTGACTTGGGAGCACATAAGGCATTTCTGTTTTCCTTGCTGGCCACCCTCTCTATCTTCCCCTTTTCCTCTCCCACAATCTCACCACCACCAAGAACCACTCTGCGATCATTAGACTCGGAGCTCCTAGGCTGAGGTATTGAGGTCCTGAATGGAGAAGGGAATGAATGGCAGGACAACACCCACCAATAAAATAAGATCCAGAGGATGGGACTAGGGGACTTCTAGTAACTGCAGGGATGGGTTAATTCGTGGGAAACGTGAATGTGTGAATGAATAATACCAGCTAGAAATCACCTTCTCCAGCACTGAATTTCCAGAGACATGTAAGTCACTTCCACAGCTGTGGTCTCCAAGTCCTCATCTGTAAAATGTATCCCTCCAATTCATTCTACAGACATTTCTTGAGTGCCTTGCTGTGTGCCAGGCTGTGTGCCGGGCACTGAGAGAAGGCCAGGAGGATCTCAAAGACCAGGAGAAACAAAGAAAGAACAAAAGAAGGGGACATTTATTGAATACCTTTCCCCCCAGGCATTAGGATAGGCAAAATGGACACAATGATGAATACAAATGCATAGTGAGGCTTATGGGTTTAGATATAGGACTTATTAGACAACCTGAAAACCCTCCCACTAATAAACGCTTAGAAATTCTGGATAACCTATAATAGACATCCTTTTTAAAATAAGCAGAACGAAGTTCTCAAGTAAATAAGGAAATCCGCAAGGGCCAGACATTGAGATGGGACTAAATATCACAGGGATAAGCTTTGAGTTGATGCATATCAACTACAAGTAAATATGTCCTTTTTTTTTCCCCCACATCGAAACACTTGAATTTGCATCTCATCCTTGCATCCCAATGTTAGTGTAGGTGCTGTCAAAGCAAGCACCAAAATAAGGACGTCTTAAAAAATTAACAACATAAATGGCATTTTATAAAGGAAAAAGATAGTTTCTAAAACAAGCATATTCGGAAAATACCCAACCTGAACTATTAGAAAAATCTAGAAAGTCACTGAAATTAGAAACCCAGTGGGTAAGTTAAGAGTAGATTAAATGCAGCTGAAGGATGGGGTGCCTGGGTGGCTGAGTTGGTTAAGCAGTGGCCTTTGGCTCAGGTCATGATCCTGGAGTCCCAGGATTGAGTCCCGCAGTGGGGAGTCTGCTTCTTCCTCTGACCTCTCCTCTCTCATGCTCTCTCTCATTCTCTTTCCCAAATAAATAAATAAAAATAGAATCCTTAAAAAAAAAAAATGCAGCTGAAGGAAGATTGGTGCACGGGAAGACCTAGCTCAATTAATAATTTACCTTACTACTTCTTCTGTGATACCTACCCTTTATAAAGTATAATGCTGTTGTAAGTTGTACTGTCATTTTGAGACTAATCATTCAAAGGATAAATAAAGAGAAATTGATTATTTTAAACACAGGTGTAATAAGCTTTTTAACATTAGCCATCAAACATGCCCTATTTTACTTTGGAACAGACTAGCTTCTGGCATCATACATTTCAAACCTTATTTCTTCTTCAATAACCGTATACGTCCAAAGCCAAACATCGTAAGACCTGTTATCACAGTACGCCACAATCCCAGGCTAACTGAAACAGCTGGAGGTGGTAAAATTCCCGGAAGTCACTCTAAAACCAGGATGGCTGGCGATCCCTTCCCTAGACATGATAATGACTGGAAACAACCTAAATGTACACCATCGGGCTAGATGGCCTATCATCAATTTGCAAACACCATCGCTTAAGTCAGAGGATTCCTTCCCAGTATGGCTCCAGGTTAGAGTTTGCCAGTGAGAGAAAAGGGAGCAAGACCAGAAGAAGGAAGAGAAGGTGAAATCATAGCAATTTTTTTCCCCCAGAAGGTCGTGGCAATCAGATATGGCTTCGAAATTTCTCCACAAGCTACCATTTGGAGGTTGTGCAGAAGGATCAGTTTCCAGCCTTTCCACAAACTCACTTCGCAGTGGTTTCTCAGACTGTCTCAGACTGTCCTGCGGTCAGTGGCTTCTCCCAGCCACTCCCACCTGCCCTTCCCATGCCAGTCCAGAGGTATAGCTATTACACAGATCCATAGAGAGAGGCTAAGAGTTTGGCTGGATCGACAGGGACTTTGGAAAAATAAGACTGGACAGTTGGTGGCAAAGATACAGAGGGGTGAGGCTAGAGCTCTCCAAGTGAGCCTATTTGTGTGGTGTTGCTCAGCAGAGAAGTACTCCAACAAGCAGTGGGGAAGATAACCCATTCTGTGGATGTTAGTCAGCCTTTCCTCCAGCCTCCAGTCGTTGCTCAAGGTGCTCATCAACAAAATGGCCATGGCAGAAGAGATGGAAGTTGTGCATGGGCTCCAGCAAGAGGGGCCCCTCCTCCCCAAGGCTAGTCTGGCTAAAGACCCTGCTGGGTATCCAACCTCTGACCAAAAGGCTAACACTGAGCCCAGAATACAGCACTGTCTTCCAGAGGGATGAACTAGGCCATTTGATGGAACATCGATGACACTGAACTAATTTCATCATAGAGAGGACAGTTCGTGGAAACTGACAAACTGATTCTAAAATCTATATGGAAGAGTACAGGACCCATGGAAATCTATCATGCTTGAAGAATAAGAAGGGAGGATTTGTCCTACCAGATATCAAGGTGAAGCTAAAGTAATTAAAACAGTCTGGTATTGGGCACCTGGGTGGCTCAGTGGGTTGAGCACCTGCCTTTGGCTCAGGTCATGATCTCAGGGTCCTGGGATCGAGCCCCGCATCAGGCTCTCTGCTCAGCAGGGAGCGTGCTTCCCCCTCTCTCTCTGCCTACTTGTGATCTCTCTCTCTCTCTAGTAAATAAATAAAGTCTTAAAAAAAAATAGTCTGTTATTGGCACAGGAATAGACAAAGAGACTGATGAAATAGAAGAGAGCACCCAGAAACCAATGCGAGCATATACGGAAGCTGGGTTTATGACAGAACAGACATTATAGATTAGTAAACAAAAGAAAATGGATGGACCATAACAAATAAGATGGCCACACGTGGTTATCCATATGGAAAAAAATTAATTCCACCTTCACGTGCTACATAAAAATCAATTCGAAGTAGATTTAGGGGCATCTGGGTGGCTCAGTCAGTTAAGCATCTGACTCTTGATTTCGCCTGAGGTTGTGATCTCAGGGTTGTGAGATCAAGCCCCATGTCAGGCTCCGCACTCAGTGGGGAAGTCTGCTTGAGATTCTCTCTCCCTCTTTCTCTGCCTCTCCCCACACCCCACCCTGTCCCACCACCCGGGTCATGCACGCTTTCTCTAAAAAACCCCCCCCAAAAAACAAAAAAACAAAGTAGACTTAAACACAAATGTGAAAGATAAAACTATAATAAAAAGTACAACACAATATAGGATAATCATTTTAGGTCCTCAGGGTAGAAAGGACTTCTTAAGGTACCTAAAAGCACTTAGCTTAAAGCAACAACAACAACAACAACTGAAGTAAATAAATTAAGAACTTCTGGTTTCCCAGAGACGGCATGAAGAATGAGAAAAAACAAGCCACAAACTTGGAGATGACAATTGCAATACATATTACAAAGGAGTCATTTCCAGAACTTGTAAAGAATGCTTATAAATCAATAAGAAAAAAAATAATAACCTCAAAGAAAATAGATGAAGGGCAAAAACCAGAATTATACTGAAAAGACAAATGCCTAATAAACATGAGAACATGCTCAATGTAATTGAGAATAAAGGAAATGCAAATTAAAAGCAGAATGCCAAAATTAAAAGTTTAAACACACACGCACACACGCAGAATGCCATGCCATTCCACACTCACCAGTTTGGCAAAAATTAAAGCACTGACAATACTAAGTGTTAGCGATTATGGGAAGCAAAAGAAACTCACATATGGAAAGTAGGAATGTAAATTGGTACCACCACTAATTGTTGGGTAACAGTAAAGTTGAACATGCCCTATGAACACCCTATGACCCAGAAGTCCCAAAGTCCCAGTGATGGGCATATAATCACCAAACACTGGAAACATCACAAGTGTCCATAATGAGATTAGACTTCCATATTGGGATATAGTCAAACAATGAGTCCACTGTTTTGTACTTTACTGCAGGGGAATGGGTGAACTCCAGGGCTGCTCAGCAATGTGAATTAACTTCAAACACATAAATTGGAAGGGGAAAAAGACAAATCGCAGAAGACTATATACGGTAGGATTCCATCTGTATACATTTTGAAAGCAGGCAAGATGAAATAACAGATTCTTTAAAATATGTATATGGGTGGGAAAACTATACAGACAAGCAATGGAATAATCAACACAACATTCGGAATAGTGATTACATGGGGGGTAGGGCAGAATGTACTTGAGCAGAGGCACAGAGAGAGCATATTAGGTATTAGATAATGTTCTGATTGTCATCCTGAGTGCTCGGTACATCATTCTTAGATGTGTGTCTTATATACTTTTTTAGGTATGATGCACAATAAAAGCGAACACACAGAGAGTTGAAGCAAGTACCAGAACTGAGGCCACAAAAATGGTCCATTACACATGATATCTGGTGTGTTCTAATAATTGCCATGGTCACTCTAAAGGGGACTGACCGTTCAAACAATTGGAGAAAAAGGACATAATTTAATGGTATGTTTATTAACTTGTTTCTTAAGATAACAATTTTATCTTTATTTACTTATTTATTTTTAAGTAGACTCCACGCCCAGCATGGAGTCCAATGCAGGTCTTGAACTCACAACCCTGAGATCAAGAGCTGAGCTGAA
>CM052891.1:35417910-35446560 GCA_028534135.1 Potos flavus | reverse complement strand
GACACTGCAACCAACTACAAATTGCTTAAAAAGGGAACACAATTAATTGGCAACAGACTTTCCTACAGCAATGACAGATGCCAGGAGACAACGTGAAAATATCTTCAAATTACTCAGCGAAAATAAAGGTCAATCTAGAATTCTATGCCTGGCTAGATGTTAGAGGGGGAAAAACCTACTTTTGTTCCAACTAAAACTAAGACAATTTACCTAACGTACCTGTGCTAAAAGGAGTGAGAGGCAATGAACAGTGGTGAGCAAATGAACTGGTAAAGTTGCAGATAAATCTAAATAATCCATGGCAAATAACATTAATTATTACCATGAATAACATAAGGATATTAAAATAAGGTATCACCAAAAAACTAGAGAACAGTATGTAAGCTAGGACAGAAGTGATGACCGTAGAAAGGACTAATGGTTTGGGAAGAACACAGAGATATTGATCGTTACCTTGTGAGGTCAAGTGTATATATTAATTTTAAGTGTAACCTCCAAAAAAAACCAGAAACAGGATGCATAGCTTCTATGCTAGTAAAGAAAAAAGTGAAAAAAGAACCAACTGGATTGATCCAAATGAGACAGGAAGTGGAAAAGGAGAAAAGCCAAGAACATAGGAGGAAAAAAATAAAATATAAATAAGCCCATCTATCATACATGTTAACCAAAATAAGAAAATCATTACAAAAATATCAGTAATCAAAAAAAAATATCAGTAATCACAATACATTTTAAAATACTAGATTATTCACTCGGGAGATAGAGATTCTCTGATTAGATTAAGAACAAAAGCTGGAAATGTGCTGTCTATAAAAGATGCTTAAAACACAAGGACTCAGAAAAGTTGAATTTTTTTTTAAAGGATAAACAACGAGCTAGGCAAATATCAAAGGAAAGCTGGTGTAGTCAGTCAATATCTGAAAAACTATGCTTTAAGACCAAAGCATTATTAGAAATAAAGACAGTTACCATATAATAATTAAAGAAAAACTTCATCAGAAAGGTAGATTTCTGAACATATGTGCATCTAGGTAATATAGTCTCAGATTATATAAAGCAAAAATTGATAGAATTACAAGAAGAAATTTAAAGTCTATAATCATAGTGGGAGAGTTTAGCACATCTCTTAGAAATTAAAATATCAAGGAGGAAAAAAGACAACTTAGGCTTTAGAAGATTTTAACAACACAATAAGTTTGATCTAATAATATATATTTTTTATATATAATTGTACGATCAACAGCTAGAGAATCATACAGAGATCGTACAGTATAATTGTACGATCGACAGCTAGAGAATACACATTATTAAAGCTTCGTGTACTATACTACAAAGAAAACGAAGAATCTATCATACAGACTACATTCTCTTATCACAACTGAACTAAATTCAAAATCAGTACGTAATATAGCTTTCAAAGTCCAGTGTGTTCGGGAAATGTAAAAACACAGTTCTATCCAACAAATGGATCAAAGACAAAATCAAAATACAAAAAAAAAAAAAAATTACAAGGGGGCACCTGGGTGGCTCAGTATGTTAAATGTCTTACTCTTGATTTCACCCAAGATCATGATCTCGGAGTGATGAGATCGAGCCCCCCATTGGGCTCCACACTGGGCATGGAACCTGCTTAAGATTGTATCCCTCCCTCTCTTCCTCCCCCTTTCTTGCTCTTAAAAAAAAAAAAATTACAACCTGACATACTGATCCTAAAGGTTATGTGGAAGAACAAGGACAAAAAATAAACAAGCGAATTTTGGAGAACAAAGTAGGATGACTTATCCTACCAGATAGCCAGACATTTTACGAATTACAGTAATTAGTACAGGATGGCATTGGCATAGGGATAGAAAAATAAACCAATGGCCCAGAATGGAGCCCAGAAACAAGTCTAGGCCCATGTGGGAACCTCATATATGAAAGAGCATTACAATAGGGCAAGAAATTGATGCTCTAGTCAATAGTAGTGTTGACAATATTAGTTATCCAAATGGGAAACGGGGGGAAAATAGATTCTTATCTCACACAGTCAATAAAAATCAATTTCAGGTAAATTAAAACTCCAAATGTGAAATGCAAAGTTTAAAATCTTCAGATGGGAAATGAAGAAAATCTGCACGACCTCAGAAAAAGATTTCTTAAAGCAAGCAGAAACCATAAGGAAAAAGACTATTAAATCTGATGACAGATAAAGCCCTTAACAGAATTAAAGGATGAAACACAGTATTTCTCATAAAGCCAAACACAAATCTTTCCTATGGTTCCAGCAATTCCACTCTGAGGTGTTTACCCAAGAGAAATGAAAATATATGTGCACAAAAAGACAGGTACAAGAATGTTGATGGTCATTTTATTCATAGTAACCAAAAACTGAAACCACCTCAGTGTCCATCAACAGGACATTGGGTAAACCTATTATAGTACATTCGTACGATGGGAATCTATTCAGCAATAAAAAGAAATTTACGCAAGGTGGATGAACCTTAAGATTATACTAAGCAAAAAAAAGCCAGGCACACAGTATGATTTAATTTATTTTAAGTTCTAAATCAGACAAAATAAATACATGGTAAAAGAAGTGCAAACAATAGTTGCCTTAGAAGGAGCACAGAGGATCTTACTGGGGAGCTGAAATGCTCTAAACCATGACAGAGGAGTGGGTTACATGGCTATATGCATTTGTCATAATATATCAAACCGTCCCATTTATAATTGCACCAAAAGTAATAAAATACCTAGGATAAACTTAACCAAGGAGGTGAGAGACCTGTACTTTGAAAACTATGAAACACTGATGCAAGAAATTGAAGATGGGGGCACCTGGGTGGCTCAGTCGGTTGAGCGTCTGCCTTCAGCTCAGGTCACAATCTCGGGGTCCTGGGATCGAGCCTCACATTGGGTTCCCTGCTTGGTGGGGAGTCTGCTTCTCCCTCTCCTTCTGCCCCTCCCCCTGCTTGTGCTCTCTCTCTCAAATGGATAAATAAAATCTTTAAATATATATATTTTTTTAAAGAAAGAAATTGAAGATGACACAAACAAATGGAAAGATATTCCATGCTCATGGATTGGGAGAACAGATACTGTTAAAATGTCCACACTATACCCAAAACAACTTATAGACTTAATGTAATCCCTATGAAAATACCAAAAGCACTTTTCACAGAACTAGAACAAATAATCCTAAAATTTGTACAGAACCACAAAAGACCCAGAATAGCCAAAGCAACCTTGAAAAAGAACAGACTGCTGGAAAGATGGTGGAGTAGGGAGACCCTGTGCTCATCTCATCCCATAGGTACATCTACATAACACCCACATCAGCATAAATAATCCAGAACATGACCTGAACACTGAGAGAACAGACTCTCCATCGCTAAACATAGAGAAGAGGCCACATGGAAGAGGGTAGAAAGGGCAGAGTCGAGGTGGGGTGCTAAACCAACTTGTGGGGGATCAGGGAGGGAGCCACAGGCATGGAGAGAGGAAGGAAACAGACCCTCACATCAAGGAAGCCGGAGTGGGGAAGAGGAATCCCCATAACATTAGGCTTTGAAAACCAGAGGGGCTGAATTTTCTAAGTTCTTACAACCAGTGGGACTTAAAACCTGGAATTTTAAAAATCAGTGGGTCAGTTTGTGGAGAGCCAGGAGGGCCAGAGGAAGACAACTAGCACTTTAAAAAATGCCTGGGGCATTTGTTGTTTACTTATCTCAGAGCATGTCCTAAAGGGATGGAGCTTAATGGGGGCCTCCTCCAGGAACAAAGGAATCGGCAGGCGCCATTTCTCTCCCCTGCCCCTGAGCCTAGAAACCCAGCCACCCTTGGGAACCAGTGCAGCAACAATACTCACTGCCTAACTTGCTTGCATTGCCACCTCACCCCCTACCCCCTTCTAGCTGTGCTTCCGTGGATCCAACCCTCCAGACTAGCCCACCTCAGTCCAGTGCTGCAGGGCCCCTCCTGCAGGGGACCAACAGCACACAAACCTTGCTAACCTTGCCTCTCTCGCCCCTGTGCACATTGTGGATCCCACCCCCATCAATTCTTCTTGGCCAGAGCCCATCCAAAGAAGTACCACAAGCCTGGCAGTGTGCAAGCAGTCCAGACAGGGGCCAGCACCGCTCCACATGACTCCTACCCCGGGGAGGGGGGAGAAGATAACCACACACACCAGTCTGACTGCAGCCCCAGCAGTAGGCTAGGAGCAGACAGCAGTTCTGACTGCAGGACCTGCCCACCAACAAAAGCTTCTCAGGGACGACATAGGAAGGGGCCCTGCTGTTTGGTGCTACTTCATCTCTGGCAAACTCCTGGTCTGACTCAACTCAAGCCCTAGATGGCCCCAGACTGGCCCACTAACCACACAGAGATCAGATCCTGCCCACGACAAGCAAAGAGAGACATTGCAGATGATTGGATTTGAAGGCAAACACAGCTCAGCCACAACAGTAGGGCACAAGCAACAAACGTAAGAGACACCCCTGAAGTGAGATTTTCTGGTAAAAAGGAGACATTGCACTGAGGGGCTCCACAGAACCTCTGCTTCATAAGGCCACTACTTTCAGGAGCAGGAGATGTCTCTGACTTTCCTACCACATAGAAACAGACACCGAGTTAGACAAAACAAGGAGACAGAGGACTATGTCCCAAATGAAAGAACAGAACAAAATCATAGCAAGACACCTGAGCAAAATGGAGATAAGTAATATGCCTGATAGAGAACTTAAAATAATGATCATAAAGATACTCTGTGGACTTGAGAAAGGACATCAGTGAGACCCTTAACAAAGAGATAAAAAAGAACCTATCAGAGATGAACACCACAATAAATGAAGTAAAAAATACACTAGATGGAATAAATAGTAGACAAGAGGAAGCAGAAGAATGGATCAGCAACCTGGAGTCCAGAGTAATGGAAAGTAATCAAGCTGAGTCAGTGAGAGGGGGAAAAAAATTATACAAAAGGAGAACAGACTTAGGGAACTCACTGACTCCATCAAGTATTATAATATTCACATTATAGGGACCCCAGAAGGAGAAGAGAGAGAAAAGGGCACAGAAAATTTATTTGGAGAAAAAATAGCTGAAAACTTCTTGAACCTGGAGAAGAAACAAAAATCCATATCCAGGAGGCAGAGATTCCCCAACAAAATCACCTCAAGGAGGTCCACATTGAGACATATAGTAATTAAAATGACAAAAAGCAGTGATAGAGAGAATTTTAAAAGCAGCAAGAGAAAAGAAAGTAGTTACGTACAAAGGAAACTCCCTAAGACTATCAGCTGATTTTTTAGCAGCAACTTTGCAGGCCAGAGGGACTGGCATGATATATTCAAAAAGTGCTGAAAAGAAAAAAATCTGCACCAAAAATATTTTATCCAGTAAGACTATCATTCAGAATAGGAGAGATAGAGTTTCCCAGACAAAAGTTAAAGGAATTCATGACCACTAAACCAGGAGCAAAACCAGCCACTTCCCCATCACACATGGTGCCATTGGCCTCTTGGTCCCAAACCTACAGCCCAGCCACCCTCCTGCCGGGGTCAGTGTGCACTGCCTACTGCCTGCTCAACACGAAGTCAAAATACCTTCATCTCAGACCAACAGAGACTCGAACTGAGACTCTCTCACTCCCATGTCAGCCCCTGTATTCAAATGCATGCAGAAAAATGGGTATAATTATAATAGCAGAATGAAGCAACCCAAATGACAATGCTGTGGAATATGTAGTGGATAAAAGCAGTGTACTAGGCTGGGAACATCTCCAACAAGCATATCAAAGAACAATACATACAGCATGATCCAAGTTACTACAAAAATCAACTCCCCCCTCAAAAAAAAAGAAAAAGAACAAAGTTGGAAGTATCACAATCCCAGATTTCAAGATATACTACAAAGCTGTAATAATCAAAACAGTGTAGTATTGGCACAAAAATAGACACATAGATCAGTGGAACAAAATAGAGAGCAAGAAATAACCCCGTGATTATATACAGTTAATTAACGTTTGACAAAGAAGGCAAGAATACACAATGGGAAGAAGTCTCTTCAACAAATGTGGCTGGGAAAACTGGACAGCTACATGCAAAAAAAATGAAACTGGAACACTTTCTCCTACCTTACATAAAAACAAATTCGAAGTGGATTAAAGATCTAAATGTGAGACCTGACATCTAAAAATCCTAGGAGAGAGCACAGACAGTAATTTCTCTAACATCAGGCATAGCAACATTTTTCTAGATATGTCTCCTGAGGCAAGGGAAATAAAAGCAAAAACAAATTATTGGGACTACATCAAAATAAAAAGCTTCTGCACAGTGAAGGGATCAACAAAACTAAAAGATAACCTTCAGAATGGGAGAAGATATTTACAAATGACATATCTGATAAAGGCTTAATATCCAAAACATATAAAGAACTTATAAAACTCAACACCCAAAAAACAAATAATCCAACTCAAAAATGAGCCTGGGTAGCTCAGTAGGTTAAGCATCCAACTCTTGATTTCAGATCAGATCATGATCTCAGGGTTATGATACTGAGAACCACCCCCCCAAACACATACACATAGAGCTCTGCTCCGGGCATGGAGCCTGCTTAAGATTCTTTCTCTCCCTCTCTCTCTGCCCCTCCCCCCTCCCTTTTCCTTAAATTAAATTAAATTGAAATGGGCAGGAGACACGAACAGACATTTCTCCAAAGAAGACATTCAGATGGCCAACAGACACATGAAAAGATTCTCAACATCCCTCATTATCAGGGAAACACAAATCAAAACCACAATGAGTTACCTATCACCTCATACCTATCAGAATGGCTAAAATCAACAACACAAGAAACAGCAAGTGATGGCAAGGATGTGGTAAAAAGTACACTACTTGTGGGAGCCAAACTGGTACAGTCGGTGTGGAAACCAATATGGAATTTCCTCAAAAGGTTAAACATAGAATTACCATATGATCCAATAATTGTACAGTAGTACAATTATTGGGTATATAACCAAAGGATATTCAAAAAGTATATTCAAAAGGATATATGCATCCTTATGTTTATTGCAGCAGTATTTACAATAGCCAAATTATGGAGAGTCCAGTATCCATCAATGAATGAATGGATAAAGAAGGTATGGTATATGTACACAATAGTATTCATCCATAAAAAAGAATGAAATCTTGCTCTTTGCAACAAGATGGATGGATCTGAGGGTATAATGCTGAGCAAAATAAGTCAGTTAGAGAAAGACAAATTCCATATGATTTCACTCATATGTGAAATTTAAGAAACAAAACAAATGAACAAAGGAAAAAAAAACAAAAAAAGACAAACCAAGACACACACTTAACTACAGAAAACAACCTGGTTACTAGAGGGAAGATGGATGGGGGGAATGGGTGAAATAGGTGATGGGGATTAAGGGTCACTTATGATGAGCACTGAGTAATATATAGAATTGTTAAATCACTATAGTGTACACCTGAAACTAATAAGACACCATATGTTAATTACACTGGAATTAAAAATTTTTTAAAGAATGAAATCTTGCCATTTGCAATGACATGGGTAGAGCTAGAGAGTATAATGGTAAGTGAAATAAATTAGTCAGAGGAAGACAAACACCATATGAAATCACTCACACGTGAAATTTAAGAAACAAAACGAACGAACAAAGAAAAAAAGAGACCAAAAAAAGACTCTTAACTTTGGAGAACAAACTGATGTTTACCAGAGGGGAGATGGTGGGGGGATGGGGGAAATAGGTGAAGGGGATTGAGAGTACGCTTAAAAGAGTGGGATGTTTAATCGACTGAGACACCCAGGCACTCCAAAAGTACACTCATCTTGAGGAGCACCGAGTAATGTATGGAATTGTTAAGTCACTGTGTTGTATACCAAAAACCACTGTATGTTAATTCTACTGGAATTAAAATTCTAAAAAATAAGACAAAATAAAAATCTAACAAACTGTAGCAATTAAGATTGCCGTATTTCACTGTATTTAAAAAACAACAACAAAAAAAACTCCCAAGATCCATCCGCCACGCCCCCCACCCCCCCGCCCAAAAAAAAGACAAACTACAGCCTGGGAGAAGATATTTGCCTACCAAGAGATTCATGTTCAAAATCTATTAAAATAACAACGACGACGACGACGACAAAAACACTGCAAATCAATTCTGGAGGAAAACTACCAAATATAATGGGCGAAAGATATGAACAGGCAATTCACTGAAGGGAATACATTCGAAAATATGCTCGATCCCATTGGCAGCCAGGAAAATAACAAGATATCACGTCATGGGCACGGGACGCACGGTTTTCAAAGTCCGAATCTCCTGATCACTGGTAAGATTGTGGAGCAGCCGACATCTGGATAACCCTGCTGTGCGAACCCAGATGGGCAACATCTAGGAAAAACATAGATGCACGTACCTTGTGACCCGGCAATCCGGGGCTCCTGGTGGTCCTCAGCTGGGCAAGTGTTTGGGCACGGCAAAGTGTTTGGACACGGCACTCCCATGTCGGGGCAGGCGGGAGTCCTCACTTCAACACTATGTGTAACGGGACAAAAAGGAGAAAGAGAGGCAGGCAGGTGAGGAAAGGCAAACTAAATGTCGGCCCCATCTATCAACAGGAGGATGGGTAAAGTCTGGTGAGTCCATACAGCAGAATAACAATCATTAGTGAAAATGAATGAATATCAGGGTACATGTCAGAACGAAACAGTAAGCCAAAACAAGGAAGAAAAAAAAAGATCACGGAAAAACACAAACTATATTTTTCCATTTATATAAGGTTTTTTTTTTTTAAAGATTTATTTATTTATTTATTTGACAGAGATTGAGAGAGAGGGATCACAAGTAGGCAGAGAGGCAGGCAGAGAGAGAGAGAGGGGAAGCAGGCTCCCTGCTGAGCAGAGAGCCCTATGCGGGGCTCGATCCCAGGACCTTGAGATCATGACCCGAGCCGAAGGCAGAGGCTTTAACCCACTGAGCCACCCAGGGGCCCCATATAAAGATTTTATTTATTTATTTGAAAGAGAGCGAGAACAAGCAGGGTTATAGGCAGAGGGAGAAGCAGACTCCCCACTGAGCGGGGAGCCCGATGCAGGACTCGATCCTGGGACCCCGAGATCATGACCTGAGCTGAAGGCAGATGCCCAGCCGACTGAGCCACCCAGGCGCCCCTCCACTTATATAAAGTTTTTAAAAACAGCAAAACTGGGGGCGCCTGGGTGGCTCAGTAGGTTAAAGCCTCTGCCTTCGGCTCACGTCATGGTCTCAGGGAGCTGGGATCGAGCCCCGCATCGGGCTCTCTGCTCGGCAGGGAGCCTGCTTCCCCCTCTCTCTCTGCCTGCCTCTCTGCCTACTTGTGATCTCTCTCTCTGTCAAATAAATAAATAAAATCTTTAAAAAAAAAGAAAAAACAGCAAAACTAAACAACTTAATGGTTAGGAAAACATATATTAGGTATGTATAAAGAAAAGCAAGAAAATCACACACACAATTCAGGGTAATGGTTACGGCTGAGGGAGGGCGGCAGGTGCAAGAAGGCCAGCTTCTGAGGAGACTTTAAAAGTACTGGTTATATTCTTTTGCCTAAACTGGGCGGTGGGTACGCAGGTGTTCACTGTTTCATTAGTCCTTAGACATTACGTGTATTTTATAAACAGCTGCATCTAATTAATATTTAAACACTGAATAAAAGCAAGTTTTTTTAGACCAGCATCAAAACTTAGAGGCGTTTGGTTATGTTTATCATCTTATCTTTAAAAAAGCACCTAAGGCAAATATGGCAGGTAGTGGGACTGGACAAAGTTGGGGATCGGGCACATAGGTGTTCATTAGTCTCTCAAAATATCTAATAGTAAATGCTCTTTAAGAAGAAAAACAATAGGGGTGCCTGGGTGGCTCAGTTGGTTGAGCATCTGCCTTCAGCTCAGGTCATGATCTCAGGGTCCTGGGATCGAGTCTCGAGTCGTCTCCCTCTCCCTCTGCCTGCTGCTCCCTCCTCTGCCTGCTTGCTCCCTTTCTCTCTCTGTGTCAAAAAAAAAAATAAAATCTTAAAAAAAAAAAAAAATAAGGCTTTCTCTGCTCTTGCCTAGCTTCCGGTCTGGTGGAGGAAATAGGAATTAATCGAACACTACTAGGTGATGCCTCAAATGACGCCCTTCCTTGTTAAATATAGAACTACTAAGTTAAGTGCCCTAAAGACAGGGAGTCCCTCCCAGGGAGCATAAAATAAAGGGACTTGACCCAGACTGGAGTGTCATGTTGGTCATCAGCGTGGAAGTGGGGGCCAGGGCAGGAGGCAGACACGCAGAGGGGTCAGTGCGGGGGCGAACTCCGAGGGAGACACTAACCCAGCTGGGAGGGCAAGGGCTGGTCCCAGATGCCTGCCTGCTGGAGGGGACAAGCCGGCAAAACTCCAGATGGGGACTAGGATTCAGCCAAAGGCAGAAGGGGGAAGAGGCTCTTGTGCATAGGAATATCACATGCGAGGCAGAGATGTGGGGAAGTTAATCTGGGAGAGCGGACTAGCTCAGAAAATAGGGCTTGGGCTAGTGGTATGAAAATGTGGCAGGAGATGAAGTCAAGGGAAGGCAGGGACGGGTCCTAGGGGCCTTGCATGCCGCGCCAAGTGGGGATGTGGAGAGGGGCGCGGCACTTTCGGAGGCATCCCCCGGCTGATAGCTAATGGACTGGCGAGGAGACCAGGCAGCACCCAGCTGGTGGCTGTGGCAGTGACGTCAGGGGGAGGCGACAGAGGTCTGAGGCGAGGCACGACGAGAAGGGAATGAGGCCAGGGGTGTCTGAGGACACGGGGGCATATCAGAAGCCAGGGAGGACGGAGCTCAAGGATATCAGAAGCCACAAAGAAACCAGGAAGCCTGGGACTTAGGAGGATGGGTCCAGACTCATCAAATCGGAGAGGTTGGTCACTGTGGAATGAGGTGGGTGGGGGCAGGAGTCTGCGGCAGCGACCCAGAGGGAACAAAGGGGGAGAGTGTAGACTGCAGTGGAGAGAAGGGCCAGCGGGAGGTGACGCCGGGGTTCAGGGGTGGGTATGGGGTCCAGGATGGAAAAGGCTGGAACAGGTGGAGAGGCGGGTGACAGAGAACCAGAGGAGGCTGGATTCTGGACTGAGTGACAATGGCCGAACCATGACTGAGGTCGGGGGGATTCCAGAGCAGGGGCCATGGGATCGGGTGACCCCGGCACTGCTAAGATGAAAGGAACGGAAGCCAGGAGGTCTGGGGATATGGGAAGCTTACAGGTGGCTAACGGATGGGAAGCCAAGGGACCCCACGGAGGGCCTCTACTGTATTTAAAGAAGAAGGCGACAGGGGTGTCTGCTGACAAACTGGAGAAGGGGGTCATCTCATCTCCCCAGCCAGACTACAAATGCCTGTCTATGCGACTGTCCTTCAAGCCCAACCACCATGGGACTCAGCAGACCTGCCTGCCCCAGGCACCTGCTGGGGGAGGTGAGATGCTGCGGGAGAAGCGGTGGGACCCGCTGCCATCACCGCCTCTCCCACCGGGCGGTCAGGCAGGAGCCGCACTGCACAAGGGTCTTGTGTGGGTACCGCACTGCTAACGCTGGGGTCCTAAGAGAGAAGCTGGAGAAGGCAGCCCCGGGCCAAGGGTGGGGGCTCAGGGCTCTCTCCCAGATTCATCCACTCCCTGCCCCCATCCCAGCTTGAGCTCCTTCACAAGCAAACAACATGAAAACAAAGGGAAATCGTCCAGCAGAGCCTTCCCATCTGCACTAGCAAGGAAGTCTCGGTCTCAAGGTTAATGATGAAGAGGAACTTGCCTGGCTGTGCAGGTCGCGGGGCCGGCAAGATTCTTGATAAACAAGAGGGGATGGTGGCACCAGGAGGCAGGGGGGGCGGGAGATCGCTAAGTGATCTGGCCACAGGGTCAAGAGGCGGCCAAGGGTGCACAGTCTCAGGGAAATGAAATGGGGATCGTTTACAAGCGCGAACTGTTTTGCATTCCAGACAAGTTGGCTCCTAAGCCAAGCTCTTCCTGCAGAAGTTCAGGTGGTGGGTGAGTCATTGTTATAAATAGACCAGCGATCAGAATATCATCGGAAAGGACACGGTCTGGTCCCGTAGGCATAACCTTGGAGCGAGTGGAAGGCGCCGCATCAATTGAGAGCTGGCTTCTCAGGGGAGTGCAGAGGGAGGGCTTTTGGGGGGGTGCTGTCATGGAAGAGGAAGGCAGGCAGCAGAGAAGGGGGCTCCAGCTGAGCAGGAGGAAGAGGACGATGGCCACAGGCCAGGAACAGGCCTCCTGCATGGCTGAGCAGAGCTCACATCACAGCCCGCCCGTCCCTGGATCGACCGAGCCAGCCCGCCTTCTAGCAATTCTTCCAAAGAATTCAAACTCTTCTAGGGTCCCAAGATAGCCCATCAACCCAGACACAGGAGAACGAAATTCCTCAAGTGGCATTCCTCGAGCTCCTTCATGCGTCCATCCATCACCTGATGGGCCCTGGGGACACAGAGGTGCCCTGACCTCAAATTCACACTAACGCTGAAACAGGTGCTCCGAGCGCTTAAGAAACTTGTAGAAAGGGAGATCATCATGGAAATCACGTCCAGCCATTCCTGGCAGAAAGAGGTTGCCCAGAAGCCTTTCCGGACCCCTTCGGCCAGGCTGGGTGGCGTCCTCCTCCCTTCCACAGGCCCCCGTATTTCATCTATCATTGGTCATGTCCCAAAACTGAGCTACGGTCCGTAGCTAAACACGAAAGGAGCTAAGAACCTAGAGCACCTCCCTACCCAGAAGACGAGGCCTGGGCCTGCCCAGCCACCATAAACTACCACCCCCCAAAAGGACCAGGAAACTGTGGAATTCTCCTAAATGTCAAGGGATGGGAAAGTGGGGGGGCGGGGGGGGGAGGGAGGGTGGTTCAACCTAGCATAATGGAAAGCAATGTGAAAAAATAAAAACATGTCCCATTTAGACACCCACAATTGACAGTCTCCGCTACGCCACGAATCACGGGATGACCGTTTCTGTTTCCACAATAGGATTGTGAACTTGTTGCAAGGGACAGAGGTCATCCCCTTTGTTCCCAGCGCCTGCCTGCTCAGGCACAGTAATTGCTTGGTGGACAGACCCAAAGCCCCAGGCCCCCCTGTTCTCGGTGTAGGGGTCTCCTGGGCTCTTCACGCTGCATTTCTGGTCTGTTGGACAGAACCAAAAGCAGCCTCAAATGTCACCCATCGTATATGCTTTCCTCTTCCGGTGTGAGGTCTGGGACCCACAGAGCCTGGCTCAGCTTTGTGGAGTGGGCATTCCAGATCTCCTCTGGGTGAGCAGACAGAGGGAGCACCCCCCCACCCAGCTCCCCGCTCAAAGCCCACGGGCCACAGGTCAACAGAGAGTGGCCAAGAGGCTCCCAATGAACCAGGGGGAAGTCCTCTCCCTCCCAGCAGCACAGGGGAAGCCCAAACATGTCTATTCTGGTGGGAAGAGGGAAGAGCCGGTCACAGTCCCCATGAGCAGACAGCTCCGTCCTCCATACAAGCTGTTGGCTCATCCACTGACACTCGGGGCTTCCCTGGTACTTCCTCGGACACTGCCCCAAGGGGGAGAGGGGAGGGGAGGGAGGTCCCGAGCCGCCAGCCCCTCACGCATCCCAGTCAGCAGGGACCAGAGACCCAGCACCCACTCACGTCACGGGACATCCAACGGAGACCTTGGGGGACAAGCCTGCAGCCTCCAGAAAGGTCTCAAAGGATACCCAGCCTGTCTTCATAGTGCCCCCAGGGACCCTCAGGACACAGCAGGAAGGCAGCACAGCCAAGACCTGGGGCTCTCCTCCCCTGCGGGGGCTTAGCTTTGATCTGTTTTCCACAGGAGTATGAAAAGGAGGTGACTCAGGCAGTCTCGTTCCCCAGCTGGGGAACAGAAATCTGGGGCCAGAAAGAGGGAAGGACTGGCCCAGCCTGATACAGGGAGTCTGTGCTGGGCTCAGGAGTCCCCGTTAAGGATGGCAGGCCAGGGGAGCCATGGAAGGTTTCAGAGGGAGTGACACACCTGAAGTAGGTGGGGCAGAGATCAACTAGGGTGTGGCTGAAATTGGCTACATGTAGGGAGGGGGGATGTGGCAAGAACTCTGTGTGAAGCCAGGGCTGGGGGGGTGGAGGTAGAGGGTGATGAGGAAGGAAAGATCTACATGGAACAAATACATAGATCTGGGTCTTGGCTGCTTGGATGACACCAAGTATGACAGGGAAGAATGTGGTCCCAGCAGAAAAGAGGCCTAAGATAACCCCAAAATGGGGGTGCCTGAAAGGCTGGTGGGGCCAGTACCAGGAATAGAGAAGACAGGGGGCTCCAATTCAGGCAGGCTTGCTTTAAGAAACAGGAAAGACAAGCCCATTTCCTATGGGAGTAATTGGGTTGGGGGTTAACTCCCACGGTGGGCTTTGAAGTCAGCCCAACCTGTACCCCAGTCCCCCAAGATCCGCCACGGACTAGCTGTGTGACCTCGGGCAAGTCATTTAACCTCTCTGAGCTCAGTTTCCTGACCTATAATAGTTCACCTGCAGGACTGCTGTAAGGACTAAGGTACCCCGTGTAAAGGGCTCGGCGCATTGTAAGCACTGATGGGGACTTGCTGGTATTCCCATTACTTTGCGCCAAGAGCTTAATATATTGAACCTCATGAAGTCCTAGCAACCTGCAAAGCTGGCATTGTTTTTTTAATCCCAATTTTCAGATGAGTTTTCTCATCTGAAAGAAAGAAATTGCTCAGGGTCACACAGCAGGCATTAGCTTCGGGGCAGGGATTTGAACCCAGATCCTTCTAGCCCAAAGCACAAACTCTCTCCAGCATTGGACTGCACCTCCACTGCCTTCCTGGGGCCACAGGGCTGTCTCCCACTTCCAGGAAGGAGGACAGCCAAGAGGCTCAGAGAATAAGGGACAGGCTTGAGTCCCCAGGACCTGAGCCCAGAATCACCTGGACACAGTTTGGACAATTTTATTAGTCTCCAAGAGCCTGATGACATTTTTCTTTTTTTCTTTCCCTACTTTTTCTTCTCCAGTCAATGAGACTGTACTCTCAATTCCAGTGAGTCACCGGAAAATGTAAATTAAAAAAAAAAAAAAATTAAGAGGAACATTGCTCCTACGTAAGCCCTTGCCATCTGTGAATCATTCAAGACAGGTATAATGGACATAATTACAGCTCGCCCACAAGCTAGACCCAAAATCAGTCTTAAAGTCTGATTTCAGACTCTAGTGGTTTCTCCAGCAGTGCCTGGGGCAACCGAAGCCAGACTCCAGGATAACTCAAAGCTGAACCTGGGGGCCCAGGGTGGGAGGGAGGCCCTGACACTAGAGATCCAGCATATTTCAGAACTGCGCTCCTGCCCCATCCCCCTTCTGGCTGCCACCCCCACGCTCTCAGGGCCCCTCCCTCCACTTGAACTCCGCCTTCTACCACCTTGCTTCTTAGAGGAGCCAGACCTTTCTTCCTCCATCACTGTGTAAAGCAATGCGACCTAACAAAACGTGGGGGGATATTTAATAAAGACTACAAATAGGGTAGGTCATTATGTGCACAGACAGCGGAGAGCTTGACTAACCATTTTCTGCTTTTGTTTTCTCATCTGTAAAATGGGACAATAATAGCCCCTTCCACATAGGCACCTAAGCCTGTGTTCGTAAATGCCAGGTATTGTTAACACCATCGTCCTCTTCATCATCTGGGGAGATGGGAGTGTCAGGAGCTCCCGTGTAAGACGGCAACCTCTTCCCATGGCCTCGGGGTCCCACATTCTAGAAGCCAGTATTAGGAATCACAAGGGTACAACAGAATGTTAGAGCTGGAAGATCAGCCAGCCCCAGGAAGGAAACGGTCCCAAGAAAGGCAGAGACTAGCTCTAAGTCTCTTGGTTGGTCAGTGGCAGAGTCACAACAGGAACCCAGGCCTCCCGCATCCAGGCCACTTCTCATTCCACTCCAGCACACAGTCCCTCAGAGTCCCAGAGGTCAAGGAGCAAGCTTAACGCATCGCAGTCACCTGGGGAGATGAACTGGGCTCCTGGGAAATGGGAAGCATTATGCACTCAGCTAAGTCATTCCAAATTTCTCAAGTTCAAGGCCAAGTGCAGGGGCTTGTGGTCAGTGGGAGGCCCGCTCCTGCATGTCCCTGCCAATGCCAAAGGGAAAAGAGAAAACCCGAGGCTTCTCAGAGAAAAAAGATTACCCTGGAATTGCCCTGAAATGTCATCAGGAAGCATGGTTTGAAGACCGCCCTTTCCGACCTGCCCTTCCAGACACACCCAGCCCCGGCAGCTCACTGCCTCCCCCTGGCCTGGAGACACCCACCCCTGCACCCTTCCTTCCCCCTAGCGGTGATGCAGCAAGTGCCCGTTGGCACTAGGCTGCAGAGATAAAGGGAACATCCCTACTCTCCCAGAGCTCACAGGCTGTCTGGCCAGGAGACAGGCAGATGGAGAGGAAGCAGGTGTAGGCGAAAGAGGTCCAGCCAGAACTCACATAAGACAAAGCAAGATGTCACTGAGAGCCCTGTGGTCCTCCCTGCTGGTGCTCTCCTCCCCAAGAAATTAGGCATATCCTTCAAGGCCTTGGCCAAGACCCACTCCTCCTGGAAGCCTTCTTTGATACAAAGGTCATAATTGCAGTCCTTTGAACTTCTGTCCTAATTGGTCTTTGGCCATTCTATATGTCCCACCCAACCAGGGCCCTTGACCTGATCTTCAGGTCTTCAAGGTCTGCCCTAAGCACAGAGCCACTGTTGACCAGAGGCAGGAATTAACAGAGCCGAGGCTCAATCCCAGACCTTCTGACTGCAACCCGTGCTTTTCCCACTTTCCCAGGCTGTCTTTGTCTGTTCCCTTCCACCAGTGATCCAAGACAGCAAGAGGCTTTTAAAGAGCTTCCCCACCCCTAAGTAACGTGGGCTCCTGGGACAAGGTGGAGGCCAAGGTTCTAGATCTATGGGCAAACGAGTATCAGAAGGGTCCTCTGACCCAACCTGCTCCCATTACCAGGAGGGAAGTACCCTTTTCCCATCAGCCAGGATTCCATCCAATTGGCCGTCGATATCGAAAACCTCAGTTAATGTGGGCTTCAACACATACAGGCTCATTTTTCTCACATAAAATGTCCAGAGATGAATAGTGCCAGCTATTCAGCTTGTCACCAAGGATCTACGCTCAGTGTCTGTTCCTATCAGTCACCCTTAGAGTCTGAGTTCTGCTCTGGCAAGATAGCTGCCTTGTACTCCCATCTCGTGCCAGCCCCACCTGTTGCGCAGGCACTCCTCAACCCCATCAGCCTCCTGGACATGTAACAGGACAGGGACAGGCTGGACGGCGGACTTCCTGCTGCTGCCGGCAAGGAGCGGGAACATGGGCACTCTGGGGGTGCCCTGACCTAGGCAAAGGATGAAGAACGAAGGCCAACCTAATGCAAGGCATCCGAAGTCACTCTTTCCACTACCCAGCAGGGCAGCTAGGAATTAACAACGCCAGGACTCCAGCCTATAGCTTCTACCACCAAACCAGAGCTGTTCCCACGTTCCCCTCCGGCTCTCCCCTTCGGCCCGCGATTCGAAGCAGCCAGACCGCAGAGCGAGAGGAGGGAGCTTGCTCTCTGCAGCCCAGTGGGGCCGATTCCAGCCTGCACTCTCAGGAGCTTTCTGGAACGTCTTTGTTCTTTTCCAGAACAGCTGCGGAAGAGCCACCTGACAGGAGAGCAGGCTGTGGGCACCAAGGCAGCCCAGGAGGGCCTGGCCCATGGCTACCGCTCCTCGGGCAGGGCTCTGAGACAGGAAAGGATGAAAAACAACTCAAAGGAAATTCTGGGGCCAAGACAAAGCACTAGCGTTTGACCTGCCTGGAAACTGCCCTCAAGAAGTTCTCCCCACTCGGGGAGTGGAATCCGCCAAGGGAGTTGGCTGGGCGGCGCTGGACTACCGGAGACGTGGCCCAATTGACCTGCACCCAGAACAGCCAAGCCTCTGATTTCCCCCCCCTCAGCTCCCGACCCCACATTTGTGCCTGCAGGGTGCTATCTGGATCCCCCGGTACTAGAAGCACCGGACGCGCAAATCAAAAATTGTCAGGCAATTGAAAGAGTCACGTCTCTGATACACACAGTCTGCAGGCTGATGTCAATCACAGCGTCTGCTCCAATAGGCAGCAAAGTTTTATGCCATGTGACCATGTCCCGCCCCAACCTGCAGCTAATTGGTCAAGACAGTGGCACGTGACTCAGGTCAGTGACTCCACAGACTGGCAAACTACACCGCCGGGGATTGAAATGTGAGGGGACCAATCAGACTCTCTCTCTCTGAAAATTGGAACTAAACTTTCCAGAAACACTGGGATGAGGACTCCCCAGGGAGACCCTGCCCCCCCCCCCCCCCCCAGCTTCTAGTGGAGGTCGTGGGCCCTGCTGGAACCTAGCTGGAGGCTCTATCTCTCTGAATTACTTCAGGGTCCTTCTTCCTACTCGTAAAAGATGGAACACTTTCAATGCCTTCCTCTATCCCCTCCTATTTTCTGTTTTCTTTTGTCCTGTCCCCCGTTGGCAATGTTTCTGCTGGTTTAATCCCATCTTTATTCCTGGTTCTGTTGAGATAGCTGATTAAATCCATGGTTCACACCCACGCTAATCTCTTCATTGAACCGTCCCTCTGCCCCACCCTTAAGTGCTCTCTTCCAAACATACTTTCTCATTTTTTATAAAATAGGCTGAGAATCTTCCAGATCTTTAAGTTCTTGCTCCTTCAACTCCTTTCTCCCTTGAATTTTACTCTAAGTAGCGGGGAGGAACTAGAGTTCTCCTTGAACACTTTGCTTAGAAATCTCAGCAACGGGCACCTGGGTGGCTCAGTCGGTTAAGCGTCCAACTCTTGGTTTTGGCTCAGGTCATGATCTTAGGGCCGTGAGAGCTGAGTATGGAGCCTGCTTAAGATTCTCTCTGCCCCTCCCCACCCCAGCCCCGCTGTTCACACTCTCTCTCACTCTTTCAAAAAAAAAAAAAAGGGGGGGGGAGGAAGGGAGGAAGAAAGGAAGAGGAAAGGAAGGAATCTGCTCAGCTAAATACCCAATCTCATGGCTCATAGGATCTACCTTCTACAGAATGCTAGAACATAGAACATGAACACAATTCAGCCAAGTTCTTTGCCGGTTTTTAATAAGGATTACCTTTTTTCCATTGTACAGTGGCAAAGAAATCTCAAGTATCTTTTTGGGGTGTGGCACACGTCCTCATGGGTCACAGTTTGTATCTCACCTTTAGGCACCTGTTGGGACTTGAGTCTAGTTATACCTCTAGAAGCAAAGAGGGGTGGTCAGGGTGGACTGTGAAAAGAACCAGCATTGTCTCATGGCAACTGCATCAGAGGAGACAGTTAAGAGTTTCCTCTGGCAATGCAGGGTTAACCCCCTCAAAAGGTGTGGAGGAGTGGCTGCTACCCCTGGGGATGGGGAGACCTCTCCCACTGCCAAAGAAGATTTATCAGAGATTGGGGGTCCAGTGTCCCCCGCTTCACTGGAGTCTTCCCACATATCTCCACCCCAATTTACAGGATCCCATGCTTTTCCAATCAATGCCCCCACTTTAACAGACAACTTGTGAGGCTGGGGGCTCAATTTGCATTGTGATTCAACCATTCAAGGGATGAAATTCTGCTTTTCATTTTCAGCACTCTCAGCCCCACGGCTACAGGAGAGAAGACTCTCACAAGTACACACGTAGAAGCCTTTAGGTCATTTATACGGAGTTTGAGCTGGAAATTTGAATCCCTGAGCTAGGTTTTTTTTTTATATCACTTTGTCCAGCAACATTAGGAGCAACGAGCCAACGTTATTACATTCATTCATTTTCCAAAAACGTTCCAAAGTATCATATACACAATTACCCAGCTCCTTGCTTCTTGTAAGAGGTTGATTAGGACTATCTAATACGGATATTGCGTGTATCTCTATTGCCAGATCACACCGTGGACCATCAGTGCTCTCTTTACTACTGGAAATCAGAGTCAGCGGCATCCTTAAACCTAATCAGACCAGAGACCCACTTCCAGAATCCCCAGAACCGATTCGAAAACTCATCCTCAAAATTCTGTTCTTCTAGAACCACTCCTAGTACCAAAATCTGTTTTAGTGAGAGTTCACCCTAGAAAAAGAACTGTGTGTGTGTGTCTGTGTGTCTTATAACAAGGTATTGTCTCATGATTATGGAAGGCTGGGAATTCCCACATTCTGCTATCTGCAAGCTGGAGACCCAGAAAGCCCGTGGCATAGTTCAAAGGCTGGAGATCCATGGTGTAGATTCCAGCCTGAATGGTAAAGTCTGGAAACTAGGAGCACTGAGGGCAGGAGAAGATGGATGTCCCAGTTCAGCGAGTCAGGCAGAGAGGAAATTCAACCATCTTCCACTTTTTTTGTTCTATTTAGACCCTGAACAGATTGGGTAATGCCCACTCACACTGGGGAGAGCCATCTGCTTTACTCAGTTTACCAATTCAAATGCCAATTTCTTCCAGAAACATCCTCACCGACACACCGAGAAATAAAATTTAGCCAGATACGTGGGCACCTAGTGGCCCAGTCAAGTTCACAAATAAAATTAACCATTACAGGCCCTAGAAAATGGGATTCAGTGGAGTGACCAGGAATCTGATTTAAACCAGCCCCGCCCCCCGGGAGAGTCTGGTGCAGGTGCACCTTGGCCCACTGAAATAGAGGGCAAGAGGGCCAGCTAACGGTAGCCTATGGAGAAGCAGCCACGTGAGGAACAGCTGGTGTCCTTGGTCCCAGGAAATCCTACAGCTGAATTCCTGAAATCCACCAGGGCAGGAAACCCCTGCGGCCCTGCTCTCTCTGGGGCCTGGAGTGGGAGCTCGAGGCCCCCGCACGCGCATCCTACAGTGTCCCCTCCACTACACCAGATGCCCAGAATGTGACTCCGGGCTTCATCACCGAAAGGGCCCTGCTAGGACCAGGATCCTCCTCTGCAGGAGTGGTGGTTCCAAGGAGAAGGGTCTTAGAACCTGTCACTTCCCCTAATAGAGTCACCATGCATAGCCCGCCAGCAACCTATCGAGCCAGGCAGACTCGGATCTAAATCCTAAATCCCACAGCTTGCTTCTGGGCCCTGCTGACCATGTTAAGTCGCCCTAGGAAGCCTCAGGTGCTCCTCAAAATACCAGGTCAGGAACACCAGCCCCACAAAATTGTCGTGACCTTGTTATTGACCTTCGATGTGTAGTGGCTCTCTCTTCTAATCTTATTTAATACTATCTTCAAGATATGGGGCGCCTCGGTGGCTTAGTCGGTTAAGCGTCCGCCTTCAGCTCAGGTCATGATCCCAGGATCCAGGGATCGAGCCCCATGCGGGCTCCCCGCTCAGTGGGAAACCTGCTTCTCCTTCTCCCACTCCCCCTGCTTGTGTTCCCTCTCTAGCTGTGTCTCTCTCTGTCAAATAAACAATAAAATCTTAAAAAAAAAAAAAAAACCTATCTTCAAGATAGACACAGACAGGATATATGGCATGCCTCTGATCTGCCCGTGGGAAACTTGTCTCGACAGCTACCCATTGTCATCCCCCCCAGAGCTAAACAGAGCAGAAGCATCGATGCATCGCTGGTTCTTTTTCTATAGAGACTTACATTTTAAAAAATCATATAGATATATTTAATATATATTTTAATAATTTCCTATTTGATAATATATTAAAATAATATACACTATATTAAAATATATAAAATATTAAGTTTTAAAATATAAAAATAAATATAAATATTGTATAATATGTAATTTTTTTTGAGAGAGCATAGAGCATGAGAGCACTCACGTACGGGTACACAAGCAAGGAATACGGACAGAGGGGGAGAGAGAAAGAGAGAGAGAGAATCTTAAGCAGGCTCCACGCCCAGAGTGGAGCCGACGTGGGACCTGATCCCACGACCCTGAGATCATGACCTCAGCTGAAATCAAGAGTCAGATGCTTAAATGAGTCACCAAGTTACCCCAATATGTATTTATTTATTAAGGAAGAGGGAAGAAGAGGAACATAGGCAAGATAGGATGGCATATTTTTTTCATCCATAACCAGTGGCTAAAACAGGATTTTCTTCCAAAATAGAATTATTTTTATTATTTTATCTGATTACAAAAGTAACACTTGTTCATTAAAAAAAAAAAAATTACAGGGGCGCCTGGGTGACTCAGTGGGTTAAAGCCTCTGCCTTCGGCTCAGGTCATGATCTCAGGGTCCTGGGATCGAGCCCCGCATCGGGCTCTCTGCTCAGCGGGAAGCCTGCTTTCCCCTCTCTGCCTGCCTCTCTGCCTACTTGTGATCTCTCTCTCTCTCTGTCAAATAAATAAATAAAATCTTAAAAAAAAAATTACAAAGTCTAGATGGTAAAAGTGTCAAATTCCCATAGAACACAAAGCCACAGAGAAAACCACTGTCAACGGTTTATGCCATGCCCTTCCAGATGCCTTTTAAAACGTATATATGACTTTCAAGGGCGCCTGGTTGGCTCATTCAGTTAAGCATCTGCCTTTGGCTCAGGTCATGATCCCGGGGTCCTGGGATTGAGCCCCTCATTGTGCTCCCTGCTCAGCAGGAGTCTGCTTCTCCCTCTCCCTCTGCCCCTAAACCTGTTCTTGTGCTCTCTCTCAATCTCCCTCTCTCAAATAAATAAAATCTTAAAAAATAAAATAAAATGTACATATGACTTAAAAAAAAATAATGGAACCATATTATACTGCTCTGTGTTCTGCCTTTTCCCACCTACTGTATAATCCTAGTAGTTTCAAGGGCACTCTCCTTGCCCTAGAGGGAAAGCAGCCAGTACCCAAGCAAGACACTGTGAATGATTCAGTAGAGACTACCCTGATGTAATCCATTTTCAATAAATGCTAAAAAGAGAAAGCTCTTAGACACTGGAATAATTGCCCCCATTTTAAAGGCTGCTTCTACCAAAGAGGGGCTAACTGCATAAAAAGGAATTTTACCAAAAGGGGATCTGCATTAGGGGAAAAAAGAAAAAAGAAAAAAAAAAGAGTACGAAGTACAAATTAAATAACAAGGGGATACCATTTTTCACTTACCAAATCAGCCAAAAACGTTTATTTTAATTATATACCTTGTGGTGGCAAGGAATATCACAGCCTCTCTTGTATGCTCCTGGTGGGCATAGTAATTGGAGTATACTTTCTTGGGGCCCCTCAGTGGCTCAGTTGGTTAAGCATCTGACTCTTGACTTTGACTCAGGTCATGATCTCAGGGTCATGGGATTGAGCCCCGTGTCGGGCTCCACGCTGAGCGTGGAACCTGCTTAGGATTCTTTCTCTCCCTCTGCCCTTCCCCCCTGCCATATGTTCCCTCTTTTTTTTTTTTTTTTTAAGATTTTATTTATTTGACAAAGAGAGCAAGCAAAAGAACACAAGCAAGGGGAGCAGCAGAGGGAGAGGGAGAAGCAGGTTTCCCAAGAGCAGGGAGCCCGATGGAGGGCTCGATCCCAGGACCCTGGGATAATGACCTAAGCCAAGGACAGGTGCTTAACCTACTGAGTCACCCAAGTGCCCCTCTTTCCCTCTCCCTAAAAATAAATAAATAAAAACTTAAAGATAAAATAAAAAAGAATATCCTTTCTAGGAAGTAATTTGGCAATATATATCAAAAACCTGACAAATGTTCATATGTTTTGATCCACCGTTAGGAAACCACCCACAGAGAAATAATTCAAAATGCTTGCAAAGAGGTAGGCACAAAGATGTTCATTATAAATATTTTACAGTAACGGGAAAATGTCAACAGCCTAACAGGAGAATGCTCGAATAAATTACGGTCCATTCAAAGTATTGCGTATTATCCGGCTAGTTAAAGCTCTCTTCATGTAGGGAAGATCAAAATCAAGTGATTAAGCAGGGACATCTGGTACTTGCGGGAATCTGTAGGGAGTGTAGGGGGAAAGACTTTGGCCATTTACAGAGGTGATTTGGTGGAGGCCTTGGAATCACCAAGTGGGATCAGAAGCTTCAACCTCTGTAGTCTCTGCCCTGGGTTCAAGGAGATATGGGCCTCCCTTAGCATCTTCGCCTTCTTTAGGCAAGCGCTAATCTACGATGTTATCTGCTAACACTCAGATAACTGGGGTAGCCTCTGTAATTGGGCGCTGTGACATGTAGAACTCCAGAGACTGAACGATCTCTTGTTTTACTTTTTTTTGTTTATACGCTTATTCGTTCTAATTTAAAACAATGTTCTATGTGCTTACCCAAAGAAAATGAAAACACTAAAAAGATATGTGCACCCCGATGTTTACTGCAGCATAATTTACAAGAGCCGAGGTCTGGGAGCAATCTAAGTATTCATGGATAGGTGAATGGATAAAGAAGATGTGGCATACATAGACTATGGAATATTACGCGGCTATTTAAAAAAAATGAGATGTTGCTTTTTGAGACAAACCTGGATGCACCTAGAGGGTGTGATGCTAAGTAAGTCAGGGAAAGATGAACACTGTATGATTTCACCTGTATGTGGAATTTAAAAACTAAAATAAATGAACAAACATACAGCAGAAACAGACCCATGAATACACAGAAGAGACTAATGGCTGCCGGAGGGGGAAGGGGGGAGGGAGGGAAAGGATGGGCGATGGGGAGTGGGAGGTACAGACTTGCAGTTATGGAATGAGTACATCACGGAATGACAGGTACAGCACAGGGAGCACAGTCAACGGGGCTATAATAGCACCGTATGGTGACAGATGGCAGCCATACCATGAGCACACGGCATAACACAGAGTGTATATTATATACACTATATTGTACATGGGAAACTAATGTAATATTGCATGTCAACTATACTTCAATATAAAGAAACAAACAAACAACGTTCTATGATCATTATATAGAAATTTTAGAAAATACGGGGCAGGGAAACATTAAAAAAAAAAAAAAAAAATCACTAAGTCCACCGGGCTGCATCTCCTGGTTAAGGGTGGACTAGAAGTAAAGCAGCTCTTGCAATGATTGCCACATGCTGCAAGACTTTCGAGGAGCCCGGGCATCTCAGCCCCAAACTTAGATCAAGGTTATCTTAGATTTAGAGCCCCCAGGCACCAGCAAGGAAAAGCTTAAATCCTCTTTGGAGGGACGCGGCATCCTACAAGGCTTCAAAATCTTTTTACCAATAATTTTTCAAACATAGGATCCTACACTCAAAGATAACCAAGGACACAGGGGACAAGACACCATGAGTAAAAACCAGCAGGGAAAAAACAGACAAGAGATATGCATCAACTCGATCCTGGCATTATCAGACAGGATTGTAAAATAACTATGCCAAAACTGGAAAAAGAAAAAAACTGGCCAACTACTAGACATTATAAACAATGCCATGGCAGATCTGGAAGAGAACCAGATAGAATAACTGAATTTCCTAAACTAAAACTACGATAACCAAAATGACTAAAGAAGTTGCCGGTAGCTCAGATTGTCCCTCTCTGGTCTACGTAGGAAAGTGGACACCAAGCCAGAGCTGCAAATTATCTCTGTCTCCCGTGGAGGCACAAGGAAGGTGGGGATATCGGGTTTGCCTCCCTGCCATCCACCCTGGCTCTGGTCACAGCTTTGGTATTAAAGGTACCAGCAGCGGCAGCCCCAGAGGACAATCACGGAGGGCTCTGACATTGACCTTGGTGCATGGCAAAGGGTCTCATCAGTATGCTCTGTTTGCTAAGGCAAGGAAGGATGGGATATATCTTAGACTTCCTTCAAAATGTTTTCGACTTTGCATAAAATCGATCAGGAAATCTCATCTGTAGACGAGCGCAGCCTCTCTTTTTGTCAACTCCCCCGAAGGGTTACTTGGGGGCGTGTTTGCAGGGTTCATACCAATGTTACTTATAATGGAAGCGACCTAAGTGTGCAACCAAAGCCAAATGGCTACGTTAACGGGGGGACACCAATGCCGAAGAACCATTCGCTATTGTCCTGCTGTGGCTCAAAGCCGGTGGGGAAAGAGAAGAGGCCAGAGCTTCAAGCCCGCACCTTCCAAAGAGCCTGCAGACATCCAAGGCTCCCTACTGCAGACTAGAGCGGGAAGATAAGGAACACTAACAAGTGAAACCACCCCAGGGCAACCCCTCCAGGGAGGTCTGTAAGGGAGGTGGACTTTGATCTCTGGGTCTTCTGACCTTTTCTTGACTCTCGGAGATTGACCAAAACCCAGAGTCCAGCTGCCAACAGAGCCATGCGGTTGATCTGAGGCCCTACAGCCAAAGGTTTGGGGCATGATTTCCAGGTGTCCGAGGGGAAATCATCTGTTCTCTATCAAGAGAGCTGGCTTCCCATCCCGGCCAACATACACTCTCCGAAACATGTTTTAAGCCAGCCTTGGATGTCACAGAAGAGCCCTTGAGACTCTCCAAGGGCTCTGAGACAGGAACCCAGACAGGCAGGACCAAAGTAGTCCCTGAGTTCTTGGGAGATGCCAAGCATCAACTCTTACGTAGGCCACGTGACAACCAGGCCAAGGGCGGATGGTCATTCACCCATCACAGGTGAGGAGCATAGTGGAGCCAAAACGTGGTAGAGCTAGGATTTTAAACCAGGCTTTCACGGGGCGCCTGGGTGGCTCAGTGGGTTAAAGCCTCTGCCATCGGCTGGTCATGATCTCAGGGTCCTGGGATCGAGCCCCGCATCGGGCTCTCTGCTCAGCGGAGAGCCTGCTTCCCCTCTCTCTCTGCCTGCCTCTCTGCCTACTTGTGATCTCTCTCTCTGTCAAATAAATAAATAAAATCTTTGAAAAAAATAAAATAAACCACGCTTCCTGCCAACGACCCTCCCCTTTACACAGTACCCACTAGGGTGCTTGGGATCCGACCCCACTGCTGACTCCCACACCCCAAAGCTGACCCATGGGACTTCCCTAAGAGTCTTAAAAGAGAACGAAGAGACAATATGGCTGCTTGGCCCAATAAGATGTGATAATTCACCCAAACCTACTCACGAGTAGGAATATACGGTCTAATTTTATAAAACCCTTCCCCAAACACATTGTCTGTGCCTCTTCTCTTCCACATGCTTGGCATTTGAGAGAAAAAACTTTCTCATAAAAAAATAAGCAAACAGGCAAGGTGATGGATGTGTTCATAGACGGCGGGAAGCCTTTCGCAATGTACATGTAATCAAATCACCGCGATGTACACTTTAAATCTCTTACAACTTATTTGTCAGTAATACCTCAATAAAGCTAAAACACAAAACTAAACAAAAAACCTACAGTGATTACCAAGAAGAAGGGGGAAAAAAAAGAAAAACCTGCACTTCCTTTTCCCCCCAGAAGGAAGAGACTTTACCTTCGTTGGACGATTACTCCGTGCCTGTTGTTGAAGAAGGCATTTCAAATTAATTATCTCATTTAAACCCAATTACCTGGCGAAAATACTGAGGCATGGAGGCCTTAGTCCTTTCATTTCTTTTTTAAAGCTTTTTTTTTTTTTTAAGATTTTATTTATCTTAAGTAAATAACAAGCAGGGGGAGCAGCAGGTAGAGGGTGAAGCAGGCTCCCCACTGAGCAAAAAGCCCGACATGGGGCTCGACCCCAGGACCCTGGGATCACAACCTGAGCCGAAGGCAGATGCCTAACTGACTGAGGCCACCCAGGCACCCCGGCCCTAGACCTTTCAAAGTTACACGGCACATGAGTGCCAGCGCCAGTTCTCAGACTAGCCAGAGCTCCCTGTAGAAGGTGTCTCCCTTTGCTTATCAGCCATTAGAGTGACGGATGTGTCCTGGTTTATTTGGGGCTCCGCAGGATTTAGCACCGAACATCTCACATCTCAGAAAGCCCTCAGCCTGAGGCGACCTGGAACGGTTGGTCAGTCTCCAGGCAGTTACTAGAGGCTGGGGGAAATGTCATGAGCGCTGCTGGTTGTCACAGCATTTGGGGTTGAATTGAACATTTTTCTCTGGGGCACATTTAATGGTGAAGCACAGAATAATGTCAACACTCCATGATTTCCCTATTTGTTTTTTCTCTCTTCTTTTTTAAGGGCCCTGAAGACACAGACCTCATCCTCAAGTCTGCTAAACTCTACTCTTGAGGGAGGAAGACTTGAAAGTTATACAGGGATCCTTGATGCCCCGTATCTCCTTCTCAGAGAAAATGAGGCCTCCAGGAAGTAAGGTGTATTTCCCAGGAACCAGAACCCCTGAGTGGGTTCGGCCCATTAAATAGCTGTGTGTCCTTAGGTAAGTCCCTTGCCCTCTCTGAGCCTCAGTTTGGAATACGGCATTTTAAATGACCGCCTTGCCTTGATACTCAGACCCCTCATTCTACAGATTAGGTCATGAAGGCCAGAGAAGTAGGGAGGTTTGGCCAAAGTCACCGGGCAAGCTAAAGTAATAAGACATGCAGCACTCTCTAGGGATCTGTTACTCCCTACCCCCACCCCCAACACCCACTGGAGAAAAAGCAGAGTATGCTGAGAAACAGAATCTGTTTAATGTTGCTTTCTAAGCCTGTAAGGAACATGAGCCAAATGCTGAAAGATTAAGAATTCTGATCTTTCAAAACAAATCAGGGTTTAATTTGGGTTTTCTTCAAGCCTCATAAAAAAGGGGA
>CM052891.1:35117522-35417410 GCA_028534135.1 Potos flavus | reverse complement strand
TCGGAGACAAAAAGTTGCCAGAGGCTGGGGAGACAGGGCAATGGAGGAAATCGGGAGTTATTTCATGGGTACAGAGTTTCAGATTTACAAGAGGAAAAAGCCCCAAGATGGACTACACAACAATGTGAACGTACTTACCATCACTGAATCATACATGTATTATTTTTTTCAGTTTTTATTGAAATCCCAGTTAACCTAAAATGTAATGTTAGTTTCAGGCGTACCATAGAGTGATTCAACACTTCCGTACATCACAAGTGCCCTCCATCTCGGTCACCCGTTTCCCCCACCCCTCCCCACCCACTGAGTCAGTTTCTTTGTCTCTTTTTTTTTTCCCCCTTTTGATCCTTTGTCTTATTTCTTAAATTTCACATATAAGTGAAATCATATGGTATTTGTCTTTCTTTGACTTATTTCACTTAGCATAATACTTTCTAGCTCCATCCATGTCACTGGAAATGGCAAGATTTCGTTCTTTTTTGTGGCTGAATAATATTCCAATATATAGAGAGACATACACACCTGGCATCTTTATCCACTCATCAGTCAATGGACGTTTGGGCCGCTTCCATCATTTGGCTATTGTAGATAACGCTGGTATAAACATCGGGGTGTATGTGTCCCTTTAAATTAGTATTTTTGTATTCTTTGGGTAAATACCAAGTAGTGCAATTGCTGAACCATATACATTTAAATTGGTTAAGGTGGTGAGTTTTAGGTTATGTGTATTTTATCGCAATTATTTTTTTAAAAGATTTTATTTATTTATTTGACAGAGAGAGAGAGACAGTGAGAGAAGGAACACAAGCAGGGGGATTGGGAGAGGGAGAAGCAGGCTTCCTGCTGAGCAGGGAGCCCAATGTGGGGCTCAATCCCAGGACCCTGGGATCATGACCTGAGCCAAAGGCAAATGCTTAACGACTGAGCCACCCAGGCGCCCCTATCACAATTATTTTTTTAATCAAAAGAGAGAGAAAGGAGGAGGGGAGAGAGGGAAGGAGGAAAGGTCAGGAAGGATTTTGGACAGAAAGTGGAGAGAAGGAAGGTGGTCATTCCAGGCAGGGGAAATGATCCTCCACACTAACACTAAACATGTTTCCTTCTTCCCAGCTCAGCTCTACTCCCTCAGGGTGGTTCATTTTCAGACATGACCCCTTGAGCTCAGGCTGCCAGAACTACATCTTCCAGAGTCCCATTCTGCCAAAAAGAGCAAACATCTGTGTCCCCGCATTCCCAGCAGAAGTCCCAAGATCCGTTCTGGTTGGACCAGCTTAGGTCGCCTGCCCATGAAGCCATCAGGGGGCATGGAGGCTTGTGATGCTATGCTTGTGATGCATAGCTTCAGACTAGATCACAGGTTCTACTCCAGAAGCTGGGAGCAGAACCAACCCTAGCCAGAGGTCCGTGGACCAAAAAAGTGGACCACAAGCGGACCACCAATTTTCCCAGAGGAAAATTAAGATATGCCCACCAAAGAGACAGCATGGATGAAAATGGATACAGAGCCTCCAGAATTCAGTAAACATTGCCTAGTTCCATTTGTCTAAAGAGAACCGGAGGTTCTACCTATAAGGTGTACCTGTAACCAAGATCATAGAGCTGAAAGAAGTCAACAGGGACCTCAAGTGCAGATCTGTTCGGATCCAATGAAAGTGTGTTTGCGCACGCACGCGTGTGCGTGTGTTGGGAAGGTGAAAGAAGTGATGGTAAGGGCTGCCTCGGGTGGGGTAGTGATGCACGTATTCCTGGTAGGGGGCACCTACATTATGGGCAATTCTGCAAGTCAGGAAGAGGAGGTTGAGTTTAATGAAGAAGGAAATAGGAAACTTCCATGGGTTTTAACAGAGAAGCGACAGGATAGAATCTAAGATCCAATCAAGGCTGCATTAGAGGGGGGCCCGTTCAAATTAACACTCCCTTTTATGCCTTGAGGATATTTTCAAGGGAGGGGCTCCACAAGGCATGCCCACTCCCCACCCCCACTTCCTGGCTCCAGCCGGTCCTCTGAGATTCTGAGCGCCCCTCCTCTCCCCCCTCCCCTCTCCACCCCACCCCACCCGCCCCTCCCCAAGTGCTGTGGCTTTGGCAGCCACTTTGGAAACTGCAAGTTTTAAATGAATTTCCACCCCAGAGGAAGTTGAGAAGCAGGCATGTTCCGCCAGCCACTTCTGAGCCCCAACATTTCTCCTAGCCCTTCAGGAAGAGGATCAAACACTCTTTCACAATGGAAGGAGGAGAGGGAGGAAGACAGGAGGGGGAGCAAAGAGAAAAAAGAACAAATAAGAGAACCTCATTTGATCTTAATCAGACAAAGTTTATGTCTGAATTTTTCTCTTCCATGCTGAGAAAACCAATACATAAGGGAAAACAAATCACATGTTATTTACTTCCCTTGAATTTTCTCTGATTGATTCCAAAAGGGCTTAGGAGGCTCCCAAGACTAAACACAATGGGGACCGTGATAATTAGGGACAAAAGAAGGAACGAAAACCATAAAGGAAGCAGAGAGAGGAGATGCCAGCAGGCACCTGAGGAACACCAATTTGTAACTCGGACACTCTATTTGGCCCCATGTGTTTTCCACACTAGCTTTATGTTAATTTCATCTTCTGATGATAAAAAGCATTCGAATGCATCTACAGCCACAAACTTTTTTTCTGGGACTAAACTCAAGCTGAAATATATCACATGGGGCAGACAAATTATATTTGAGTCACAGAAAATAACAAGAACAGTAAGCCCAAAGGACTTTTGGAGGAGGCTTTGTCCCGACTGGCAATAGATGTTCTAAGCAGCATTTGTATTGCCAAAAGGAAAAGCATCCTGCCTGCCTGAATCGCATGGGAAGATGTCAGTCTCACCCGGGACCTGGAGGAGTTAACCACAGCCAGGTGGGCAGGCTCGCAGGTGCTGAGATAGGGACCTGGCTGACCCGGGGCTGGACCTGCAAAGAGAGCTGAACAGCCAAGGGAAGGGAAAGCCCCAGAGCTGCACCCCCCCCCCGCCCCCGCCTGTTCCTGGCCCTTCCAGCCAGCTTGACCCAGTCACTCATCACACGCCTGGAGGTCAAGCACCCCTTCCTCTCCATCGTGTGACCCGTGCATGCTTTCTCCTCACTTGAAGATCCCGGCATCACCTTAAGCCCCTAGCTGTGACTGCCAAGTTCAACCTCCAATCAGATAAACATCTGTGGATGACTTCCCCCTCCTTGTCAGCCCCTCCCACCCCCGCAGCAGTGCCCCCTGAAAACCCCTTCAGCTATGTGGTTTGGGTGGAATCGATTCTACCCCCCAATACTAGGCTTGAATACTTGACCCAACATTAACCAATCAGCGCATCTCATTTCTCTGACTTTGATGGCTGCTTTCAGGGAAGGACCGTGACTCAAACCAGGCTAATCAAGGCTGACCAACACTCGGTTCTGGGACTTTTGTTTGTATTCTCAGGAAAGTGGATTTTCTCTTTCTCAACGAGAAAGAAAGTGGAAAGGATGTCGCCCCCAGAGCTGCTGGCAGGCGTCCTGTGACCACAAAGGGCAGCGCGAGCTGAAGAAGTGAACCCATGGGAATGACTAGATTCTAGAAATACCATTTGGATGCATGCAATGAGCCATGCTTGAAGCCAGCCTTAGCCCTGGACTTCCCAATTAGCTTCTCGGTTTAAACCAGTTTGGGTCCTAACAGGTAAGCCACGGTTGACCCCTCTGGAGTTAGGGTTCCCTCATTGTCCCCTACACGGGGATCCTGGCACTCTCTTACAAAGGCTGCCTCAGCCTGCTCCTCCGGGCCTGTGGAATTCCCTGAGGTCCGAGGTGGGAACTTCCTGCTCCCAGTTCCCACTCTCGATGCTGCAGGTGGAGCCAGCCCTGGCCTGCCAAGGAGGGCTGGAAATAACTCAAACACCAGCTATCGACGATAAGAGAAAGCTGATTCAACAGGCAAAAATGTAGCAGCCTGCCGATCCAAGCAAGCCTGCGGAGGCTTGGGTCCGCGGCTCTCAGAGGCCATGGCAGCCAGGCTGAGGGAGGTCTCTGGATATCTCTGCTTGGGATGCCTGTCAACAGGTAGTGAGGCTTCATAGCTCCAGCCTGGACCTGGGGGACAGGACTCCTGACTAGAAGAAGACCGGCAGAAGCGAGCATGGGTCCCAGCTTAGATCCAGGCCAGTTATGCAGCAAGGAATTCAGGCAAGAAAGCATCCAAATACCAGAATAGGAGACCAGGCCAGCCTTTTATCAGACACAAGGCAGAAATCCAATGACTTCAGTGAAGCCAAAATCAGATCCTAGAGGCCAAGCTAACCTGACTCCGGGTCCGTTAGACATCCTGACAGGGTGTGCCGCTGACGGTCCAAGCGCCTGAAACTATCTGCTTTTCCACCCAGTGCAGGGAAGCTCTTAAGACAGAGACTATCTCCTACCCCAAATCCACCCTCTCTTCTTATTAGATGTTTGCTTACAAGCTTTGGTCAAAGCGGCACTGTACACAACACTATCAAAAGGAAGCTTTTTGTCATCTTCTTCGCCTTTCTTCGTGCTTGGGATGCTGGTGTATGTAAGAATCATCTGGAGCTCTGGCAGCCATCTTGCGGTCCAGAGGAAAAGGTCAGTAGTCAAGACATGGCCTAGACCCTAGAATCACTGAGCTGCCCTGGGACCACCCTCTTCTGGATTTTTTGTTCTCGGAGGTAATTTAATGTCTCGATGGTTTAAGTCAGTGGTTCTCAAAGTGCATCTCCAGGCTAGCAGCATCGGCACCATCAGAAATGTTAGAAATGCACATTCTCAGGCCCCACCTAGGCTGATAGAGCTGGAAATTCTATAGGTGGGGACCCTGAAACCTGAGGGTAGTGCTGATGTGTGTAAAATTCGAGAACCACTGGCTTAAGCCACTGTTGGTGTGAGTTTCTGTGGGTTTCAGCTGAAAGCATTTACACTTGCACATTTCCCCATGGCATCCCTGAACTGTTCACAGGGTATCAGGGGGCTGAGAGCAAAACGGGAGAACTGATACTCACAAAACCAAAAGGGAAAGTTTCAAAGGTGAAATGGAACTCACAAAGGAAGAGATAATTAAAAATTAAGCGCGTCTATCCATCAAAAATAATTGTAAATACAATTAAAAGGCAAAAGAAGACACTAGGGAAAATAATTGCAACAAATGCAACAACACTTAAAATCCTCTCTGTCAAAAAGTCATGCAAAAATCAAGAAAACAATAAGATCCCAAATTTTAAAAAAACAAGGAACACACACACACACACAAAACATTTACAGAATGGGAACTACAAACGAATAATTAAAAGGAAAAATGCTCAACCTATTAGGAATCAAAACAATGTGAATTAAAACGACATCTTCTCATCTATTGAATTAGCAAAGATTGAGCAAAAGAAACTTCTTGATGCAGTCAGGGTAGGATAGGATGGACATTTCCCTGCACTGCCAATGGGGGTGTAAATTGGAACCGCCACCATTCTGGAAAGCAAACAGGCCACATTCATCAAGAGATTTTTAAGCATTCATACTGTCTGAATCAGGAATTCAATTTCTATTTATCTAATCCAGGGGTCAACAAAAGTTTGTTTTTGTATGGTCTACAAGCTGAGAATGGTTTTTACATTCTTGCAAAGTTGGAAGGAGAATAAGAAGGAAGAAAAAGAAAGAAGAAAAAAAGGAGGAGGAGGAAGGAAGAGAAGGGGGAGGGGAGAGGGAAGGGGGAGAAAGGAAGGTAGAGAAAGGGGAAGGGGAGGTGGGAGGGGAGAAGAGGAGGTGGAAGGGGGAGAAGAGGGAGGGGAAGCGGAGGGGAGAGAGGGGGAGAAGGAATAGCAGCGACAGATTGTACCAGGCACAACTAAATGTATTTTCTACCTGCTTTTTATCGGCAAATGTTGTCAACTCTTGACTGATTCTAGGCTAAAGCAGGGTTGGCAAACTATGGCCCATGGGCCAGATCCCACCAACCACCTGCTTTTGTAAATAAAGTTTTATTGAACACATCCACCCTCGTTGGTTTACAGAGTCCGTGGCCTCTTTCACGCTACAATGCAGAGTTGAATAGTTGTGACAGAGACCCTATGGCCCATGAAACATAAAATAGTATATGGCCCTTTCCAAAAAGTCGGCCACCCCCTCATCTAAAGAAATAATCAGAAGGACAGAAATGGCATGCCAAAATGCTCAGCCCAGCAGTATTTGTACGGAAGCTGGGTTAAACAAAGGATGGAGAAAACGAGCGAGCATGTGCATTTACCTCCCCTCCTCCTTGTGTCTCAAGGACTCAGACGCATTAGCAATCATTAGGAAGGCTCATTTTCATCAATTTTCAAAGAACCAGGATAACCCATTTATTTAGCAATAAAACTGCTTACTTAGCAATAAACCAGGAAAGCAGGCCATCATGGTGCCCAAATGTGTTTGTTTTGGTTTTTTTGTTAAGATTGTATTTATTTGAGAGCCAAAGTGAGAGAGATCACAGAGAGAGAGAGAGAGAAGCAGGTTCCCCAGCTGAGCGGACAGCCCGATGTGGGGGCTCGATCCCAGGAAACTGGGATCATGACTTGAGCCCAAGGCAGACACTTAATGACTGAGCCACCCAGGCACCCCAAGTTCATCCATGTCTAAACGGGTGTCAGAATCTCCTTCCTTTTAAAGGCGGAGTGATATTCCATTGTACGTCTATAACACATTTTATTTGTCCGTTTGTCCATCGAACACCTGCAGGACAGCAGCAGGACCTTCCCTTTGGGTGTGGGTCGCTCCCACCTTCAGGTCATTGTGAATAATGCAGAAATGAACATGGCTGTCCAAGTATCCGTTCTAGTCTCTGCTTGCAATTCTTTTGGACATGAACCCGGAAGTGGGATTGCTGGATCATATGGCAACTCTGTGTCTAATTTTTTGACGTCCCTCCCTTCTTAGACACCCCCTCCCCCAGCTCCTGACATTTGACTTTCATGCAGGCAAGTCCTCTTGGTGCCTTATTTCTTGTGGACCTAGTTCGGGTTTGGTAAGTGATCATCTGGCAAAGCTCCGGGACCTGCCTCCCTCCCTCCAGGCGCCCTGCTTGGGCCAGAGCTGGTCAGCTGCTCTAGGACCCGGAGCCCATCCGGTGGGGACCGCTTAGCCGGTGGCTGTCCGAGTAGCCGCACGGGCCCCAGGGAGGCCTCTCTCCGAGAGGGGGGAGCAGGACTTTGACTAACTGAGCATATTTATCGCTTGTGACTCGGGGCCGTCTGCGGACAGCAAGACATCGCCCAGCAGAGCTGCTTAAATGTGACAAGATCACTCAGCGGCCGCCACCTCTGCCCACCAGTTAGACTCAAAGGCGATTCTTCCGTGACACAGCTTATTGTCTCGGAAGAAACTTGGCCTTGGGAGTCAGATGTCTCACGTCGAACCCCTGCTCTGTCTCTTCCTCATGCCGCCCCTCTGCAAGCTACACAACCTCCCTGAGCCTCAGTTTCCACATCTATCAAATGGGAACAGCAGCAGCCCTTACCCCAGCGGGCTGCTGCGCCCAGACAGGGTGACGATGCCCGGGCAGCGCTGGGCCCCGGTGCAGGGCCGCGGTGATCCCTCCTTGGGGATAGCTCAGGAAGCCGGCAGGGACTGACGCAGGCCAAAGTCCCCTGGCCAAGTCCTGTTCCCTGCTGTCTCTCTGCCTCTCTCAGCCTGTGTCTGATCTTTCTAGCTCTGGCATGGCTCCTTAGGGCATCTCAGCAAGAAACGAAATCTCTTCTGGGAACCCGGCACGTGCACCTCCTTTGGAAAGCTCGGCATGGCCGCACACTGTGTGGCCGGACGCAGGTCTAACAGCTCTGCTGAGGGGGCTGCCCGGGCTTCTGGAAGGCCCTGCTGTGGCCCATCAGGTCTCTCCCAGCCCCCGAGGCTCACTCAAACCTGGCCTGTGTCACTATTACGCAGCCTGATTCAGGTTCCCGCAGCAAGTCTCCCCCAGGCCTGCTCCCGGCCCCTCGGCTGTGCTTCGAAACTCAAGGGCTTTCTGAGAAATAAGGGTTTTTCTTTAATGATAAGAAGAGCAACACTGGCCCCCTGACAGGAAGCTTGGAAAGTACTGGAAAGTGCATGGGAGTGAGACATTATCCAGGATTTTGTAGCCCAGGGGGAACTGCCCAGGAGGTTTTGTTGGGTTGTTTTCAGTCCTCTTTCTGCCTTGTGTATCGGCATATTTAAACCCTTCATTGAAATAACACATTTCGGGGGAAATGCCTTCAGAAGGCAACTGTCTAACCTGGTATTTCTCAGACCCAGCACTCCCTTTTCATAAACATTTTTAATGCCTCCTTTACCTTTCTCAAACGAAACTCAGTGATAAAGTGATCCACTTAGATGCAAACTCAAGAGAATAGAATGCTTGGGACACCTGGGTGGTTCAGTCTGCTAAGCTTCCGACTCGGTTTTGGCTCAGGGTCCTGGGATCGAGCCCCACATTGGGCTCCCTGCTCAGCGGGGAGTCTGTTTCTCCTTCTCCCTCTGCTCATCTCCCCCCCTTTCTCCCCCACCACTCCTGCTCTTTCTCAAATGGATAATTAAGATCTTTAAAAAAAAAAAAAAGAAAAAGGATAGAATGCTCTATTTGCAAAGTAAATGAGAAAGGAATGTAATAAAATAACATTTCAGCACGTGAATGCTTGGGCATGCAGTAGTGAGAGGCTTGCCTAAACTAAGAACGAATAAGGTTGGCAATTAGACACTCCAACATTAAGTTGAACCCTAGGAAATTGCTGATATGGAAAGGTTTCTTATCTATGAAAATTTCATGTGATTCAATTTACTATTTGACATTCAAACACAAGCAAACTAAATCTACCTATCATGTGTGTGTATGTATGTGTGTATGTTCTAACCATGAATCAACACCTACAAATGCAGGCAGTTATAGATCTGTCGACAACTCAAAAATTATAAGTATCATTGCCACTGAGGTTGTAAGTTTCCAAAATGATGGTCTGCTCTTGTTAAAATTGCAAACAATGCAAAGTATAATCTTTTCTGTTTTGCCCACGAGCTGCACTTCTGAATACTTTGTATTTTTTTAATTTTTTGTTGTTGCATTAGTTTCAGGCGTACAATATAGTGATTCGACACTTCCCTATGTCACACCGTGCTCATCACAACAGGTGCACTCCTTAATCCCCATCGCCTATTTTCGACCATCCTCCCCGACCCCCTGCTCTAGTCACCATCAGTTTGTTCTCTATAATTAAGAGTCTGTTTCTTGGTTTGTCTCTTTTTTACCCTTTGCTTGTTTTGTTTCTTAAATTCATCATACAAGTGAAATCTTACGGTGTTTGTCTTTCTCGGACTGATTTATTCCATGGTGTGTGTGTGTGTGTGTATAAATTTATTTATTTATTTATTTATTATGTTTTAAAAATGAAAAAAAATTGCAATTATAGATGAAACAACTTTAGGTACCAGGCTCAGAAATCATAAACAGGTTTTTGTTTTGTTTTGACTGACACGATTTTCTTACAGGATATTCAAGATTGGCGAAGAGGCAAGAAAGGTTCATGTCACACGGGTCTGTCCCCACACTGGAGGACTTGCCCGCTAAATGGAAGTGCTTCACCCCCAAATCATTAGGACAGTAATCCCCCCACACTTCCAAAAGGATCAGGAAAAGACGATGATGATGACCACAATGAGAACCACTGCTTGGATAGTTTCAGTGATCAGAAACTTGCTAGCTCCACAGGGCCTGGACTCACGGACTCATCTTTCAGGAAGTCATCTTGTTCCTTAGACCCCTGGTGGGGGACACACATTGGTACAACTCTTTTTCCTCCTGCAGGACAGCAGAAGGACCTTCCCTTTGGGTGTGGGTCAAATATTTCAAAAACCTGCCCGCAGTACTTCTACTTCTAAGAAGGAGCCTCTTCTAAGAATTCCAATTCTAAGAATATATGTGAGTAAAAAATCCAAATAGCCATTAAAATTCCTGGGCACAGAAAGCACTATAGATAGGGGCGTCTGGGTGGCTCAGTGGGTTAAAGCCTCTGCCTTCGGCTCAGGTCATGATCTCAGGGTCCTGGGATCCAGCCCCGCATCGGGCTCTCTGCTCAGCGGGGAGCCTGCTCCCCCTCTCTGCCTGCCTCTGCCTACTTGTGGTAACCCTCTCTGTCAAATAAATAAAGTCTTAAAAAAAAAAAAGAAGAAGAAAGAAAGAAAGCGCTGTAGATAATGATAGAACTATTAGCCATGTCCCTGCTGTTGGTATTTCCAGGAAATTAGCCTACAGCCCCTCTCTGGACTAGGGAGTGGTGGTCAGAAATAACACGCTGGCCCCTGTTGGGGGCATGGGTGCTGCTAGGTTTTCTCCTTTGCTTTTCTCATCTCTATCATGATTTTTATCCTCACGGTAATTGGAAGAAAATAAACTCCACGGAAAGGAATGACAAAAACTCATGAAGCCAGGGTCAGAATCCTTAACCGTGGAGAAGCAGCAGCTGAGAAGTGGCATAGGAGAGCCGGCCAGTCGAGCCACGAGGGATCCCCCATCTCTGGCCACCGTTTGAGCCTTCATCAGCATATGGGTGCCCAGTACCACTCCAGGGGCTCCCAGGAACAGGATCTGGGGACACGCAGAGCACCCAGCCGGTGTCCCAAAGAAGCGGGACCCTCTAAAGGGGTCCCTTGTGACTCCTGCTCTGGGCTGTGTTGGGGGAGGGGCCTATTAGGCCCCGCCCAGAGGGGGTCGGGCTAAGATGGAATCTATTTCACTCTCTTGCCACTTCTTAACATGAATTCGTGGGAGAAAGCCGACAATAAAACAACACACGTTAACAGTCCAGTATGATAAAAATGCACGCACTTCTGTGCGTGTGTGACCGATGGAGACAGACGGAGAGAGACGGGGCCGGGAGGGCGGGGGAGTGGAGCTGTGAGAGACAGAGCGTGCAAGCACGTGTGTGAGATCGCCCACAGGCAGTCCGGAAAAGCACACGCCACGATGTTGCCAGTGGTCATATGCGGGAAGGAAGAAGGCAGGTCGTGACTGAGTGATTATGAGCACAGACAGATCTGGGCTCAAGTCCCAGCTCTGTGCCTAAGGTGTGACACTGGAGAAATCAGGGACTCAGTTTCTCAGTCTGGAAGCAGCAGCATCTACCTCACAGAGTGAATTGAAACTTCGCCTCTGGGACACCTGGCACAGTGCTCCGCACCCAACAAATGAGGCTTACGTTCCTTTCACTGCTAGGGGATGGAACGATACATTTGCTGATTCAAAAGCCATGTAAACACCCAAGCTACAAAATGAGCCCAGGGGTCCCAGCGGCCCTGCCAGGATGGCTGAACACAAGCTAAGCTGGAGTCCTTTCAGTGACCTTGGGCAGGGGCCGTCAGACTGTCCCCTTCAACCTGGAGGCGACCACACTGAGAAGTCGGCAAGATACAGCCCAGGTTCAGCCCGCGATCGTGCCAAAGACCCAGAGCTCACGGACACAGGATTTTGGCGAAACAAAGTGAAATACAAGGAAGCAGAAAGAAGGTAATCTGGGAAGCTATAAAACCACCTAGGAGAGAAGGACAGTAATCAGCCAAGAAAGAAACACTGGAAAAGGCAGGGGACCGAAAGTCAAATGAAGCAGGGCTTTATCAGATGTACTTGAGCAGAAATTATGTATAAAATATGCCTACTCATCCTTCATCGAATTGCTCTCGGCTGCACCAGTGACCACAAACACGCCAGACCCCGCACGGCAGCTCTCTGGTCGCTGGCATGTACTTGGGGAGAGATTAAATACGTCCACATAAGGAGCAAGGGGGAACAACTACCACATTACATAAAAAATTTTAAAAAACATAAAACTGTGTTATGGAATATTAATGTATCTCCCTGGCATTCTCTGCTCTCTTAACTTCTGACAAGCACATCCGTTGTAGCCTATTTCAGCGATCTTGAACTTTTAGGTATTCGACTTAATAAATACTGCATGTCTATTTTCTTCAAGTTATTGTCATTATAGTTTTTTTAGCCTCCAGTTTTCATAAGCTCTTGTTTAAATGATTACCTGCATATGTCTAAAACCCCAAGCTTCTATAGGTCAAAAATTATTGCATTTGCTGGTAGTAAGTTAACTTTGGATTGCGGTTCTTGGGTTTGGGAGATCCAGCCGCCCAAGCCCCACCCCCACTCCCAGAACTTCCTTCCTTAATTAACATGAGTGTTGCAAGTTATGGATTGCTGTGAATCCTAATTCCTCAGTCTGAGTTTGCTCCCTTGGTACTGGCCATGAGGATACTTTCCTCTATGAATGAGGCCACTCCAGTCTTTCCTTTTTCATCAGACGGTGACTAGAATACTCCTGGCAGTCTGGGAAAACATTCTTCCCAGTGACGATTTGTACTCCTTCAAATAATCATCTACTTAAGATTCCAGCCTGGACTCAGATGCATCTTCCCCGGTTGTCCCCCCGTCCTTCCCCTGAGTGCTACAGGGCCCTGGTTTTAAGGTCACAAGCTTACTGTAAGCGACATCGTGTGCCCCGTGGAGCCACTTGTCCACCTGTCAGCCGAAAATGCTGTTTCATTCCACGTATAATCCGTAATCTCGGACAAATTGGAAAACCTACGTCAGTAATGAGTTGTGAATATGCTGTCCTGTTAAAATTACTTAAAACCTACAGTTCGAGTAAAAAAAAATAAAATAACTTCACAAATACAAAGGACGGCTCAAGCCATATGCAGGTGCTTAGTTTAGGTGACTGGATTAGCGATCAGTATGGCCTAGTGGTGATTGCGGGCTGATGCTTAGAGGTTTTAAGGACCAGATAGGAGCTGAGGTCTCCCCCCCCCCCAACTTTTTGCCTTTTCTGGATGTGCTTTTTGGGGGCTAGAATATTATTTGTTAAGTAATGTTTTCTTTCTGGGGTTTGGTTTTTGGTTTTTTGGGTTTTTGTTTTTTAAGATTTATTTATTTGAAAGAGCGTGTGAGTGTGGGGCAGGGGGAGGAAGAGAGGGTAAGAGAGAGAATCTCCAATAGACTCCCCACCATGGGGCTCTACTCCACGACCCTGAGATCATGACCTGAGCTAAAATAAGAGTCAGACGCTTAACCTACTGAGCCACTCAGGTAGCCCTATCAAGCAATGTTTTCTTTTTTTTTTTTTTTTTTTAAAGATTTTATTAATTTGACAGAAAGAGAGAGAACACACAAGCAGGGGGAGCAGCAGGCAGAGGGAGAAGCGGGCTCCCCACAGAGCAGGGAATCCGATGCGGGGCTCAATCCCAGGACCCTGGGATCATGACCTGAGCTGAAGGCAGATGCTTAACTGACCGAGCGACCCAGGCGTCCCTCAAGCAAGGTTTTCTTAAACACACTCACACACGTTTCCACTATGGTTCAGAAAGGTTGTGCATTACAAACATGGAAGAGACTATTCCTAGTATCAATAACAGGTAAGTCTGGATTATATGACTGTGGGGGACACTGCCTTCTTTTTTACACCTTTCTGTAATATCTGAATTCTTATAGCAATAACACATTATATATTGCTTTTAATAATCCGAGGGGGGAAAAAAATCAGAATTCCTATTTTTACATTTCAAAAATGACAAAAGAGGAAAAACATCTAATAAAATCAAAGTGGGTCAGGGTTGCTCACAGGCCAGGGAGCTGGAACAAACCAGAAGGACTGGTCGAGAAGTCGCCCAGGCTAAGCCAGGCAACTGTGGCTCCCCAAACGATCTCCAGTGAAAAGAAAGTCATCAGGGCACATGGTTCCAGAAAAGCCAGACATGAACACCAGGGGCTGCCGGTCTAAGAGGAGGGCTCTAGACACAAAAGTCACTTGGCCCCGGTCCTTGGAGAAGCTTGCAGCTTCAGTGAGCCAAAGAAAAGCATGGTGACATCAACGATGAACCACAAGTGGTTCGACAAACCACTCGTAAAATTTTCAACATCTGAAGAAATGAAAGGAATACACAATAAGGCAGTAAGTCATCACTCTTCACCTAACAAAAGGGTGAAGAATTTTTAAATGCTGGGTGAGGGTGCAGTGAGACCAGCCCTCACTCACTGCCCTAAGGAATCGCTGCGAACATGCTTCTGGAAAGCAATGTGGTGGTGTGGACCCGTCATTTTAAGATATCCACACCCTTTCAGTAATTCCATTTCTAGAAACCTATCCAAAAAAAAGCAAACATAAAATGCTTTGCTATCAAAGATATTCGTTGCAGTGTGCTTTGTCATTTTTTTTAAAGACTATTTTTTTTTTTTTAATTTATTTGACAGAGAGAGAGAGATCATAAGTAGGCAGAGAGGCAGGCAAAGAGAGAGGGGGAACAGGCTCCCTGCTGAGCAGAGAGCCCGATGCGGGGCTCGATCCCACGTCCCTGAGATCATGACCTGAGCCAAAAGCAGATGCTCAACTGACTGAGCCACCCAGGCGCCCCTGTCATTTTTTTTTTTTTTTTTTTAAAGGAAATAGAATGCTGTCCAACCATAGTTAGAATGGTTAGTTTTGATACGACCTCTCAGTGGGGCACTATGTGGCCATTAAAAACAATGTTTATGGAGCATTTATAATAACACAGGGGGAAATGTTTATGTTACCATTTTAAGTGATACAGTAGGATATGAAATTGTATATAGAACACGATTTTAACTACATAAAAATTCACATAAAAAACTGGAGGGAAAGGCTCTAAAATGTTTTACAGTTCCCTGTGGGTTGGTGAGGCTATGAGTGGGGATTTTTTTTATTCTCTTAAAAAATAATTTGGAAAGGATTTACAGGAAAGTTGTAATAAAAACACAAAGAACATCCTCCTCTTACCCAAGTTCCCCAACTGTTAACACTCTTCCACACCCGCTTCCTTGCATACATGCGTGTACACTCTCTCTCTCCACACATCCTAGAAAATCGTAGTCTTCTTCTGAACCATTGGAGAGCAAGCCGCAGATAGGTTATCCCCCTACCCCCAACTACTCCAGGGTAAATTTCCTAAAAACGAGGACACTGTAACATAACTACCACATCACCTTGCAAATCAAGATGTCAACACTGATGCATACCGCCATCATCTACACTCCATTCAAACTGCACCGACCATCCCAACAATGTCTTTTTCCTTTCTGGTCCAGGATCCGATCTAGGACCACACCCGGCATTTAGCTGGGGTTCTCTAGGCTCCTTCAGACTGCAACATTTTCTCCCTTTTCAAGTCTGTCCCCAACAGCTATGCAATTTTTTTTTTTAGTACAAGCCTTTCATTTTATAGGGCAACCCTCACCCCGAGACCTGCTGTTTCCTCAAGCCATGCATTCTTAGCAGGAAGGGCACAGAAACAAGGCTGCCTTCCTATCAGGAGGCCCACGAGGACAAGGCGCCCGGCGCTGGTAGGGTTCATTTTTGATCACCTGCTCAAATGGTATGTGCCCTATTCCTCTGGGAAAAAAAAAAAAAAAAAAATCACCATTTTTGCCTTTGTAACTGATAAATATTTTCCAACATTCCTTCTACACGTATCTATTGGTGATCTCTTTTTTTTTTTAAAGATTTTATTTATTTATTTGACAGAGAGGAGAGAGAGCACAAGTAGGCAGAGAGGCAGGCAGAGAGAGAAGGGGAAGCAGGCTCCCTGCTGAGCAGAGAGCCCGATGTGGGGCAAGATCCCAGGACACTGAGATCATGACCCGAGCCGAAGGCAGAGGCTTAACCCACTGAGCCACCCAGGCGCCCCTATTGGTGATCTCTTGCAAGAAAGAGCTTTCCCTTATCATTTATATATCAATAGGGGCTCGTGGATTCCTGCTTTATTCAAGGAGTTTTATTCCATATTATCCCTATTTATATTGATGCAAAAATTACCCAGATTTGATCGATAAGAGCCCCTTCCTTCTGATCCTTCTCAGATGTCCTCATTCTTTGAGCATTTCCTTACTCTCTGGCACAAGACGTTTCAGACTCGTCTTGTCCTTTCTCTGCTAAGTCCCTGGAATCAGCACTTCTCCAAAAAGCCCTGGTTTGCTTTAGTGGAGAATGGTGTTTGGAAGCCAAGACCTGGGAACTTGGTGTGTTCATCCCTGCTATGAGCGACATTGCTTCTAGGCCCTCTAGAAACCGAGAGATGCAGGTACGTAGGTAAGTAGATGTACAAACACCTATAGCTATATATTTGCATGTATCTGCATATATACACATGGTTTTCACACGTGTATAAATGTATATCAATGAGGTCATACCTATCCAGCAGTCACGGATCTTTCTAGCCTTTCCCCTTCTCATGTTCACAAATCACCTAACAGTAAGAAACTTGGTTCCCACTAGCCTCAATGTATCCTATGTGCCCAACATAACCAGCCTCCCAGCCACACCAGCCGCCGTTTCTGCCCACTGTCCCCGAACGTGCCCCACTCCTCAGCCGCCAGGCACGCCAATGCCTCCGTGAAGCCCCCCAAAAGCTCACTTCTTCAAACACCAGGCATGACACTTGAGTCCGAAAAATATTATCTTCATATATCGCTACTTCCTATATTTTTCCTGCTTTCAATTTTTTAATGTGAAAGCGGTTTAAGACATAAGCCCCTGCTCTCCTGAGGTCTCCCGTGGTAAATGCACGTACCCCCAGAAGGCACAGGGAGGCTATCAGTGCACAGTGTCAGTATGACCCCTCCCCTCAGACCTCCTTGTCTCCCCCATGTGCTCTCTGCACCCACCCCCAGCCCAGGCGGCAGCTCCCCGGGGTGTGGCCTTTCCCAGGGGCCCCCTGCCTCCCTAGAGGCCAGCCAGCCCCCTCCCAGGGACTCCGAGGCCTTTCACAGCTCATCTCCCATGGGGCTTTCCATCTGAAGGGGGAGCCCCACCACCCACTCCTCTCCCTTCTCATCCTCTCAGAGCCAGCACCGAAAAACAATTATGTCAAACCCAGTGAGAGACAGTGTGGGAACAAGCATAAAAGACACCCAAGTCGGCTTTGACAAAGGGCTTTTTTTCCTGAAAAACTTTAAATGTCAGGGCCCCTGGGTGGCTCAGTCGGTGAAGCAACCGACTCATGATTTTTGCTCAGGTCATGATCTCAGGGTCGTGAGACTGAGCCCCACATTACTCTGCACTGGGTGTGGAGCCTGCTTAAGATTCTCTCTCTCCCTCTCCGTCTGCCCCTCCAACTAAAAAAAAAAAAAAAAAAAGGCTTGAATGTCAAGGTGCTGCTTAGGGAGGAACAGAAAAGCCACAGAAAGAGGACAGCAGCAAGAAGCAAGATGCCATCAGAACCTAAGGGTGGAGGGGTGGGGCTGGTGGGCACGGGGGCAAGCTGGGATGGCCTACACAGAAATAGACGGATGGATCCTCCGTCTGCCCCATGAGCCATCCTGGACAGCCGAGGCCGCCTTCCAAAGCAGGACCAGAAGCATCCTCCAGTCCTCCAGACGCACCAGGCTCCAGTCCACTCCTCCTGGCCGGGCCTTCTGCAGCAGGCTTGGGGCCCACACACAGAGTGAGACCCTCCTCGGCCCAGCAAATTCTGCTGGCAGATTTGGCCCCGACTCCAGGCTGTCTCCCAGCCTGGGAGACCAGGGAAGCTGGGAGCAAGCAGAGAAGGTCACTTAATTCCCCGGTTGGCCGGGCTTTGTCTGGGCCTCATTCCCCTCCTGTCCCGGGGCCTGACCGCGGAGGCCAAGCAGAGCACAGGATGACAAGGCTGGTAGTAGCACCGGGGAGAACAGCCACAGCCAGCAAGGAACTCAGACGGCTTACGGCTGGGACTCTCCCAGGACCTCCGCGGGCAGGCTTCGGGAGGTTACGTGATTCACACGCATGCTCGGCCTGGACCCCGGCCAGCCACCTCTGCTTGTCACGAAGTGGCTGTGATGGTTAGAGGGCATTCCTCCTGCCAAACTGCCATCGGACTGGGACGTTGGCTTTTTCCTGCTGTCAGACGTCAGCTCTCCCTGGGCCTCCAGCTGCTGGCTCTCCTGGCTTGCCCAGTCTTCCCGGCTTGGACTGGACCTGTACCATCAGCTCTCCCGAGTCTCTACCCAGGACGTGGTCCCACAGGTCCTGGGACTTGCAGCCTGCCAATTCCTTACGATACATCTCCTTATACATGTACACATATACACACATTCGGTTTCTCTGGTGCTCCCTGACTAATATAGTGGCCCAGAGAGACACAGTGACCTAGCCTAGGTTCCTCAGCACTGCCAGGTAAGGGCACAGGTACCCACACTCCGAGCACAGCCTCCTCCTCATCCTCAGTCCTAGTTCACAAGGCCTGGGACCCTCACTCATGGGTGGCCGCGGCCAAGGTGAGCCCTGCCCACCGGACAGGCGGCCGCTCAGGACGCCAGGCCAGTCGGCAGCGGGCAGGAAGGAGCAAAGTTTTGAAGGGTTCAAAACTCCAGATGCTCTGCAAATTCCCTGCTTGCCTTGGCTGTTTGCTGAGCCTCTCCAAGCCCCAGAGAGGGCCCCTGTAGGGCAGGGATAATACACAGCAAAGCAGTTGGAGGTTTTGACGAGCACAGGGCCTGGCCCACAAACAAAGCTTGAGAAGTATTCGCTCTCTCCCCTACTCTTTTAACTTTCTCACCTCCCGTGGAAACCCGGTACCAGGGAAGGTGGGCGCCACCCATCCATGGATCTCTGGGACCATCCACCCCACCTCCTTCTTTCCTTCTCCTCCAAAGCACTCAGGGGACCGGTGGGCTTATCTTAGCTCATCCTTCAGCGCCCACTAGCCTACGGCCCAACCTGGCCCACCTCGAGGTGGGGCCAAGGCTGCCAGCCCTCCCACCAACCCTCGAATCCCTCCAGCTCTGTGTATTTTACCCAAATTGAAGTGTTGGAGGGTCACAGGTTCAGCAAAGAACGAGAGAGGCACTTGAACAACAGGTCTGTCCTAGGCTCAGAGAAGGATGGGACCAGTCGAGTATCCGCTAGTGGGAGAACCAGATGCTGGAGCCCCAAGTCCAGAAGGAAGCCAGAACCTGGACTCACTCAAACTAGCTTTTAAGGAGACTTGGGCTCAACCAGGGAGTGTCGGCGCGTGCCCCAGAAGCCACAGCAGCACCTGGGCTCTTGCTGCAAATGCAAATTGTCAGACTCCGCCCCAGACTCTAATTAGTGCAAGAGGGTGGGATGAGGCCCAGCCAACTAGAGTTTAACAAGCTCACCCAGTGAATGGGAACCACCGCCCTAAGCCAATGGCTCCTGACACCGGTGTCCATTAAGATCATCTCCAGAGGCTTTGCAATGTGTCCGGGCCCCTCCCCAACATGCAAATTTAATTGGCCTGTGCTGGCCCAGGCAGCTAGAGCTTTGAAAGCATCCCAGGGGGTTCTCATGTGCAGCCAGGCTGAGAACTAACTCCACCCCCCCACCTAGGGAACCCCACTCACCTGAATTTCTCACCCTCCACACTCTCAGATAACTAAGCTGGAAGGACACAGAAGGGCGCCTGGGATGGAGTACGTGCCCAGTCAAAGCTAGCTCCTGGTCCCTTCCTTGCCGTGCCTACTGGACCCATGGCTGCCGCGGCAGAACTTTCCTCTGTGTTCCCGGAGGGGCTCAGCCTCACGACCTGTGTGTCTCTCTCGGCCGGGACGCTAAAATGCAAACTTTCTGCCCCACATCTCACTAAGCCTCACTTCCTGCATCTGCGGCATGAGGCATCATAAAGGCCTGGGAGGAAACTCCCAGCACAGCAGCCGCCCCCAGGACCGTGTCTATGCCACCGAGGATGACCCTCGGTCATCCAGCCTTCTGTCTCCTAGCCTTGCATCATCCAGCTGCCACCCACGTCACCAGTCTCCTGCCTCGAGCTTTCCCACCACGTCCCCCCTCTCGCCTGCACACGTGCTGCCCATTCTGCCTAGAACACAGCCTAGCTGAGTCTCAAGCCGCCAGAGGCCAAATCTCTGACAGCGGGGGGGGGGGTGCTGCTCCCTGACGGAGGATCGAGCACAGGAATCGCTCTTGGGGCAAGACGGTCTTTGTAGAGAGAAAACCTGCTAGTGGTGAAAAGTCCAGGACGGTAGGAATGAACTAGGAGAGAAGAGGGGGGAGGAAAATTTCTCTGTATGATAAAGTTGACAGTGTGGACGCCCAATGAGAAGCTAGCAAGAAATCCTGAGAAGGACAAGAGGAGAGAAAGCTCTGGAACATCGCAGGAGCAGACTCGAGGCCAAGAGGCAGCCAGTATCTCCCAGAGGACAGAAGAAGAGGGAGCATTAGAGGGAATGCTGGGCGGGCTAGACCCTCTGACTCTTTCAAAAGTTCAGCAAACATCTGCTACGCTCAACAGCCTGTGTCTGCAGCTGACTGAAGAGTCCAGGGAACACTCTAGGTCCTTCTATAGACTCCCCACGGGGCAGAGAAAAGAAACCACACACAGGCAGAAAGATGTAGTGAAAGCAAGAATTCAGTAGAAATATACTAAATACCACTGAATTTAAAAATGGTTAGAATGAAAAACTTTATGCATATTTTACCATTTTTTTTAAGCTTTTATTTGAGAGAGACAGAGACCGAGAAAGAGTGGGGGAGGAGCAGAGGAAGAAGGACAAGCAGACTTCATGCTGAGTGCAGAGCCTGACGTGGGACTCAACCCCAGGACCCTGAGATCATGACCTGAGCTGAAATCAGAAGTCGGAAGCTTCACCGACTGAGCCGCCCAGGCACCCCCTTTTCTTTAAGAAGTAAAAATGGGGCACTTGGCTGGCTCATTCAGTGGAGCATGTGACCCTTAATTTTGGGGTTGTAAATTCAAGTCCCAGGTTGGATGTAGAGATTACGTGTAAAAAAAAAAAATAATTTTAAAAAGTAAAAATTATCTGCATGGCAGGGACAGGAGGAGAATTCACTGGAAGAAACCCAAGCCCCAGGAATCCCCAGAGCTGGGAGGGGGGCCTCACTAGATCTCCCCCTGCCCATACACCGGAGTTGGGACCAGTTTTTCTTAAATCTTAAGGAGAAGAGGATGCCACATGGCTCAATTCAAGTTATTATAAATATATTCTAAATAACTAAAATAAATCTGTCATTGTTGTGATGGCTTATTCCATGGCTCCATTTCACTAGTCTTGAGCAGACGGTAAGTCTAATACCACAATTTAATCACCTATTCACAATGTAACCAGATTCTGAAATCAGGTGCACTTTGCAATCAATAGTATAAGGCTGTCGGCAGCACGTTCACTTTTCTGATGGTAGATAAAATAGCAATGCTTCAAAAAAAAAAAAAAAAAAGTAGCAATGCTTCTCTCAATCGTTATTCTTGGTCTGTTTCCCTGCAGTCCTTCTCCGGGAAGTAAACTCAGGCATGCCCTCAGACCCAGATCCTCAGGAAGCACAGGGACACCCTGACTGTGGGGGGCAAGCCTGGGGAGCATGAACTCTGAGGAAAGCCAGCTGGCCTGCCCACTTCTATTTTATTAAGTCTGACCCCAGCCCGCCAAGGGCCTGCGCAGCTGGGAAAGATGTGCCTGTAAAAGGAAATTAGTTTCTCAGCTGTGCAATGTTTGCAGAGGAAGTGAAACGTGTTGTTTACCCCGGGAGTCCCTCGTCCTGCCCTTAGGAGTTGCCTGTGAGCCTTGGAGGGCCGCAGAGACTCAAGGCCCCCAGCCCTCCCGGGGTCGGAGGACAGCCCACTGCGTGAGGGTGAAAGACAGTCAGCAATCACCTAGGAAATGCTCTGCCCTTCCTTCAAGGAAGCGCTGTTTTACTTCAGATCAGCAAACCCAGGCCTCTTCCTGAGCTGCCTTGGAGCTCTGTCGCTGAGTGCCTCTGAACCCTCAATCCCAGCTTGTCTTATCCTGGCCGCACGAATGAGGGAATGACGAGGGTCTCACCCAGGCCCAGAAGGTTAAGGCCGAACACAGCCCTTGGAGGAAAGCAGTGAGAGTGGCAGCAAGAATCGGAGAGGGGACCAGAGGAAATATGGACAGGGTGTCCTGTACTTTTATTCGCTAAATCTGGTAACCCTACTCCGGGAGACCCAAAGGCCACCAGGTCTCTGGCCCCCGGTGGCCACTGGACCCAGCCCCCTCCTACCGGGGCCAGCAGGGGGGCTCCAGGCTTGGCGTTTAGAGGGAGGCGGCATCTCCCCCCCACTCCCTCATGCTTCTGTGGGCCCAGGCTCTCTGCAGGCCACTCGCCTTCTACTGTGAGCCTTAAAGCCTGCCTCTCTCAAATCAGAGGGTCCAGCTAGGAGCCTGCCAGGGCCACCTTCAACGGCATGGGTGATCAGCAGAAAAATGGCTGCCAAAGCCATCCGGGTCCCAATCCCAGAACCTGTGACCATTACCCCATATGGCCAAAGGACTTTGCCAATGGGATACAGAATTTTGAGAACATCCCAGATGATCCTGGGTGGGCCCTAAATGCAGTCTTTTTACGGGACAGGCAGAGGATGTGGCTATGGAGACAGTGGGAGGTGTGGCAAGGGAAAGAAGAGGAAGGGGGCACAAGCCAAGGTCCACAGGCAGCTCCACGAGCTGGAAGAGGCGAAGAAACAGTTCTCCCCTCCAGCCTCGGCAGGAGGTGCAGTCCTGCCCACAGTGGGATTCCAGCCCAAGAGACATATTTCGGGGTCCTAGCCTCTAGAGCTGTAAGAAAATAAGTTTATATCATTTCAAGCCGCTTGGCTTGTGGTAAGTGGTTACTGGTCACACACAGGGCCTGTGCTCCGAGTGGCCCCCCACAAGCTCCGCTGGTGCAGTCTTAAAATTCTGATTTTTGAACACATTTTCATTTTGCACTGGGCCCCCCAGTAGCCGGTCCTGGGTTCTGGTGTACCTGCAGCTCCCACCCCTCCCCCTACTAAATCCCGCAGGTCACGGGGAGCATCAGTGTTCCTCAAAAATGGGGCAGAAAGGCCTGGTTCTTGTATTAGAGCAATCACATTTCTTCCAGGAGAGCATGCAAATTTCACATACATTTAAACAGCATGAGAAGAGATTTCCTTTTTTTTTTTTTTTTTTTTTTTACTCCTGGCCAAATGCCCAGGCCTTCCGGGGTGGGGGGTACACTAAGTCTCCTTTGCCCTCAGGGATGGCCGCCCGGAAGCAGCCACAGTATTCCTCCATCCGGTGCACTCTACAGTGTCACCACCTCCAGGAAGCTTCTGAGAATTGAGCACACAGACTTGGTGGTCTCTTCTTCAGCCTACCCTCTATAGATCAGAAACTCCCTGGGCTCTCCAGCCTCACTCACTGCTCCTGATATGCGTGCCTCTGTTGGCGCATCTGTGGCACAGACCCTATCTGGGACTCATGGGGTCAGCAATTCCAGCCCGGGCCCCTGGTCATAAGATCATAGCTTCTTGAGCTGGTGTTTGAACGGGACTGTGCAGGCTTTGGAGTCAAAGAATTGGGGATTTAAATCTTGGTGCCGCCAAGGACCTGGGGCATATTCTGTGGGTTTTCAATCTGGCATCCTTGCCACTCCCTTAGAGTCTCCTTTACAGAGAGAAAGCCTTCACTACTAACCAGACTAGAGAAGCACCACCTCCCCACCAAGATACCACTAGCGTCTAATCTCTGCTTTGAGAACTTACTACTGGGTGCAAGGATCGTTCTCAGCTTTTTGTTTACTGGCCTATCGTCCATCTACCCTCATTACGATATAAGCCCATGTGATCAGGGTCTGGTCTGGGTTGACACTCTGTCCCCTGAGCTTGGCACAACACCTGACTGCAGGATGTTTCATGTTTGGCCAATGAACCAGTGAATAAAGTGTGATAAAGGCCACGATGGAGATAGATTTGATAAACGGCCAGCCGGGGACGTTAACCCCGCAGTGGCAGAGAGGTGGACTTTGAAGGTATTTCTTACTGACAATATTTGTGGGGCCATGCTGATAAAAAAAGAAGTGTGCTCAGGCGAGCACAAGAGAGGCCTTTGATGTTACACGTCTGGCTCTGTTTGCCCAAGCCCCGTGCCCAGCTGGGCTCAGTCTGACACAGACATTCTCCGGGGCGGTAGGTGGGAAGGGAGTTTCAAGGCTAATGACGGCTCACCCTCAGATGACACAGTTCCCCTATAAATAGAAACCAGCTAAGCTCCCAAACCAGGGATGTCTCCGGGTGTGTGGGGAGAAGCGCTTTCGTGGGGAAGATATCTGGATTTCCACATGGCGGACAGCGAACACAGACATTTTTCAAAGCCTGAGATGTCTGTCCAGTTATGTTGCCATGGTGACACCCGATATCTAGGACGAGACCTAAAGACGTAGCACCTGAAATCCATTGGCCACAGGCAGGTTGCTAAGGCCTCTTCTTCCCTCATAGTCCTTCTTGTCCCCTCTCTCTGCTCCTCCAACCTTGGTTTCCCATGATAACTGCGGCACAGAGGAAGGGGCTGGGGACCAAAGTGACCTTTTTCAAACACAAATCCGATCCTGTCAGCCCCCTGTTCTAAACCAGTCAAGGCTCCTCTGCCTTCCACTTGAATGAAATCCAAACTCCAATATGGTGGTCTGCTAGGTCCTGCACTAGCTTCCCTGCTGACCCTCCCATTTCACCTTGGCCTCTGCCAGCGCTCTCAACAAGCCAAGGGCTTTCCCTCCTCAGTACCATGGTACACGCTGTTCCCTGGCTGCCTGGCCATTCTAGGTATCTGTCACCTCCTGGTATCCATTACCTCCGAGTGACCCCCCGACTCCCCTATACGAAGTAGCTCACCTAAATATTCCCTCCCAGAACTCCGTGGTTTTCCTTTCTAGCCCTACCTTTATGTATAACTGTACATCACACATCTGCCCAACACACAGACCATTGGCCTCTCTTAGTTATAAACTCTTTAATGGCGAAGACTTTCTATTTGTTAACTCTTCTCATCCATTGCCTAGCACAACGCCTGGCATGCGGTAGGTACTCAATAGACATTTGCATTGAATTATTTAGCTCCCATCTCCACTCTGAGGGAAGCGAGGAGATCAAGCAGCACCATTTGCTAACCCAGGGATGGAGGCAGGGAAGAGTGAAGTGGGGGTACCCAAGGACCTACAAGGACTCCCAGCTCAGCCCATACTGAGGAGATAAAGGAAGATTCCCAGCATGGGGTCTCAGCCCCCAGAGAGGCTCCAGCTGTGACAGTCCCTCCCCGGTTGCCCTCTAGAATTGGGGAGAAGCTGCCTCTGGTTGGGACCAAGCAGAACTCACTTCCAGGTTGAATTACCTGGTGCTTGGGAAGCGTAGTCATTCCTCAGCCCATCTTTTTCACATTAATGGGGTAACTAGCTTTTAGTAACTAGCACATCCTCTATGCCAGAAATTGTGCTGAGAGCACTTTATAAGTATCATTTTTTTTTAAGACTTTATTTATTTGAGAGAGAGAGAGATCACAAGTAGGCAGAGAGGCAGGCAGAGAGAGACGGGGAAGCAGGCTCCCTGCTGAGCAGAGAGCCCAATGCGGGGCTCGATCTCAGGATTCTGAGATCATGACCTGAGCCGAAAGCAGAGGCTTTAACCCACTGAGCCACGCAGGCGCCCCTATAAGTATCATGTTGTCTAACCCTCACAACAGCACTATGAAGTTAAGGTTACTATCATGCCCATTTTTCAGATGAGGATGCTAACTAAGCCTTGGATAGGATGGGAAAATTGTCCAAAGTCACACGGCCACTAAACTTGAAGGGCTTGACCTCTTAACCATTAAGTAAGACCACTTCCCTGTAAATATAACCTATTTCTCCTTCAGCCAGCCTTCTGCACCCCTGCCAGGCACAGAAAAGCCTGAGATCCCCTGACTAGGCGGAAGGTTAGTGAGGGGTGAAGGGTAGAGAGTACAACTGAAGAAGCTGTGTGTTTGGCCTTACTGAGAGGAGATCTAGAACTCCATGGAAGAGTGTGAGGATGAATTAGGATTATTAGAAGTATATTAAGCAAACTGGAGAACAATTTTTTTTAAAGGCTGAAAGTATTAGGTATTAACAGCAGCTGCCACAAAAGACAGAGCTTGAGATCTCAGTGGCTTAACACAGATTGGTTTCTAGCTCATCTACGTCATAGGCTGATGCTGGTTATCAGCAACCCTCCAAGAGGTGACTCAGGAACCTAGGCTGCTCCTGTCTTGCAATGCCACCATTGGAGTCCTTCACGCCTGCTGCCCGGAGGTGGAAAGTCACAGTGTGCAGAAGGCTTTGAGCTGCCTTGGTCTGAAAGGGCCATGCTGCTTCCTCTTGCATTTCCATTGGCCAGAACTAGTCACGTGGTCTCCACTAAACTGCAAAGGAGACTGGGAAATGTAATCCCCTGTATTCCCAGGAAATAGAAAACAGTGGGATGAACACAACATGGTTTCCACCATATTGTATTGAGAAGTAAAATGTATGGATGCCTGGGTGGCTCAGTCGGTTAAACATCTGCCTTTGGCTCTAGTATTGATCCCAGGGTCCTGGGATGGAGTTCCACATCGAGGTCCTTGCTCAGAGGGGAGCCTGCTTCTCCCTCTGTCTCTCACTCTGCTCGTGCATGCTCTGACAAATAAAATCTTTTTTAAAAAGTAAAATGTAATACTTGCAAATAATCCAGTTAAAAACGGGCAGAAGACACAAATAGACATTTTTCTAAAGAAGACATACAGAAGATCGCCAACAGACACATGAAGAGATGCTCAACGTCACTCATCAGGGAAATAAATCAGAACCACAATGAGATACCACCTCCCACCTGTCAGAATGGCTAAAATTAACAACACAGGAAACAACAGATGTTGGTGAGGATGCAGAGAAAGGAGAACCCTCCTACATTGTTGGTGGGAATGCAAGCTGGTGCAGCCACTCTGGAAAACAGTATGGAGGTTCCTCAAAAAGTTGAAAATAGAGCTACCCTATGATCCAGCAATCACACTGCTAGGTATTTACCCCAAAATACCGATTTGAAGGGATACAAGCACCCCAATGTTTATAGCAGCATTATCAACAATAGACACATCATGGAAAGATGGAAAGAGCCCAGATGTCCATCGACTGATAAGTGGATAAAGAAGACAGATAGATAGAGCTGAGTAATATTCCATACATTTGTATGGAATAAAGAATGAAATCTTGCCATTTACATCTACATGGATGGAACTAGAGAGTACTATTCTAAACAAAATACATCAGTTAGAGAAAGACAAATACCATATGATTTCACTCACATGTGAAATTTAAGAAACAAAACAAATGAACACAGGGGATAAAAAAGAGGCAAACCAAGAAACAGACTCTTAACTATAGAGAACAAATTGAGGGTTGCTGGAGGGGAGAGGGGGATGGGCTAGCTGGGGGGTGGGGATTAAGGAGGGTACTTGTCGTGATGAACACTAGGTGTTCTAAGTGATGAATCACTAAATTCTATACCTGAAACTAATATTACACCGTATGTTAACTAACTAGAATTTAAATAAAAACCTGAGAAACAAATAAGCTAAAAAAATGTAATCATTGTTCCTCATGTGATCCTGCCATGGACAATATTTACATAGGCATATAGGCAAATATTGGATATTGGTTCAACCAAAAGTCATAATATAACTATATTAGGAGTAGAAAGAGCAGAAGTGAATGCATGGGAGAGTTTCCAGGGTTAGGGAAAGAGCTAAATTTTTTGGGTAGGAGGCCAGTAGATAATGTAGAAAAATTTTTAATAGAGAAATAGCATTATGAACAGATTATTTAGAAATATGGTGAAGGGGTGCTTGGGTGGCTCAGGCGGTAAAGCATTCAACTCTTGATTTCAGCTCAGATCATGATCTCAGGATCGTGAGATCGAGTCCCATGTCAGGCTCCGTGCTCAGCGGGGAGTCTGCTTGAGATTCTCTTGCTCCCTCTCTCTTCCCCCTACCCTGTGTGTGCGTGCGCACGCTCTCTCTCTCTCTCTCTCTCTCTCTCTCTCTCAAATAAATGTCTTTTAAAAAATAAGTAAATAAATATGGTGGAAAATGCGAAAGGAAGCCATAAAGAGTTTAGAGTTTGACTCCAGGAGTCACATCAGAGGTAGGGTATAATACTGTATTATCCTAATTTTTTAAACAGGTACTTGTTTTGCATTGAGAAAAATCAAAATCCATTTTTAAAAAGAAAAGGCAAGGTAACATCGCTGCTTCCCTAGTGAGCAAAAGGCAAGGACAGATACCAGATAGGACACATGGTGGAAGCACAAAGCAGAAACCCAGAGGCATGAGTCTAGCAAAAGGTACCTTGTCTCCTGACTCTGGCCACCCCTTGGAGAGGCAAGCCTCAGCAGGGCTCCGCTGACACACCCTAGGTTGTGCTCCAAGGGAGGGACCCCAGAATGGTAAGGCTAGCTAGGTTATGCTGTGGAAACCCCCAAATCCCAGCGGCTTCACACGAGTTTCGTTCTCATTCCTGTTCCTCGCCTGTGAGAGCTGGGGGAGTGGCAGTGCTCTGCCCAACCCGGGGCCTCAGGGACTGGGTTGAAGGAAGCTGCTCTCTCCAAGAGCTGCACCACGGGTAACACACAGTCTCCTCAGGTGCCTTCTCTGGGAAAGAAGCTGGAGGGGGTGTTCACCCACCTGTGAATACTTCAGCCCAGAAGTTATACACATCCTTTCCTCTCACAGCCCATGGGCCAGAGCCCCACCCAACTGAAATATAGCCCTCTACACACCCGGAGGGATAGACAACTAGGGTTGGTGCACGCTGATACAATCTACACAGATCCTAATTTCCCGTCACCAGAGACATTTTAGGAGAGTTGGAGGAGGCAGGGACTCCATGACTGGGTTGGAAGATTCAGGCCTTGGCAATCAGGGTTACGGCCTTCTACCGGGGTGAAGCTGTGGACACACCGATTGGTCCCTCCCCTCCACAATACCCGAGTCTGTGACCTGCCACCTGAACCTACTACAACATGAAATGGGTTATTTTGAAGCATTAGGGAAATGGAAGAGAAAGGCCACCAGGCTCAAATGCCCCATCCATTCCCTGCCTCTAAGCAGAACATCATCGAACGAACCATAAAGAACACAAACCAACGGGCAAATGAAAATTTGACACAATTTTCAACCGAGCAGAGCTCTGTCTCAAGACCCACCAGTCCCTTCATGGACTTCACCAAGTCCAACTTCCTTTTCATTTCCTTTTCATGGGGTGACATGAGGCCTATGTCACCCAATGCCCTTATCATCAAACACCCTCATCTCGCCATTGTGCTGCTCCAGAAGTCATCATTGGCCTGGATAAACAATCTCCACTGTCCTGTAAGGGGATTCTATTGTAGGTATTTCTCCATGTTCAGAATATGCAAAGGTTGTTTTTATCAAATTGGCTCAAGGATTTTAAGACAAGGAAACCTTTGTTTTTTGTATTTTTAGTGAGAGAGGGACATAGGGAGAGCACAAGAAAGAATCCCATGTAGGCTCCATGCTGAGCTGAAGTGGGGCTCAAGCTCACAACCCTGAGATCATGGCCTGAACCAAAATCAAGAGTTGGACACTTAACAGACTGAGCCACCCAGGTGCCCCCAGGAAATCTTTAATACTGGTCTGCTTCCATCAATGTAAAGATTATTCCTAGGGCCATGTAAGTGTCTTAGAGAAGTAGTAACAATAATGATGATATAACAATAGCCAATTTTTATTGAATGTGCCAGGCCCATCGTGGTTTACTGGTTTTAACTCCTTTGGTTCTCCCAACAGCCCAGAGAGGCAGGATTATCACTCCCATTTTATTAAGGATGAAAGAGACTTCATGGGTGCACTAGAAACACACAACTAATAAGCAGAAGAGCCAGGATAGGGAACCCATGCAGCCTGGCACAGAGCCCAAGGTTTGGAGTTTTACAGTACTTACATTCACAAGAATCCCACTTCACATAACATGTGACCTTAAGAAAATCATTTTCTGATCTTTGAGCCTCAGTTTCTACTAAAACGCAGGTGCTAACATCTACTTCTCTAGAGGTTGTTGAAGATTCAAGGGACTACCCTCTGTAAATTTCTCAGCACGAGGCTAGACATGAAAGCAGCAGGGCAAGCTCGTTTGGATATGCATTCTAGCCAAAGTGGCCCTAGACTAGAGTTCTTGATCTCCTTTTGGAACCCCCCCAACTCTCCCCCCCCCACCAAGGTTTTTCATCCATACCATAGAGATCAGTACGGTTGCACACAGTGAGGCAAAGTAGGTGCGGGAATACTTTCGTCCTCCCCCTCCCCTCCGACTACTGGGCATTTGGGTCCTTTCCAGTTTCACACTGTTGTAAACACTCAGCCTCACATGTTTTGCCCAGGCCTGTGCCTGGCTCCACCTCTGGCATCTCTCCCCACTTTCTGAGTCAGACCTTTGGAGGTGCCTGAGGGGGACTGGTCGAGAAGCGCCTCCTGGCACAGCCCTCGCCCTGGCCTGGAAAAGGCAGAGAAGACACAGCTGTCTGCCGCCGCCCAGCACGAGCTGGGGCCCCGCCTGCCCGTGTCTGGGGAACATCGCCCTGAACAAGAAGCTGCCTGATAAAAATGGGTCGGAGCAAAATTTATGGTTATTTTCCCACATCCACTTTTAGTCATTGCTCAGCTTTCACACCCCATCCCACCCCATCCCCCAAGAGCCACAGGCCAGAGCAAAAGCGCGCCACCTCCAGAGAGAGGCCCAAGGGTGCCACATCGCCTCTTGGCTTTTAACTTCATACTTGGGAAGCACCAGAGGCTCCCAGGGCCAAAGATTCGAACTAAAATCTGAGCCCCAAATGAGAAAGAACCAAGCTGGCTCTCTGAACCCTGCAATGAAAATCCAAAGACAATTTTTCTCCTGAACTGTGAAGCAAATCCCAGTTTTTCGTGGGAAACATCCAATGAAAAATTGTGACCTAGCTTGTAGGCTTTGGAGTCAAACTGAGCTTCAGTTTCTCTATCAGTAGAATAAGGGTAAAAATTACTTTCTTAGTCCATCCAGGCTACTAGAACAAAACTACCATAAACTATCAGTGGCTTAAACAACAGAAGTTCATTTCTCACAGTACTGGAAGCTGGGATGTCCAAGATCAAGGTGCTGGCCAATTCCATGGCTGGCAACTTCCTGCTGTGTCCTCAGATGGTAGAAGGAGTGAGAAAGGGGTGAGAGAGGCGAGGGAGCTCTTGGAGGTCATTTTAATAAGAACACTAATCCTGGGGCGCCTGGGTGGCTCAGTGGGTTGAGCCTCTACCTTTGGCTCAGGTCATGATCTCAGGGTCCTGGGATCGAGCCCCGCATCAGGTTCTCTGCTCAGCAGGGAGCCTGCTTCCCCCTCTCCCTCTGCCTGCCTCTCTGCCTACTTGTGATCTCTCTCCACTCTGTCAAATAAATAAAATCTAAAAATAAAAATAAAAAAATAAGGACACTAATCCCATTCATGAGAGCTCCAACCTCATGACCTAATCACCTTCGATGGGCCCCATCTCCTAACACCCACACATTGGGGTTAGGATTTCAACATATGAACTGGTGGGGGGGGGGGGAAGTGGAGGGACACAAACATTCAGTCCGTAACAGTTACTTCACATGTGCTTACAGAGGTTAAGATGAGCCACATCCCCAGCAGGTCCCTGGTACTGACACGGGCCAGGAGCCTTCCCTCCCCAAAACACTCCCCCCCATGCGTGAGAGGCAGTACCGGAGTGAGAGAAACATGGTTTGGCATTAAAAGAAACTTCACTTACTGACTCTTCCTTCTATTGGACCTCTGTTCTCTTCTCTCACGTGGAAGGCGGAATAATAATAACTTTCTCAGAGAGTATGCACAAGAATAAAGCAGGTTAGTTTCTGTACTTCTCCACCCGCATCAAGGAGCTGGAGCCCTGGAGGGCTGTCCCAGGTGTGCTCACTAACAAGTGGGATCAAGGTCTGGTTGGTGTTTGAGGGGGTTTCTCCCCTCCCCCAGCTGGAAGGTTCCCCAGTGGTAACATTGCACAGGCAGAAAGCCAGCACTTCCCCTGCCCTGCTTACCCAGTCCTAGCCAAGCTGCTGGCATTGAGGGCCCCACTGCTCGCCACCTCAGCGTTGCACTCTGCTACAGAGGTACCAACTCCAGCTGGCTCGTGCCCACAAACGTCTTAAAGAACTTGGAGGGGAATCTGCCCTCCCAGTTTTCACTCAAGACAGGACCGAACCAGGAGACAAATCCAAGGGACAGTGGCCACACGGCACTCAAAATCGCTCCTGGCTCCCCCTCTAAGAAGCATCATGACCACATTAAGCTGTCAAGGCTGGTTCCTGATGCTTCCTTGGGATGGACTCTTTCCCCAGAGAACTTTCCACCAGTTCACCAGACACATTTGAACCCACTGGGCCAAGATGGAAGCAACCAGCACAACCGGTTCTCTGCCCCAGCTCCGGAGAAACTTCCAAACCGAGTGACCTGAAGTACAGTTGGAAGACCTAAATGTTCTCTGAGCTCAACTTGAACGAGTCTCCAGATGGGAGTAACAGTTTTGAGGACAAGAAAAGGGATCCTTTGAATGTTTTAAAGCACATTTTTTATTTTAAAAAACCAAATTTTACGATAAGAGATATGAACATCTACTAGAGTGTTGAGGATATTATAGAATCAGGTTCATCCTCTTCTAGGTGTGATAATGGCGCCATGATTGGGTTTTTTAAAAAGGGTCTTATTGAACAAACTGATGGTTACCAGAGGGAGGGGGGAATGGAGAGATGGGCAAAATGGGGGAAGGGGAGTGGGAAACACAGGCTTCCAGTTAGGGAATAAGTCATGGGAATGGGAATAAAAGGCACAGCGTAAGGAACATAGTCAATGATACTGTAACAGTGCTGTATGGGGTCAGTTGGCAGCTACCCTTGTGGTGAACAGGACACAATGTGTAGAATTCTTCAATCACTGTATTTTACACCTGCAACTAACGTAATATTCCGTGTCAACTATATTCAAAAAACTTTAAGAAAATCATATGGAAGAGAATATATTGTACTATATTTATCGGAAAAAAAAAACAAACCCTATCAGTGGACTCATGCCATTCACACCCATGTTATTCAAGGGCCAATTGTACATCTAATATACCTCAAACCCCATTCTCTCAAAATAAAGCACGTTTTCTTTAAATTCAAATCACAGAAATGGACCACATAGTAAGCCTCATATTATACCTATTTAACTCTGAAAAAGTAGAAATAGAAAACCTTTTCTAGTCACAGAAATAATTAAAATTAAAAGTAACAAAGCAAAATCTCATACAGAAATATTTTAACTTTTTTTTTTTTTTTAAATAATTCTTGGATTAAAAAAACGAAACCAGACTTTTACTTCCAGGCAAGGTGGCCAAACGGAGACTGGATTGCCCTCCCACCTGAAACAAGCACACCAGACATCGTTAGCAGAGGACAATGTCCCCTGAGTAGCCATGTTCGGGCCACAGGGCTGGAGGGGGACGCAGGCAGGGCCAGGCAGACTCCGGAGCTGAGGAGACCAAGGTAGCTAGATTTTCCAGGACAGCGTACCCGAGAGAATTCCAAAAATGTTAAACACCTTTGACTTTACCTGCCTCTCTCCATCGGCACTGGCACTACCTGAGCTCAGCCCACTCTCACGAAGATCCCCAGAGCACTCCTGCAAGCTAATCCCACCACACGAACACGGGGGATAGGCACAGCCTTCAGGAGCCCCTCGCTGCCCTCAGGATGAAGCACGGCTCCATACCTCATCTAATAAGGCCTCTTGTGATTCGGCCCCTGCCGGTTCTTTCATCTTGTCCCTTATCCCCCTCCCGCCCCACATTTCACACTCCAGCCAGATGAGGGCCCGCAATGCTCTCCACATGCCACACTCACTCTTGCCTCTGGCCTTGGGCCCATGCAGTTCCCTCTACTTGGGTTTGCCTCCCTCCTCCCCTTTGCCTGGCCAATTCTTCCAGCTATCTCCTTAAGACTACTTCCTCTGGGAAACTTCCCCCAGCCCCACAAGACCCCTCCAGTGGGCTCCCCCAGCTCCTACCATTGCATTACAAATGCGTGTCTGTCGGGGCGCCTAGAGGGCTCACTTGGATGAGCAGCGGACTCTTGATTTCGGCCCAGGCCATGATCTCAGGGGTGTGAGACTGAGCCCCGTGTCTGGCTCCGTGCTCAGTGTGGAGTCTCTCTCGTCCTCTCCCTCTGCCCCTCTCCCCGTTTGCAGGCACGCTCCCTCACTCTATTTATTTCTTTTAAAGATTTTATTTATTTATTTGACAGAAAGGAGAGAGATCACAAGTAGGCAGAGAGGCAGGCGGAGAGAGAAGGGGAAGCAGGTTCCCCGCTGAGCAGAGAGCCCGATGTGGGGCTCGATCCCAGGACCCTGAGATCATGACCTGAGCTGAAGGCAGACGCTTAACCGATGGAGCCACCCAGGCGCCCCAATAAATAAAAATCTTTAAAAAAAAAAAATACAGATGCCTGGGTCTCACCCTAGAGGTTCTTATTTGATGGTCCAGAATACAGTCTGGGCTCTCCCTGATGATTCTATCAGCTGGCAAGGTTGGTGATTGCCCTAAGGGTTACCTTCCCTTTTCAGCATAGTTCCTATTTACTCTTCAAAACCCAGGGCAAACATCACGTCACAGGACCCAGCCCATAGAAGGTGCTCGACAGAGATGCGGCGAACCAACAAATACATGGATGAGCGAATTCTTAACTTGGATGTGCTGCCCCAGGTGGAAACATCCCAGGCTGATTAGCAACCAGGAAGCGACAGTCCCGGAGAATAATGGTCCCTCTAAACCAACCAGAAGGCCGCCGCACTCCGAGGAAGAGCAGGAAGACACGACGTAATTGTTGTTCCCCCAGAAATGATGGTAACGAACCCAAAGAGATTCACGATCGTTAAACAAAGTTTTCTCCTTGGCGCTTTTACAGCTGGGCTCCGGGATCAGTCATGAAAATGCTGAATAAATAATGAAATGATGGCCTGGAGGGAGCCTCTGACAAGGAGTAGCAAACATGGAAGGTACAGGTTTATTGAATCTGGCAGGTGCGCTAAATCCTGACTCCCAGAGCGGAGGCTGGGAGAAAGGCCGTCCTCCCGCGTGTCGCCGGAGGATTGTGACTGCTCCCAAGCGGCTCACTCACCCGCCCGCACACGGCCACCATCCAGGGCCTCGCACCTGGTCACCTGCTAGACACGCCTATGGAACTCTTCCAAGTAACCGCCCTCAGCCTCTCCACCCCCACACTCCTTGGGGGTTCTGATTGAATTGATCTTGGTGGGCGCTTGGTCACTGGGAGTTTTAAGCCGACCCCCTCCCCCCTGTCACCCTGCTGGGCAATTCCAATGCACAACCAGATACGAGAAACACCGATACGACCAGAAGGGACATACCTGTGAAGAGTCAGAAGGGCCGTTAGCAGAGGTCTCCACCGCAGGTCTCAACCCAAAGTCCATACCCGAACCCTCTGGCACCGCCTTTAAGAAAAACAACTAATTGGGCCCCGCCCCCAGACCATTTTAAAGCTCCAGGTGATTCTAAGGAGCAGCCAGGATTGAGTGATTGAGACCCACTGGGCAAAAGCGAGGCAACCCCCAACTTGTGCAAGAGTGAGATGTAGGGGGAGGGGTGGCTTGTAAAACATCCTAGATCCTGCCCCAAAAAGTCCACAACAGATCTGGCTGGGCTTCAGGACGATGCGCTTTTAACAAGCACATATTTTTAACAAATACCTTGTCGCTGGTAGCGAGCTGCAAACTTGCTGGATCACAGGGGTCTCCCAGAACACGTGAAACAGATTCCAGACCCCACCCCAGACTCAGTGACCGTGAATCTCTAGGAGACCCAAGAACCTCGTGTATAACAAGCAGCCCACGTGATTCTCAGACTCGGTATATGCGGCAAAATCAAGCTAAGGCATTGTAAACCCTGAGAGGTCACCTAAAATCAATGAAGAGATAAATGAGTCGTTAAGGTTTCCCACCCTGAAAGAGCTCTGAGTTCGCTCCATCATTCAGAGTCCGCCAATAAACCTTGTTTAAGAAACACGTCTTCTCCACGGCACAGATTGCCAAGAGCTGGGTTACCGGTTGAGCTACAAGCTTCTACCTTCTCTCCACCTACTTGGGCAGGTCCGCCTCCCCCAGCAGACCATCCCGTTTCTCGCCCAAGACCCCAAGCCTCCCGCAAGTCTCCTTGTCCTTCAAGGCCTGCTCTGAGCAAATTCTGCTGACCTCTGCCCTTTGTTCCCTTCCCACCATCCCTGAACACACACCCACTGGCCCATTTATGATGTTAGCAATGACTGCCTGCACCACTAGTCCGAGCTCTCCGAGAGGACCGGGTCTGTGGATGGTTTGTCCTTGTAACCCCAGAAGCTTGTACCTCGTAGGCATTCAATGGAGGCTATAGCTTATCTGGGCAGAAAGACTCATATACACGTACATGGAGCAATAAGTGCTCTGATCGAGGTAAATATTTATAATGAAAATGCAGGTCTATCAGTCCCAGACACTGTGCTTGGCCCTATAGGAGACAGAAAGAAGGATAAAACACAATCCTGGGGGCGCCGGGGTGGTTCAGTAGTTAAGCGTCTGCCTTCGGCTTAGGTCATGATCCCAGGGTCCTGGGATCGAGCCCAGCATCGGGTTCCCTGCTCAGCGGGAGGCCTGCTTCCCCCTCTCCCACTCCCCCTGCTTGTATTCCTTCTCTCGCTGTGTCTCTGTCAAATAAATAAATAAAATCTTAAAAAAATAATAAAAATGTTTACTTCTTTAAAACACACACACACACACACACACACACAATCCTGTCCCAAGAGCTCCCCAAGTAAGGAGGATGGGTGGATAGCAACAAACACGATATAAGCTTACCTGTATTTCCTGCTACAGAGATAAGGTGTCCCCGGAAGAGACACATCATTTCTGGTTATCATCGGGGAGGGCCTCAAGGAGAAATAGCATTTGAGCTTAGGCTGAAAGGGAGGACTTGTATATCGGAATGAGCAGACATAGGGCAGCAAGGCATCCTGGGAGGAAGGGACCTTGGGAACCAAGGCATGGAGGCAGGAACAAGAAGGCAAGTTTAGGAGGGTCTCCAGGGGATAGAGAGCACGCTCCACAGCCAAAGAGCAGAGTGTCAGGTGTTGGAAAGCCATCGACAGGAGTCTGGAAGGACCCCAGGCCTCCCTCATCCTCAGGGCTCCCCAGGGTGCCCACCAGAAGAGTCTGGTTTCCCTCCATCTGTTATTTCTACATTTTCTGGATTTATACTTCTTAATTAATTCAATTTCCTCAATTCACACATTCCCAGTACTTGCAACACTTCCCCCGGGCCTCAGAAATGTATCACATGAAAGCCGAGTTATCTGTGTTGAACATCGGCTTGGCAGAGCAGGTCAGAGGGTGGCCGCGTAGAGGCTAGTCGGGGAGGCTGGACCCTGCATGGGTGGGTTCATGGGATGAGCTCAAGATAGATCACAGCTTCCCTTGAGGAAGGGGGCTTCTTTTCCTGGCCCTCCCTCCTGGTCCCAAGGGTTGTATTCTGCTCGAGCAGCACCACGTGACCTGAGTGGTCCTGGGTGACCTCTAGTAGAGGTGGACAGGGAGGGCCATGAGCGTGTTGGGTGGCTCTGGCCCAGGAGAGTCTGGGGAGAAGAAACCAGAAGTCTGTTCTTGGACGCCTTGAGCCAAGGGAGAAAGGGGCAAGAGCAGTAACCGGCCATGGAGCAGAGGTCATGGGTCTGAGAGGAGCTAATGATCACAGCAGCATTGACAGGACAAAAGTGTCAAGGGCAGGGGTTGGGGGTCATTGTTAAGTGAGGGCGAGATAGAAGCTGGGCAACCTCCAGCGCATTCCTGCAGCAGGGACTAGAGACTTAGATTCCCATCAAGGGCGGGGCCCAGTCTAATCCTTCCTCGACGCCCTGCATCTGTTGTGACGGCCTGGGAAACATGGGGGAGCTGGCTAGTGGCTCAGTGGCAGGGCTCAGGCCCTCTTTAGATCAGCGCTGCCCACTGCAGACATGATGCAAGCTTCCTACGTGATTTTAAATTTTCTCGTAGCCTCATTAAAAACGAAAGGGAAGCAGGTGAAATTAATTTTACAGCTCCGTTTACCCCAATCTATCCAAAATACATTCCAATATGTAATCTATATAAAAGTTATTAGTAAAATTCTTGCATTTCTTTTCCCAACTAAGTCTTTATGTATTTACATACAACACATCTCAATTCAGAGAAGCCACATTTCCAGGGCTCGATGGCCACATGGGGCCATATATTGGACAAGGAAGCTTCTGGGTATCTGATCTGGTGGTCTGTCTTGCAGATGGGAAAGAATGTCTTTGCCTCATCCGTGGCCAGAGCGGAAGCAACTGGAAGGGTGTCCCCTTCTGTCCTCGGTGCCCCTCCATGTCCCTCCTGAAGTTACACACTGGACAAAGATGCCCTTGCAGACAGAGAATGGGGGCAAATGTGGTGTGTTCCGGGCCAGGCGGCCCAAATCTGTCCTCTAGACCCACCTGCAGGGGGAGCATGAGGCAGGTCCTCAGACTTGTACGGTGTTAATAAAGGGAAGGCTTCTTGCAAAGACTGCCAAAGGGGCTGCATTTGTCTGCTCCGGCTGCTGTAACAACCCAGCACAGGCTGGGGGACTCAACAGAAATTTGTTTTCTCATTATACTGGAGGCTAGAGGCCCAAGGGGAGGGGTCGGCAGGATTGCCTCCGTCTGTGGCCTCTCTCCTCGGCTTGTAGACGGCTGTCCTTTCCCTGTGTCTTCATGTAGTCTTCCCTCTGTACCTGTCTGTGTCCTAATCTCCTCTTCTGACAAGGACAGTCAGATGGGATTAGGCGCCTTCCTCCTTAACCTCATTTTAACTTAATCGCTTCTTTAAAGACCCTACCTGTCTCCAAATACAGTCACCTTCTAGGGTATTGGGCATTGGGGCTTCGACACATGAATCTGCGGGGACGCAATTCAGCCCATAACAGGGGGAAACAGAGGACACTCTGAGATTCAGTGCTGATCCCAAATTCCCAAGATCCTTGGGAATCGATGGGAATCGATCCAAGATCGATGGGAAAGGCAGACACTGGCAGGGGAGGGAGCCTGCCATTTCAAAGCTTCAAACACGCCTATCTGGAGAAGAGAGCCTTTTATTTTAGGGTAAATTCCCTCCATGTGTCTCATGGTTAAGAGGACGTAAAGCAAATGCTGCATTGATATGGAGACAGTCCTGATGGCCATGGCCCCCAGGGGCCAGATGAGTCTGTGGGATGCCGGGAAAGCAGAGGAGCGCCCTGCAGACTGCACGTCCTTATGCAGGCGACACTCACAGGAGATGAGAAACTGAGGCAGTCCTATCTCCACCTAGAGCTGGAGGAGAGAGGACAGAAAGAACCCGGGCTCTGAAGCTGCTCTGGCTGTGGCTGGATCACTGGCTAGCGAGGTACGGTCGTGTTGTGCTCTCAGTGCCAAAACACTCTTCCCCTACAGGGAGTGGACATCCCCACTGTCAGTCATCCTGCAGAATAAAGGCTGAGGCTACAGGCATTCACCTAAAAGGGAAAGAAACTCGTCCCCATAAATCTGCAGGAGTATAGGACGAATCAGCTGAGCCGAAGATCCCCAGGCTCTGAGACATGTCCACTGAGTCACGTCCTGTCCAGATGGCCGGGGTGGTAAGTGGCAACCAGGAAAGAACCGTGGAACACAGAAGCACCTCCACACACAGAGAGTTGAGAAAAGTCGAGAGGAGAAGATAAGCAAGAAGAGGCTTAAGTGACAATAATATGGATAGTAAATGATAAACTATGTCAGTTGCTACTGGTTGAGGTTTGGATCTGTTTGCTCCCTGCCACCGGGCTGTGACTTCCCGAAAGCCTAACCTCCTACATGTCCTTGATTGTCCAGAATGATCCTGGCACAGAGAAGGACCTCAATAACCACACAATGCAGGACAGGGGAAGCCAAGTCCAATCCTTCAGCGAGGAAGGCTGAGGCACCTGGGTGTCAGGCCATCACAGGTCCAACAGGAATCCTGGGGAAACTTGGATGATGGTTCCTCTTGGACTTCCTAACCGAGAGAGATGGCCTGCCTCCCATCAGCAACAATGTTCTCCATAGAATCTGCCTCCCGGAGAAACAATGCTGAAAAGCCAGGAGAAAAATTTAGCAGAAAAGAAAGGGGAATAGTTAGTAGTAAGCTTGGGTCCAGGCAAACAATCTGTGATGAAGAAGAAAAATAATCAAGAGCAAACCCCTGCACAAGATCAAACCACCAGGGCCTTCCTTTCCTGGCAGTAACCAGTTGCTGAAATGATTTCTCTCCCAGGGACCCTAACAATAAGGAGGAGTTGATGCAACCCAGAATCCTCCCTGCCTGAACCGAAGTCAAGGACAGACAAGGAAGGAGCTGGGGGCTGACCAGAAAGGAGCCCAACAGCAAGGCTGCTTTGCCAACAGCATCCAAAAGCAAAATAATCCGGGCAACCTTGGTCTCACCACTCTCCTCAGTCCTTCTGATGAAAAGGACTTGATTACACTTCCAAGCTGGAAAGAAAGAAAGAAAAGATAAAAAAGAGAAGAGAAGAGGAGGGAGAAAGGAAAGGGAAGGGAAGGGACGGGAAGGGAAGGGACGGGAAGGGAAGGGAAGGGAAGGGAAGGGAAGGGAAGGGAAGGGAAGGGAAGGGAAGGGAAGGAAAGGAAAGGAAAGGAAAGGAAAGGAAAGGAAAGGAAAGGAAAGGAAAGGAAAGGAAAGGAAAGGAAAGGAAAGGAAAGGAAGAAAGAAAAAGAAGGAAGGGAGGGAAGAAGGGGAAGAGAGGGAAGGAAGGAAGGAAGGAAGGAAGGAAGGAAGGAAGGAAGGAAGGAAGGAAGTTAGTTTATTCAAAAATTCGTAAGTAGACTTGAGATGGAGCATCCCAAAGCAACACCCCAAATCATGGCCTGATAAGGAAACTATCACCAGTACGACCCTATTGCAATCACTGCTACAGCCCGTACCGTTTTCACTCCTGCATCAGGAGCTTGAAGACCTTGCTACCTCTGGGAACTGCCACCACCACCACCACCACCACCAGGGGACACCTCCGTGGCCACGCACACCAGCAAACATGGCAGCTTCCCCCGCAGCCTGTTTCTTCCAGGGGCTCCCTTCTGAATCAAGGTCTGTGCTGTGTGTCTGATGGATGGAGACTGGTCACAGGCCTGTGTCCCTGTCCCAAGGCAGGTGGGAACGTGAGTTCTGACTTCCTCACTGGGAAGACAGAAGACACATTTCTCCAGACGCAGAAAGACGAGTTGAAAAGACGCCTCGTTGCAAGATGAAGAAAGTTCTGTGGAGGGACGGCGGTGCTGGCTACACAGCAGTGTGAACTCCGCGGAGCCAGAGTTAGAAATGGTGACCTCTGCCCGTGAGAGGTTTAGGGAGTAAAACAGAGAATTCTTAGGGTTATAATTGAAACTGAAGATTAGAGAGGGTAAATATATGCCCCAGGTTGCCTGGCTAGCAAGAGGTGCCCGGGGCATTTGAACCTAGTCTATTTTCTTCTTCTACTTTTTTTTTTTTTAAGATTTTATTTATTTATTTGAGAGAGAGAGACAATGAGAGGGAACACACGCAGGGGGAGTGGGAGAGGGAGAAGCAGGCTTCCCGCTGAGCAGGGAGCCCAATGCGGGGCTCGATCCCAGGACCCTGGGACCATGACCTGAGCCAAAGGCAGACGCTTAACCGAATGAGCCACCCAGGCGCCCCGAACCTAGTCTATTTTCAAAGCCCAGCCCCTTCATGACCAAGAGCAGATGCAGAACCCTGTTCAGACAGAAACTCGCTATGTGACCCTAGCAAGTGAGTTCAGTTCACTGAGTCTATTTTCCCACCAGCAAAAAAGTGACAAAAAGATCTACCTTATAGGGCTGATGAGAGGCTTGGAAATGGTATGTGCCAAGTCTTCACTTGGCACCAGACTCCCAACCAAGGAGGATCAATGAACCAAAGTACTAGTCCCATTTTCAGATGGAAAATAGCATCATAGGAGTTAAGGAGCATGGCCAGGGGGATATGTCCATTTGCTACCAAAACAGATCTTAGGGGCGCTTGGGTGGCGCAGTCTGACTCTTGGTTTCAGCTCAGGTGATGATCTCAGGGTGGAGAGATCAAGCCCTGCGTTGGGTTTGGTGCTCAGTACAGAGTCTGCTTGGGATTCTCTCTCCCTCTCCCTCTGCCCCTCCCCACTGCTCACTCTCTCTCTCTCTCTCTCTCTCTTTCTCTCGAAAATAAGTAAATCAAAAAAAAAAAAAAAAAAAAAACAGATCTTGATCCTGGGATTTTTACTCCAAATTCCACATGTCTGGCTCACTTGAGCATTGGATGGGAGTGTGGGGAGACTAAATCTAAGGGCCCTCCATAAGAAATTCCATTTTATTTCTCTGAGGACAAGACTGTGCATCTACTCCATGTAAAGGACGATGGTGGGTCCTGCAGCATAGGACACAGTGAGGATAGCCCGACTCAAGGGCAGTGATGTGGCCAGTGAAATGGACCTGGTGCAAAGTCTATAACAAGAGCAATCTTTCCTTTCCCCTTCCATCAGGGAAATGGGTTTAGCTAAGCCAGGATTCTTAGCCTTGGCTGCCCACTGTCATCACCTGGGAAGCTTTGGAAAAGCTGCTCCCTGGTCCCATCCCTGGGGTTGCCACAGCCTAGACGTTAGTGAACGGGCAGGCAGGCTGGGAACCCCCGAGCTAGGCAAAGAGGAAGTTCTAGGGCCAACTGGGGTGCAGGAGGAGGAAGAGGCAGCAGGAGTGGGGAAGTGAGGGATTTTTGCATCACGGAAGTCAATGACCAATGAGGAGATTGCCCAGGACTGTGGTCTTTATGGTCCTAGGTGCAAGACCTAGGCACTCATGACAGGATTGGGATGGAGCCCCTGCCTCCCCATGGGCAGTTGCAGATGCCACAGGCAAGACCTCAGACATGCAGTCAGGAGGGAAAGGCTTCCATCAGCCTGAGACACTGCCTTCATGGCGAGAGCTTCCCGCTAGGCTGCATGGAAGGGGAGGACTGATTACAGCCTGGCTTTCCCGACCGTGGGAGGAGAGACACATGGCCGCCTGGAAACAGTCTGTTGCATTTCCAAACACGAAGTCAGATAAATAAAATGCGTTATTATTTTATTAGCAGCCCTTAAAAGCTCCTGTGGTGGTGTGAGTTACGGGGGATACAGCTCGATTCATATATTTATTTTATGTGTTTAGCACTCAATTCGCTCTAGCTTGCCTTGCGAGACACCCCGCCGTAACACATTTTTACTGCTATGCTCCCTCCACATTAATCAGACTTCGTTGATTACACACAACCACTGCTTCCAGAGAGCGGGTGTCTCTTTTCCAATAATTCACCTCTGTTTTCAGTGTTATCTGCCCAGCGCTGTTATCGCGGGGTTTGGTTTCCATATTGCATTCCGGACTGTCTCCTGTCTTGCATTAGTTTTTCTTCTGTGGCTTCCAGAGGTCTTACGTGCTATCCTACCATTTTGTACTTTTAAAAATGTTAAGATAGGTTATTTATTTCAGGAAACTACTGAGAAAACACAATTCTTTTTTTTTTTAAGATCTGATTTATTTATTTGAGATAGAGAGCAAGCACGCAAGGGGTGGGGGAGCAGCAAGGGAGAGGGAGAAGCAGGCTCCCTACTGAGCAGGGACCCCAATGCGGGGCTCGATCCCAGGACCCCAGGATCATGACCTGAACCAAAGGCAGATGCTTAACCGACTGAGCCACCCAGGCACCCCCCCAAAACACAATTCTTATAAATACTTCTATGTTCTGTGTGAGGTCCGAACCTCAGGGCACCTGGGAGGCTCAGCTGGTTAAGCGGCTGCCTTCAGCCTGGGTCATGATCCCAGGATCCTGGGATCGAGCCCCGTGTTGGGCTCCCTGCTCAGCAGGGAGTCTGCTTCTCCCTCTCCCTCTCCCTCTGCCTGCGCTCCCACTGCTTGTGCTCAATCTCTCTCTCAAAAAAAAAAAAAAAAAAAATCTTTTTTTAAAGAAAATAAAAAATCCTCATACTTCCATTTCTTTTTTTTTTTTTTTACAGCATTTTTAAAATGGGAATGACATTCCCTACCCTCACGATGGTGTTTTGAGGACTGAGAAAGAATCCACGTAAAGCAGCTGGCTCACTAAATGGAAGCCATGTCAGACCCAGCTCCCCCCCACCTGCCCAGATCCCCCAGAAGCAAATCCGCTGGTCCGACCAACCAGCGAATACAGAAAACCTTTCCACTGGCAGACCTGATTGTGCGATCTTGCAATAACTCAGAAAATTGAGCAAAATAAGTTAATCAGAGAAAGACAATTATCATATGATCTCACTGATATGAGGAATTTGAGATACAAGACAGAGGATCCTAGGGGAAGGGAGGGAAAAATGAAACAAGACAAAACCAGAGAGGGAGATAGACCATAAGAGACTCTTAATCTCAGGAAACAAACTGAGGGTTGCTGGAGGGGAAGAAGATGGGGCATGGGGTGGCTGGGTGATGGACATTGGGGAGGGTATGTGCTATGATGAGTGCTGTGAATTGTGTAAGCCTGATGATCCACAGACCTGTACCCCTGAAGCAAATAGTACATTATATGTCAATAAAAAATAATAATAAAAAACTCAGCAAATTATCTCACCGTTATAAAGAAACGCTTGAAAGACTGAATAAAAAGGTTTACATAAGTATTTTCCCAAGCCAGATTAACTGTCATTCCGTAACAAATAAACTGACCTAGTGCAAAGAATAGACTCTGGAAATAGCTTCCGATGGCCTCTTCACACAAAAATTTGTTGAAGAGAAGTCTCTTATGTCATTCTGATTACAAATTCATGTTTAGTCTCCAACCATATCAAAGATGGCAGGTGTATTCTATGAATTAGGAGAACACTGGTTATTGTTACATATGAACTTGGGAATGCCAGTGGCTAAACAGGATAGGAAGTTATTCCTCACTACAGTTCATTGCAGTGTTCTAGTGGCAGGCAGGTTCTTCTCCAGGTGGTGACTCAGGGACCCAAGCTTCTTCTACCTTGTGGCTCTACCGTCCCCTGGGGCCTCTTTACAGCCAATGGAAGGATAACAGAAAAGCAGAGAAGCTTTATTGCTTCTTAAAAGTTGACCCATGAGCAGCACACATCACTCCCACTCACATGTCATGGATGAGAACTAGTCACATCGCCACAGTGGCAGCAAGACTGGCAGAAAATATTTGCAAAAATATATATTTGAGGGGCCCCTGGCTGGCTCAGTCAGTGAAATGTGTGACTCTTGATCTCAGGGTAATGTGTTCGGGCCCCACGTTGGGTATAGAGATTACTTAAAAATAAAGTCTTTTTTTTAATGTTTTTTTTAGCTTAAAATATATATATATATATATATATATATATATTTGACAAAGTTAGACAAAGTTCTTGTGTCTAGAATATATAATGTACACATAATAAGAATATACTATATGCAGAATATTACCTAGAATTTATATACAGAATATATAAAGAACACTTATAACTCAATAACAGGGAGACGAAAAATTCAGTTGGAAGATTTGAAAAGACACCTCACCAGAGAAAATAGATAGATGGCCGATAAACACATGAAAAGATATGAAACATCATCGGTCATTAGGGAAGTTCAAATGACAACCACAATCAGATACCACCACACACCCCTAGAATGGCTAAATTAAAGCATCCCAATATTGACAATGATGTAGAGCAACTGAGACTCACACGCAGTGGGGATGAGAACGTAAAATGGTATAACCTCCTTAGAAAACAGTTTGGAAATCTTCTTTCATATAAGATTTTATTTATTTATTTGACAGAGAGAGACACAGCGAGAGAGGGAACACAAGCAGGGGGAGTGGGAGAGGGAGAAGCAGGCTCCCCACTGAGCAGGGAGCCCAATGTGGGGCTCGATCCCAGGATCCTGGGATCATGACCTGAGCCGAAGGCAGAGGCTTAAGCAACTTAAGGCGTCCTATAGACTAATTTCTTGGTTGCGGTACAATTAAATTTGAAGTCAGCTACAAATAGAAAACTAGAAAAAAATGTGTTTGGAAATAAATCACTTTTTTAAAAGTCATAGGTTAAATAATAAATCAGTGGAAATTTTTAAATATTTATCATATTTTTAAATAACAATGCTACTATATGTTAAAACATACAGAGTTTACCTAAATCATTACTGTGCTAGTGGGAAATGTATACTTTTATATGCTTCTGTTACATATTAAGGAAAAAAACACACTAGAAAAACTAATAGAACAAACCCAAAGAAAGTTGTAAAGAAGAAAATAATAAAAATAAAAACACAGAATAATGAAGTAGAAACTAAATGCACACACACAAAACCAATATTTGATTTTTTTTTTTTAAGATTTTATGTTTATTTGAGAGAGAGAGAGTACAAGAGGGGGGAGGGTTGGAAGAAGAAGCAGACTCCCCGCCGAGCAGGGAGCCCGATGTGAGGATAGATCCCGGGACTCTGGGATCATGACCTGAGCTAAAGGCAGACACCCAACCAACTGAGCCACCCAGGCACCCAATATTTGATTCTTTTAACACATTAATAATACTGACAAACCTTTGGCAATATTGACCAAGAAAAAAATAACAGAAGGCACAATATAGACTGAAAATATAGAGAACACTATAAACCATTTTATGTTAATAAATTTGGAAACTTAGAAAACATGGATAAATTACTAGAAAAATAAGCCAGCCCAGGAAGAAATTAAAAATCTGACTAGTCCTATAACCATTAAAGAAATTGAATCAGCAGTTAAAAATTTTGCCACAAGGAAAATACCAGTTTACTAGTAACTTCTACCAATCATTCAATGAACAAATAACTCCAATATCATACAAATCCTATCAAGTTATAGTAAAGAAAGAAATACTCTCCAATTCATGTCATGAGGCTAGCATAAAATTAATACCAAAACTGACAAGGACAGAACACAAAACAAAAATTAAGAGACAATTTCACTGATGAGTATAGATGCAAAACACTTTTTTAAAAATTAGGAGGACCCACAACTCTATGGTCAACTAATCTTCAACAAAGCAGGGAAGAATATTCAAAGGACAAAAGACAGTCTAGTCAATAAATGATGTTGGGAAAACTGGACAGCAACATGCAAAAGAATGAAATTGGACCACTTTCTTACACTATACACAGAAATAAATTCGAAATGGATGAAAGACCTCAGTGTGAGATAAGAAATCATCAAAATCCTAGAGAAAAACACAGGCAACGACCTCTTTGACCTTGGCCATAGCACCTTCTTACTAGACACATCTCCTGAGGCAAGGGAAACAAAAGCAAAAATAAACTATTGTGACTACATCAAGATAAAAAGCCTCTGCACATCAAAGGAAACAATTAACGAAACTAAAAGGCAACCTTCAGAATGGGAAAACATATTTGCAAATGACATATCTGATAAAGGGTTAGTATCCAAAATATATAAAGAACCCATGGGTGCCTGGGTGGCTCAGTCAGTTAAGTGTCCAACGCTTGATTTTGGCTCAGGCCATGATCTCAGGGTTGTGAGATTGAGCCCCACATCAGGCTCTGTGCTGAGTGGAGAGTCTGCTTAAAATTCTTTCTCTCCCTCTCCCTCTGCCCCTCCCCCTGTTCATGCACTCTAAATAAATAAATAAGCAAAATCTTAAAAAAAAAAAAAAACTCAACACCCAAAAACCAAATAATCCAGTTAAAAAATGGACAGAAGACTTGAGTAGACATTTTTCCAAAGAAAACAGACAGATGGCTAACAGACAAGAAGAGATGCTCGACATCACTCATCCTCAGGGAAAGACAAATCAAAACCACAATGAGATACCACCTCACACCCGTCAGAAGGGCTAAATTAACAACACAAGAAACAACAGATGTTGGTGAGGATGCGGAGAAAGGGGAACCCTCTTAAAATGTTTGTGGAATGCAAACTGCTGCAGCCACTGCGGAAAACAGTGTGGAGGTTCCCGAAAAAGTTTAAAATGGAACCATACTATGACCCAGCAATTGCACTAATGGGTATTTGTCCAAAGGACACAAAAATACTGATTCAAAGGGACACATGCACCCTGATGTTTATAGCAGCATTATCAACAATAGCCTAATTATGGAAAGAGCCTGAATGTGTCCATCAATTGATGAATGGAGAAAGATGTGGTGTATATATCCAATGGAATATTACTCAGCCAAAAAAAAAAAAAATGAATGAAATCTTGCCATTTGTAAGGACATGGATGGAGTGAAATAAGTCAATCAGAAAAAGACAAATACCGTATGATTTCACCCATACATGGAATTTAAGAAACAAAACAGATGAACATGGGGGCAGGAGGAAAGAGGGGACAATCATAAAACAGACTCTTAACTATAGAAAACAGACTGAGCGGTGCTATAGGGGAGTGGGCGGGGGATGGGCTAGCTGGGTGATGGGGATTAAGGAGGGCACTTGTGATGAGCACTGGGTATTATGTGTAAGTGATGAATCACTAAATCCTACACCTGAAACTATTATTACACTCTATGTTAACTAACTGGAATTTAAATCAAAACTTGAAAGAAAAAGTAAATAAATAATAAAAATTAAAATTAGCGAACTAATTCCAGCAATGCATAAAACAATGGTGACCAAGTCGTGCTTGTTGCAGGAATGCAAAATTGTTTTAATATTAGAAAACCAATTCCTATAATTCACACAGATTAAAGGAGAAAAATCACATGATCATCTAAACAAAGTAAAACATTTTTGATAAATTTAAATATCCATTCATGACAAAATCAATGTAAAAATAAATCCTCACAAACCTAGAAGCAGAATTTCCTTAGCCTCCTACCATGTACCTACAGAAAACTGACAGCAAAAATCCCATATAAGAGTGAAACATTGAATGTTCTCCCTTTGATACCAAAAAAGAATAACTGCTTATATTTTCATTCAACATTGTGTTGAAGGAAGAGAAGAGAGATAAAGCCATAAGAAAGAAGAAAGAAAGAAAGAAAGAAAGAAAGAAAGAAAGAAAGAAAGAAAGAAAGAAAGAAAGAAAGGTTGAAAAAAAGAAATAAAACTTTCATTATTCATATATATTATCTGCTACATGGAAAACACAAAAATCTATAGAGAAATTACTAGCTTTAGTAAGAGAGTTTAGCAAGGTTGCTGAATAAAAAAATCAATATACAAAGGTCAATGAATTTCTACAATCAGCAACAAATAAAAAAGTAATTTTTGAAAAGATAATCATGCCAAAAATATAAATTGAAATGAATAAATCTAACAAAAACTATATAAGTGCTTTATGGAGAAAATTATAAACCCTTTTAAAAGACATTAAAGAAAATCTAAAAAATGGGGAGTTTCATGGATATCTTTTTTTTTTTTTAAGATTTATTTATTTATTTTAGAGAGCACGCACAGGGTGGGGAGGCACAGAGGGAGATAGAGAGAGAATCCTCAAGCAGACTCTCTGCTGAGTGCAGAGCTTGCCGTGGGGCTTGATCCCAGGACCCTGAGATCACGACCTGAGCCAAAAACCAAGAGCTGGAGGCTTAAATGACTGCACCGCCCAAGCACCCCCTGGATATCTTTTAATTTTAATATATTTTTCCTCTAAAATGTTCAAAATTAACTCTTTGAAAACATACATAATAACAATTTTAATTTTTAATGTTTCTATTATATTCATTCAAACATCGCTGGCCCATCTACTGAGCACCCAGACAGAAACAATTAGGGTTAAATTCGGTCACAGTTACTGTTGTACCCCTCTCAGGGATAGGAATGACAAAGCTGTACACATATTGTTACACATTTACACATATTTTTTAACCTTGTCATTACGAGGGTACATTTGTCAAGGTAGGAGGATGGAACACATGGAACACTTCGTTCATTTAATTCGTAATTTCTAAATATTCCGACGGATTACCGTCTGCAGGCCCCCTTCAGCATTCTCGCTGTGGGCCCCTGGGACATTAGGGGCAGGCCTGATCAGAGGCACTGCCGGGGTCCTGGCTGTGGGCAGGGAACCCGTCGCTGGCTCCTGCAGACTCTTAATGGAAGGCCACCAGCCCAGGTGAGTCAGGGTGTCCTCCTCGGAAAGGTCAAACCCCATGAAGCTGGTTCCTGAGAAGAAGCTAGGGGGCCTTGAAGGCAAACCAACTTGAGCTGCCAGGAGAGGCTCCGAGGCATTTGAGTCAGGGCTGGGTGATGGGCGTGTTTGCCAGGAGGTTCTAGAGAGGAGGCCAGGGATCAAGAGACAGAGAGGAGATTGCTCCCTTCTGTCTGTGCAGGAGCGAAGTCTGAAATTCATTCAACAAACATTTCCGGAGCGCTAATCAGCATCGGCATGAAAACCAGTAAGATTTATTAAAGCACTGCTGTCCTGTGGGTCCCTGTGAGGTAACTTTTATATACAACCCTACGCAATGCACACTTATACACAATAGCTGTAGGAAGTAGGTGCTATTATTTTCCCAGTGTTACGGAGGAGGAAACTGATGCTTCATTTTAAGTGATTTGTCCAGGCTCATACAGCTTGTACACGACAGAGCCAGGATTTGAGTCCGGGCTGTGTGCCGGCACCGAAATTATAGAAATGAGTCTGTCACAGTCCTTAACCTGCAGGGATGTTATGGTCTAGTGGGAAAGTCAATATGCAGGTAAATATGTTTTGATAAACCAACCTGAATAGAGCTAGATAAACAAGAAGGACATCTAGATGAAGCCAAGTGAATGAGCTGGGAACGACAAGATATGTTGGATCAACAATCAGGGGCCAATGGGACTCTAGAAAAGGTTCATACGGAAACAGAGTGGGTGAGCGGTAACCGAGTTAGGTTAATGTTAGATGGTGCAAAACTTCTAATGGCTAGCAAAAGTGTTTGGACTTTATCATCCAGTTAATGTTAGGGTAGAGGAGGGCCATGGAAAACACAGCATTAAGATTCATTTGTGTCCTCTGTGTTGGGTGGGTGGAGTTGGGCACAATTAAGGGCAGGATGACCCCTGGGCCAGCGAGCGAGCCCCTGGTACGCAATAGTCTAACCTTAAGGCAGGGTGTTGGCCATCAGGGAGAAAGCAATGGAGATGAGGAGCTTGATAAAGCAAGGATAGACAGGGCTTGCCGTTGGTTGGCTAGCCAAGGGAAACTAGTTAAGATAAAGACAAGGAGTAATAATAGGGTACCACCAGGAATGCAATGTAGCCTGCAAAAATGATGGTCATGAACTCTACATAGCAATATGGGAAAATGCATATTGTACTACGATAAGTGAAAAGAACAGAATTTTTTTAAAGATTGATTTATTTATTTTAGAGACAGAGAGAGTGCACAGGTAAGGGAGGGGGCAGAGGGAGAGAGAATCCTCAGGCAGACTCCCGACTGAGCACAGAGCCTGATGCGGGGCTCCATCCCGGGACCCTGAGATCATGACCGGAGCTGAAATCAACTGTCAGTCACTTAACCAATTGAGCCACCTAGGTGCCCCAAGAACAGAATTTTTTAAATCACCTATACCTGGGATTACAAATATCTTTTCAAAGCATAAGGAAGAATAAACCAAACAAATCAGTCATCCTGCTACAAAAACTTATTTCTACTTGGTTAGTGTCTTGGACTGAGTCGCGGCCCCTTCAAAGTTCCTATGTTGAAGCCCTGACCCCCAGCGTAACCATGTTTGGAGATGGGACCTTTATGGAGGTCAAGTTAACAAGGCTGGGGCCCTGATCTGATAGGACTCATGTCCTTACGAGAAGAGGAAGAGGCACCAGAAGTCTCTTTCCCTCTCATCACACATGCCTGAGGAAAAGGCCAAGTGAGCACACAGCAAGAAGGTGCCATCTTCAAGAGGAGGAGAGAGGCCTCACCAGGAGCCCACATGGCTGGCACCTTGCTCTTGGACTTGTGCCATTGTCCTTCTGTTGTTTAAGCAGCCCAGTCTGTGGTATTTTGTTACGGCAGCCTGAGTAGACTAATACGGGCTGCTGGTCAGTCACCAAGTCCTGCTGGTTCTTTCCTTGCAATTCTCCTTACAATCTCGGCTTCCTTCCTTGTCATTCCCACTGCAAATATGGCTCGAGGCCATCTTGTGCCCAGATGAATGCAACTGATTCTTTCATCTCTCTGGCTTTGTACTTCCTGACTTGCTTTTCAGACTCCTGGCCGCTAATTCTTACCTTGCCCCATCCCGACGGTCATCTCACACAGCTAAGATGTTTGAATCTGGCAACTGGTATCTTCTTCGAGTACCAGCCCTCAGCTCCCTCTTCTAGAACTCTCTGCTCACCTCTCAGATGCAAGTTCTCTGGCCTCTCCAGGTGAATTTTAGTTTTTCCCCCTGTACATGTGGAAGGAAATCCAATTCAGAGAGGCATTCAAATGGCTGGTGTGAGGACAGGCTCTTTCTGCCCCTCCTCCCTCATCTCTGCGTGTCTTTCCTTAGCTCTGTACTCCCAGGCTTCTGCTGCAGACGGCATTTCCCGCATGGAGGGAAAGAGGACCGCCATGGAGGGAAAGAGGATCTTAAGCCTAAAGCATCCCAGATTACCAAACTTCATGGGAAAACAGTTTCTATCTCCTGGCATCCATACGTATCAAAGTCCCAGAGTGGGGGGAGGGGGAGCGCCCTGGGTGGCTCAGTAGGTTAAGCATCTGCCTTCGGCTCGGGTCATGATCCCAGGGTCTTGGGATCAAGCCCCACATCGGGCTCCCTGCTCAGTGGGGAGTCTGCTTCTCCTTCTCCCTCTGCCCCCCAGCCCTGCTCAGCTTAGGCTCACTCTCTCTCTATCTCAAAAAAAAAAAAAAAAAAAAAAAAAATCCCAGAGGGATGATGACTGGTCCTTCTTGGGTCCAGGGCAAGAGGAAGGGGGATTCTAACAGGCCAGGGCTAGGTCACAATACGGTAGTTTGCAAGAGTGAGAGAAGCCCCTGTTACCAAAAGAGGAAAAAGATGTTGAACAGATAAAAGCAAATGTCTATTCTTCCATGCAAAGATGCGGCCCCGCCCACAGGACACCTGGCCCAGGGTCACCCTCACTGATTTGGCCACACCCACCAAGAGGGGGAATCAAACAGCACCTCCCTGGGCATAGCCGGCTTCCCGTGCTGCCCCCACGCCTCCGGGCCATAGGCAATCCATTCCAATTGGTAAGCCAGTACAGAAGCATTTGAGGACTTCTTGGAACAATGGCAATGTTTTTCTTCCACAGTGATTCATACGAGCCTGGCTGTGGGGTTTTACAAAGAAAGGGAATTAGACACTGACATCTCTGCTGCAGAACTCTGAGTTCTTCCAGACCAAAGCTGGGCCCTGGGTTGACAAGGAAGGATTTGGTTCGTGATACAAAGGGGGAAAAAGTCTCCCGGCTTTAAAGTTAAGCTAACGCTGGATTAGAGCACACAATGTGTCTTTAGAAGCTGCATCCTGAGAGATCCTTGAAATATGGGAGCCCGATGCTGGCCATGGGAAAGTGAGTTGGCACGCATGTCCATTGTTAGGGGGGGTTGCAATCGAGCATAAGCCTTTCCAGAAGCAATGTCTTTAAATGCCAATACCCTTTGACCCACTAATTTCATTTCCAGGAATTCATTCTAAGAAAACAATACAGAATGCTAAAGAAGCTTCATGAAAGAAAAGCTGTTCGCTACGGTATCATTTATAACAGTGAAAATTTAGGGGCAACACGAGGGGATGGGTAGATGCGTGACGGTGAATTCTGTCCACGGGATATTTTTCAGCAATCTAAAAATGGCATTTAGTCAGTTCAGAAAGCAAAAGATAACCAGCTTTGAAAGGCGATTCAGGCTTTCTTATAAGAAAAAAATGTATATTAAAGTAAAATCGAATTCTGTTTTTGACTTTCAGTTTGTCAAAGATCAAGGCATTGCTAATACCGCGTTGGCGCTAGTATGGGGAAACCCGTACTTTTATATGTTATTGGGCAGAGTTTAAATTGGTACAACTCCTATGAAACGTAACCTGGTGGTATCTATCAACATTTAAAGTGTACATTTTATTTTGTTAAACATTTTCTTTTTCAGTAATGTCTCCACGGGGCTCAAACTCACAACCCCGAGATCAAGAGTCGCATGCTCTACTGACTGACTGAGCCAGCCAGGAGCCCCGAAAATATACATTTTTAAAACAAATCTGCTGACGTGGCAAAGTTTCACTGCCAGGAATTCATCCTACAGCTATTACTGACCCACGTGCACGAAGAGCAAGTCTGTTGCTTAAAACACTGTCTATGAGAACAAAAGGAAGGACTAATCCTCAACAGGAGACTGGATAATACATTTTGGTGCATCCATGCATTCTATACTAGTGGCGATTAAACAGAAAGACGATCTCAAAACCATATGTGTTTTGGGGGGATGATTGCCAAGATATATTCAGTGAAAAAAAAATCAAGAAAGCAAGGTGCAAAACAATATGTCTGGTATTCTACCATTTGCGTAGGAAAAAAGCTCATTTGTGTTTGAATATGCATAGAATTTCTAAGGATGCACAAGCAAGCAATGACAATGATTCCTCTGGGGAGGGTGACTGAGGTCAGGGTGGCAAAGAGACTTTTCACTGTACACCTGGCACTGTGTGGATTTCTTTATATTATGAGTCTGTGTTTCCTTTTTTAATTTTTTTTTAAAGATTTTATTTATTTATTTGACAGAGAGAGACACAGCGAGAGAGGGAACACAAGCAGGGGGAGTGGGAGTGGGAGAGGGAGAAGCAGGCTTCCGGCCAAGCTGGGAGCCCGATGCGGGGTTCGATCCCAGGACCCTGGGATCATGACCTGAGCCGAAGGCAGACACTTAACGACCGAGCCACCCACATGCCCTGTATTTCCTTTTTTTAAAAAAGACAAGAGGCACCTGGGCAGTACAGTCGGTTAAGCTTCTGACTCTTGGCTTCGGCTCAGGTCTTGATCCTCGGTGGTGAGATCGAGCCCCACATGGGGCTCCATGCTCTGCACGAAGTCTGCTGGAGACTGGCTCTCTCTCCCTCTGCTACTTCCTCTGCTCATGCTCTCTCTCGCAAATAAATGTTTAAAAATCTTTAAAAAAAATAATTAAAAATGAAGACAAAAATAAAATACATGAGCTATAAAAAGGATGTCTATATATGTTTGTAGTTACATAGATAAATACCTATATTATACTGTTAAGTGAGAAAGGTAAGTTAAAAATTATACATATAGTATATTCAGTTATGTAAAAGGGGAAAAAATGGAGAAAAAAGATTGGAAGCAAATGAGGAAATGTACCAAAATGTTAACCTTGGGACTAAGAATGATTTATCTTTCAACTTTCTCTGTAGTTTCCAAAATATCTTTAATAACCACATTTTACTCGGGGCTCCTGGGTGCCTCAGTCAGTTAAGCATCCGCCTCTTGATTTCGGCTCAGGTCTTGATCTCAGGGTTGTGGAATCGAGCCCCACATCGGGCTCCACACTCTTCGGAATCTACTTGAGACTCCCTCTCCCTCTTCTCCTCCTGCTCATGCTCTCGCTCTCTCTCTCTTAAATAAATAAATCTTTTTTTAAAAAAAATCACAGTTTTTTTCTTACAATAGAAAAGATAAACTTTAAAAAATTATGTTAAATTAAAATATACTATCCATCCATCTTTGCAGTCTAAATGCATAGGGTAAAATCAGAAAGACAAGAAGTTAATATACCACTCAAGCTCTTTTTGACTCCATGATTCTGCATTAATGAAGTCTGTTGTGATTTCTTAAATCCTTTTTACTCTCTCCAGCTTGGCAACTGCTGCCAATAAAGACAAGACATAATTCATAAATCAGCCAAAAGAAAACTGTATTTCTAATACCCAATACCAATGACTATGCAGTTGGATGAGCTCTATCAGACATGATTGCACTGCAAATTAATACCACCTTTTTGGAAAGCAATTTGGCTATATGAATCAGAAGCCATAAACAGTGACCCAGTGATTTGACTTCTGGAATCCTTAGGAAAAAACCTGAAATACTGGAGAAGTTTATGCTAAAAGATCTTACTTAAGAGTGGCATGCAACCGTTAAAAAATTACAGTTATGGGGTGCCTGGGTGGCTCAGTGGGTTAAAGCCTCTGCCTTTGGCTCAGGTCATGATCTCAGGGTCCTGGGATCGAGCCCCATGTCGGGCTCTCTGCTCAGCGGGGAGCCTGCTTCCCCCTCTCTCTCTGCCTGCCTCTCTGCCTACTTGTGACCTCTCTCTGTCAAATAAATAAATAAAATCTTTTAAAAAAAATTACACTTATGAATAGTATGTAGCAACATGGGAAAACGTTCATGAGATAGTGTTCGCACGTCAAAGGAAAAAGAATACAGACATGCATATATGTGACAATTACAACCATTTCATTAAACGTACATAAAAAAGCTTTGGAAAGAAGTCCACCACACGGTCACAATACTTGTGTTCGGGTGGTGGGATATTGGGGAAATTCTGGGGGGTTTTCTTCTTTTCTCTTTTCTGAAATGTTTTATTCTTTTTTTAAATAATATATTTATGAATACTTAAAAATTTGACATCTGGGGTGTTCCACAGGAAATTATTACTCTGTGTGTCACTGAGTCTCTGTGTCCCATTAGTGAAAACAGGCCCTCCATCTCATGTAATGAAGCAACCACCTTCTGCCAAGGGGTGGTGACATATTTTAGTTCAATTAATCCAGTGAAGTAGAAATTTGTATTGCCATTTTGCAGATGGGAAAAACTGAGGCTCAGACAGGTTAAATGATACAAAGAAGAGGGTGACAGCATCGAGATCAAACCCAGGTCTTTCTGGCTTCAAACCCAGTTCCTCCCACCATGTCATAATAACTACCCAAAACAGTTCTTAGGGTCCAGAGTGCCAGGGAGAATGCTAATGCTTCAAATACTCTTTCTCATTTAATGACCCTTAGACACAGATGGTGTTCTCAGTCGGTAAATGAGGACACAGCAGCTAAGGGACATTAAGTCACCAGCACACAATACCACAGTTGGTAAGAGAACCAGGATTCCAACCCAAGTTGGCCTACGTTGGTAACCATGATGCAAGGGTCGCACCTTCCCCACGACAAGGAAATAGCAGACACTCTGAGCCTGGAACGCAGGGCACCATCCCCGGCACAGTCGCTGCCAAAAAAGAGAATCTGGCAGGAAGGCGAATGCAGTGGGCGCTGGGCTCCGGGGCTGTCTGGGCTCGGCGGGGCCAGCGCTGTGCACACTCACATACCTTCGGTCCGAGACAGGAGGGGCTGGCGCGGTGCAGGGAGACGTCCATGTTGCCTGGCCTGGGGCCAGCACAGATGTCACATCCTCCTCCCAGTGCTGATAGTGCTCATACTAACCGGTCAAAAAGGCCTCAAGAAAAGCCGTTAGAGCTCTAACGTAAGTGAATGCCACAAACACAATGTTAAACATCACACTGTAAACACATTGGGGTTTTTTTTAAGATTCATTTATCTACTGAGAGAGAGAGAGAAAGTGTGTGCACACACCAGTGGGAGAGGGGCAGGGGGAGAAGGAGAGAGTGAATCTTGAGCAGACCCCATGCAGAGGGTGAAGCCGGATCCGGGGCTCGGTCCCATGCCCCCCAGACCATGACCCGAGCCAAAATCCAGAGTCAGTCGCCCAGCTGACTGAGCCACCCAGGCACCCCATACATACAAAAAAAAAACATTGTAAAATAAAGCAAATCATAACATAGTATATCCAGTGTGATATCATTTACTATAAGTCCAAAAAACTCTCCAGACTAAACAACATATTGATTAGGGACACAGGCTTATGTGGCAAAATCAGACAAGTGAGAGAGTGACAAACACAAACGTCGGGATGGCGATCACCCACAAGGGGTACTAAGTAGCAAGGGCAGAATGTGGAGCATACGGGCATTTAGAAAGTATTGGAAATATTGTCTTTGCTAAGTTAGGCGCTGGGCACTGGGTATTTACTTTTATTATTTTTCTTTAAACGGACCCCATGCATTATATATACTCATGGGTGTATATAAAGTATTTCAAGTTTAAAAAGAAAACCTCCAGAAAAAAATCTCATTGGCGAGCTGCTGCTGGTTACGTAGAGGAGCCCCCCGCCCCTTCCCTGCACCTGGCAGCCTGCCCAGCTCTGACTGGCCCTGTCCTGCTGATTGCGAATGCCGCCCAGAAGGAGGGAAGGGCGCAGGCGCTGGCTGGCCCAAGGAAAGGGAGTGAGGAGAAGGAAGTGCAGCTCTGAAGTCAGAAGGATGAGTTCAAGCGCCATCTTGGCCATTGATTGCATGACTCTGACAAGTAAAATTCTGAAATTAAGTGTCACCCAAAGGAGCATAAGGTAAGACCCAAGATTTTTATATTTGAATCTTTAGCACAACAGGATCTTGTGTGGCATAGAGTTAAACAAACATACTTCCAACATCCAGACTCATCATGACAAAAACATCTGACCGATTCCAATAGTGGGCCATCCTGCGAAACACCGGACCAGTTCTCCGCAAAAACCGTCAAAGTCAACAAAGACAGGAAGTCACAAAAAGGACAAATGCTGCATGGTGCTCCTTATGGGAGGTACCCAGAAGAGTCAGATTCACAGAGAAAATAGTACAGGGGGTGCCAGTCATAAGAGCCTGTGACACTCGAGCTTGGGGTCGTGAGTTCATGCCCTACATCGGGTGTAAAGATGACTGAAAAAATAAATAAACATTTTTTAAAAAAGAAAGTAGTATAGAGGTTACCACGGGCTGGGAGGAGGGGGAAACAAGGGGTCCAGGGTTCATAGGCGGTGATGACAAAGTTCCGAAGTTGGACAGTGTGATGACTGTTGGACAGTGCGAATGTACTTAAGCTGTACGCTGAAAAAGGGTTAAATTGTGTGTTTTGTGGTTTTCACCTCAATTAAAAAATAAATAAACCAGATAAAAAATGAGACACTGTCACAACAGCAGCCAGGCAGAGCCGAAAAAGACCTAACAATTAAATGTAATGTGGTTTCCCAGAGGGGATCTTGGCACAGGAAAAGACAACAGGCAAAACCTAGGAAAATCTAAATAAACTATAGGCTTTAGTTCATCACAATGCATCAATGTCGCTTCATTCATTGTAACAAAGGTATCTCACGTTAAGGCAAGATGTTAGTGAAGAGGGAGACCAGGCGTGGGGTGTGTGGGAACTCTCTCAACTGTCTTCTCAGTTTTTCTGAAAGTCTAAAAATAAAGTCTATTAATTGAAGCTATATATAAATGAGGGTATTTATGTAAAGCCATATAATTATATATAAAATTACAAACTATAAAACTTTATAGATACACACATACATATAAGACAAAGGATAAGAGGGACTCAGGGATTGAGGGAAGGAAGTTTCCTGACATTGAATGTAAGGTATCAATCAGAAGGGAAGGGGGAAAGAGGGGATGTGGGCCAGGTCGTAGGCCTCTGTTTTCAGGACCTTTCTCTCAGTGGGGGGCCTAGTTACCTCACAATGGCAAATCCTCACCCACGACCTACTGAGTCTATACTCTTGTCGTCCCTGCCCAGCCCACAAACCCGGAAACGATGGCCCTGGCTATAGATTGGTCTCCCCCTGCTCTCCCACATCCTCCTCCCCCGATCCGTGAAGAACTGATTATTGTTCTCCATTTCATATTTCTCACCACCGACACTCTACATTTGCCATCTCTTCTTGAAACCAGACCCAGGGCCTGGCAGACCACTGAGAGGACACAGAGAGGACACCTGAAATGGGAGCTTCTGCTCCCCACCCCCAGTCATGTGCTCCCTCAAAACAAAGAAAGTCTCTCAGTACCACTGAGTCACAGAACCGAGGAGGCCACCTACCCCTCAGCCCTTATGTTTCTGAGGAAGGAGCTGAGGCCCAGAGGGTCCATGGGACTTATCTAAAATCACAGCCAGTTGGAGGCGGGGGCGCCGGGATCGGTACCAAGGATTCCTGAACCCCAGTCTTTTCTCCTATACTGTGCTGCCTTCCTGAATCTGCCATTTAATGCACTTCTAGTTCTGGCAATAGAGCAGACTAGACACTCTGAACTACTTCCTGCTGAAACATTAAAAGTGCTGGATGAAATGTTTCACTCCTTTAAAGGCACCAAGTGAGCTGGCAAAAAGGGTCAGAGGCCAAAAAAAGAAGGGAAAGCAGGAACCCGGACAGGATGTGGAAACTGGCTTTCTCCCTGAGGAAACATGCCAAAGCCAAGCAACCTTGAGCTTGGCTTTTCAAGGCCCAGGAGAGCGCCTGAAGGGGGAGACAGCCTCTCCCAGTCAAGGTGGAGGAGAATCTCACCAAGAGCCTTCTGTCAAGCTGGGCTACATCTCTAGGACAGGAGTGGGCTAGCAATCAGCTTGTGAAATAAAATTCCCCACAGAGTAGTGAGGAAAACTGCCCATGTTAAATAAACATTGGAAGCGGGTGGAAAGAAGAAAAAAAAAAAAACCTTTTACGCGGAGCATTCTTGAACCACAAGCCAGCTCTCATATTTAAATTCATTTAGTGGGCAAAACTCCTCGAGTCAAGTGAGCAAAGATTCAAGGGGGCAGGAGAGGTGGTCGTAGGAATATCTAGGGGCAGAGCACTCCAGACAGGCAGAGGCAATCCCCAACTCAAAGGTCCTAAGGCAGGGCCATGCCCAGCTTGTTCCAGGAACACGAGCAGGCCTCAGGGCCTGGCGTGGAGAGAGCCAAGGAGAAGGAGAAAGAGATGAAGTCACAGAAGTAACAGGAGATCAGGTTGGATGAGGCCTGGTGGGCCGCTGTAAAACTACAAAACCCTGGACTCTTTCTCCGAAATGCTGAGCCCACGGAGGAGTTGGAGCCGAGGAGTTAGGGGATCTAATGTACATATTAAAAGGATCGCCCTGTGGTGAGGCCCACACAACCCTGTGAATGTATAATGCCACTGCACCGTATGCATTTAAAGTGGTAAATTTTATGTTCTGTGTCATTTACCATGATTTCTTAAAAAAAAAAAAAAAAAGATCACTCTGGCTGCTGCACTCGGAATACGTGAAATGGAAGGCTGGAGACTCAAAGAGAAAGGTATTCCCTGTAATCTAGATGAAAAATGGTGGTGGCTCCAACAAGGCCGGTAGCAGGATGGGAGATGAGGTCATAATTCGAACGTGTCTGGAAGCCAAATCAGTTCCTGACCTTGGACGTAAGGTATCAAAAAAAGGAAATATCACAATGACTCCAAGCTTTCTGGAAGGACAACATTGCGGTCAGCTGAATAGGGGGCAGGTTTACAGGACAGAAGAAGTAGTTACGATTGGGACTTGCTGGGTTTGAGATATCTACTAAACACTCAAGTGGAAATGTCAAGTGTTGGTGAAAATGTCGGACCAACTGGAACTTTCAAACACTCCTTGGGGGGCACTTGGGTGAGTCAATCGGTTAAGTGTCTGCCTTGGGCTCAGGTCATGATCCCAGGGTCCTGGGATCGAGTCCCGCATTGGGCTCCCTGCTCAGCAGGGAGTCTGCTTCTCCCTCATCCTCTGCCCACCACCCACGGCTTATACACGCTCACTCTCACGCTCTCTCAAATAAATAAATAAAACCTTTAAAAAATAAAAAATGAAAAATAAAATTAAAAAATTGGAACCACCTTGGAAAGCCCTTTGTCAGTTTTCTACTAAAGCTAACACGTGCACCACCTGTGACCCAGCCACTCCATCCCTGGGCACGTCCGACAGCCATCTGTACACGTGACCACCAAAAGACGTGACCAAGAACACTCATAGCAACAGTCCTCATAACAACCCCAAACTGGACAAAATCCATCAACACTAGATTCAATAAATCTTCACGTATCTTCACAAAATGATATATTACCCGTGAATGCAAATAAGCAAGCTACTGCTTTGCAAGAAGATGGATGAATCTCAGGTCACAGAAATAATCTTTGCAGAGTAGAAAGTCAGACAGAAAGAGAATATAAAGCACGTGGCCAATTTATTCAACAACAGATGAAACGTGTTCACACACAAACTTGCACACAAGCGCTCACGGCAGCGCTACTGGTGATCGCCGAAAGGTAGAAAGGACCCAAATGGCCATCCACTGATGAGTGCATGAAGAAATGTGGTGTAGTGATATAAGAGAATATTATTTAGCCATAATAAAGGATTCCATTCTGGCACCTGCTACTACATGGAGACACCTTGACAACATCCTGCTAAGTAAAATAAGCCAGATACAAAAGGCCATATACTGTATGATTCCATCTATATGAAATGAGTGAATCCATCTTGCAAAGATTCCTTGAGCAAAAGAGACAAGTATCAACAATTCCCCAAGGAGTTTTGCTGCCAAGTGGGGCTGACAAAGTGGGCAGGAGCTCAAGGGGAAGTTTGATGGAGGGAGGTTTGTTTTCAGATGGGAGAGACATCAGGGTTCTTGTGCATGCAAGAATAATCTAGGAAGGAAGGGGGAAACAGACAACGAGGGGAAGGTGGGCGGAGTTGCTTACGTGGCCCCTGAGCGAGGCAGAGGAGCTGAGGTCTCAGGCATGAGTGGGGGGTCTGCAGTCAGGCCACCTGCGGGAACAAGCAGGAAGCTGATCACATGTGTGTCAGAGCTGGGGAGCTATAAAGCCGTGGTTACTGCCCCCAATTTACCAATGAGCAATCCGAGATGTGGGGAGAAAAGCAGGGGGCTCACGAGCGCACCACTGGAGCCGGGAGTGGAAGCCAGGCCCACCTGACCGCAGGGGCACTGCACCAGGCTGCCTGAGAGCCTCAAGTTCACCTCCCTCCCGCAAAAAGGAGCACTTTCTATAGTCGGCCCTGAACCAGCTTCTCAAACTGTTAGGAGTGGCGCCCTCAGCTGCTAAGGATTCTGGGATATAACAAGCCTGTTCTTCCACCTTGTCCATGAGCCTTATCCTTTAAAGCACTGGGATTACGCCTCCTCCTCAGCCTCCATCTTTCCAGGCTGAAGAATTCTAACCGTGGAGCGTGCCTTGATGGGAAAAGCCCTTTGTTGCTCCATCGTCTGGCCTCTTTCCAGTTCTAGTAGGTCTTTCTTGGAATGCAGAGGCCGTAATACCAGAAACCACAGTGGCTTCCATTTTGAAAGGCCTTTTGCAGGGACCAGGGCCCCATTTATATATTCAAACCAGTGGTCAGTGGGGCTGCGGCTTGCCCAAGGTCACACAGAGTCAACAATAGAGCCTGGCAGAAAATTCCAATCTCCGTGATCTCTCCTTCACACCCAACTGGCTACACACAGGACTCCAGAGGTCCACATTCAGCGGCAAGTGACAGGGGACAAGGTCCAACAGCCTGGCTTAGAGCAGTAAGGAGGTTTTGTTGAGTAACATAACCGGAAGTCCTGAAATAGGCAGGCTGCTGGGCTGCTTGATAGAGGGGCTCAATGATGTCATCTCGGTCTCAATTTCATTCTCTCTTGCCATCCACAGAATGTATTGGGTTGAATGGCAGCCCCCCCCAAAAAAAAAAGATATGCCCCTCTCCTAACTCCTGGAACCTGTGAATATGACCTTATTTGGAAAAAAGGTCTTTGTAGATGCAATGAAGCTAAGGACCATTCGATGAGATAATCCTGGAGTACCGGCTGGGCCCTAAGTCTAACGACAAATATCCTTATAAGAGACAGAAGACAAGACAGACCCAGAGAGGAAAGCCACGTGAAGACGAGGCCGCGACTACAGTGAGCGGCTGCAAGCCAAGGAATGCGGGCTGCCACCAAAAGCTGAAAGAGTCCAAGACCCTCATCTCCCCTAGAACCTCTGCAGGGAGAACAGCCCTGCTGATAACTTGATTTTGAACTTCTGGACTCCAGAATGGTGAGAAAATAAATTTCTTTTGTCTTAAGCCACCAGGTTCATGGTAATTTGTTAGGCAGCCTAGGAGACGAACACAGAGGGGTAGATTCCACTCGGCGGGTTAACTTGGGCCTCCACCCCAGATCCCGCCCCTACCTCCAGGGGCGGAGTTAGCTTTCCCCAAGGTCCACAGGCAGCGCGAGAAAGGGGTGGTCTTCCAGAGGAGGGGGATGAATGCAGGAGAGGCAACCGGAATGCCCACCCCAGTACCATCTCCTGAGCACCGGGGGGATGCTCTCTGAGAGAGAGAAAAGCATAGGAAAGATGGAGGGCACCTAAGGCATGACCGTCCATGTTCAAGGTGCAGGGCTGCACAGAGCAGAGGCGTCCTCCAAAGCCTGAGAACAAAAGTGAATATCTGGGACACAGGGCACCTTCCTCTACAAACACTGGATGGGAACGTGCTCATGAACTGCCAAGATGATTCACACGCCAGAGCCCACCGCATGCACCCGGTTGCCCAAGCTGGCAGCCCAGGGTCTTCCCGGACTCCTTCCCGTCCCTTGCCCTACCCTCACTCCGTCCCCACCCCTGCTGGCTCTACCTTCCGATCTGTCAGTGTCCCTCCGGCTCCACAGCCATCACTCTACTTGAGGTCACATCCTCTCTTACAAGCTTACAGCCCCAGACACCCTCCCTGACTTCCGTCTTGGCCCCTCCCACCATGCTCTCCACCAGGAACTAGAGGGATCTTCTGAAAATGAAGGTCTGCCCGTGTCTCATTCCTACTGAAAACCTCTTAAGCCCCTTGGCCTAGGTTTCAGGGCCCCTGGCTCACGGCACATCGCCTTCACCATGTTCCCTATCAGTTCCCCATATACGCGAGCCCACTTCCAACTGGAGTCTGGGCACACACGGCGCCCTGCCCGGACGATTCCTGCCACCACTTGCCTGGCCAAGTCCTCAAGGACTCAGCACCACGGCCCTCTAGCCTCAGAGGGGTCCCCTGGAGCGCCCCGCCCTTCTTCCGGGTGTCCGCTGCCTGGGCATGCGCAGTCCTCCGAGGCCGCCGCTGTCACGGTGTAATTCGCAGGTCGATACCCTCCCCCTAGGCTCTGAGTCCCCTGAGAGCAGGAACCGGGTCCCCCACCCCTCCCGCCTCGGCACACAGCATATAGAAATTTATTATTATTTAGAAATAAACTGATGAGTAAAGATCAAATGTGCGTTGCATTTCCTTGCTTCTTCTGAAACAAAATTTGTCCTAGATGTTTGCTAAATCAACGTGTTTCCCACCTTGGGAGAGCAAGTACAGAAGCCCAGATAAGGGATCAGAGCCTATCTTTGTGACCTTTGGCCAATTATTCCACCTCCCTGAGCCTCAACTTCTCCTTCTGTATAATGAGATTTATAAGCCTGACTCTGTAAGGAAAACCACCTAATGTATCATCTGATGGAGGATATACTTTACTTTCCTTCACATGTATGCACACTTCGGCTGAAATCAGCAAGCATGTACTAAGCACTCACCAGGAGCCAGCCTGTGGGGTAGGCATAGGAGGGCAGCTAAAAACGGTGACCCTTTCCCCAGATTTCACGGTAACCTTTTCTGAGAAATGTCATGTCTAAAATCGGGAGTAAATCCTGCCCGTCAATTCAGGGGGAAGTTTGCCAACCCGCGGGAGGCCCACTAACAGGAAGGTAACCCTGACAGAGGCCTCACCTCCTCCAGGGCCCCTCACCCAGTGGGTCAGCGGAAGACACCGTGTCAGTGGGTCTTTACTGCCACCTGCTGGAGAAATGGAATAGGGCCACAAGCAGTAGCCAGGAGAAATTCCCACGACCGCCCAGACATGCCAAACACGTGGCTCTAACTTACATCTGCCACATTTGTTGAACAGCTAAGGAGAAGTCGTCAGAGATTGCTTTTGAAATCAGTTATCTCACCAGAAATTTAAAAAAAAAAAAGAGGAAAACCAATTGCACCTTGCAATGGTCAGAAATGGAAGTGTGCCTCCTGGGGAAATTTCTCTGACTCAAAGGGGAAGACCAGAAAATCCTGTAAGCTGGAGAGAAATAGCTTCATCAGAAACCATGCCTATATTTTACTCCACAGGCCACTATCAAGTACAGATCCTGGTAGAATTCTGCAAACCTTGGTGCCCTGGAACCCAAGGCCCATAAACACCTGCGAGATCTAGCTCAGTCCCGGAACCAGCTCAGTAGAAACTGCCAAAAGCAGCGAGGCCATTCTTTCCAAAGACCTTCGCTTTGCAGCCAGACTCACTAAGTCAACAAAGTGGGAGCCAGCCCCGCGGCTCGCCTTCCTGTTACACCCTCCAACTTCTTCTCCCAGGCCTGCCACGCTCCCACACACGTGAACGCACACACAGACACAGCCCTCCAGATCCAGCGTTCTTAGTTATTTGGGTGGGGAGTCTGCTTGGGGAGAACTGGGAGACAGAATCCAGTTAGGCTCTAGCCAGGGTTTAGGGTTTGTTTGTTTTTTTCTCTCTTACTCCATATTCTAACCATCTTAGGAAAAGTAGGGTCCAAGAAGGCAAACTCTGGAAAACCATGGGCAGTGTAGCACCAAGATATTTACTTAGCCGATGAGTGTGCTTCCGTCTCCCTGGAAGGCGGTCTCAGGTTTCCTCAAGGCAGGCGAGCTCCGTGGAGACCCGTCAGTTACTTCAATACATCCAGCGGTCGCCTGCAGCTTCTACAGTCAACCCACCCAGCCATTCAGGCATTTAAGAGCAAAGCTTAGGGGGGCGACTGGCTGGCTCAGTCAGTGGAATGTGCAGCTCTTGATCTCGGGGTTATGAGTTCGAGCCCCATGTTGGGTGTAGAGATTACTTAAAAATAAAATCTTAAAAAAAAAAAAAAAAAGAGCAAAGCTTGGGGAAGTTCCACCCACCATATCCTCCTGGGGTCTCGTGATGACCAAAGTGTCCCCACCTTAAACCAAACTAATTTAGGGGTGGAGTGAAAGGGTACATTCCCCCCAGAATTTCCCAAAGGGAAGAAAAGTCATAACAGAAATATAGTGGAGTCATCAAAAAAAACCAAAATTATTTATACAAATTGTGAATGGCATGGTTCTGTGTCTTCTGCTACAGTTTCATCCAGATAGAAAAATAAAAACAAAGAGGGGTGCCTAGGTGGCTCAGTCAGTTGAGCATCTGCCATCAGCTCAGGTCATGATCCCAGGATCCTGTCATCAAGCCCCGCATCAGGCTCCTTGCTCAGCGAGGAGCCTTTTCCCTCTCCCTCTGCCACTCCCCCTGCTTGTGCTCTCTGTTTCAAATAAATAAAATCTTAAAATAGAAAAAAATTAAAAAATAGAAGAACAACATCTATCCCCCTCTGAGGACCTAACTCCCAGGGACACAACAGGAAGCAGGGTTAACATTATTCCATCTGCTCTTGGTATCCCCAGATCTCTGTGTCTTCTCTTGTCTTTCTTCTCACAACCCAGGGGATTAGGGGGAGGGGGGCGGAGGATCATTCTTTCCCTCCAAATTTCTTCAAGACACATAGTCTTTTTTGGTCCAAAATCCCCTTGGATTTTGGGGAAAAAAAGGAAGGGAGGGAGGGAGGAAAAAAGAGAAAAGAGAAAGAAACATTTAAAAACAAAGTCAGTCCCTTTTTATAAAACAAAAGATAGAAAAATGTCTTGTCTTCAACCCTGTCACATGCCTGCAGTGAGGCAATGACCAGCGTGCCTGCATGGAGAGAGGGCGTGAGAGAAACAAAGGCATATCACAAATGTCATCCAGTCACTTGAAAAACACGTCTTTACTCTCCTTTCCCTCACTCAAAACTTTTGCTGCGGTCAGTTGTGATTCTTTTCTTGGCAAACGATACTGCTTGCAAGAAATATCAGAATAAAAGCTTCTCTCTTGTTCCTCCTAACAGTCCCTTAGCACCTACATTTCTCCAGTGGCTTCTGTCCACTTCTGTGGGCTCCTCCCAAGCTGGCTCACATCTCATCCTGAAAGAAGCTGGCTGGAGGGCACCATTGCCCAACCCCGACCCCACCCCCCAGTCAAGAAAAACAAGAGTGCCGAAGGCAGGAGCTCAAGTGGCCCCATGCATCCCCAAAAATGGTTAAGCCTGGAATGCCCATGCTCCCACCCCTGCACCTGCCCCAAGTCAGTACATTATATGAACGCTTTCTAACTCCCACATTCCAAAAAGCCCTTATTAGCCTTCATCTTACTTGGTGTCTCTCTATAAAAGATGACTGTCCCTCCTTTCTTTTTTTTTTTGTTTTTGCTTTTTAACATTTTATTTACTAATGACAGAGAGAGACACAGCGAGAGAGGGAACACAAGCACATGGGGGGAGCTGGAGAGGGAGAAGCAGGGGAGCCTGATGCGGGGCTCGATCCCAGGACCCCGGGCCCCAGGATCATGACCTGAGCCGAAGGCCTCCGCTCAACGCCTGAGCCACCCAGGCACCCTGCCACCACCCCCACCCCCCTTCCTTATAACTCTCTTCTAGATTTGGCTTGTGAGGCACCTATCCTCCCCTGGTTTTCCTCCTCCTCCCCCGCCACAGCCTGGCTCTGGAACCTCACCCTTCCATCTAACCTTTCATTGCTAATGCACCACAAGGTCCTGTCCTTGGCCCTCTCCTTACTACTAGCCTTCACAGAACAAGTTCAACTTCTTTCAGTGCTACAACACCTACCAAAACCTCAAAAATCCCCACCACATTCCCTCCCCTCCCTCCTGCCCTCTCTCCTCCTCTCCCTTTCTGATTCCAGACACACATATGCAATTGCCTGTTGACTACTTAGCTAGGAAACAAAAAGGCAGAGGGGAGGGAGGATAAGATTGCTAATTTGCTGTATTTGAAGGACAGGACCACAGAGCAGACCAGGACCAAATGGGTAGATTCCAACTTAATACAAAGGAGAATTTTCTAACAAAGAGCACTAGCCAGCAGTGGACGGGCCCCTTCTGAGGTAGTGAGCTCCCCATATTAGGAGTGGGCAGAGAGGATTCCTACGCATAGTACAAGGCCAAACTGAGCAACATCCAAGTTCACGTCTCCCCGTGAGATTGACACTTCTCAGCTCAGCATTCAGGGATTTGAATAGCTAGAAGTTTCGTTGGTGTTTCGTTTTGTTTTTCATTTTCTTGAGTACCTAAAAATCGCAATTCTTCACTATAGGACCCTGGTTGGAAATCATTGCAGTATTTCCTTTTATTCAATTATTTTTTAAGTAACCACAATTTTGACTATCCAACAATTTATCCTACAAACTCATTTGTCATACACACTCTAGTTTTGAGAGAACAGAATTTACTTGGTTACTGATTGAAGGCTTTCGCATTAAAGCACAGTTGGAAAACTCACTGCTTCTGGACACTTCTCTCTGTTCTATTCCTATAGGCTATTTTTTAAAAATAAGTAAATAGAGGGGCGCCTGGGTGGCTCAGTGGGTTAAAGCCTTTGCCTTTGGCTCACGTCATGATCTCAGGGTCCTGGGATCGAGCCCCACATCGGGCTCTCTGCTCAGCGGGGAGCCTGCTTCCCTCTCTCTCTCTGCCTGCTTGTGATCTCTCTCTCTCTCTGTCAAAATAAATAAATAAATAATCTTAAAAAAAATAAAAAAAAATAAAAAATAAAAATAAGTAAATAGAAAAGGAACCCTAACTGAATCCTAATCCAACACAAAGCCTTTTAAAAGTTCTAATTTTTAAAAGTTTTTCGAGGGGCACCTGCGTGGTTTAGTTGGTTAGGCATTTGACTCTTGATTTCAGCTCAAGTCCTGATCTCAGGGTTGTGCGATTGAGCCCCATGTTGGGCTCCGCGCTCAGCATGGAGTCTGCTTGAGATGCTCTCTCTCTGTCTCTCCCTCCGCCCCTCCCTGCCGCTCGCACATGCTCTAATAAACAAAATCTTTTTTTTTTTTTTTTTTTAAGATTTTGTTTATTTATTTGACAGTGAGAGACAGTGAGAGCAGGAACACGTACAGCAGTAGTGGGAGAGGGAAAGCAGGCTTCCTGCCGAGCAGGGAGCCCGATGCGGGGCTTGATCCCAGGACTCTGGGATCATGACCTGAGCTGAAGGCAGACGCTTAACGACTGAGCCACCCAGGCGCCCCTAAACAAAATCTTTCAAAAAAAAATGCAGAACTGCCTGCAACTCCATCACATAATCAAATTGTTTCCATTTGTCCGTATTAATCCTTGTCACTTGCATATGCAATTTTTTCATCTTTACAGTACTATCAGAGCAGTTTTCTAGCATGTATTTTCATTAGTATTTTTCCATTTCAATTACTTTTTCCCCCTTACTTCCAACCTTACCCCAAGATAACCAACGTTCACAGCCTGGAGAGTTACCTTCTACATCTTTCTCTGTGCTTGGCTCACCCAGTGGGGGGCGGGGGAGTGGCGGGCACCAGAAGACTATTTGAATCAGAACAATTGACTAAGCTCCCTCCTTCTCTAGCTCTCCTGACATACCCAACTTTCTACATCCTTCCTCCAGTAGACCCCATTGCCCTCCTACCCACTTTGTTGGAAACAACCAGAAGGAGGAACCACAAAGATTAACTCCGATAAGAGTGTCCTGGACTCTCAGCTGCTCCTCGGATCACAGCAGCAGGACTTAAGTGATTTTCCTTTGCTCAGCCTCTCAGGCACATGGGCTTTTGGCACCATGTTTTCTTCCCTCCCTCCAACACCCGTATACTCTCCCACCTCACGACCTGTGCCTCTATTCACTTTCATTCAGTTTCAGCTGCCTCGCTGCTCCTTATGCACGGGCCAGTGCAACCTGTCAACAGCACAGCCTTGCCATTCTGCCATCCGCCTCAAGCCTCCGACGTCTCTTGGCTCAGTTTTTCAAGTTCACCTTTTCACACCAGAAATGCTCATTTTCACACTGGTCTAATCAGCTCTGGCACTGGGAGGAGGAGGCGGGGGGGGAGAAGACAGAGTAGCATGGTGATATGGTCTATGAGTGTCCTTTTAGCAAGGATGGTAGAGGAGACATTTTTTCTCCCTGGGACGGTCTTGGTCAGGAGGCCCCTCATAGTGAAAGCCACCGCTTTCCCTCATAAGGTTCTGCCCTGCTCACACACTTTGTAGGGCCCTGAAAAATCATTTAAATGGTTAAGTGTTCATTTAACGGCTATGGAGTTGACTCGGATTTTAGATCTGCAACTTGTTCTTGATTCAGCTTCAAGAGGGAGGCAGGGAGGTAAGAAGCAATCCCGGAGCCGGCCAGAGAGGCAAAGGCGACTTAGGCTGGTACTTCACACACCTGCCGAGGCACGGCCCCCAGAACCCACCTCCAGGCTGGTACTCACATAGGGCTGGGCAGCCGAGGAAAGCACACCTCAGACTCACGTGTGAGGTTACAGCATGGCTCTGCCATTTCCTGGCTCTGGGATCTTGCCAAAGTCAAAACTTTTTGAGTCTTTTTTTCCTCATCTCTAAAATGACACAATTTAGGGGTGCCTGGCTCAGTTAGAGGGAGCGTGCGACCCTTGATCTCGGGGTTGTGAGTTCAAGCTCCACGTTGGGTGTAGAGCTTACAAATAAAATCTTGAGAAAATAAAGTAAGGCAATTTAAAAAAAAATGTGACTTCATATAGTAATTATGAAGAGCAAATAATTAAATGGAAAATAAGGTACAAAATCCTTTCATACCAATTGAGGGCTATACAATTGCTGGTTTAATTTATTTGCCATTTCGTGTTCTAGCTTGCTGAAAGCCCTTGTTAACTACGTAAATGGTCAATTTTTCAACAACAGGAAAAGAAATCAGCCACAAAGTCACCAACATCTCTTGGAATCTAATCTCTGGCCAAAAAATTATTTTCTTTCTTAGAGTAGTTTTAAGAGTCTGAGTACCGCCAATCCTTAAATGTAAGCCAGGGACTTTAACTGAAGGAATAAGGGTTTGCTGGTAAGTATCCAATTAAAAGGGGGGGGAGAGGAGTAAACAAAAGCATATCAAATTTTTTCTACCTTTATTTATAAAGAACACAACTCCTCCTGACACAGACACAAACACTCACATGTCCCAAGGAGGAGCTCATTAAAAACAACAACAACGACAAAAGAACTGGAGGACACTGGGACCTTAGTTAACACCAGTCTGTCTGCCCGACTTGGGGATCGCTGGGAATGTGTCCTCAAATGTGACCTCTCACCTCAATGAAAGGAAGAGAGACCTTCATCTGGAGGGCAGGCCCACCCACCAGGCAAAAAGCTGCAGACTCAATCTTCAGCATCATCAAACTGTCCCGTTTCGAAGACCATCTTGGAATAATGGGGTATTAGCGGAGGTGGATGGTGCCAGCTGGGGTCATAGACCATGTCTCCTTGCGGGGCACAGCACACCCAAGGTTTGACCTCTTGAGAAATGCAACCCTGGATGTCATCGGCATCTGCAACCAGTTTCAAAAAAAAAAAACAACAGATTGAAGGTGGGAGGGGAGACAGCCGGCCAAAAAGTGTCTAGGGGACAGACACTTGCAGTTCAAAAGCACACACACAGAGCCCTCCTAGGATTGCAAACGCGTGCGTTCTGAGGCCCCCCGAGTGGTGCTTCTTAGAGGGGGGTCCTTAGCAGTGCAGAGGCTGCAACTGCAGAAGACAGCACTTCTCTCTGCAGCTGCTAGATTCACACAGATATTTTAAGAGCCAACTACAAAATTTGCATTTTTTTTCCCCAATATGAAAGAGAAGCTGTCACAGACATTTCAGCCCTGTACCAGGTATCAGGCTAAGCTCACAGACTGGTCCATCTTCCGAACTGTCTGCCTTTGGGGTAATACAGTAGGAGGGTCTCCGAACCTTGGTCTAGGACCCCAGAAACACCATACCTACCATACGGATTCCCTTGATCTGCCTTCAACTCCAAGTCCCAGTCCTCGTTAAAAAGATCAGCAGCCTGTTCCTTGGGTGGGCGCTCGGACACCCCTTCTGAGAGCTCCCAGGTATTCAGGTCCCCATCAGAATCCTCATCATCCACAGCAAAGCCTTCCTCTTCCGAGTGGGTGCCCTCACCATGGGTAGGACTACCATTAGGGACGCTCTGGGCTCCACTGGCTAAGAAATCAACAGAAGGAAGAAGGTCTTAAAAAACCACTAGCAACGACACAGGGCCTACTCGTGTGCTTGGAAAATGTCTGGCAGACTTCCTGAGAGGGCAAGAGTAAAACAAGGGTACAAAGTTCCTTAGCCACCTGAGCACTTAAAAAGAAAAAAAAAATGTTCTGTTTACCTTTCCAAAGAAGGGTTGATCATTTTTTCAATAAAACATTTTGCCTTAAACGAGGCAATTGCAAGGTCTTGTAATTCACACAGGGAATCAAGAAAATCAAGCACAGTTTATGTGTTTTGGTAGTTTACAGGTAATTGAGGCAAAGGGCATCTGGAAAATGACAAGCTTTCACAATACAAACTTGAATTTGTACTCTTCTATTTCTCTGTTCATCCTCAGGGACCACAGGACAAGGGGACAGCGGGAGGAGAGCGGGCAGAAGGGCAGAACCCATTCAGTCACAAGAGACAGCCATATCTTCTCATCCCAATACCAGCGAGGACTGGAAGGTATATTTTCAAAAGGTCTCAAAATAATGGAAGAAAGTCTGGGGGAAGATAACAGGCCTCCCAGCACATCGAGCTATGGTGATGGCAGGTCAGAGCTGGGAAGAGAATTAGCCTAAACACAGCATGCTACTAACACTGTAAATTAATGGCAGCTATGAGCAAAAAAGCAATAGTTCAGGGCACAGGTTCTGGAGCCGGACCACCCCGGTCCAAGTGCCAGTTGTGCCAATTAGTCATTGTGCGACTGAGCGGAAATGGACTCCACCAAGCCCTCAAGAACTTAAAACACAGAACTAGCATGCAGCCCAGCAATTCCCCTCCTAAACGGATATCCCAAAGAATTGAAAACAGGTATTTAAACAAGACTGGTACAAAAATGTTCTCAATAGCACTGTTCGCAACCACCAGAAGGTGGAAACAACTCAAATAAATGCCCACCCGGGATGAAAAAGCAAGCAAGATGTAGTGTATCCAGATGATGGAAGGATGCAGCCATAAAAAGGAATGTACTGATTCATGCTACATAAATGAATCTTGAAAATATTATGCTGAGTGAAAGAAGCCAGATGTAAAAGGCCACATGGGAGATCATTCCATTGACACGCAACTCACATTTGCCTGTCCAGGACTGGGAAATCCACAGAGACAGAAAGCAGATCATGGTCACCAGGGGCTCGGGGAAGGGGCTACTTATTGGGTACAGGGTTTCCTCGTGGGGTGCTGAAAATGTTCGGGAACTAAATAGCCATGTTGGTTACACAGCGTTGTGACTAAATGCCACTGAACTATACAGTTCAAAAGCATATGCTTTAAAACTGTTAAACAGTACATTTTGTGTTTGATCACATTTTTAATTTTTGCTCTGTGCCTCAGTTTTCTGATCTGTAAATATGAAGATAAGACTGTCGTGAGAGTTGTTTGTTTGAAAAAAGGGGGAACAGGAAAAGAAACACTTGGAATTGTACCTGGCCTGGACTCTGCAAGTATCAGCTGTTACGGTCATACCTACGTGTGGACATGGTGCTTTTTCGGGACCAGCATGAAGCAACTGGAGTTCCCAGCCTGTGCTCCCACAGGCTAGCTAGCAGGAGCCACATGGGGCTGCGGAGCACTTGACATGTGGCTAATGCGAATAGGGAACTGAGGTTTCCATTGTATTTAATTACGATTCGCTTAGATTGAAAAAGCACCAGTAGCTGGTGGCTATTACAGCTCTGGATCCTCCCACCCGACCTCAGAACCAGCCTCTGAGGTTAAGCATTACTGTCCCCATTTAAAAGAGGAAGAAAGGATAAGGGACTTATCTAAGGCCTCGAAACTCAAGCCCAGGACTCTGAGCCGGGGCTGAAAGTGAAAACAATGTTGCCTGGCTCCAAAGCCCACACTCTCCGGCGCTGCCCTAAGCTGCCTTTCTCAGGAGAAGGGAAGGGTCAGGGCCTCCCTAAAGGAAGCTCCAGCGGGGCTACCACACAAGGGCACCGCGGAAATACTAGGCAGAAAACGCAACTCAGCAGCCAAGAGAACTGGCCGGGAAGAGGAAGGCAACAAGATGTCGCGACGGTCCCTCTTCTCCTCACTCCCTTGGTCTGTCCCCACTACCACCCCCCGGCCCCCCCTCCCGTCTCCACCATCTACTTGCCTAGCCGATCCATGGCCTTCTCGCTCTCTCCCTCCTGCCCGGGGTGGCCGGCAGGGGCAAAGCTGGCCTGCAAGGAAGAAGAAACGGTTACCCAGGACTTGGATGCGTGGGGTATCCCTGGTATTAAGCTACCATCTCACGCCCTCACCTCTGTGAGGTGGGGCTGGGGCTCTGCAACCCCCATTTCTGCTTTGCTCTATGAGCTGCGGCAAGGCCTGAGGGAGAAGAGCCCCGCTCTTTCCTATTCCTGTAGACACCACCCCAGCGACACTCGGCCCCCAGCAGCAGCGGCCGCTCCATCCTGTTTAGTTTGCCAACACCAGCGGGGCCAACCTCCTCACTGGGACCCCTTGTCAGGGGTCCGAGTCCCAGGCCCTCAGGCCCCCTCCTCCAAGCCGGGAGACCCCAGCAGTGGCTGTGGGCAGCACCGCCTTCTCAGAAGTTGGAATTTCAGCTCTGCGATGCCTCCCCTCCAAGCCTGTAAATTGTAATCATTCCAACCTCATTCCCTCGTTCCCTCAGCCCTCAGGTCGGTCGCCGTTTCCTGCAGTTGCTACGTGCGCCATGTTCATTTTTACCTTTTCAGTGACTTCACTTTCTAGCAAATTCTGTCTCCTGATACATGGGGGCAAGAGAGCTATAATTCCTAAGTGATGCTGAAGGGAAGTCTTCTTCTCCTACTGCCAACCATCTGCTTTTCTGCTCCCATCACTCAAAAGTTCCTGAAATCCTATCACCTCCAAGATCGCTTTGCAAATGGAACAAGTGTTCACAGCCCACGTAAGAAAGACCTGGTTTCAATCCCGGCTCGGCCATTCATTCTGAGTGTGACCTCGGAGAGATCACTTCAACCACCATGCCTGGGATTCCTTCTCCGGAAATTGGGGATGACTGTTCTGACCTTGCAGGGGGCTTATGATGAGATACCACTTATGACCACACCTGGCATGTAGCAAGAATGTAGTATTGGTTGAATTTAAACCCAACTTCTTTGCTCCTACCCCTAAAGTGCACTTGGCACTTGCCCCAATTAGCTTATGACCTAGTTAGTCCTCCCTAGATTTAATGAATAAGTTCCACCTCCTATAGTCAGTGACAACCCTTGGTCACCGCTACAGGTCAGCAGGCGGCATCTCTCACGTGGACCACTGCCATAGCTCCCTGCCCTCCCCACTCACCCACCCTGCCCAGCCTTAACAGTATCAACCACCACTCTGCTTAAAAATCTTCAACAGCCCTCCACGTGGGCACATAAAATTGGCCATGGCATTCACACCAACCCATCACCGCCCCTCGATCTGTTGAGCATAGTTCTCTCCCCGGGCCCTGAGTCTCTGCCAGTCAAGCTCCCAGCCATTTGCCCTGTCCTTCTTCACCTCCCCGCCCCTGAAGGCGCCACCAACCTGTCCCCTTGGAGAGGAAACCTACATCCCTTCCCGCTACGTCCTGACGGAATTACTCTCATCCTATGTGCATTCCAAAGTAATTTTTGTATAAGTCTATCACTGCATTTTTCCTATCTTATTCGGGTTTAGTACCATCTTTGATGCTTAAACAAGCATTCCCTTCCTCTCTCCCATTAATAGCCGCGTCGATCGTGGCGGCACGACGCGAGGCGCCGAGTCCACAGCACTCAACGGAGGGTTCCTACCCTCACGGAGCTCACCATCCAGCAGGACTGACTGACTATAAACAAGGACAGGTGATGACAGTAATAACGGTCTTTTGAAAAACCAGGAGCTGTCTGGCGCGCAAATGAAAACAAGTTTCTGGAACCCCTGCGTCAAACCGGGCCTTGGGTTTCAGTAAACAGAAAAGGAGAGCGCGCCTCAGACATCATGTGGTGCTCAGGGTGAGCTGTGCATCCAAACCCGTGGTCCCAGGTCCCCCGGGGACAGCGCGCTGCTCGCCGCCCTCACCTGGCCCCGGCCCAGGCCCCCGGCCCAGGCCCCCAGCTCTCGGTCGTCAGCATCACCTCCCATTCAGCAAGTACGCAGAGGCGCCCCCGAGAGAGCCGGCCTGCCCCCCCACACACACCCCTGGCCGCCGCGGCCCGGCAGTTTCCAGCGCGAGCGCGCGCCCAAACGGCGTTCCCCCGGCCCCACCGGCCCCGCCGCCCCCGCCCCCGCCTCGCCTCGCCCGGCCCGCGAGCCCCGCAACTTCCCGCCCCGCGCCGCTGCCGGCGGCCGCGCTCACCCCCGGGCTGGGGGGCGCCTCCCGCGAGCTCGGCAGCGGCGGACCCCGAGGCGGCTCGGCGGACCCCGCCGCCCGGGCTCCGGCGGCCTGACGGTCCATGCCTGACGGCCCGCGGCTCGGCGCCCTGGACGCTGCTCCGCCACGTGACGCGCCCGCCTGGCTGCCAGCCCGAGGATACGCCGCGGAGGGGCCAATCAGCCGGGGGTGCTGCGGCCGAGGGGGGCGGGACACAGGTCACGAGGAAGCCAGGGGCGGGGCGGCGTGGGAGGGGCGGGGCGCGCGCGACGGCCTCAGCCCCCTACCTACCGGTCCCGGGATCGGGTTTTTGTTACTCCAGCCGGTGCCCATCGCAGGGCTGACGACTAGCTTGGTCTGCAGTGCCGGCTGGGATTCCTGCCCCACCACGCTGGGTGTGTGTGCTTCGGCCTCCCAACCCCGAATTCCTGTTAGGATATTCAATCACCCGTGTCTACCTGATAAGTCTACAAAGCTCACCTCTCAAAGTTTGAATGCAGTTGAGCTCCAACCACAGTTCACTCCCAGTCACAGGTGTTTGTAGAACTTGGGCTGGAATGGAACTATAACCCACCCACAAATGGATGTGCCCAGGGATTCTCCACCCTAAGTTATGATAGTTCTTGTAAAGGTAATGGTTTAGAAATCAGGACAGATGATGAAAACAATGTGCACACACCATATGACAGTCCCAGTAACCATAAACCTTCTGTGCTGTCACGGCAGCCTGGCCAGTGCTCCTATTTTTTAATGCTCAAAGCCTGGCCCTCTACAGCCGGAGAGCAGCAGCGGAGGGGCAGGGCCTCAGTTGGGGACAAATCCAACTCTAAAGTCACCCTTCCCTGCCTTTCCCCACGCTTGCGTAAATTCTCCATAACAAACCTGCTCAGGGCGTGATAATCTTTTTAACAATGAAGTAGCAGAAAAGCTAGAAACCGGGATTCCTGCTCACGAGGCCAACTTGTGATAATCTTTTGGGACATTAGAGAGCTTACTCCTTCATCTCCCTCAAGGAAAGGGAACCATAAGACATTTAAAAACATTAGTGTGAAGGGGGGGACGGGCAAAACAGGTGAAGGGGAGTGGGAGACACAGGCTTCCAGTCATGGAATGAGTAAGTTACGGGAATAAAAGGTACAATATAGGAAACATAGTCAGTGATATTGTACTGACTTGTAGGATGACAGATGGGAGCTACAACTTGTGAGCGCAGCTAACATATGGAATTGTGGAATCAGCTATGCTGTACACCTGAAACTGAGGTTCACATTGTGTCAACTACACTCAAATGCAAAATTGTAAATGCAAATTTTTCCTACTATAAAAAAATGTAGCCTAACAGTTGATATACAGCACTTTTTTCCCTCTATGTAGACTTTCCTGCAGAGAAAAGAATGTGACCAACTAAAATGTGCTCTGTTCTGATCCATGAGTCAAGTTTCCCCAAGTTTAACTGGACCAAGCTCAACACTCTCCACTAGAACCTTAAATGGTGGAAATAAAAGCTCTATTAATTGTAGTGTCCAGTATAATAAACATGCAGCTGTTGAGAACTTGCAGTGTGGTCAGTGTAAATGAGAAAATATTTAATTTCAATAGATTTAAATTGCCACAGATGGCTAGAAGCTACCGTACCTAACAGTGAAGCTCTGGGTGCACTAGCTAGATGTATCTTCACAACCTGCAATGGTGAGCCCTAGATACAGGGTCATGATAACCCCACAGTGATCCACCTTCATAGCGTTGCTTTAAGGAGACAACCACTAGGGGGCGCCTGGGTGGCTGAGTCAGTTTAGCGCTGACTCAGATTTCGGCTCAGGTCATGATCTCAGGGTCCTGACATGGAGCCCCACAACGGGGGCCCTCTGCTCAGCAGGGAATCTGCTTGAAATCTGCCTCCCTTCGCCCCTCTCCCCGCACATTCTCTCTCTCTCTCTAATAAATATATCTTTAAAAAAAAAAAAAGAGCCAACTCACCTCTTATAAGGAACATGTATCTCCTTCCTACAACAAAAATGCCATGTAAGGATTTAGAATGGAAATGTGAAAGAGGAAATTTTTCTTATTTTAAAACAAGTGACAAGCAAACAACATTTAGAGTACAAAAGCTCCAAGTAAAAATGTCCTAAAACAGATTCTAATATCATAGGAATTTAATATGTAATGAAAGTAGTACCGCAGGGGCACCTGGGTGGTACAGTCAGTTGAGCATCTGACTCAACTGTGGCTTGCCTTCAGCTCAGGTCATGATCTCAGGGTCATGAGACTGAGCCCCGCAACCGGCACCCCACTCAGCAGGCAATCTGCTTGAGATTCTCTCCCTTTCCCTCTGCCCCTCCCACTCATGATCTCCCTCTCTCTCTAAAAATATATAAATCTTTTTTTAAAAGGGGGGGCACCTGGGTGGCTCAGTCTGTTGGGCATCTGCCTTCGGCTCAGGTCATGATCCCAGAATCAAGCCCCCCACGGAGGTCCCCACTTGGCAGGTAGTCTGCTTTTCCTTCACCCTCTGCCCCTCTCCCTGCCCGTGTGCACTTTCTCTCAAATAAATAAAATCTTGAAAAAAAAAAAAAAGTACCACAAATCAATAAGAGAAAAATGATTGGCCACAGTGTTGTAGAAAATTTAGTTAACTCCTTGGGGGGAAAAAATGAGCTGTCTTCAGCAAGAGGAAGAGTTTTCAATAATAGAAATCATACACACACCAAATTATCCTCTGGGAATCAAAACTACCACACAAAAAAAGAAAAAAAGAAAAAAGCTAGGGGCAAATTATTTGCAATAAAGGAGAAACAAACTAAAAATTAATATGTAAAAAATTCTTTCAAATTAATAAGAAAAAAGTTTAACAGTCAACATGAAAAAACAAGAGAACCAGGAAAAGTACATTAACTTCATTAGTATAAAAGAATACACATTAAAACAATGACATATCACTTTTCACCTTCTCACATGGTAAAAATTTTAAATATAATACCCATTGTAGGTAAAGGTTTGATATTTTTCTACACTGCTTCAAAGTATTCTCATACATTGCAGAATGGCAATAATACATGTCAATATTCTTTAAAACGGTTATATCCCTTAATTCAGCAATTCTACCATCAACTGTCAATCTCCTAAAGAAATAACCAGGGATGTGACAAAGATTTATAAGAATCTTCATCAACAGCATTTATAAGAAAAAAATTAGAAATGACAAGGTCCAAACACAAGATATCAGTAAAATAAGTCATGGCTCATCTATACAATAGAATGTTAAAAATTCATTCAATGTTTTTCAGGCTATTTAATGACGAAAAATAACATAAGTGAAACAATATTAAGTAAAACTAAACTGAATGCTTCTACCAGGGACATCAATGCTCAGTTAAGGGATGTAAAATTCAAACAGTTGCCTCCCCTGCTCCCAGAATACCCTCTCTGCTCTAAGCCATCCTCCAGCCTTGCCTCTGAAGGCCTTCTCTGCTGCTCTAATCTACTCCCTACCCGTTGCCCTCCTTTTGTTGCTGGGCCTCCTCACTGTAGACACTTCTCTAAAGATCAGTCCCACAGATAGAAGACACTTTTATAATGTCTTTACCCTCCTAAAGGTCAACTTTTGCCCCCAATACCCAGAATCCTCTTCTGTGGTATCAACAAGCTGTCTCGGGATGCCCAGCTCTGTTCCTCCGACCCCTGCCCTCCATCCCAAAAAGCTTCTCTTCTTTCCTAATAATGGACACTTAATGAATGATTGAGTAAATGATCTAACAGTATAAATCTAATTCTCATAAAGGAAATAAAGCTTAACTCCAGAGGATGACGTTATGGCATGCTTTTATTTTCTTTCCGTTATTCTGCTCCCTCCATATTTCCTACAACAAATGCACACCATGTATACTTTTTTAATAAGAAGAGGATAAAAAATGGAATTGTACTTTCTTCTCTACTTTCACTGACCCCTAGGTGCAGATTAGAGATACTCATTCTTGACCAGGCGGAACAAAAGAAATTCAAGTTTATGATTTCCATATATTTTGGAAAACATTTAGGACCTACAGTAAGTCCGGCCTTAACAAGTAGCCTCTGGCCACTAAACAGCAATTCTCTTTCCTGGAATTAAAGATTAACGCACTAACTAAATCAAAGCGTGTCCCGAAGTCAGACAGCCATCTTGTCTGCCACCTCTCAGTAAATTGCAGATGAACTTATAATACAAATCTGGCCAGGGGGCTTAAAATACTATTTCACAAAGTTGGCTTTGTTCTTCCTCTTCTCACAAATGGCCGGCTTGATGCATAGCATGTTTAGCTACAAAAACCTCTGCTGACTCTCCCTGTAACATTTTCATGGCTCGCCAATAGATCTGTCCACAGTTCTCAGGTCTACCAAGGTTCAATTCTTCTTTGATGTAATCCATCCAAAGATCTTTAAAGGGAACAAAAAGTTACTGTAAACATATAATTAGATCACTGACAAGGCTTTATTATGCAAATTTAACTATTTAATTATTGATTCAGTGTAAGATTTCTAAGAAACTTAACTTATTGCTGTTCTTTCCCTAAGAGCCCTGTGTGAAACAATACCTCTCTCAGCTTCTTTACACTAAGGCGTATCAAACTTTTTTTTTAATGGAAAACTTCACTTTAGATCATGACAGTCTACGTATTTCATAAACTGAAAATACTAAATATTTTAGAGGGAGGATTTTGCTGATTCTCTTTCAAGGTGAAACTAAGTTTCAATGCATTCACTGTAACTTCGTTACCAATGCCTAATAAAACTTGCCTGGGTTATTAAAAAATGCCATTTTCATTAATTTCACCAAAAGGTCTGCTAAAACCTTGTAAAAGCTAACGTATTTTTTTAACCAAAGTTTAACTACTAGACATTGTTTTTGAGTTCGTATGTAAACAGATTTTATATGACATACCTAATACCCAGAAATATGTTTCACAAGTCCTATAAAAATGACAGTGTGGCCAACAGCCAATGATAACTATGTCAATTAGCATCCCACTACCCCTTCTATCACTCCCACTTTTACTCCAACCTATATTATTAACCTTTCCCACAAATATCACATTTTTTTTAAAGAACCAAACCAAGCAAATTGTTCTCTACTCTAGAGTTCTTAATAGAAGACCCATGAATTCTTGACCTTGTGAACCTGAAATTATAAGCCAAATTACGTCTGCAAGTATTTATGCACAAAGTAAGGGAGGAGGCAGGGCAAGGATGCAAGTTTTATTCTCAAAGAGAGTTACAGACTGTTCTAATCATACTGATGGGTTATACACCACACGTGGAAACAGATGTGTCTATAACAAGTTTACTTACCGGAATCTACAGATCCAAACTCTCTCAAAGCCCTCTCATAATATTCTCTTAAGTTCGCCACCTTGCAGGATTCCTAACAAAAGTAATAAGACAATTTTGCCTCAAAAGCCTAATTCATAATGTCACAAATTCCTTTCAACCACATTGTTAAAACAGCTACCTCCCATTAGGTATCTGAAGGGGAGAAGGCTCAGGGTTTAAGACTAACACAGCCTGGCTCTCACCTTATCCAGAGGAAAGTCAAATGCAGCAGTCACAAAGTGAAGTCAATGTCAAACAGTGATAAACTACCACTCTGCTCTGGTAGCATGGAAAAAAGCCTAATTGATTCTCAGTTGGGGGAACATGAGCAGCTTCACGGGGAAAATACATTTGAAAGCCCTGAGGGAAGACTAGGATTTAAATAAATAAATGGAGGTTTACTCCCTGTGGCTAAGGATTTCTTTCTTTTGTGTGTCTGGGCTCTGGCACATATTAGCTATGTGCACCTTAAAATTTTTTACATGAAGGCAAAGCATATATAAACACTAATTATATAACCTTCCCCAAGTTTTTAACCCTCTGACCTTAAAAGTTTCGTCACCCATAAAACAAAGATAATGATATCTCTTACAGCAACTACAAGGATTCAATTAAAATGCTGGCTAATTATGCACCCAGCAGAGTAGCTGGTACTAACTTTACAGACAATAAATACTCATTCTTTACCTCCATCTCCATCTAAACGTATTGTTTCATTTTTCAAAGGAGAGTAAAACCTACAGTTTAAACATACTCTTGTACAGAGGTGCCTGGGTGGCTCAGTCATTAAGCCTTTGGCTCAGGTCATGATCCCAGGGTCCTGGGATCGAGCCCTGCCTCAGGCTCCCTGCTCAGCAGGAGGCCTGCTTCTCCCTCTCCCACTCCCCCTGCTTGTGTTCCCTCTCTCGCTGTGTCTCTCTCTGTCAAATAAACAGATAAAATCATTAAAAAATAAAAATATAAAAAAACACCCTTGTACAGTCAAGTAACTGTTTCTCATTCAAATTTCTCTTCCCTAAGACTATAATACTATCATACACATGCATGAAGAACAGAGTCACACTTTGTTAAGGGCTCATAATGTCCTTCCTATGCAGTACCCCCTCTCCTGGCCTTGTAACCCACACACCCCCGAAACAGATATTATGACCTCCTCGATGGAGGAGGATGCCAAGACTGAGAACTGCCCCAGACACATACCTATTATGTGACTAATCCAAAGCCTAGTTATTAATTATTTTGTTATATTACCTTTTGTACTACAAAGACAAGAACAGATAAATGACCCACACGATGATTAAAACTACAAAAATTAGAGTTTAACCTCACAGGTAATTTTTTAAAATTCAAGTAAAAATAATAAACACCAATCAAAATACCCAAATAAAGGAGAAAAAGCAAAACTGCAGATTTAGAGAGGGTGTGAGAATATACATATACTGATACACTTGCTGATTATTGCTCTAAAGTAGTTCACTTCTTTTGGAGGACTATCTTACAACATATAAAGAACCATAAAAAGGGGCGACTGGGTGGCTCAGTAGGTTAAAGCCTCTGCCTTCGGCTCAGGTCATGATCTCAGGGTCCTGGGATCGAGATCTGCATTGGGCTGGCTGCTCAGCAGGGAGCCTGCTTCCTCCTCTCTCTGCCTGCCTCTCTGCCTACTTGTGATCTCTCTCTCTGGCAAATAAGTAAATAAAATCTTAAAAAAAAAAAAAAAAAAAGAATTCCAAAGAAGGAAAAAAAGTTGTATAAACAAAATGTTTAGAGCACTCTTGTTTCCAGTATCAAAAATCTGGAAACAATCTATACATAAGGGACTAGTTATGAAAACTGTGGATTTAAGATTAACACCACAACCGTTCAAGATGACAACTGTGGAAAAACACAGGAACATGTTCACAAATTAACATTAAGTAAAAAAAAGTAAGAGAGAACCTCCACATGGCATGTAAACCAGAAATAAAAACTTGTGTGTATACTTGTAAACAAAAACAGTAAACAATAAAAATTAAAATATGGTTGGCTGTGTTATTGTGGGATGGGATTACAGATACCTTTGGATTTTCATGTATTATTTTTTATACTATCTTTCTTTTTTTTTTGAGAGGGACAGAGGGGTGGAGAGACACAGAGGGGGAAGAGAGAGGGAGAGAAAGAATCTTAAGCAGGCTCCACACTCAGCACGGAGCTCAATCTCACAACCCTAGATCATAACCTGAGCTGATGCCAAGAGTCAACCGACTCAACCGACTGAGCCACCCAAGTGCCCCTTGTGTATTATTTTTTAAACAGAGACCTTCCTGTATTTTCCCTCACTCACAAGTTCAGTTAAAGACACCAGAAACATGAGTCACCTGAGTGGCTCAGTTGGTTGAGTGTCCAACTCTTGGTTTCAGCTCAGGTCATGATCTCATGGGTTGTGAGATCAAGCCCTGCATCAGGCTCTACGCTCAGCAGGGAATCTGCTTGGGGGTTCTCTCCCTCTTCCCCTCCCTGCAACTTGTGCACACACATACTCTCTTTCTCTCTAAAATAAATAAATAAATCCGGGGCACCTGGGTGGCTCAGTGGGTTAAAACCCCTGCCTTCAGCTCAGGTCATGATCTCGGGGTCCTGGGATTGAGCCCCGCATGGGGCTTTCTGCTCGGCGGGGAGCCTGCTTCCCTCTCTCTCTCTCTCTGCCTGCCTCTCTGTCTACTCGTGATCTCTCTCCTCTCTGTCAATAAATAAATAAAATCTTTAAAAATAAATAAATAAAGTAAATCTTACGAAAACCAGAAACAAAAAACAAACCCACCAGAAACAGTTACTCCCTACCCTCTACCTCATAACCCGATACAGAAGACAAACAGGGTGCTCCCGAGGCAGAGAAGCAGCACCTCGCCCCACCTGGCAGGGAGGGTTTCCTCTATGAGGTGACATCAGAGTATTCTAGTTTCCAGACATTGATTTTCTCTTCTTTGACTACCATTCCTTAACCATCTCTATGAAAAAGTGGTTAGATGAAGGGACCGGAAATTTATACTACATATAATGAGAGCTTTTTAAATGATAAAATGCTGCCATATAGGAGAGGAACCACTAATTCATTTCCCAGACAAGTAATGCATAGACAGAATACTTACTTGCTCCTTTTCAAACTGGATTATTTTCCTGAAAAAATCAACTGAAAATGGACGTCTTTCCTGTAAACTAAAGAAAAGGAGAAAACTGTTATCTTCCACAGAGACAGAAGGCCTCTTACACGCCAGGAATCTAAATTTCTATGGCAGCGCCTCCACAACACATGGTTTACTAAAGACCTGGCCACAGGGCAATGCAAGGACTGGACTTGGCTGCCAGTCCCTCTCAACATTTTCAGTGTCCAGGGACTTCCTCTTTACCCCCACCGACCTCTTTCTTCCTATCCAGTTTTCTTCCTGTTCTCTTCTTCCTCACTTTTACCGTTTAAAGTTCCCTCTACTACATGTCAAGGTCCTTCTGAAGGAGACCAATAATTCCACTTCTAAGAATACATTCTAAGGAAGTAATTTCTAATACGGACAAATAATATTTGTGCAGAAATGTTCACCAAAGCAGTATTACTATGATCATCTAAATTATGGCACATCCACAGAGCGGTGTACCACACACCTGTTTCTATTTCATGACGTTCATGAAGAATTGTTACTGACGGGAAAAGAACAGTGCAATGTTCACCAACAAAAGCAGTTTACAAAATGTGATTATAGTATAATCTCAAATATGTGAAAACAAAGTTTTTATTTTTATTTTATTTTTTTTAAAAGATTTTATTTATTTGACAGAGAGAGAGAGAGAGAGAGAGAGATATCACAAGTAGGCAGAGAGAGAGGCAGAGAGAGAGGAGGAAGCAGGCTCCCTGCTGAGCAGAGAGCCCGACGCGGGGCTCGATCCCAGGACCCTGAGATCATGACCTGAGCCGAAGGCAGAGGCTTTAACCCACTGAGACACCCAGGTGCCCCGAAAACAAAGTTTTTAAATGATACGTTAAGCATGTTTTTCCACCGATTACAATGAGTTAATAGTTATTATTATAGTTAATAGTCATTTTTTTTTAATTTTCCACCAATGGGTATGAACTGCTTTTATTGTTCAAAAAAAGACTTTTTGAAAAAATCTCTTGGATCCCCTCCTCAGATACTATTTGCCACACATATAACCTAGGTTTGGGGGGCTGAGTATGGGGTGGAGACGAGTAACAGTGATGAAAGTTTGTGACCACCTTTTAAACACAGTTCTGGCCTTTTTGTAGCCACCGCTTCGGTAAGCCCAATCCAGGTACTTCTCCTTCAGAGTGACTGAGTCAGCACCTTTGACAGCTAGGAGAGCTTTCTACAATTAAAAAAAAAAAAAAAAAGACACAAGCTGTGTGATGAAATTTATAAGTATCAAAGCAAATTTTCCCAGAACCATCCCAGGCTGCTCAATTAACAGGGCTTTAGGAACATCAGCTATAAAAATAATCCTAAAACTAGCCAACTAGTGAACCTATTTGCTCATTCCCCACCCACCAAAAGACTCAGAACACAGGGCCTAGACCTTAAAAATGGCTTCCGTGTCTTCTTGGCTTTTGGCACCTTCACTCCACTCTGCCCAAGAAATCCACAACGGCAGACACACCTGGGCACAGTGAGAAAGAAAAAAAAAAAAAGTTAGAAAATGACAGCTTAGCGCTACACTCCGAAAACTAGTCACTATAAAGACAGACTCCTACTAAAATACCCAGTATCTAAAATATGGATTCACTTCCAGTCTGTCCTCATGATGACCAAATTCTCAGTGCCCAGTGGGGATGGCATGCCAGAGCACAGACGGACTTGTGACCAAGACACCCAAAGCGGCACTCTCCTGTCAGCCCTAGCTCCCATCTATTGGAATACTGCCTACAGTTATTGCCATCAGGTATCTGTGAACTAAGCAATGAAGGGTCCATAGCTGGTCAGACCCATAGCTACCCAGGTCACATCTCTGCTGTCTAGGACCCACGACACAAGTACTACCTAATCCAGACTCAACTACCTGATCTTCACTCATGCCCCAGAGGCACACACAAATGAGAATAATTAAGATTTTTCCCACTTTAACTTCCAGAATACTTTATTCCTACTAATACAAAAGGGGGTGCCTATATGGCTCAGTCAGTGGAGTGTGCAACTCTTAATCTTGGCGTTGTGAGCTGAAACCCACGTTGAGTGCAAAGTTACTTAAAAACCAAATCTTGGGGCGCCTGGGTGGCTCAGTGGGTTAAAGCCTCTGCCTTCGGCTCAGGTCATGATCTCGGGGTCCTGGTGTCGAGCCCCGCATCGAGCTCTCTGCTCAGCGGGGAGCCTGCTTCCCCTTCTCTCTCTGCCTGCCTCTTTGCCTACTTGTAATCTCTCTGTGTCAAATAAATAAATAAAATCTTAAACAAATCTTTAGGGGTGCCTCGGTGGCTTAGTGGGTTAAAGCCTCTGCCTTCGGCTCAGGTCATGATCTCGGGGTCCTGGGTGTCGAGCCCCGCATCGAGCTCTCTGCTCAGTGGGGAGCCTGCTTCCCCTTCTCTCTCTGCCTGCCTCTCTGCCTACTTGTAATCTCTCTGTGTCAAATAAATAAAATCTTAAAAAAAAAAAATCTTTAGGGGTGCCTGGGTGGCTCAGTGGGTTAAAGCCTCTGCCTTTGGCTCAGGTCATGATCTCGGGCTCCTGGGATCAAGCCCCGCTCCCCACCCCCCCGCCCCCGTATCAGGCTCCCTGCTCAGCAGGGAGCCTGCTTCCCCTTCTCTCTCTGCCTACCTGTGATCTCTCTCTCTGTCAAATAAATAAATAAACTCTTAAAAAAAAAAAAAGAACTTGTAAAAAAAAAAAAATCTTTAATAAAAATTTAAAAAATAAAGGTTCTGGAAGGCACCTGACTGGCTCTGTCAGTTGCGTGTCCGACTCTTGATTTTGGCTCAGGTGATAAGCTCAAGGTTGTGGGACCAAGCCCCCAAATCAGGCCCATGCTGAATAAGGAGTCTGCTTGCCCCTTCCCCTCTCCTCCTCCCCTTGCTCTCTCTCTGAAATAAATAAATAAAATCTTTAAAAAATAAGATATGTAACTCAGCCTTAAGTGTACGTACAGTTTTGGAATCAAGGGAAAACAATACTTTTAATATTTCTTACTTATAAGATATCAAAATAAAATAGAGAATTTCATTTAATGTAGTCATTTTTCAAATAACAAACTAAAAATCGGCTATTAAATGGAAGGAAATTCTTCCACTCCTGACCATTGACCTACAGGCACAAATGCACTCTGGGGCCAGCCCTCATCAGACAAGCACACTTCAAATGAGCTTTGGCTCAGTCTCAAAAGGTTTCCCAAACAGAATGAAATAGAAAAGCCCCAACTCACAGACCTGGGCTTTCAGATGCATAAAAGCTTCTTCAAAAAGCCCGGCTACGTCAGGGCTCTTGGAGGCAATGAGCACCTGCAGCCTCATCTGCCACATCGTCACCGAGTCTCGGAACGATTCCGTCCCGGCTACTGCCGCCTCCACAGCTTCCTTTAAGAAGTCCTGACGCAGCAGCAACTCAATCTGGAGAAGACAAAAAAAACACTGGAAAATTAACTACTGAAAGCTAGATCATCTACGTTGGGGGGACAAAAAAGAGACCTCATTTAAGGCAGTAATTTGAACAGCATCTCCACTTAACCATTGACAATGGCACAAAGTGAATAATCTGAAATTCTCTTCCATTGCCTGCTCTTATTCCTAGAGGCTACCAAAAAACAGGGAAGACGTACAAAGTAGGGCCTGAATAATTTAGACTGGAAATTACATTTTTCATAAAATAGTTCAATATAATAAAACCCTCACCCACCCAACAGAATATAAAAATCAGACAAAACCAGTATTTGTGAGGCACCTGGGTGGCTCAGTGGGTTAAAGCCTCTGCCTTTGGCTCAGGTCATGATCTCAGGGTCCTGGGATCGAGCCCCACATCGGGCCGTCTGCTTGGCGGGAAGCCTGCTTCCCCCTCTCTCTCTGCCTGCCTCTGTGCCTACTTGTGATCTCTCTCTGTCAAATAAATAAATAAAATCTTAAAAAAAAAAAACAGTATTCGTGGGTTGATAATGGAACATGTTTATTCATTCAAATGGAGTTGGGCACACAATCAACTGGTACAATTTTTCTGAAATGTATTTGACACTATGCAACAAGTCATGGAAGTGTTCATATCTTAAAACTTGGAAATTTTATTTTAACGAAGATGACCCAACACAAAAGGAAATCTTACGTGTTCAAAATGCTTAAATCCACACCATTGTAACAGAAGAGGGAAAAAACCTAAAACCAATTTTACAAAACTGAAGAAGAGCAAGTAAATGGCAATATGTAATCTGCTCATTCGGCAACCGTTATTATAGCACACTTATATATGCTATATTCAACAATAAGGAACTCAGGCATATTCTCCACCGCCCGAGGGCCTCTAGTCTAGCAGCAGAGACGGTCTGATACTTGCCATGACAGAGAAAGAATCATATGTCACAAGAGTACAAAGCAGGAGCTCCCAACGGGGCCTATGGCAGCGATGAAACAGGAAACACAATTTATGCTAGGCTTAAGGAAGGGTAGATATTAGTAAGAGAAGGCTCTCCCATCCCGCATGTGCAAGAGGCTGAACTGAAAATGAGAGACAGCTTGGATACACAAGGAAATCCAAGTTCAAAACTTGGCTGAAGAGGCAGAATGTCTGCTAGAGAACTGGCTGATGAGGCCAAGGCCATATTAGGGAGAATGACCAGCTTTATCCAAAGGACAGTGGGAAGCCACAGAATAATCTGACCATCAATTTTAAAAGATCATTCTGTGGAGAGTAATCTGGAAAAACAATGGATGTAGGAATCAGCTAAGCGTTTTCAGTTTAGAGGCAGTATACTGAGGAACTCTCATTAAAGGCAAAGGCACTAGAGTGGTGACATAGGAGGCTTAGCAAGGGCAGCATCAGAGATTTGGGGAGCAGAGGATGACTAAATAGCCAGAGTGGTGAATGACCAAACAGTCACGACAGAAAGAGAGCAGGGCTGCCAAACCAATACTCAAAGCAGACAAGAACTTCAGTTTATAGGGGGTGACCGTCTTGCTGGTATTCGATAGCTCAAATGGGAGCAGCTGAACTCATCCAAGCCTGGGATTTTTCCCAGGTAGATGCCATAATGGGAAAAGGGTACCTGAATCGTGGTATGATACAGCAGACTAGTATACAATATATGCATTACCTAGCTATATGTAAAAAATATTTTTTAAATGTTAACGAACGAATATTCTTGTGCATGTCGAGAAGTTTGTGAGCTGGCAAGAACAAGATCACTATCACTATTTTAAAATCAAGTAAACCAACTCAGAAAGGTTAAGTGGCTTGCCCAAGTTACCTAGCTATTAAGCAACAAAACCCAATCTACACTACATATTCCCTTAGCACATTATCCTGGTTTCCCTAATAATCCTTATGCACCCCAGAGAGCAGGGATGGGTTAATAAGCTTCTCACTAGAATGTCAGCTTCTGAAAAACAGGAATCCATCTAATTTGTCTTTATTGTTACCATACTGATGGTTAATCTGGGTTAGGCACACATTTAGGAAAAGGATGTTCGGGACAAGATGGATGGGTAGACAAACAAAATAAACCCAACTTGTGACTCCTTGTTCTGAGTGTTTCCCACTATATAACATTCCTCCCTTTACTGGTACGCATTTCATTTTTGGCATACGCCAAATACTGAGAGACAAACATCATGTCTCTAGATCTTCCATTCCAAACTTCCAAATGGGCTTGGTCATATAACTATACATTAAAACACATGACACCAGCACGAACCAACTGGAATTAAGTACGTGTTATTGGCAGTGAATGTGTCCTTACCCACTGCTTGTACTGGAATTCTGGTAGAAGCCTGAGTTCATGTGCCTTCCTGAATGCCATCATGGTTCTTTCCAGCCTCTGAAATCAGAAAAATCCTTCAGTTCGCCACAAACATCCCAATAGGGGTCTTTAGCCTCTGACAGGAACAAGTACAGTTGTGCACATTTCTGAAAACTGAGAGAAGGAACTTGAGGTGGTTTCACTTATAATTAGACCAGCCAAAAAGCCACGCCAAGCACAGTCCAGTAAGAGAGCGCCTCCTAACCAGGCGGCCCGAATGAGGATGCAGCAGACTCAGACCTTCAGAATGACTAGGTCACCCACAAAGAGAAAGAGCTTCGGTTAAGCGTGAAGTTCTTAGAAGCTGTCCCAGGCCCCAAAGGAGCCATGTGTCTGCTCTTCTTCCAGAAAACAGTCCCTTTCTCGTCAGCCACTATACGCATGTAACTTAAGTCCCTTACCCTCTCTCTGAGGAACCGACTGCTGGTCTTCTTAGTGAACCTTTCCAAGCAGAAGTTGACATAACATTTCCACATGGCCTCTGGAAAAGTCAGAGAGACCACACTGATCAGATCGCCAGTCTCTCCATTTAACAGTCACCATACATCTTTTCTATGAGGGGAAAATTCCCCAGAAGAAGAATTTAAACTAGTCTGGTGAAAAAAACTAGTTATTCTCATTAACAGCCAATCAACCATCTCGAATACTAGGGGGGAAAGCGACTGAGTAACCAATTAACTATAAAAAGTAAAAACTTCATCCATGTTATATATCTCCTCTACCTTAATACTCCCACATTACAAAATTTGAAAGTAAACCTATGTAAAAAGATAATTAAGGAAGGATAATCTTCAAAATTACTATTTCCTAAGTATCATCTCCCCCTAACGAGATGAACATAAACATCACTACTGTCAAGCAAGGTCATAAAAGCGCCATCCTTCACCACAAAAGAACAAGATGGAACGCCAGGCTCACTGTCAACTACCACAGAGAGATTCCTGAAAATTGGTTTTGGTAACAGGAACGGAAGCTCCGGTGAACACTATCGCTTCTACGCCACGCCAAGGTCTGGTGAGGTTCACCTGTAGGGAGAGTCTTCACCGCCTCCTCATACACAGCACAGCACCTCTCCTCCTTCCGGCCCAGCTCCACTGCTCTGGCTTGTTTTGTGGCAGGCTGCTCTCCGGCTGGCTGTGACTCCATCTCTAATTCTCGCCGTGCCACGTAATCCCAAGTGAGAGGGTCATCTGTGTGCAGAGCCTGAAGGCTGTAAAGTAGTTTACTGGCACTCAGCCCTATGACACAAGACCAGCTCAGAATATCAAACGCGGACAGTTCCCTGTGCTCTAAAAATGCCCCCAGGACACCCCTTGAACAATTCCATTACCATGAGACAACTCCCCAATAGGCTCTCCGGATATCTTCACACTCACTGTATAAATTCTGCCAATCGATCAGAGTTGTGGCACATTTCTTAGGTTTCGGAATGTTTCAGATATCATTCTCAAATGTTAATTTTCAAGTTAGCTCTCAAAGTCAAATCAACAGGTACGTGTGACAAGACAATACGCTTCGAGCCCTCCAGAACCTTATTATATCCAGGCTCTTGATTTTCTATAATAGAGGCAAAGGAAAAGCACCACCTAATCCTCTATCAAAGCCCTGAAAAATTCAAAGAGCAAACTGATCCAAGTTCTATTTTATCTTCTGTGAAAGTAAGGGGTGCCACCTAAGAGTGAAGTATCCATTAAGGCAGGCTGCAAATAATTCTCAAACCATATGCTCAAACATTAAAGAATAAAACTACCTGCAGCAATCAACTGTAAACATTCACAAGGACCACTCTCATTTTATGGACAAAAGACATGCCAGCGAAGCAGGAATATACACTTTGATATAAGCTGTAGGATATTTGTTACTGAATAAAAGCAAACTTTTCCCAAGGGAAGCCCATAAGGGAGTCAAACAACTTCTCCGGAAATCCATTTTTTTTTTTTAATTTAACTTACTATAATACAACAGTCCTAAAACTTTGCTTTCTTCCAAGGATTTAGTGTGGTTTCTTCTCTCCCCCTTTCTAAACACTCAATCTCAAACTTTTACCACAAGATTAGAAATAGACATATTCATTTTTCCATGACTTTACTTACTCATCATAAATTTCTTTTTGCAGATCTGTGGCAAAGTCGAATAGCTGTGCAATTGAAAGCAGTGACACATGAAATTCTGCACCTAAAATTTAAATAAAATGGGGGAGGGCAGTAAGACTCTCAAGTATCATTCTACTCTAAAGTATCACTTTCTTCTACAAGAAAGTACTACTTTCTTGATGTGCTAGAGTTATTTTGTTTTGGGGTTTTTTTTAATTGAGAAATAAGACAACACAGAAAAACAAATCACCCACTACACAAGCAAACCATTATTGATATTCTGGAGTATTCATAAATATTTCCTTTCTTCTAAACTTCTTCTCGGCATAAAGAAATGTTCTAAATCACCTGTTTCTTTTCAACTTCCCATGTGAATAAAGTACTCAATAAACTTACTGAAATGTTCAAGTATATCCTAAGGGGCAATCAATCTTTTCTTAAAGAAACAGGACACTATTCGTAAACAATTTTTATGCACATTCTAACAGAATTTCTAATAGACATTTTCCAAATTAGCTAAAGGTCTTTCTTATTATAAACAGAATGTTTCACTCTCCCATCATAAATAAATTTTCAAAACATGCATACCTTTAATTATGCTTACAGAATTTTTATAGATGATCCGTGCCAACTCGCCCTTAAGGATTTCTTCAGGATAATCGAGATTCCCCTAAAGAGTATTATATTAAATAACTTAACAGATACGACCAGTAACTAGAAAAAGCACTAGGATGAAAATTAACAGTCCTAGACTACCTGTGCCATATGTATGACCTCTGGCAAATCACGTCTCTCTCTCTCTGGGCCAGTTCCCTCACTTGAAAAATGTGCAGCTTGACCCAGACCACTGATCTTCCAACTGTGTTCTCTCAGGCTCCTAGAGTGATAGCAAGATCACATGGCTTAAGGCCTGACTCTCTACTTAGACCCAAACAGGTCAGATTTTATATGCCTTGTTTACCCTTCTGCGTCAACTCTTACTTGAATAGCAAAGTTCACAGCTGGAAACCACAATAACAGATGATAAAAATAGTAAAGTTCCTTTTTCAGCTCTAACATTCTAAAACTTCTTTAAAATATTGTCACCAAAAAAATTGTCTAAAACGAAAAAGAAAGAAGGCTAGGAACCACACATTTCACAATCCTCAAGCTCCTTCAACTCATTAGTATGTCATTTAATGAAACAATAAAGTAGTAAAGAAAATCATTTACCGTTCAATCAGTAACAAGAAATTTTGAGGACTACTTCAATTACTCCAAATGTCTACATTGAAAGCATAAAATTCCATTTTTATTACTAAGGCCATTTAATTAAATCAACACTAGATTCATCTTAAAGTTTCAAAAAGAGACATTAAATTGGGAACAAAAATACATTCCAAAAATTTTCTCCTACTCCTAAGCAGGCTCAAAACACTACAAATTGTTAACAGGTGACAACACATTCAGATCTTACCACATCCATTTTGGCTTTTTCAAATTCTTGTTTTTCTTTCCTCTGTTTCTCAGCATGCATCAACTCCATCCTAAAGTACTACACAAGGGAAATAATAAACTAAAAATCTTTGGAAATAACTTTTTTTAAATCAGAAATACATAAGATGCCATTTTCCCCCATTAAGTATCGGATCTGAGAAAGTTTGGGGGTAGTATAATATTTTGTTATGAAACTAGCAGACATTTACAAGGAGGGAGATCTTTGTGGTGGTAGAACAACTCCGTATTTTGATTGTGGTAGTGGTTACACAAATCTACATATGTTAAAAAAAAAATGACATAAAACCATATGGACACATATACCAATGTCAGTTTCCTGATTTTCATATTATGTAATATTATAAAATGTAACCATCAGGAGAAATTGATTAGTGGAATGCAGAACCTCACTGTACTATCTTTGTAATTTCCTATGAGTCTATAATTATTTCAAAATAAAAAATCAATGGTAAATATGTACCGTCAAGCTATATGAAGAAAAACTAGTACACAACTAATGTGTAAATGTGGACTTCTCCAGAATTTCTAGGACATTGAATTTTATGTTACAAAACATGAAAATGACAAGTTCTTAAAAAGTGTTTATACTCTGGGGCACCTGGGTGGTTCAGTCGGTTGGGCACCCAACTCTTGGTTTCAGCTCAGGTCATAGAAAGGAACTTTGCTCAGGGCATGATCTCAGGCTCATGAGATCAAGGCCTGCGACTGACTCCGCACTCAGTGCAGTTGGCTTGAGATTCTCCCCTCTCCTCTGCCCCCTCCTCCCACTCACATGCGTGCACGCATGCTCTCTCTAAAATAAATAAATCTTTAAAAAAAAAAAAAGATTTGGGGTGCCTGGGTGGCTCAGTCAGTTAAGCATCTGCCTTTGGCTCAGGTCATGATCCCAGAGTCCTGGGATGGAGCCCCACGTCCAGCTCACAGCTCAGTGGGGAGGCTGCTTCTCCTTCTCCCTCTGCCTGCTGCTACCCCTGCTTGTGCACGCCCTCTCTCTCTCTCTCTGAGACAAATATATAAATAAATAAAATCTTAAAAAAAAAAGTATAAAGATGGCTGAACCCTAGCCCCACAACCAAAAAAGGTAGGGTCCAGTTTCCTACCCCTCCCAACCATAACGGGCAGGTGAGAATTCCCATCTCTCACTAACAGATGGAAGTTGCACATGGTCAACACGTATTACTGGCCAAGAAATATCTTTGTTACCCTTTTTTCCCCAGCAGCAATCCCTACTTATCCCTAGCTTCCATAAATCAAAGTCTTTTTTAATTTAATAAAGAACGTACGTCCATAGAGAACCAAAATTGAGACATCACTCTCTCATCTTACAGGTACACAACTCACTTCTTGATAAAGTTTCGGGCACTCTGGATGAAAGCGCAGAGCTCGAAGAAATAGCTGTCTTGCACTTTCTGAAGACAAGCGATCTTCCATTTCCCATTTGGCTGCCATAATCCACAAAGCTATAAATGAAAAACATCAGACTTCATTTCAGTAAGTCAACCGAGTCAAACCAAAAAAGAAATTTTAAATTACAATTTTAATACTTAAAGAATTTTTTTTGATCTTACCAAAAGAGAAAAGAGATGGAGAGAGGGTGTTTCTAATGGTTATCTGTAAAGTACTGTTGCTTTATTTAGAGTACTCTGAAGCAAAGATGTAAATGATAGTATCCGTGGATACTTACGTGCCTCATCCAATCAGCGGTCAACATCATTATAAATCACATACAAATTTTAAAAGTGTTAAAACGGGGCACCTGGGTGGCTCAGTGGACTAAAGCCTCTGCCTTCGGCTCAGGTCATGATCTCAGGGTCCTGGGATCGAGCCCCGCATCGGGCTCTCTGCTCAGCGGGGAGCCTGCTTCCCCCTCTCTCTCTGCCTGCCTCTGTGCCTACTTGAGATCTCTCTCTCTCTCCGTCAGGTAAATAAATAAAATCTTGGGGCGCCTAGGTGGCTCAGTGGGTTAAAGCCTCTGCCTTCGGCTCAGGTCATGATCTCAGAGTCCTGGGATCGAGCCCCGCATCAGGATCTCTGCTCAGCGGGGAGCCTGCTTCCCCTCTCTCTCTCTGCCTGCCTCTCTATTTGTGCTCTCTCACTCTCTCTCTGTCACATAAATAAATAAAATCTTTAAAAATAAATAAATAAATAAATAAAGTGTTAAAACGGGGCACCTGGGTGGCTCAGTGGATTAAAGCCTCTGCCTTCGGCTCAGGTCATGATCTCAGGGTCCTGGGATCGGAGCCCCGCATCGGGGTCTCTGCTCAGCGGGGAGCCTGCTTCCCCCTCTCTCTCTGCCTGCCTACTTGTGATCTCTCTCTCTCTTTGTCAGGTAAATAAATAAAATCTTGGGGCACCTAGGTGGCTCAGTAGGTTAAAGCCTCTGCCTTCGGCTCAGGTCATGATCTCGGAGTCCTGGGATCGAGCCCCGCATCAGGCTCTCTGCTCAGCAGGGAGCCTGCTACCCCCCCCCCTGCCTGCCTCTTTGCCTACTTGTGATCTCTCTCCTCTCTGTCAAATAAATAAATAAAATCTTTAATAAGTAAATAAATAAATAAATAAAATCTTTAAAAATAAATCAATAAAAGTGTTAAAACGCTGGAAAATTATGCATTTTAGAATCAATGAAACAAAAATATTTTGCTCTTTTGCTTTAAACAGTTCATGATTTTTTTTGAATGGCTCAATTTTAAAAATAAAAATTTTATGACACCTGTTGGGAATAAAGGCTTTAAAAACCAAAAACCTTTGTCTTTCTACACAAGAAATTAACCTTAACATTCTAGCTATTTCCCAACTTAATAAAATTAATAGAAGTCAACTATGTCACCAGACAAGATTGTTTTTGGTAAAAATGACTCATGGTTGGTAACCACGTCTGGACTAGAAGGGTTGTAAATGGGAGAGAGCCATTGCTCTGGGCTTTCTTAACATGTGACTCCTGAAACTGAGCACAGTCCTTTCTAGGATTCCTGGAAGCTATGCCCATCCACAGGTCTTCCAAGCCAGAGTGTTATGAAACTAGCAGACATTTACAAGGCTCGAAACAGCCACAGAGTGGCTCCTCCACTCATTCATGTGATCTCATTCCCTCATACCTGAACTGTCACCTCGGGGACCAGAGACCAGCCTCCCAACCGCTAAGAGTACTCTACTAAAGATACACACCTAATGCTGTCCTGCTGTATGCTTCTGAATTAACCAGTGCCAGATGTAGCCGACCTTAGCCTGTGCTGTGTGAACCTGGTTGAGCCTAATACTTGAGAATAGACACTGGAGCACCTCCACCACAAAATGATGTACCATTTCACGGTATTCACAGAAGTCTTTCTCTTAGAAAACATGAGTATCCACCCTGGGTCACTTTTGAAAACTCTGCATTAACATATTCCCCTTTAAGTTTTTAACTTTTCCCCTTTAAATTCTCCTTAAATGAGACTGCATCCAAACAGAATGTCCCTCAAAGGACCAAAGAGTTTATTTGATCATCATCTAAAAAGAAACAGTGGAGTGCCTGGCTGGCTCAGTCAACAGAGCATGCAACTCCTGATCTCTGGGTTGTGAGTTCAAGTGCCACATTGGGCATAGAGCTTACTTTATTTATTTATTTATTTATTTATTTTTAAAGTAGGTTCCATACCCAGTGTGGAACTCAACGCGGGGCTCAAACTCATGACCCTGAGAACAAGACCTGAGCTGAGATCTAGAGTCAGACGCCTAACTGACTCTAAGCCATCCAGGTGCCCTGGGTGTAGAGCTTCCCTTAAAAATAACAAAAAATAAAATATATTTTTAAAAAAATTTAAAAATATCTAAAAAAAATAAATAAGAAGAAACTTAGTCCCTCTTACCCACAAATACAATACCTGACGCAATTAAGTGGTACACAATATGCAGGGATGAACTAAGAGGCAGCTATTTGGAAACCAAAAGTACCTATGCTCAGGTTATCAAAATGATTTCTTTTAGGTTTATTAAGCAAAATAAATTCCAAAATAGTTTGAGTCTAAATAAAAGGTAGAAGAAAAATTGACGAGGATCTCACCATACCTGGTTTGTTTGAATGAATGGCCAACATGGCAGAAAATACCTTGCTAAGTTGAGCTTTGGTAGCCTGTAAAAGAGAAAAAGCAATTCTACTTCCTATCCAGTAAAATCATTGTTACTAATCTCTAAGTGATCTGGTACTGTTTCATTACCAACTTAAAATCCAATGGGGCAAGATCTGCTGTTGTAAGGACATATAAATACAGATACATTCATGGTTTTCTTCTACCTAAACCACTACATGTAAACATTCTAAATATCTAAAAATTTTCAACTTTACCGAACAAATAGATACGTAAAGATCATTTTCTGGCTTAGAAGCCATTTATACAGTCATTCAGATATATAAATGTTACACTGAAGTTCAGCCTTCTTGGGTTCTTTTCCCACTTGTTAACCCTACAACTTTGGAGAAAACATAAGAGTTCAGTAAGCAACTGTGGGGCTTAAAAAGCAGACTAGCTGAAAGAAGAAATAAGGAAGCGAGACACAGCTGCCCAATACTCACCCATTTCTTACAAAAGACTACATAGGAGAGCCAAAGTTGAACATCATCCTGCAAGAAAAGCGATATAATGTAAGCTGCCTGAAATTTAACTTTATAGTGCTCGCTTCGGCAGCACATATACTGAAATTTAACTTTATATATAATACAACTCTGCACTAATTTTTTTTTTTTTAGAAACAGAGGTAGATTTCAGAAAGGCCAATGTGGTAACACATTGCTCGGCCTATAGGCTCTTCCTCACTGAGGCCTTAGATCTCTTAAACATGGTAACTCCATCCATCTGGCCACCACTCCCACCTACCATGCTCCAAGACAAAATGTATTGTCTACCCAATGTGTTCAATGCAGCTTTTAAATGGTGTCAATCAGGGGTAGCAACCCAAAATTTGTCATTCCCAAGATCCAAAGTACTCCCTATATACTATATCCCAGTCCCAGAGCCCAACTTGAAGAGTATCAAGTGAGTGAGGTGCTGCCCCTATTCTAACCATTCATCATCTACCTCCAAGTCTTTGATGTACTTCACTTAGAGATTTATCCAAACAAATCCCAAATTTCTAATCCTTAATGATATATCAAACCTACCATTTTCAGTACCATTCTCAGAGAAAGATTAATTTTCTTAATCATTTGGTAAGTAGTTTCAAATAACAATATCATAATTAGGTTAAATATTGACACACCCAAAAATAAACACTATACTTGAATATTGAAATCACAGCACATACAATACATATCTTCGCATCTCTTATAATTAAAGATGTTCTGATCACTTACTTTCCACTTTGCTGAAGCTCGTCGGAAGACACCTTGTACCCGGTGTACAATAGAATTCTCAATCTCATCCTTCTTAAATGAATAGCCGATGCGCTAAAAAAGGACATACACAAAGCCTCAAATTAATCACATTTATCTACAGCAACATTCCTACTTGATCTTAAACAGTACTGATAAAGAAAACAAATAATTACAAATATCCATTATGAACACATCACCACACAATTTATCAGTGCCAACTGCTTCCCAAACCCAAGTTCTAGCTATAAAGTCACACTACTTAATTCCAAAATTTTCCAACTTCCAGGGGCACCTGGGTGGCTCAGTCGTTAAGCATCTGCCTTCGGCTCAGGTCATGATCCCGGCATCCTGGGATCGAGCCCCACATCGGGCTCCTTGCTCAGTGGAGAGTCTGCTTCTCCCTCTCCCTCTGTCACTTTCCCTGCTCATTCTCATTTTCACTCTCTCTCAAATAAATAAAATATTTAAATTTTTCCAACTTCCAGAATATCTACTTACAGTTCTCCTTCTCTGAATCAACTCCAAAAGATTAATTTCATACTATGGAAGAAAAACACACAAAAAAAGAGAAAACAATAACATTTATAACCTTTTAAATACAAGAAATACATTTCGTTTAAATCATAAAATAAATAAAAATCAATAATATAAAACAGGGGCGCATGGGTGGCTCAGTCGTTAAGCGTCTACCTTCGGCTCAGGTCATGATCCCAGCGTCCTGGGATCGAGCCCCACATCGGGCTCCCTGCTCGGCGGGAAGCCTGCTTCTCCCTCTCCCACTCCCCCCTGCTTGTGTTCTCTCTCTCGCTGTGTCTCTCTCTGCTAAATAAAATCTTAAAAAAAAAAAAAGAATATAAAACAAAATTGGGGTGGCAGCATGTGAGCGGCTTAAACAACTGACTCCTAATTTCAGCTCAGATCATGATCTCAGGATCGTGAGATGGAGCCCCACATCAGGCTGTGCACTGGGTGTGGAGTCTGCTTAAGATTCTGTCTCCTTCTCCCCCCTTCCTCCTGCCAGCATGTTCTCGCTCTCTCTCTAAAAATAAATAAATAAATAAATAAAACAAAATAAGACTGGGGCAGCTAGTTGGCACAGTCAGTAGAGCATGCAATTCTTGATCTCCAGATCATGAGTTCAAGCCCCACATTGGGCAGAGAATTTAATTTAAAAAAAAATATATATATATATAGGGGCACCTGGGTGGCTCAGTGGGTTACAGCCTCTGCCCTCGGCTCAGGTCATGATCTCAGAGTTCTGGGAACGAGCCCCGCATTGGGCTCTCTGCTCAGTAGGGAGCCTGCTTCCCCATCTCTCTCTGCCTGCCTCTCTGCCTACTTGTGATCTCTCTCTGTCGAATGAATAAAATCTTAAAAAAAAAAAAAAAAAGAATATAAAACAAGATAATTTGCTATCAAGCATAATTTGTAGTAAATGTCTTAACAGTCACTGAAAATTCACCTTATATCTGCAAAATTCACAAATCCATGCATTAACATAGTTATAAACATCTTAGACACAAAGAAAACATGTTATGAAAATCATAACATTTATAAGATTTGGGGCACCTCACTGGTTCAGTCAGAAGAGCACATGACTCTTGATCTCAGGGTCATGAGTTTCAGCCCCAGGTTGGGTGAAGATTATTTAAATAAACTAACTTAAAAAAAGAGGGGCACCTGGGTAGCACAGTCGGTTAACCGTCTGCCTCTTAGTTTCAAGTTGGGTCGATATCCCTGGGTTCTGGGATTGAGCCCAAGTTGGGCTCAGCACAGAATCTGCTTGGGACTCCCTCCCTCTCCCTCTGCCCATCTCCACCACCCCCGTGCTCTCTCTTAATCTCTTTCAAATAAATAAAGAAATCTTAAAAAAAAAAAAAAAGAAAAAGAGTTCTTAAAATGTAGTCTCAGGGCCCCTGGATGGCTCGGTCAGTTAATCGTCCGACTCTTGATTTCAGCTCAGGTCGTGATCTCAGGGTCATGAGATTGAGCCCCGTGTTGGGCTCCACATGCATGGAGGAGTCTGCTTAAGATTCTCTCCCTCTCCCTCTGCCCGTCCCCACGCTCGTGTTCTCCCTCTCTCTCTCTCAAATAAATAAATAATTTTTTTAAAAAAAGGTTGTAGTCTCAAGCCTAACACAATGCTCCAGACATGGTCTGATAAGTGCAAAACACTTTTTTTCAAACTAACATGTTCTCAATGCCTACTGTCTGCAATGTCCTCAGCTAACTTGCCCAACACTCTACCTTCGTTATATAGTCAATTAGATTATTTTTTTTCCTTTTTCCTTTTTAAAACTTATTACTGAAGTATAGTTGACATAGAGATTATATTTTTTGATGTAATATGTTCCAATGAGCTTCCAAACCTCTTCCAAATATAGGATTTGTAGTCAGGTCTCACTTGTTCACCTGTTTTATTTTTAAATCTAAGTTCAGAACTTTCAGTCTTGTAACATTTCATCTTACTACTGGTTTCTGAAGCTAGATTTTGTTATCCAACATATTAGCTATTCTCCTCCATCTGAAAATTGGTCCAGCATAGATACTTTATATTCACTCAAATCTTCCATCCATTTATAGTACTGAAGAATTTGTAGCACATCTCTTTCTAAGGTAGCAGACTTACAGACACATAAATATTAACTTTCCAACTACCCACTGTCGTCAAACCCACTCTCTCCCCCTCCCCAAGAAATAGTATGTCAATTCTCTTGCTGACATCCTGATACACAATATCTTTGGCAGTACCTGATCTACTAACACTATAGAAGGAATAAAGAAAAGTTCAGTTTGCCAAGCCTTAGTGGAGCAATGTTATTCCTAAATCACCTCTATTCCTGTTCAAAAATTACCATTTAATCAACAATTCTAGAATTTTATAGAAAACTCAATCAAGCTCACCATTCTAGAACTGATTTAAAAATTGTGAAGGGATTAAAAAGTAATGAACTTATTCACTTACTTGAACATAATTGATAAAGTCTTCCTTAAAAAGAGCTCTTCGCTGTATTCTGTATTCCAGATCCGAAGCCTTCTTAATGATAGCCCTGAGGAGAAAGGCATTGAAGATGTAACACTTGAAAAGAGCATAAGTTAAAGACCTCTGGGGTTTTTAAGTTGGTTGTTTGTTTGTTTATTTTTTGAGGTTTTATTTATTTATTTCACAGAGAGAGACACAGTGAGAGGGAACACAAGCAAGGGAGTGAGAGAGGGAGAAGCAGGCTTCCCGCTGAGCAGGGACCCCAATGCAGGGCTCGATCCCAGGACCCTGGACCACGATCCGAGCCAAAGGCAGATGCCCAACGACTGAGCCACCCAGGCACCCCTTAAGTTTATTTTTAATATATTTAAAACACATTTTCCAAAACCTGAAATTCCCAAATAATTATCCTTCGTAAGCCGGTATTCTCTTTTTTTTTAAAGATTGTATTTATTTATTTGACAGAGAGAAAGAGATCACAAGTAGGGAGAGAGACAGGCAGAGGGAGAGGGGGAAGCAGGCTCCCCGCCGAGCAGACAGCCCAATGCGGGGCTCGATCCCAGGACCCTGAGATTATGACCTGAGCCGAAGGCAGAGGCCTCACCCACTGAGCCACCCAGGCACCCCAGCAAGTATTCTCTTACATGACTACTTCTGTGTGCTTAGGGGCATTGGGATGTATTTTAAAACTTTCATGAAAATCATCTTAATAGACTGCCAGGACCACTGACATTCCCACCGCCAAAGCAAATAATGTTAAGTACCTTACATTATTTATATGTGATACTAGTAAAGATTTACTTTCCTACAAATTCAGTTCACTGAGGTTTTAATAATAAAGTATCTTTTCTAAATTCCTCTTACTTCTGAGTTTTCAACATGCAGCCCAAAAATAAAGAAAAGACCTAGACTGTCCCTACTGTTTCTACCTAGGAAGGTTTATTAACACTACAAAGGACTCACAGGAAGAGATTCACTGTATTTAGCTAGAGAGAACACAAAATGTGTATATTAGGAGAATTTAACACAAGATATGCAAAACTAATAACTGTCTCTAGGTAACGATAATAATAATAGTGGCGCCTGGGTGGCTCAGTCAGTTAAGCATCTGCCTTCGGCTCAGGTCATAATCCCAGAAACTGGGATCCAGCCCTGCATCAGGCTCCTTCCTCAGTAGGGAGCCTGCTTCTCTCTCTCCCTCTGCTTGCTGCTTCACCTGCTTGTGCGCGCTCGCGCTCTCTCTGTCAAATAAATAAATAAAATCTTAAAAAAAAAAAAAAACAGTAAGAACAACACTTACTGAACACTCATTATGAGTCCACACTGCTATGTTCCATTTCACTAATAAATGTTTAAGGCTCCCATAGTCAGATTACTACAATCACAACCATTGTAAAATGCAGAAACAATCACAGAAAACCATTGAAAAATATTAAACTTAATTGTAACAAATTACTGAATGCCAATCATGTGCAGACGTTGTTGGCCAAGCCCTGGGATAGAACACGAAATTGAATTAAATGGTCCCCATCTCCAAGTCTTATTAGAAAGATTTATCCACTCCTAGGCTCCCGCAGCACTCTGCATCTCTAGGGCAGTACACTCTAGTACAATCAACTTACAGTACGGCGCACTGTAAGCAAAATGTTTAATTTGTCTCCCCCAGCACACGCAAGGCAGGTAGCTCCTGATACTTGGCATCCTAGTTTTATCATCTTTATAGCCCTAGGAACGGGCTCCATAAAGAGTTGTCAGGCGTTTGGTGGATGAGTGGACAGACCACCTTGCAACGAATGAGAAATTCTGGGCATCAACAAAAAATGAAAACGGGCTTCTGCCAGGTTAAGAAAAATAAGCCCAATTAAGTGCCCCCCGCATCCCTGCCCCCGGCCACAGACTCCCGATCCCTCCCCTCCCCCCGCCCCAGCCCCTCCACCTCCTCAGCTCTTTCTCACTTAATCTCCGCATGACTGAACAGTCCAATGCGCTCCAGCTGTTCCAATTCGGGGAGTCGATCTTCTATGCGTTCCTGAATTATCTCCGCCATGAGGTCACAAGTCTACACAACCCACCGGGGAACGTCTCAACCGCCAACACGCGCAGGAAGAGCCCACCTTCAATTCCGGAGACCCAGCCCCAGCGCTCGCACGTGCTGACGTAACGTGCGCCCTAGGTCCCGCCTCTTCCGCTTCCGCCGCCTCCGCCGATGGAGATGGCCCTCTGGCCCTCGCGGCGGCTGTCACCTCTCTGTGGCCGATTGTGGTGTTGCCGCGAGGACCCCTTCGAAGCAGGAGGACTCATGGACCGGAGGGGAGGGACGGAGCCGGCCTTGGGGCGGTGCTAAGTGCGCGCTAGGCTAGACGTGGGCGGGGACTCGAGAAAACACCTCCCCGGGTCTAGCGGGGTTACCTGACACAGACGTGCTTTGCGTTTTCTGCGGAATATTGTCTCCTTTTATTGTGTGGCGCTCCTCTCTTTCCAATAGCAAACATCTGAAAATGTCAGTAATGAAAATCGTAAAGGACGCTGAAACTGGCAGACTGTCCGTAACACTATTGGCTTTGCTTTCGACTAGACTTAGTAAGCCAGTGGGATAACACCGGTTTTTCACGTGCCAATTAGAATCTCTAATTGGCCGATTAATTTTTAAATGGGAAGGACTTTTCATTATCTAAATAATTATTCTGCCTTTGTCCACAAGATCTTTTAAAACATGTGTGGCCCTGGGTGGGTGTCAGAAAGTATATGTTTTTGGAAGAGGGGAGCTTGGTATTGGAAACTTTGGGAGTTACGGAAATAAATCAATAAGGTATAGACTCTCTTTAAACCATTGCCCAAGCAAGTTAGCATTTCTAAGGGAACCATCAGACAACTCAGCTTGGAAGCGACATTGTTGGTATAATTACTAAACCTAAAATAACAACATGACTGAATTCTTTTTAAGTTCTGGAAGATGATAAACCAAAGCAGGAGTTCTTGCTAGACCTGTTTATTTCAACATTGGCTTTAGCACCTTGTGATTTATGAACGGGGAATAGGTTTAGCACTTAACCGTGTTCCACCTCTGTGCCTTTCCTTTTTTTTTTTTTTTTCCTTTCACATTTTACCGGACTGGTCTTAGAATTTAGGCAAAGGTTGGCTTCAGCTTCATTTCTTGATTCCTCAGCGGTAAGACATGAGAGAGGGGAAGAAAATCATGGATGTAAAGCAAAGATGAAATTTCTTTGTAAAGAAAACCGCCAGCCTGTATTAACAGTAAAAGTGGGGATGCTACTATATAATAAGTTCCAAATAGGGAGGGAATATTTGTTTTGTTCACTAGACTTCTGCGATCTTAGAACAGTGCCTAGAAAATAATAAGCGCTTAATAAATAAATGCATGACAGAGTAACAAAAGGCACTTCCTAAATTTCTTTAAGTCCAAGGGGCTCAGCAAGCTGAGAGATTTTAATCTTTCATTTCAAGGCAAATTTGATAGATAACTATGATTTTTAAATCAACCCAACTATAAATACTGTCCTCACTTATTTTCAAATTTTGCATCTATGTTTATCTTGTTCTAACAATTATTGTAATATTAATGGCAGGGGCTCCTGGGTGACTCAGTCAATTAAGCATCTGCCTTCATCTCAGGTCATGATCTCTAGGTCCTGGGATGGAGCCCGGCATCAGGCTTCCCACTCAATGGGGAGTCTGCTTCTCTCTCTGCCCACCCTGCACCCCACTGTGTGTGAGCGTGCACACGTGCGCTCTCTCAGAAACAAAATCTTTAAATAAATAAATAATAATAATAACAATGGCAAAGCTATCTTTTGTTTCCTCTGCATCTCAATATAATAGCTATCTCTTATCTAGGGCTTCTAGATGCCCAGCTACTATGTGTACTTTTCTAAGCTCCTTGTATATTAACTCACCTACTCTGATTATAAATATTTTAAAATAACACCTCAAGGAGCTATTGAAGAGGAAAAACAACAACAACAACAACAACACCTGCTAGAGAAAGCCCAATACAGCAGATGAAATTGTGTTTGAATAATGTCCTCTGAGTCTCAGAATACTTAGATAAGCACACCTAGTTAAGGAACCGTAGGTCCAGACAAAAAGTGCTCTTGAGTCTGGAGCTCTAAGGTGCACCTTAGAAAACTTGGTATTTCTTTTAGTTTTTTATTTGATCTTCAAAACTCACCATGGATGTCAGATTGGTAAACAGATACTACCTGGGAGGGGGTACCAGGGAGCCCTCTGAATGTTAGAAATGTTCTAACTGGTTGATCTGGGTGGTGATTACATATATGTATGGGTGTATGCATATGTAGAAATCCATCCATTGAGGTATGCACTTAAGATTTCTGCACTTTATGGAGGCACCTGGGTGGCCCAGTTGGTTAAGCATCTCTCTTTGGCTCAGGTCATGATCCCAGGGTTCTGAGATCGAGCCCCACATTGGACTCCCTGCTCAGCAGTGAGTCTATCTCCCTCTCCCTCTGCCTCTCCCCTAGTCGTGCACTCTCTCTCTCAAATAAATAAGTACTAATCTTTAAAAAAAAATTGTGCACTTTATGAAAGCTACACTTTAAAAGAAAACATGAATGACTGGACCCTCTCTTTGAGGATATCATTCTTTTCAAGAGCTTCAACTATCATTTTTATATGTGTCAGGGTCAAAATACTGAAACACAAATGACCACAGCTTTCTTCCTCTGCAAAAAAGTTCATACAAATTTTACATTCTAGCCCACAATATATTAGATTTCATCTTAATTTCTTTAATTCCTTTGGTTTGAAATTTCTTTTTTTTAAGATTTTATTTTTGGGGGGCACCTCGGTGGCTCAGTGGGTTAAGCCTCTGCCTTCGGCTCAGGTCATGATCTCAGGGTCCTGGGTTCAAGCCCTGCATCGGACTCTCTGCTCAGCGGGGAGCCTGCTTCCCCCTCTCTCTCTGCCTGCCTCTCTGCCTGCTTGCAATCTCTCTCTCTCTCTCTCTCTCTCTGTCAAATAAATAAATAAAACCTTTTTTTAAAAAAAGATTTTATCTTTTTAAGTAATCTCCTACCCAACGTGGGGCTCAAACTCACAACCCTGAGATCAAGAGTCATATGCTCTACTGATTGAGTCAGCCAGGAGCCCCTGGTATTCATTTTAATATAAATTTTTGTGATTTTTTTTTCCAGATTGTCAAGTAAGAGCAATCCCAGAAAGGTGTATGCTGCTCACCTCATGTTGGAGAGATACTTCGTGCCTTTGTAGTGCTTATAAGCCAGTTTGGATAACAGAAGGGGGGGGGGTCTCCGTTAGGGTCCCAAGACAATCTCTTAAGGATTCCAACAGATGAACAGTAGCCAGATGTTTGCAAATCAAGTTAAAACATCTATACTTGTCCCCAAAGTACTTAAATGTAAACTTCATAATAAACTTGAACATTTCCTTAGGAAATGTCACATCTAAAGACTAAGTTTATGAACAGCTTAGTGCCTAAAAACAACAAATAAATGCTCTCTTTTTATTCCATTATTATTATTAGTTATTATTATCATTATTAGGTAAAGAGAAGTACCTAATTTCAGTGATAATGAGAGGTGAGACACCTGGAATCCCCTCCCCCTACCTTGTTCCAAGTCCTCTGCCCGCTTCTCCCACACAGAGCCCTGGGAGACTTCAAAGTCAGACAGAAGTGATAGACCCAGACTGCTCTTTGATGCCTAAGAACATCGGAGCCCTCAGTTTGATGTGAATGCAAAGCATCTGTACTTTTCAAACCTTTCATGTTATCTCACATTGCTAACAACAAAAGCTGAAAAGTTTGAGGTGACACACATTACACACATTAAAATATTTGGAACCAGGAACTTTTCATTTCTTTTTCTATTATATATAGCTTCTTTTACTCTGCAAACCACACTGGATAGTAAATTACTTCTGGCACGCAGCCTTGTCAGCTTGCCAAATTTCAACTGAAGCAAGTTTTTACAGCCGAGCTAATAAGCCCTGAAAATTAGGAGGTAAGTATAATGGAAATAATGACATAGTCTTTAACTGCAGGAGCATAGAATGACAGCGTGAGATTCTAATAGATTCTACTTTTAAAAGTTTTTTTATTCTAATGAAGTCTTTTTAAAAATTTTTAGGTTATTCTAGTCCAAAACACATGTAAATGGAAAGAGTTTCTTTTAATTGGTGAAAAGCATTTTTGTGGGTTTTTTCTTGTGGCTTAAGTTATTGCTTTTTGCGAACTTGAAAAAAGGAAAAACAAAAAGAAAACCAACAATATGGTAGTTTGGGGATAGCAACCTATTATTAAAACAAACTGACATCCTGAAAAAACATGTTCTGAAATGATTGGCTTCCAGGATGGGGCTTGGCGTTTGTGTATGAATACATTTCATCAAAGCCGTAGCTGATTAGGTACATCAACTTTGTTTCAGTTTGCCCTTAATCCAGATAGAAGCCCAGTCCCTGCTGAAGTACCTTTCAGGTCTTTATCAAACAAACCTTCAACAAATTGAAAGTGAATATCACATTTAATTTTCATCACTGAAAGAAACAGGAGGTATCTGCTATGTGGTAAACAGCCATTTCCCTAAATGTAATTCTTACATCCATTTTTATTCACAATTTTCAAGTTGATGGGGAAAATTTTTTCCCCTTCTCATTTTGTCCTCCAATTAGACCTGGACTGATTAGCCTCAGCACCACATGGTTGCTCAGTCCCAAATTGTTTAAGCAGAGAAGAGGTTTAGAGTTTGTGTGTGTGTGTGTGTGTGTGTGTGTGTGTGTGTGTGTGTGTGTTTAACTATACTAAGATAAAATGGCCTTGCTCCAGAAATGCCAACTTTCTTATACTTCCCCACCATATCCTGCATGTTATTTTATACTTCTATTAACACACACTATTTCCTTACGCCTGGAATGTCTTGTGTCCTGGTATCCATTTAGTTCATGGGAAAAAATTTTTTAAAAAAGGAACCCTGCCCTTAACACCCCACCATCCCACCATCACCACAATTTGTGTACTTATATACATTTATATAAAGGGCTCAGTCTTTGAATCTTCCCCCCCACCCACTAATTCTCTAGGTGATCTTATCCAGGCCCATACTATTAAATGTCATCTTCAGTGCTGTCCAATAGAACTTTCTGTAATGATGGAAATAATTCTCTATCCTTACTGTCCAACACAGTAGCAATGAGCCCCATGTAGTTACTGAGTACTTGAAATGTGGCTAGAGCAACTGAGAAACTGAATTTTTTATTTCATTGAATTATATGTATTAAAATTGCCACATGGAACTAGTGACTGCCACATTGGACAGCCAATTTTTTTTAAAAGATTTTATTTATTTATTAGAGAGAGAGAGAGAGAACAAGCAGGGGGAGCAGCAGGCGAAGGGAGAAGCAGGCTCCTTACTGAGCAGGGAGCCCAAAGCGGGTCTCAATCCCTGGACCCCAAGATCATGACTTGAGCCAAAGACAGACCCTTAACTGACTGAGCCACCCAGGTGTCCCTGGACAGCCAATTTTATAGCACCAATCCATAAATCTTTTTAAAATAAATAAATAAGTAGGGACACCTGGGTGGCTCAGTCGGTTAAGCATCTGTCTTTGGCTCAGGTCATGATCCCGGGATCCTGGGATCAAGCCCTGCATCAGGCTCTCTGCTCAGCGGAGAGTCTGCTTCTCCCTCTCCCTCTGCCCCTACCCACCCACCCCCAGCGTGTTTTCTCGCACTCTCTCTCTCTCTCTCAAATAAATGAATAAAATCCTAAACCAATAAATGAATGAATAAATAAATAACTGTCCCCTGAACTCCAGACTCATGCCAGTATATCCAACTGCCTACTCAACGTCTCCACTTGGATATCTTACAGGCATTTCAAAATTAGTATGTCCAAAACCAAGCTGCTGATGCTCTCCCGCAAAAACCTGCTCTTAGTACCATCTTCTCCATCTTGGTTGATGGCAATTCCATTATTCTGGTTTCTTAGGCCAAAGTCTGGGAGTTGTCCCTGACTCCACATCTAATTTGTTAGCAATCTTCTCTGGTGTAGAAAATATAGTCAGACTATGACTTCTCCCCATCATGGCTATTGCTATGATCCTAGTGCAAAACACCATTACTTTTCACCTGGATTATTGCTCTAGTCTCCAACTGGCCTCCCTTCTTCTACCCTGGCCCTCTTGAGTCTATTCTGAACAGGAATCTATTCTTAACAGCATCCAAAGTTAAAATACAAGTCATACCATATCATATAGTATAAAATATAAGTCAGACCATGTTCTGCTCAAAGCCCTGCAGTGGCTTCTGGACTCGGAGTAAAAACTAAAATCTTCTCACTTGCCTACAAAGTGCCATATGGTCTGGTGCCCTGCCCTTCCTTTTCCTCTCTGACCTTATTTCCCACTCCTCTCTACTTTTCTCCACTCCAGGTATATTAGCCTCCTTGGTATCCCTTCAACGTGGCAATGCAGGGCCTTTGCACTGGCTGAAATTCTCTTGGCCTGGAATCCTCCTCCCCAGATAAATTCATGGCTCATCCCCTCACCTTCAGATCTTTCTCAAATGTCACTGTCTCAAGGACACCATTCATATTTTAAATTGCACTTCCTGGGTGTGTCTGGGTTACTCAGTCAGTTGAGCATCAGACTCCTGATTTTGACTCAGGTCATAATCTCGGGGTCCTAGAAACAAGCCCCATGCCAAGCTTCACCCTGAGTGCGGAGTCTGCTGGAGATTCTTTGTCTCCCTCTCCCTCTGCCACTCCCTAGAGCTCACATTCTCAATAAATAAATAAGTAAATAAATAAATAAATAAATAAATAAATATTTTTTTTAAACTTCACTTCCTACTCTCAACGACTCTAATTCTGTATGCTTTTTTCCCCCTCCATATCAATGATCACCATCTAAAATATAGTAATATTATTTATCTCTCCTCACACATACACTGAAACATAAGCTCCATGGAGCTGAAATTGTTTGCTGCTGAATCTCCAGAGTTAGGCATGTAGTAAGTGCTCATTACATATTTGTTGAATAAATGAATGAATATTTGTATAGTGGCACTACTTAGTTTGTATTGTAATTATGTCTTCATATGCCCGTGCTTCATAATACTGTGACTTCTATGAGAGAGAGAACTAGTATTTTATTTATGTTTGAAGGCCCTAGAATCTAGGGGTGGATAACAACAGATTCTCAATAAGCCTACACCAAAAAGAAACAACTTTACATTATGCATAACACCTGTTATAAAAGTCACTCACAGTGTTTAATATGCCCCAAACCCTTCCTAAAGGAAACTGATCTACCCATAGCTTTTTTCTTTTTTTTAATTTTATTTATTTATTTGACAGAGAGAGAAAGATCACAAGTAGGCAGAGAGGCAGGCAGAGAGAGCAGGAGAAGCAGGCTCCCCACTGAGCAAAGAGCCCAATGCAGGGCTCAATCCCAGGACCCTGAGATCATGACCCAAGCCGAAGGCAGAGGCTTTAACCCACTGAGCCACCCAGACGCCAAACACAGCTACTTTTTTCTGACCACCTAACCCTGGGCAATTTGCCACTACTGATCAGACCACATCTATCTGTCTCAAGGACAACCCATCTATTGACTGGCCAAAAACCTGGCATGAAAAGATGAACTGGGTTAACTTAAATCTCCCTCTTTGAACTCTGAATTAGAAGAGAAAAAAAAAAAGAATGACTTGATGCGAACATTGGAGTTAAAAACAAAGAGAATCCATGAGTCAGAGATAGAAGCTTGAGAAGCTTGGCAAGGCCAAGTTGTAAGGAAGCAGAAACTATGAGTAAGTAGAAACGAGGAAATATGGAAAAGGTACACAGAGTGAAGAGGGGGCGGGACAAGGAACACAGTACCTAAAAGAAAATGCAGAGTCACCGAATTGTATTAATAAGAGCACCCGGGAGGGACAAACTCATGCATTTGAGATCCCATTTTGAAATGTTTTGATTACAGTTCTCTCAAAGCTCCTTCTTACTCTCTGTGTCAACTTAAAATAAAACCTAATCCCTTGAGGTGCCTTAAGGGATTGTCTCTGTTCTTTACAACCTTCAACCCTACTAGATCCCATACTCAGTTCATACAGTTGCTGTCATGGGTAGAAGTGTGAGGGGATTGCTTTTTCATATTTTCTACCAAACGATAGGTTGGAGATGTTCTTCAAAGCCTTTGGCCATTGACCCTTGAAGCTCTGAGCATTTATTAAGAAGTACAGGGAAAAAAATGTTCTCTTTGGAGCCATTTGGTTTCCCTTAAAGTCATACTCCATAAGCAAGCTAGAATCCACTTACAGTGTGAATGTACCTTGCTTTAAACAAATTTGAAACTCTGGATTTACAGCAATAGATTATTATTAGGTCACTTTTAACAGTCTTTTATTTATCAGTTTTATTACAAGAGTAATATACTGTTAGAAATTCAAATGCCAGATTCTTTTAAATGGTGAGGATTTATGGGCCAAAAGAGAGCCACAAACCTAAAGTTCCCCCTCTACATTTCGGTGAATACCCCTGGCTTGGGTAAACACAAAGCACCTAAGGAAAAGGGCTTTCTGCTTCAAAGACATGGTCACAATCTTTCTTTCCTTCCTTCTCCATTAGTAGCCCTCCCCTATGGGTCCACACAGCTGCCACTACCACAAAGCCAGCTATTTCAAAATGCACTGGCTACTTTGCTCGAGGGGCAGTGGAGCATAACGGTTAAGACGATCAGCTTTATTTTGAGTACATTTTGGCAAGTTCTACCAACATTTTAAACATACATGTCTTAAGGCTCAGCATTTCCGACGTCTACAAATCCGTCCTAGGGAAATACTAACAAAAGCACACAAACGTACTTATAAGGAAGGTAACTGAAACAATATCTGAAACAGCAAAACATTGGAAAAAATCCTAAATTGGCTATCAGGCACGTGGTTAGATAAATTATAGTACATCCATACACAGGTATACTATGCAGCTATTAAAGGAAATGAGTGTATGTATGAAAAAAGATGAATTATACATTGTTAAATCAAAAATGGCAAGTTGCAGGGCAGTAGTTATTGTATAATCCATTTTAAAAGTGTGTATATGTTTGTTATGAGCAAAAAAAAAAGTTTGGAGGCTTGCCCACCAAACTATTCACATATTGGTTACCTTCAAGAAGTGAAATGGGGAATTTATGCCGTGGTATATTACTGAGTAACATAACAAAGGCATATTATTTTTGTATTTCTATTTAAATAAAGTATTTTAACAGAAAAGAAAAAATGAAAGAGGCTTCAGAATCAAATTCTGGTTCCAATCCCAGCTCCATCATCTTTTTAGAGTTACTTGGGATATTAAAATGAAAATTTGCTTTATCTTAATTTCAGATTGACACTTCTCAGCTTTAATTGCTTGAAATATCTCAGCTTTTGTTTATACATTATTGTTTTTAAATGCCAGAGAAGCTTCTGCCTTAAGGGACTTGTGATCTGTTTTACATGTAAGGAACACATTTGGTAAGGTGAATGATTTCACTCTCTAACTTATCTGTTTGCTATTAAGATACCCGTAATAAATAGGGCATATTCTGTCTCTTTCGCAAACCCTGCTGTCTTTTCTCCCCATCTCACCCCAAGCCTCCACAACCTGGGAGCTGTCCAGGTACAAATTAACATTTAAAAAGACCTCAAGTGGTTCACACAAGCAGCTCTATTATTACTCTCTCCTTTACAGCCTTGGTCTGCTTAAAAACCCACATTGAAGAAAAAAAAACAAAAACCCACATTGAAATTGGATCACATCCACTCCAGCCCCTCAGCACCCAGGTATTGTGGGCGAGAGGCCGCTTTTGGCTGCAAACTCCTTTATTCATTCTAAAATAACTTCGTTCATAAGGTTCATTGAACAACTAGTTTGTGTCCATCAGAGGCTCTGACAAAGCACTTTTGCCTTCCTTGTCACTAATCCTCAGGGCAACTCTGTGTGTGGGTGAAGTTTCATTTAACAGATGAGCAAACCAAAGTTCCAAAGGTAGAGTGACTTGCCCAGGATCACACAGCTAGTAGGAGGGGGAGCCTGTTGGGAAATCTAGGTTTTGGGGTTACTAAAGGTCACTAACGATTCTTTCTTTAGTTAACTAGTTTTAAAAGAAAAAACAGTGCTCTAACACTTGCAAAGAAAAACAGCATTCTCTCACCCCACTGGTCCTCTCCTTACTATTATAACTCTCTCTTACTATTAAAATGGAACATTTTAAGCTATGTCTCCTGGTCCACCGCCCTATATTCATCAAAACGGATGAGCCGTGTGCTGCATAGACTTAACCATGGTATAACCAAAACACCACTCCACTGTCAACTCCGTCGGTCCCTTTATACTTTATTCACGGGGTCACCCTCCTGCTCAGGTTGAAAACTCGATCGAGTCCCCTGACTTCGCTCTCTCCCAGTCTCCAGCACGAGCGCCGCGGTGACTAGACTGGCAGGGGCTGAGAAGCCACGCTCCGCCGGCTGAGCCGGGCCTCGGTCCCCGGCCCTCAGCCCAGATCCTTCCGGGGCTGCGGGTCGGGGGCCGGGCGGCGGTCAGAGTCTGAGGAGCGAGCCTAAGGCGATGGCGAGACTCGGGGTCCGGAGGCAAGGGTCGCAGTCGGAAGGCGAGGGCCCCGCGATCGCGCCAACGCGAGAATCGGAGTCCAGGGGGTCTAACAGCCGGGGCTGGGAGACGAGGGTCGGGAAGCGAGGGCCGGGGTTGGGGCGAAGGACCTCGGCGCAGGCAAGGGCTTGGGTCGGAGGGCGAGAGCCAGGGTCCAGGTTCGAGGGTCAGAGGTCAGAATCGGCGGCGAGGACCAGGAAGGAGGTGACGAAAGTCAGAGTTGGGGGTCAATGGGGATTGGGGCGAGCGAGCGAGGGCCGAAGCGGGGTCTGGGGTGAGGGGCGGGGGGCGAGGGCTGGGGTCAGGCTGGCGAAGGTCAGACTTGGGGGCGAGGGCCAGGGCCCGAGGCAGGGGTCCGGGTCCCCGGGAGGAGCGGGGGTCGTGAGGCGAGAAGTGGGGTCCAGGCGGGTGCGCGGGGATCGAGGGCCGGGGTCGCGGCGGCGGCTGAGGCGGGTGAGGGGTCTGGGGGGCGTCAGGCCGTCCGGGTTCAGCGGAGCGCGGGGAGCGCTTTGCAGCCGCGGCCGTCGCGGCCCTTTGAAGGTTTGCTGCGGGCCCTCGACAGGGCGGCCGCGCTCGCGAGCACAGGGCGCGCACCTCCTCTCCGGCCCCGGCCCCGCTGCCACTCGGCGCCGGCAGCCCCAGCCCAACTCGACGGCCTCTGCCCCAAGGCGCTGTGGGCCTGTCCCGGCGACCGATTCCCTGTGGGAGGCGGGCCAGGTCGCAGGCCCCTCCGGTCTTCAGCGTGGGGCGGGCACTGCGGCTTCAGGTTTCCCCGCTCCCGCAGCTAGATCCCCGGGTCCCTGGGAGCACCTCCTGCCCCTTCCTGCAAGGTCGGGGGCGGGGTTCGCAGGACCGCAGCCCTGCTCGGGAGAAACCGCTCCGCCAATCCCCTCCAACTCTCCCTCCGACCTCCTGTTTAAGTCCTTCATCAGGCCGAGGGGGTCCAAGACCTGAGCAGTTTCGGAGGGAGATTTCCTTTGTTTATGGGGTTGGGGTGGGGGGGTAATGTCTGTTTCGACTAAGTGTGGTATACTTGTATTGATCTTTCGTCAACTGTGCCCTCCTCTACACACACTTATCCTCCTCCGTCCTCCCCAAACCGTCATCGCGAATGTGGGTTAAATAATTTTTAAATTTACGTTAGTATGAATTGCAAAATATTTTTCGCAGTGGGTCTGGGTAATAGACTGCGATTATATCTCCTTTCCCATCAGGCTTTTTTTTTTCTTTTCTTTTCCGTGCAGTTAATCATTGTCTCCATTCTTTGTTTTCTACGGATCTACCATTAATTTTTTCCCAATAGCCTACCAAAACTGTAAATTTCCATTCATTCGATCTTGTCAGGTAATACGCCTGGTGGGTTTTTTGTTGTTTTTTTCTTGCAACTATTTTTCCCATTCCAATCTTAAGTGTTGCTCACTAGGCCAACTGCACAGCTGTTGTTCTGGGATGTCCCTTCGTCGTCCTCCTGGGAATTTTCCTTGCTTCATTTTGGGACTCCCTGTGTCCTTGGATTCCGTGTTTTGTTTTTCTCTGTCATTTTGGTACAGCACATCTACCAGTAGCTTCGTGAGAGAGGATGTAAAGGAGGTAATTTTTTTTGGGGGGGGACCTTGTAAGTTTGAAATTATCTTTTTTTTTTTACGTTTATGTTTTTTAGTAACCTCTACACCCGACATGGAGCTGGAACTCACAACCCCAAGATCAAGAGTCACATGCTCTTTGGACTGAGCCAGCCAGGTGTCCCTGAATATATCTTTATTTGATTTCCTCATTTGACTGATGTGATAATTTGTTTGGGTATATTATTCTAGGTTGGAATTCATTTTTTCTTAGAACCGTGAATTTTCTACCTTCCAATCTTACTGCTGAGGATTCTAATGAAATTCTTACATTTGTACATGACCCATATACCTATGTGTATTACCCTATTGTTATTACTATTTTTGGAAGCTTTGATCATCTTCTATCTTTGATGTTTTGAAAATGCATAATGATATGCCTTGATATGCATATTTTCATTCATTGTGCTAGACACTCAAGGGCCCTTTTAATTTAGAAACTCTTGCCCTGGGGTGCCTGGGTGGCTCAGATGGTTAAGCATCTGCCTTTGGCTCAGGACATGATCCCAGGGTCCTGGGATGGAGTCCAGTATCAATCTCCCTGCTCAGTTGGGAGTCTGCTTCTCCCTCTCTCCCTGCCTCTCCCCCTACTTGTGCTCTCTCTGTCTCTCTCTGTCTCTGCCTCTCTCTCTCTCTCAAATGAATAAATACAATTTAAAAAAAAAGGAAAGAAACTCTTGCCCTTCAGCTCTGGAAAATTTCTTGCATCACTTTATTTTTCCTTTGCATTGTTCATGAGATCTCTCCCCTCTACACACCCATACTCTGCCCCATTCTTTTCCCACCCATCTTCTCTGTTCTTACTTTCTCAAATTCCTATAATTTGTATATTGGAATCTGCAAATAATTCTAATCTTCTAATCCTTTTCCTTCCATTTCTCCTTTCTCTTTTTTTCTTAATGTATGCAAATTTCCTCAACTCTTATTTTCCAAACTTTTCATTTTCCATTTTGCACTTTGCCTACATAATGGTGTAGTAGTAAATGTCTACCAACCAACTCTTTGAAGGGGAGAAAGAAGCTGTGATTGGTGGTGTTTGCCCATTTCCATAGTGTAAATATTTCCAACATGGCTAATTTCAAGCTACCAAATGACATCACTGAATGCAGATTTGGAAGATATGCACAGTATATTATTAGTGTTTCTACCATATAGACATAATAGATAAATAACCTCAAGAACATAGATAACAATGTATGTAGGAAAGTCATTTGGAAGTGATGAGTTTTGAGTATTACTTTTGTTTTTAATATATTTAATTGTAGTTTTATATAATCTAACTTTGAATAATGACTGTGTTTAACAAATGGCTTGCAAGATTCCTGAAAATTCAACCCCTGGTTCTTGCAAGCTGGTCTGAGCCAGTTCCTACAAACAATTGCTTCAAAATCACGGTCTCTAACATAATAAAATTAAATCAGAGTAATCTAAACACAGTTCTGATCACGTTACTGTCCTGAGTGAAAATTTTATTGCTTCTTTGCTTACTGAAACCCTCAAGAGTCAAGCTTCAATTCACATTCTGCCTTTCTTACTTGTTCATGGAACAAATATATTGTAAAGATTTTATTTATTTATTTTTTATTTTATTTTATTTTATTTTTTTTTTTTTTGAGAGAGAGACAGAGACAGAGATAGAGACAGAGAGCACAAGCGGAGACGAGAAGGAGATGTGGGGCCAATCCCAGGACCCTGGGATCATAATCTGAGCAGAAGGCAGACATTTAACTGACGGAGCCACACAGGTGCGCCACCCCCCTCTTGCCAACAAATATTGATCAGGCATCTGCTATAAGCCAGGTCTTAAGCAAGAGACTGAGGATACAAAGATGAATAATATACATTTCCTTTCTTTGAGATACTCCCAGGGTAAGAGAAGAAAAATACATACTGTTGAATGTGATAAGTACCGTAAAAAACAGTATGCACAAGTACTATAGGAATGCCTAGCAAATGACTAATTCAGCCTGGGGGATATGCCAAGTAAAAACTCAGCTTGTCTTTCCTTGTTCTTTAGGTCTACTAGTGAGTTGGGATTTTTGTTTCATTAAGCATTATGTACTTTCTCATCACAAGCCCTAAAGGGAAAGTATAGTTTTCATTTTGAAGACTGCTAATCTCTCTCTCTCTCTCCCTCCTTTTTTTTTTTTAAGTGACAGATGTACTCAGAATAAACTGCTTATTCAGAATTTTAGGCTGAACTAACAAAGGATTTCTTCAAGCTATCAATGTATGGGAAAGGTGGGAATATTAAAGTATGTACTGCTAAGTTTCTGGAGTATTGACAAATATGAATAGAAGAAATGCCTTGGAAATAATGTGAAAAACAAATAGAAGTGGGGCGCCTGGGTGGGTCTGTCGGTTGAGCATCTGCCTTCGTCTCAGGTTATGATCCCAGGGTCCTGGAATCGAGCCCCACATCGGGCTCCCTGCTCAATGGGAACCTGCTTCTCCCTCTCCTCCCCATTCTTGCTCTCTCTTGCTATCTCTGTCTCTCTCTCTCAAATAAATAAATAAAATCTTAATAAGTAAATAAATAAAAGTATAAGAGTATATGGCAGTGGGGGGCGCCTGGGTGGCTCAGTGGGTTAAAGCCTCTGCCTTCAGCTCAGGTCATGATCTCAGGGTCCTGGGATCGAGCCCCGCATCAGGCTCTCTGCTCAGCAGGGAGCCTGCTTCCCCCTCTCTCTCTGCCTGCCTCTCTGCCTACTTGTGATCTCTCTATCAAATAAATAAATAAAATGTTAAAAAATTTTAAAAAAGAGCATATGGCAGTGGAAAAATATACTTGAAGGATGTAACTGAGGGGTGCCGGGGTAGCTCAGTGAATTGAGCATCTGCCTTCAGCTCAGGTCATGATCCCAGGGTCCTGGGATCCAGCCCCATGTAAGGGGCTCCCTGCTCAGCGGGAGCCTGCTTCTCCCTCTCCCTCTGCCCCTCCACCTGCTTGTGCTCGCTCTCTCTCTCTCTCTCTCTCTCTCTCTCTCTCTCTCAAATAAATAAAATCTTAAAAAAAAAAAAAGATGTAACTGAACTATAAGTTTCCCAGAAATCATGTATATAGGGTATCATAGGATTGGTAATCATCAGACGATCACAAAGATTTTTTTGACTCAAAATATTTTAGACTGTGAACCCATTCCACAGTGAGAATAAAGGATCTAGTAGAATTGTTGAGTTTTGTAGAGAAATAGGCCCAAAAAGTTGAAATGACTTTTCTTTTTTTTTTTTTTTTTTAAGATTTATTTATTTATTTATTTGACGGAGAGAGATCACAAGTAGGCAGAGAGAGAGGAGGAAGCAGGCTCCCCGCCAAGCAGAGAGCCCAATGCGGGGCTTGATCCCAGGACCCTGAGACCATGACCTGAGCCGAAGGCAGAGGCTTTAACCCACTGAGCCGCCCAGACACCCCTGAAATGACTTTTCTAAGGCTACCTAGATATTGGCTGAGCTAGGATTAGAGGACCTAGGTGTCCTGGCTTGCACTTTGATGTGTCTTTTCCTCAAAATACTTCAAGTTTTTACCTGGGACAACCTCTGATGTCAGCCAAGCAGGAGAGAAACAACTTCATGTCTATGTGTTCATTCCTTTGTTGAGTAGTTCAACAAACATTTATTAAGTGCTGATCCTACAATAGGGCCATAGAGATGCACAGATGAATTGCACATTAGCTAATAGGGCAGACAAGCACATATGCGGTGTGGGTAATTTATCCTATCAGGGAATATTGGGGGATATTTTCATGCCAGAAATGACGTCTGAGGTAAAGCGATGAATGTATAAAATTTTGGCAACGGAATGGAGGAAGGCATCCCGAGCACATTAAGAAGGTGTAGAAATAAATGTTCACGGAATAATGCTGAACCCAGTGTGACAGTATGGCCAGGAAGAGAGAGAAATGAGATAAGAGGGTAGGAAGGACTCTGATTTGCAAGGCCTTTACCTGAGAAATTAAGGGTGGTTATTAACTTTGCAAAAGGCTCTATCATGGTAGTTTGAGACAGGAATCAGTAGCTTAGGCATTCAAGAAAGTCTTCAAGATTCACAGTTTTCTAAACTACTTGTTGTATGCTATACCTCTCTCTGAAATACTTCTGAATTCACAGAGTCAGGAGCATTTAGCCCAGAATAAAACAAGTTCCCCAACTCTGTTTGGGAGTTTTATGATGAACTCATCCTCTCCGTTCATGTTATATTGTTTTTCCTCCTTCTGCTCAGACACTTCAGTAAAATTTTAAGATTTCTAAGCAATGAAAAGTAGCTTCTAATGAGAAAAAAAAGGAACTCTGCTTTAATCAAGTATATAAGCAACGTAATTACAATCATGACAATATAGTTGATAATAATCATTTCCCAGGGGCCTTTAAAGTGAGAAACCTGAAACATGCCCCTTATTGTAGGGACTCATGTTTAAGTAAAAAGTATGTTCCCAGTCTAGAGAGTGAGCTCTGCCAGTGAGGAGGAGGCATCACTTTTAAGTAGACCCTCAACTTATGTTTTACCCTCATTTCCTTTACCAGCGATTGCTGGGAAGGGCCAAGAGCAGGGCTGTGTAAGCTTTAACTGAAGAATTTGGTTGTCGTATATCTCCTCCCTGACATTTCAGGGTTCCTGGGAAAATGAAATCAATTCTTTCTCACTAAAAAATGGCGATGCTTGTTAAACACATACGTAATTGTATTAACACCACCAACTGGGGCCCTCGGAATAAGTGCTCAGGAAAGAGAGAGTGAAAATAGGACTCTTCTCATTAAAAACAAAGAGACAAAAAAGGATTAGAGTCAGAGACACCAGTATGAACTCATGTTTAGCTTAAGAGAGAGAGATATGGATAGATATAGAAATAATTATAGACTTGTACGCATTTTTGTGTTAATGTACATATACACAGATATTTCCCAGCTCTGTCCACTGAGGGCCTAGAAACAATGACACCCCAGAGGCAATGAGCACACTTAGCACCACATTTTGGTTTCTATATCATATTATCATAATAAAAGGAACTGGCGCTCCTTGGAGAAATGGCTGACCTAGAACTGGGGTAGGGCACGTACAAAAGGAGACTGGTATTTCTCAGTACAAGAAAGTAAGGAATTGTTAAAAGAAAATAAAAAACCCACGGTGATGGAGCCATGTCAGAGGGACAGAGGAACCAACTAAAAGATTTCCCAGTGGCCAAAGAAGGAACGATTTGAACAAATAAATAATGTAGTATTAGATATAGCCCAAAGTATCAAATTAATATCAAACTAATATCCAATAATTCATACTGATGCAAATAAATGATTGAATAAATACAGAAATGAGGGAAAAGAGAAAAATCTGTATGAAAGAATCGGAAACAGATACTCCCCAATTAAGAAGGTGGAGCTTAATTCATCACCACAATCACTATCACCACATGAGTGTGGGGTGTACCTGGGGACTTGCTTCGAGAATACAGTACAATAAGGGGAGAAAAAGCAACTTTACAGTGGAGGAAACTGTCAAATATTAAGCTGGTCTAGTGACAAGGCTAATATCATTAATGACAATCATGTTGATAAGTTGTGCCCTGGATATAATGTGAGGAGAATGGTACTTTGCATCTGTGATCTTCCTCCCCAGAATCGATAACCCCACTCTAATTATTAGAAAAACATCAGACAAACCCAAATTGAGGAACATTCTTACACGATACCTGACCAGGACTCTTTAAAACTGTCAAGGTCATCAAAAATAAGGCAAGTCTGAGAAACTGTCACAGGTCACAGACCAGAGGAGATCAGGAAGACATGAAGACTAATAGTCATGTGATATCCTGGATGATGGATAGAGACATAGGTAGATAGATAAAACAGTAAACTTTTTTTTTTAGATTTTATTTATTTATTTGACAGAGAGAGATCACAAGTAGGCAGAGAGGCAGGCAGAGGGAGAGAGGGAAGCAGGCTTCTCGCTGAGCAGAGAGCCCCATGCAGGGCTCGATCCCAGGACCCTGAGATCATGACCTGAGCCGAAGGCAGAGGCTTTAACCCACTGAGCCACCCAGGCGCCCCATAACAGTAAATTTTACCCAACAGAAAATGTACATACTATTGAAACATCCGTGAAATATTTAAAGTAATTGATCACTCTAGACCCTGAAAAAAAAAATTGAGCAAATTCTCAAAAACAGAAATTATACAGGTCTTTTTTTCCTTACTACAGTGCAATGCAGGATTGATAAGAGATTGGTTGAAGAAATTATGGAACATTAAAAAAAAAGAAGAAAAGACCAAACAGCTCTATTTTTGATGCATATATCTGTTGGTAATGCAGAATGTTCATATCTTTTTGTACTCTCAGTATTTTTCAGATATTTTTGTCTTGATTGGTGAAAGAGGATTTTTAGATTCTTGCATAATAAGGGCAATATAAACCTTCCTTTTTATTTCCCATTCTAACTATTGTGCAGTTCACCTTCTCATTGGGCACTCTTTGACATCATTAGACATGTTTTGAGCTGAATTTGTATCTGTTCCATTGGAGAAGAGATAAAGGCTATTTGCCTTTTGTTTATGCATCATTCAGGAACCAAAAATGGAACCCAAACTATATAATTATTTTTAGGATTTTATTTGTTTATCAGAGAGAGGGAGAGAGACAGAGAGAGCACAAGTAGGAGGAGTGGCAAGCAGAGGGAGAAGCAGGCTCCCCAATGAGCAAAGAGCCCTCCATCCCAGGACCCTGGGATTATGACCTAAGCCGAAGGCAGCTGCTTAACCAACTGAGCCACCCAGGCATCCCAAGCTATATAATTTTATAGAAAAGGAACATTAGTATAAATTTAACTTTGGTATAGCACAATGAAATTTCTGGGACTTTCTTGGAATTAAAGAACTGTGATAATTTTAACAATAAGCCAAATCATTATTTCTTGATTTTTTTCTCAACATCTAATTTGATTCTGTCTGTCTGTATGTATGTGTGTATGTTTGTATTTATTTGAGTAGGTTCCATGCTGGGAGCAAGCTTAAAGGCTTAAACTAGATACTATCTAAGTTTCCACTAGCTATAAATGTGTCTCCATATATCAGATGTGGGGCTTGAACTCACAACCCTGAGATCAAGACCTGAGTTGAAATCATGAGTTGGTTGCTCAACCAGCTAAGCCACCTAGGTGCTCCTAATTTGATTTTTTTTAAAATTCTTATTCCCTTACCTCTGAAATTCATGTCGATGTCTCTAGAAGGATGTGTCTTAAGAATACTATCTATCCAAATATCCACTAATGAAGAATTTGTTTTCAGCAACTATAGTGTAAAAACAATAGATGAATTTGTTTTTGCTTGCCAAAAATAAAATGATAATGTTGAATATGATTTTCTAAATTACACATGAACCATCCTCAACTTCCAGGGATTCTGATATGGTCAAAAATCACCAATCCAAATAAGTCAAATCTTCATTTAAATTTGAGAAAACTGAGATCAGAGAAGTTAAATAACTTCCTCGAATTCACTGTGAATTAGTGATTAAGTCAACTCTTGATTTACCATACAATATAACATTCTTTCTCCTAAGTTTGTGGCAAAGTGGAACTTGAGGAAAAAATAGAAGCGTTTCTCTCCTATTAAGAGAACTCTCTTCAAAGAGAACTCTCTTTCTGAAGAAAGCCCAACCAAATAAAAATTCCTTGGCCTCTGTGTGTTAATTTGATCCCGATCCACCGAAAGTTACTTTAGAAACTTAATTTATCTTGGGGTGCTTGGGTGGCTCAGTGGGTTAAGCCTCTGCCTTCGTCTCAGGTCATGATCTCAGGGTCCTGAGGTCATGATCTCAGGGTCCTGGGATCGAGCCCCCCCGCATCGGGCTCTCTGCTCAGCAGGGAGCCTGCTTCCCCCTCTCCCCCTGCCTGCCTCTCTGCCTACTTGTGATCTCTTTCTCTCTGTCAAATAAATAAATAAAATCTTTAAAAAAAAGTAACTTAATTTATCTTGATATAAAGTAGAAGTCCTACTCCTCCAATCGTTCTTTCTCTTTACAGTGCCTCTGTGATAGAAAATGGTTACAGAATTCTGGGTTCTATTGTTGAATGCTTTTGTAATCTCAGGGAATTTCTTCCAGGGACATAGAGTACAAACTATCCTAGTGACAACATATAAGCCCTTGTCCTTCTATCAAATACAGCTGCTAAACCATTCTGTGGTCTCTTCAGTACATCTCTTACTCAGCTCAATCATGAAGGTGGCAACTTTCTAAAACTAGTCACACGAATAAGTTGCTAGAATCTTCCATGCTAAAAATTAAGTTCGAGTGCTAAGAAGTGCAGGCAATATGGAATGACAATGCTTTCCAATGGATTCATAGCAAATTTCAAATTGCTACAGGGTCCAGGGAGAGATCTTCCTACAGATTAAAGTTAAAAGATAGGAAGCCATGAGTAAGAATAAAAAAAATAGTAATTCGTCCAGGAATAACAGCAACATTTCTCCAGGAACTATTTCCACTGAATAGTGTGTAAGCAGAAATAAAATCCTGAGTAGAGTAAGGTGGGTGAAGGTATTTTTTGGTATGAAGTACATGAAACATCTCAAAGAACACTGATTTTTTTTTTCTTTTTAAAAAGATTTTATTTGTTTGACAGAGAGAGACTCAGTGAGAGAGAAACACAAGCAGGGGCAGAGAGAGAAGGAGAAGCAGGCTTCCCACCGAGCAGTATCCCTGGGATCATGACCTGAGCTGAAGGCAGATGCTTAATGACTGAGACACCCAGGCGCCCCAGAACACTGAATTTCTAAGCTGGGACACAACTCTTCCACAAACAGATTGTCTCTCAACATATACTTAACCTCTGGCGTGATCTTGGCAAATGAAATTCTGGGATTCTCTTTCTTCCAGTGTATGAAGGGGCTTAAATTAGATACTACCTAACTTTCCTCTAGCTATAAATGTGTCTCCATATATCAAATTAATTTCTAAACAGTAATTGCTAAATATAGCCTTCAAACAAAAATCACGTCACGGAAATAAATTTTTTTTTTTTAAGATTTTATTCATTTGAGAAAGAGAGAGCACAAGCAGGGGAGGGATGCAAAGGGGGAGGGATGCAAAGGGGGAGGGAGAAGCAGGCTCCTTCTGAGCAGGGAAGCTGACATGGGACTCAATCCCAGGACTCTGGGATCATGACCTGAGCCAAAGGTCTGAGTGAGCCACCCAGGTGCCCCCAAGAAAGGTAATAAAAACTAGCTAAAAAATAAAGGTCCCTCTCATCTCTGAGGTTGTTCTGATTAACAGTAGTAATTAGTAATAATGAAATGAAGATGAACTTATACTTTAAATGAAAATGCAGACTACACTAGTTTTATGGAAGTGGTTATAATACCTAGTTATACTGACATGATTTATGGAGGACACCAACATAGTAATGTTCTTTTTTCCTCAGAAAATAGAAAAAAAACATTTATTTTGGAAACAATAAGCTTTACACACAGGTAGAGGGAACAACGGCAAGACTAATTTTTTTTTTTTTCTGGGAAGAGGGTGCATAAGATACACACAGACTGATTTTTTCCCATCTGTATTTCATTACTATGAAATGAAGTGATCCTCATTAATTTCTTATCATAGGTTTGTTTTAATGCTGTTAATTTTTGAGGTGAGTATAGCCCAGAATACATTATTAGTTCCACTTTAACTCACTGTTTCTCTTTACCAGACTTGGAAAGGCAGCATAGTGCAATTGGTGTTTTAAAAAAAAAATTTTTTTTTAGCAACTATAACTATTATCTTCAAACAAATTATAAAACAGATAAAAGCAGAGCTGACTGGGGGTGAGCCTACCATATTGCAGCCTTGCCTTTTCCCTGGGGTAGCTTCTTGAAGCTCTGGGGCTTTTGAGATGACAGCCTGGATACCTCTGTTGTACTGGAAAACACGGGGTTTTGAGTCTCCTGTAACTGCGTTCAAATCTCAGCTGACCCCCTTACAAGCTATGGGATGATGAGTTAATCTCTTTGAGATTCAGTTACACATATGTGAGGTCAAAGATAGCAACTAACATTATTGCTTATGATTGTTGTATGGATAGGATGCTCAATAAACATGTTTGCTTCTGCTTTTTTGTTTGAAATTAAACATAAAACAACTTATCCCACAGTTTTAAAAAAAATGGGCATAATAGCTCTCTCCAGATGTAGGCCTCCCAAAATTCAGGTTTAGATATTTCCAATTTGTCTCAGGTGGATTTCCCTCCCTCAGATTATTAGTGTCAAGTTTCTTCTCGTCCCAGGGGTTCTAACTATGGCCTCTACCATCCTTGTTATATCTAGTTAACTCCAGATAAACACACACACACAAATCAGCGGTTTGTTACAAAAACTCTGTAGTACACAGTGAACATTCTCATGTGTTTCTTTTCTAGATAAAGGAAACAAAAACAAATTAACTTTTGACTTTAAATTTCAAATAGAACTGTTAAAATTATCCCTTTACAATAACTTTCATTAGGAAGGCTATTAATCCATTTGCAACAACATGAATGGAACCAGAGTGTGTCACGCTAAGCAAAATAAGTCAGAGAAAGACAAATATGTGATTTCACTCATACATGGAATTTAAGAAACAAAACAGATGAACATAGGGGAAGGGAAGAAAAATAAGATAAAAATGGAGAGGGAGGCAAACCATTAAGGGACTCTTAAATATAGAGAACAAACTGAGGGTTGCTGGAGGGGAGGTCAGTGGGGGGATGGGCTAAAGGAGTGATGGGGATTGAGGGCACTTGTCAGAGGAGCGCCGGGTGTTATATGTAAGTGATCAATCAGTAAATTCTACTTCTGAAACCAATACCACACTTTATGCTAACTAACTTGAATTTTAATTTAAAAAATAGGGGCACCTGGGTGGCTCAGACAGTTAAGCATCTGCCTTCGGCTCAGGTCCGATCTCAGGGTCCTGGGATATAGCACCAAGTCGTGCTCCGTGCTTAGTGGGGAGTCTGCTTCTCCCCTTCCCTCTGCCTCTCCCCTCACCCGCTCGTGCTCTCTCTCCTTCAAATGAATAAATAAAATCTTTAAAAATAAATAAATAAATAAAATTATTCTCAAAGAGGGGAAAAAAGGTAGGTTATTGCTATTTTTACTGGGGAGGTCATTCTTTTATTAAAGTCAAATTTGTTATATTTCTCGAAGAATTTTTTTTTAAAGATTTTATTTATTTGAAAGAGAGAGAGAGCACAAGCACAGGGAGCGGCAGATGGAGAAGCAAGCTCTGCGGTGAGCAGAGAACCATTGTGGGGCTTGATCCCAAGGACCCTGGGATCATACCCGGAGGTGAAGGCAGACAGCTTAATCAACTGAGCCACCCAGGCTCCCCTTTCTCTAAGAACTTATCAGCAAATACAACTTTTTAGTTTCCTAGAGATTTATACATATTTTTTCTGATATAGCATTTATTGGCTTATTTTAATAGTCTCAGGACTCAATCTTAAGGAGATGGGGTGGATAGAAGGAAAGGAAAACTGATATTTAGGTTATTTTTCAGCAAATGCGTTCAATACTGATGATTATCTCAGCAGATCAGAGGTAATATTTACTGATCTTTCTTGACCTAGAAATGACATGTGCAGTATCTTGTATCTCTAAAACTAGTTTCGTGGAATGATGGTCAAGAGTGAGGTCTCGGGGCACCTGGGTGGCTCAGTGGGTTAAGCCTCTGCCTTCAGCTCAGGTCATGATCTCAGGGTCCTGGGATCGAGCCCCGCATCGGGCTCTCTGCTCAGCAGGGAGCCTGCTTCCCCCTCTCTGCCTGCCTCTCTGCCTACTTGTGATCTCTCTCCTCTGTCAAGTAAATAAATAAAATCTTAAAAAAAAAAAAAGAAAGAGTGAGGTCTCTGGAGACAGGCTGTCTAGGTTAGAATACCAGCTCCATTACTTATTTTAGGCAAGTTATTTAACAAATCTTGCCACTGTTTCCTCATCTATGAAATGGAGATAATAATAATTGCCTACCTCAGAGAGTTGGTGTGAGGACTGAACGTGTTAAAAATGTTAAAAACTTAAAAAAAAATGTTAAAAACTTAAAATACTGGCATGCCTGGCTGACTCAGTTGGAAGAGCATGTGACTCGATCTTGGGTTTGTGAGTTAAAGCTCTACGCTGAGTATAGAGATTACTTAAAAATAAATTTTTTTTAAGATTTTTTATTTATTTGACAGAGAGAGAGAGAGAACACAAGCAGGGGGAGTTGCAGACGGAGAGGGAGAAGCAGGCTCCTCACCAAGCAGGGAGCCCTAAGCGGGGATGAATCCTAGGACCCTGGGATCATGACTTGAGCTGAAGGCAGACGCTTAATGCACTGAAATACGCAGGCGCCCCCAAAATAAAATCTTAAAAAAAAACCAAAACTTAAAATACTGCCTGGCACATAGTAAGCACTCAATCATTAGTATTGTTATTTATATTCGTGCACTGTCTATATTTGTGCAGTTGTCTATCCTTATTCATCAAAACTCATTGGATGAGCCCCCATTCAATGCCAGGCACAGTGATAGACACCTGAGTTATTAAGACAAATCGCCCATCATCCCTGCACTCAAGAGCTTACAGCAAAGTAGAAAGAAAAAGATTTGGTGCTAAAACACAGGGTTTGAGGTGCCTGGGTGGCTCAGTCGGTTAAGTGTCTGCCTTCTGCTCAGGTCATGATCCCCAGGTCCTGGGATGGAGCCCTGCATCGTGCTCCCCGCTCAGTGGAGAGTATGCTTCTCCCTTTCCAACTGCCTCTCCCCGCCCCCAGCTCGTGCTCTCTCTCTCTCACTTGGTCTCTCTCAAATAAACCTTAAAAAATAAATAAATAAAACACCGGGTTAACTTGAATCAGATTCAAGGAGTCTCTAACTGAAATTAGTATTTCCTTCAACTACTAATGTCAGCGATAAATCACAGGAGTGTTAGCAGTGCCTGTGGCTTTGTTTCCAGGAGAAATTATAGATATTTCCATATCAAATTACAGTTCTTGCAGGTATCTCAAAATATTATTTACCTTCACCATTACTTTGAATAATGATAGTTATTAGATTGGATCTGCTGTTAGATTTTATTTAGTGTCTTCAAAAAGAAGGACCTACAGGGGTACCTGGCTGGCTCGGTCAGTGGAGCATGCGATTCTTGATCTCGGCGTTGTGTGTTGGAGCCCCACATTGGTCATAATGCTTAATTAAAAGAAAAAAAAGAAGCACCTACATCACAACTTGATTTTTTACTATTTTGGTTTGTTTGTAATTGATTTTTTTCATAATCTGATAGATATTTATGCATTTTATCTATTTATTTTTTTTAAGATTTTATTTATTTATTTGACACAGAGAGAGAGATCACAAGTAGACAGAGAGGCAGGCAGAGGGGGGGGGGGAAGCAGGCTCCCCGCTGAGCAGAGAGCCCGATGTGGGGCTCGATCCCAGGACCCTGAGATCATGACCCGAGCCAGGCCCCTGAGATCATGACCCGAGCCGAAGGCAGAGGCTTTAACCCACTGAGCCACCCAGGTGCCCCATATTTATGCATTTTTTAAAGATTTTATTTATATTAGAGAGAAGGAGCGCACACATGAGTGGTCGAGTGGTAGGGGAGGGGGAGAGGAAAAGGGAGAAGCAGACTCCCCACTGAGCAGGGACCCCCCCTCCCTTCTCCCCCTCCCCCACTTGGGGCTTGATCCCAGGACCCTAAGGTCATGATCTGAGCTGAAGGCTGATGCTTAACTCTTTGAGCCATCCAGGCACCCGATATTTGTGTATTTTTAAAAGAAGGGGTACATAGGCTTCATTAGATTGCCAAAAGGGTCCATGGCATAAGAGGTTAAAAATCCCAGCACGGAAGTCTGTGTAAGGAAAAGTGGGGGCACTAATGAAAGAGTGCACAATAAGGAGGAGTACAAAACGATTCTGTTTTGTAAGAGAAGCTCATTTTAAAAACAAACTTAAAAAAAAAGTCAACTTTTGAGGTACTAAGAATAACTTTCTTCTGATTGCAAAGGTGCATAGGAATTGGAGTTTAAAAAGCTGTGCTCAAGTCACAGCCCTGCTACTAAATGAACATGTAATTTCTCTGAGCCTATTGTCTCATCTGGAAAATGAAAATAATGCCAGCTTCATACGATCATTATGAAAAGTCAGATAATATATATAAAAGCATATTGATAATTATAAAGGTTAAAACAGTTGCTATTCTTTCCTTGTCCACAAACCTAATCCTATGCTAGGAGATACACACACACACATATAAAGGACAATGGCCTTCGGTTTTTTAGGAGTTTACAGTTCAATTCTGGATATGGCATGAAGGCTAAAACAAACAAAACCTGGAAAGCAATTCAAACTCCATATGAAGTAGGGGACTAAACATATATATGTCATTGATGGCGAATTGGCAAGACAAGTTTAAAAAACAGTTGCCACCCCACACTTAACAACAACACAAAATAAATTAGCTGGCCACAGAAACAACCAACTGAGTAATGACCTCTGGAGCAAAAAGATAACTCATCAATTAACTCTACCTTGTCTCAGGTAATATGGTATTTTCAGTGTTCTACATACATTCAAGACAAAGAATACAAAAAGTGAGAGTTTGTTACTATGCCTCTTCCACAGCATGGTTGGCTTGGATTCTCATGACCAATACTGGTTAACTACTGTCCATCAAAACCATGCCCATGTCGAGGCCAAGAACGCTAACATGGAGTTCTTATGGGAAATACCCTTTAAGAACATCCCAACTCCCTTAGCTCCATTTCTCTGTTCTTCAAAGACTGATGATAACCTGTGACTTGCTTTTTCTTGGATTGTACCTGTCCCACACTCCCCCGCAAAGGGAAAACCCTGTATAAATGACGAATCATTTGCTGGTTATATTTACTGTTAATAAAATAGCCTTCCGGTTTATAACTTGATATTTTGTGATTTGTCTAGTGTGATTTAGTTCTCCAGACTCCGACCAAATGATGAAACCTCATTTTCTAACCCTGCAAAGCTCAAGGTGAGCAGTTTACCAAGATCTAAACCCCCACAAACCTCTGTGGGTTGGCATTAATCAGAAAAGGCTTATTTCAGAAATCTAAAAAAGAAAAAAACTCTTTTTTTTTTGGAAGTAGAGAGTACAAAATAGAACAAATGAGAGCATTCTGAACTTTTTATCTCACTGAAAATATATGCTGTACTTAAAAATCAGCAACAGGTATATCTTATTTCAGATGTGTTGCTGAAATGCCAAATTTTATATTAAACGCATCATGTGTAGAGCTCATTTTCTTAAGTAGCAAATGATTTGATTAAAAACAGTACTTCAGATGTCTGAATAACTGTTCCAAAGACACTAGTTTTGGAAACAGCTTGAATAACCATTCCAAAGATACTTGTTTTGTACACAGTGTTTGCAGTTAACTTTTATAAAGGTCCCAAAGCAGACATTTGAAAAATGTTATTGGAAGTATGAAACGGTTCTGTGTTTATAGGCTGGGATTTTGGAAGATAATGTTTCCTTTTAATGGAATATAAGATCACAGTCTTTGAATTGGCTAGAACATCTTAAGAGATCACCTTGGCCAACCTGAAATTCAAATCTTTGAGTATTAGCTCAACTCCAAACCTGTCTGTACGACGAGACTAAATTGGGCCTAGCATCTATCTTTTTAAGCAGGACGGGCAAAACAACGGATTCCCTCTTAAGTTTTTCAGCGCAAGATGAATAGGTTCTCAAGGTTATACGTACTTTTAAAAAATCCTTCAGTTTACCCCTCCGACCACTCCTATGGTGCCCGGCGGGCTGAGGGAGATCAAGTATCTAGGTCTTGCTTCCAGAAGTCGAGAAGCCACGACTTTCTCAGTAACGATCCTGAAGCTTCGAATTACCTACCAAAAATAGTTTTCCCCATTTTATAGGTGATTCCTGCTACACATAAACCGCTCTCTTTGCTGGAGCCCGGTCGCGTCCGACAGCGGCAGCCGCAGCCCCCGGGCTCCCCCCCATCCTCTCAAGCGCTTTGCGGCGCGGGATTCGGCCAGAGGTGGCTTGGGGCACGTGGTGGCCAGAGGACAGGGGACGTGATCCCCACCCCGGGAGCCCCTCTACCAAGAAACGACCCACCTAACTCCCAGTCAGGCCCCTTCCTGCTAAGTTAGAGACTCGATGACCCGTAATGGATCCCAGTTCATTTAACAGGCCCCGCGCCCCCAGTTCCTCAGAGGCCCGCCTCTCTTCAAGGGTCTTGTACCCCCCTGGGGGCGGTGACTGACGACGCTCAGAAGGCGAGAAACGGCTCCCTAAGCCGCTCGCCGGGTCCCTCTCTCCCCACAATGCACCGGGGCCAGCAGGAAGGCCGCTCCGACCCCTAATTTTCCCGCGAATTCAGTTCAAAGAGGCGGCCGGGCCCGCGATCGGCAGCGCGCACGGGCCAACCAAGCCGCGCCTCCGCGAGAAGCGCCTCCGCGTGACTGACGGGAGAATCCGCGGGCCAACGGGCTGGGCGGCCGGGCGGCGCGCGTTCCCGCCGGCCAATCAGGACGCCGGGCGGGGGAAGTGGGCGGAGCGAGGCCAGGCTAGGGTGAGCGGCCTCTCGAGCGAAGCGGGGCTCTCTGGAGGAGACACTTTTTTTTTCCTCCCTCCTTCCCTCCTCTCCTCCTCCCTTCCCTTCCCCTCTCCTCCCCTCTCTCCTCCTTCCCCCCTCGGTCCGCCGGAGCCTGCTGGGGCGAGCGGTTGGTATTGCAGGCGCTTACTCTCCGGGGCCGCCCGGCGGGTAGCTGGCGGGGGGAGGAGGCAGGAACCGCGATGGCGCCTCAGAAGCACGGCGGTGGGGGAGGGGGCGGCTCGGGGCCCAGCGCGGGGTCCGGGGGAGGCGGCTTCGGGGGTTCGGCGGCGGTGGCGGCGGCGACGGCGTCGGGCGGCAAATCCGGCGGCGGGGGCTGTGGAGGCGGCGGCAGTTACTCGGCCTCCTCCTCCTCCTCCGCGGCGGCAGCGGCGGGGGCCGCGGTGTTACCGGTGAAGAAGCCGAAAATGGAGCACGTCCAAGCTGACCACGAGCTTTTCCTCCAGGCCTTTGAGAGTGAGTGTGTTTGCGGCTTTGAGGGCAGGAATACCCCCTCTTCCAGCATTAGGGGGTCGGGACACTCGTGCTGGGCCCCCCTTCCTCGCCGGGACTCGATTTGGGAGTGGAGGGAGAAATTGAGGGGGCTGTTCCCACTTTAGGGATTACGGTCGAGGGGGTCCGAAGTCTAGGTAGGGCCTTTGGGGGAGGTGGAAAACTGGGGGTGCAGGTGAGGTTCTTGACTCCCCGAAGATTTACACGAGAGGTTGGGCAGTGGGGCCCCACGTTAAGAGCAGGCTTTTAGATGAAGAGGTTACAGTTGGACTGAGGATGCAGTCAGATCCCAGGACTAGTTCTTGCTTTCTTTCATGTCTTTTTTTACTCTAGAAGTACAAGGGTTTCGGTTGTAGGTTTTGAGGAGTAAAATTAAGTCTGTGACGAGAGGAGTGCAGTAAAATCGACCAAATTGTCATTTGCCTGAAATTCTTTCGCACTAAGTTGGTGCTGCATGTTAACATGGCACCTTTTGATGCTTGAAACCTTTCAAATCTATCCACCCATTCCATGGGTATATAAACTGAGTCAGGTAGTGCTTAAGTATCTTTATCTTGAGACGACCTTGGAATTTTGCCCGTTGTACTTGTCTTAATTCCAGAACATATTCTTATGTCAGTTTCGGCTTTTAAGGTCTTGTTTAAGGGGCAAAACTATGACTTGATTTAGAAAGGAAGGCAAGGTGTCTGGAAACAAACAATAGAATTTATTAAAAACATCATGACTAAATAATCTCAATTGTCCTTTAATGAGTATTATATCGTGATTATTTTCCTTTTTGCTTTTGTGTACCTTTTATAATTTGGATGATCGCTAATAATAGCTAAATAACAGAAACTTGAAAAAACTCGGCTTTACCGCCGAATGTCTTTATTTACAATTTTACCGTGGCATATGTTAAAGGCATGGTATCAGCTGTGCTGGAAAAGACGTATTACATTAATACCCTTCTTTCATTCTGATTAGTGGTTCTTGAAATTCTAATTGGAATTTCATAAAAGGAATTTCAGTTTTTATTGAAATGAATATTGAACCTGCTTGAGAGATTCACAGTCTTACTTTTGCTTAATCCACTTTGAAAAATCTGAAGTGCTTTAAATTGGAAAAATGGTAGAAAATTGAAGGGCAGTGATGACAATAAACATACATGTTTGTACCCCTTCTAAATTATCTTCTCTCCTTTTCATTTATTTGACACTAAAACTAAATTAACTGAATATTAAGTGGAAATTTAAACATTTCTTTCTAAATGTTATGAGGAGACAAAGCTGCCAAGAAAGTTAAAGTTATTTTGCTTTCTGGTGAGTCTACCTTGGAGGAGTAAACGGTCATTAAGTGCTAGATTTTATCACAAAACAACTTGATTCTTTAATATTGATCTTAATTTCTGGGAAGTTAAAATGCTTTGGTATATTTACTGATATAGTAAGTTATCTTTAGTTCATTTTGATACTCCTTTTTTTAAAGAAATGTGATACTAAATCACTAAGGGAACTGTATTGTATTTGTATATAAAATATATTTTTTTATCTCTAAAGGCAAACGAATTTTAACGAAAGAGCACTAAAAAGCCTCGGAATATGTTGATCAAAAATATATGTTGAGATAGTATTTACATATTGGGATCATATTTATATTGAGCAAAATAGATAAAAACTTCAATTATAGCTATTCATTGGAAATTTTAGCTATAGTCTGTGTCTCATTTTTTCAGTATTGACTGACTTTCATCATATCTTCATTAGGACATCTAGGAAACATTTTTATTCTGTTTCGGCTTACTACAAATTTTTTAAAAGACTAGTTAAAAAGCAAAAATTTTATTCTGTAGATTCTTCTGCTGAATCCAGCTACCTCATTTCACCTCATTTTTGGGAGGAGATGGGTTATAGTTTCAATTAGCTTAATTAAATCAATGTAATTACTCTTCAGTTCTGCATACAGACTAGTTTAAAAAGTAGCTACCTTAGAAATACAGGGCTTAAGCACAAGATTGTAGAGAACCTTAAATTTAAAATAAATGTAATTGAGTTTTGTGAATATATGCCATAGACTGAATGTCTTTTGATGTTACTATGCATACTAATTTTCTTGATGTCAGTATTTAGTACATGATTTTCATATAGGTGATGGGTTTACATTGGTTATAATACTGGCTGGACTGATTATTTTCTTGAGAACTTAAGTAATGCTTTTGTTTCCTGTTACCTAGAACCAACGCAGATCTATAGATTTCTTCGAACTCGAAATCTTATAGCTGTAAGTAGTCAATAAAATTAATGAATATGATTTTTTCTTATAATTTTACCTATTTAATTTTAATATTTTTAAAACTTTTTTTTGTAGCCAATATTTTTGCACAGGACTCTTACTTACATGTCTCATCGAAACTCCAGAACGAACATCAAAAGGTACATTTTTATGAATCTTATTTTGAGTTGATCAAACAATGTTAAGGTTTTATTTTAAAGTACTATTTCTAATTAAAGATTAAATATGAAAAAGTGGTTGAATTGGTTGCCATGTGATTTTTAATAGTATCATTTTTGTAAATTCCAGTTTATTAGCAATTTTTTTTCCTAGTAGAAATGATACAACAGTGGAGTAAATGAAGTAATTTTACTGAAAAATATTTTTATTTTGTGCTATGAGTATTTTCAAGTTTGGTAGAAGCTGAGGTTTGAAATATTAAAGGGTTCAAGGGAACTATCTTCAATACATAAATTTAGATTAATTTTTAAATATTTCTTATATGTTCTAACATTAAAAATTTGCTTCCATAATGATAGGTTCAGAAAGTCTCATTTTGTATCTTTGGTAGTGGTCTTTCTAGAAGAGAAAATATTTCTGAAGTCCGTAGGTTGAACGTCTTTAAAAAACAAGAAGTCTTAATTATCTAGTCTTCATGTGGACTCTGGGGGTGTCGATCAGAGCTTATTTTTGTTTATAACATGTAATATTTAACCATATGTAATTATGGAATGCTAGTTTCTTATCCTACATGCAAGGTGATTGAGTATATCAAATGAACAATTTTAAGTTTAAAGGCGAGAACTCGTATTAAGCATTTGATATTGTTAGTCTTGACTCACGAAAACCATTAAGCTATCCCAATAGACTTTGAAACCAAACTCCTTTGGAGGCCCCTACTGATTACTAAGTAAGCATCATGTTTCTATGGCAAGACTTGGTTTAGCTTTGTAGATACACGTAGGTGTACTTTGAAGGATTGAAATGTTAAAACTATTTGTCTTCTAGTAATCTTTATGAACAGAGAGAGTATGCAAGCAATTGCATGCTTCTGTGCATTACATTTAATAGGTGAAGCTTGCCAAGAGCCTAAATAACTAGGAGAAGAAGGTGTTGGATTAGGCAACAGAATTAAATTTGTCAGCTCTTTGCCTGTGTCACTATTTGATCTATGCCAAGGTTCAACAGACTTTTTTGCGAAGGAACAGTAGTAAATATTTTAGGCTTTGCGGTCCAGGAGGCAGAATTAAGATTATTAGTTAGAATGTAGGTAGATAATTACACAAAAAGAGAGAAGACAAATGTCCACAAATTTTTTATTGATAAAATTTAAAATCTAATAATTGAGTACAGTGTTTTGTAAAATATGCCTACTAGTGAGAATTGGAAGACTCTTTCATTTTCGTGGGGTGAGAAGAGATGACATTTACCTTAATTGGGGTTTAGAGTTAGTGTTCTTTGTCAAATCAATTGCAAATGTTTATCCATAAAAGTCATTCTTAGCTTGTGGTCTGGGTACAGGCAGTAGGCAGGATTTGGCCTATGTTCCATAGTGTGCTGATTAATTCTATAAATCTAGGAGATTCTGATTAAGTAGTACTTACCTTTTTTCTCTAGTATTTTTAATATGGAAGATCAGTTGAGTTATCATTTAGGATGCTGCCTGATTTTAATTTAAAAGTGATTAAGTTTTTGGGGATGCCTGGGTGGCTGTCAATAGAGCATGAGACTCTTGATCTTGGGGTTGTAAGTTGGAGCCCTATGTGGGTATAGAGATTACTTAAACTTTTTTTTAAAAGTGATTACGTTTTTTCAAAATAAAGTTAATTCATAAATTTAAAAAATACATTTAAAATCTAAGTTCATTATTGTCATGTTTGTTTATCGAACTATTTGACGGTCTCATTGTGGGATACGTTTCTGTTGTCTGCTAATAGTGGAGACAGTTTTAAAAGCTTGGTAGAAGAAATTACTTAATTTATTGCTCTTTAGGCAAAAAATTTTCTTTTGAGGGAGTTTTGCAACAGTTTACCAGGCAAGAAACATAAATCCTATAGTTTTTATTTCCATGCAAAAATGCATTAGGAATCACTTAATGCTTTTGTTATATGCCTGGCTTATAAAAGATACTGAAACTAATTTTTAACAAATTATACAACTTATATCCTCAAATGAGTGCTGTTCTTTTCAAAGTGGTTGGTGACTTTGGAAGATGGTGAATTTAGCCTAATGATTGTGGTCTTTGTTAAACATGTTTTTGGGACTCCTTGTATAAAATTGCTTTTAATACTATCCTTTTGCTCAAAATGTTTTTGGAACTCCTTTCTTACTATTATAACAGCATAATATCCATTGTTGGAATAAATGTCACTCCCTTTGAAGTCATACACTCAGTTGTGATATTCTAGTATGTTTATTAAACTTGCCTTGTACTTCAGTTTCATTTCATAGAGGTATTCAAATTGACTAACAACACTCATACAGTGGAAATATTTGTGAGGAGAAGGGCATCTTTTATTGAATCCATTTTACTAGATTTCATGTAAGTTGTTTCTGAATCCTCCTAAGAAAATTTCCTGGAATTTCTTGAATTTTAAAAATATTCTCCTTTTTGATGATCTTTTGATAACTGTTTCCCTTGTTAAATCTGAGCTACTGCAGCAGTATCTTTTTAAAGAACAGACATACTTGGTGCTGGGAGTGAGGCTGCTTTTGTATAGTTGCTTATGTGGTTTTGGTTTTCTCCTAAGGAAGGCTGGATTGCCTTTATGATCTTACCTATTTCACATGGTTGTTAATACTAAACTTTCCTATGTACTTCTCCTATGCACACCTCCATAATATTGGAAGAGATGAACCTTGTGATTTACAGTCTTAATTTTTCTTTCTTACAGACAGGATTTCTTCTTAATCATTACATAAAGATAAACTTATTATTCTTAAAAGTTTCCAGTAACTTTACAACCTTCCTCAGTAGTACATTTCAGTATTTATGCTGGAAAGTTCTTTGTAACTAGCCTAAAATAATCCTACATTTTTCTTCTTTCTTCTCTCTTATCTGTGGAGATTGAAAATGTATTGCCATCCTTCCTAAAGTACTTCCTTTTATGCTCTATTGGATGAAACATTAATGTTGAAGTTTTCAGTAACTCTAAAGGTAAAGAGAGAAGCTTTTTTTTAAACGATCTTTTGTAAATGGAGGCTGTTTTTTCACCTGAACTATAGATTGCATCAATTCTGCTCTTCCTTATTAGTATTTTACTGTAATATATTTACATTAACATTTCTCTACTGATAATATTTTATTATAGTAGTCAAGTACAGTAGCTGTTTTTGAAGAATGAGCCAATTAGTAATTTCTAGTATCTGAATTCAAGCTTTACAAAGTAATTTATGTGGAGTACATTAAGTTTTTCATGTCTTAAGTTTGAAGAAAATATATGAGATAAAAAGAAATATTCATTTCCAGTTAACATATGTGGGTCTAGATTTTTAGCTTCTGTCTATAGGACAAATATAATAGACCACCTTAAGAACTAAGATAAGGCTTGTTTTAAAGTCCATTCATTCTTAAATTGCTTGGGAATATATGGGGGTTATTCTTTTTTTTTTTAATGGAGGTTATTCTTAATTTAAGTTTCTGTTTTGTGGAAAAAGTACTTTTTTCTCTTAACTTCTAGAGTTAAAAGCTAATAATTTTATTATGATTTGATGGGTATGTCCCCTAAACTTCAAAATTTTTCCATGATGGTTGATAACCATCTCTTTATTATGACATATCATTTAACTTTAGCCATTGCTAATAATCTTTGAGGATGTGTTGTTTACTTCAGATTTTTTTATAAAGTATTTTTGTGTAATAGTGCAACCACATATTTGTTAGGTTACTTAATAGAAATAGATGAATGTTTCAAAATATGAGATTTGCATTTGTTTGGTTCAGTCCAACAGATGCTTGAATACCTTTCAAATGTAAGGTACAATGATGTGGCTTTCCTTAAAGAAAAATAGTCTCTGCCCTTCAAGAACTTATAGTTTAGGAGAAGAAAAAATATTTATGCAAGTTCACATTTATGAGACTATATGTCAAAATAAATATAAGCCAAGTGTCATAGGTAAGGGGAAATCACTCTGGTTTGGGAATAATTACAAAAGGTTTCATGGAAAAGATAGCTTTTGAGATGGGACTTGAAGGGTTGTCTGTTGTATTAGAACATACACTGTTTCAATGTAGTATTCATTGTTATGGCTAACCATCCACAATTTATCTTATTAAAAATAATCAAAATCAGATTTCCAACTTGCCTATTACAGTGACAATAAAGTGTAATCTGTTTTTTTTTTTCCCCCAGTCGAGAGTGATTATTTTGTTTATCTGTTTCTTTCAGGAAAACATTTAAAGTTGATGATATGTTATCAAAAGTAGAGAAAATGAAAGGAGAGCAAGAATCTCATAGGTAAGATAACCTATCAGTTTACATTAAGTGACACACTTGAGGAAAGAGGAAAAAATTTCAGTGATCATTTCTCTAGTGATCATCCCAATATTGTAAGGAGTTAGAAGGAACCTTACAGGTCAGTTGATCCAAACTCATATGTAAAAGGAATTACTAATTTTATAGCATTCGTGCCAGAGAACCCTTAAGCCTCATCTTGAATACCTCCAATCAGGGGACTAACTTTTCTAAGGCAGTTGTGTTCACTATTGTTTATTTACCAGTTTCTTGCATGTTGTTTCAAAGTTTCTAAAACTTTTACAGTTGGTATTAATCCTACTACCTCATATAAGGAGGGATGGAGACTCATATTTATGGTATATTTATCTATAGATGGTATGCCAGGTTCTTCACAATATCACATTTCTTCTAAATAATTGTCTTCAAATCTGAAAGAGGCTGTCTTTTCATCTTGTCCTTCCCCATATTGAGGCCTTTCAAAGTATTCCTAACTTTTTTTAAAAAACTTTTTTTTTAAGATTTTATTTATTTATTTGACAGAGAGATCACAAGTAGGCAGAGAGGCAGGCAGAGAGAGAGGGGGAAGCAGGCTCCCTGCTGAGCAGACAGCCCGATGCGGGGCTCGATCCCAGGACCCTGAGATCATGACCTGAGGCGAAGGCAGAGGCTTAACCCACTGAGCCATCCGGGTGCACCCAAAGTATTCCTAACTTTATATTTGAAGTATTTATCACATAAGAGTTTCAGGAACTTGACCCTTTGGACAGATCAATTTATCGTATGTTTTCAAATTTAATACCTAGAATTAATCCCTGAAAGTTCTGACTATATTGCCTAAGCTAGACAGCATGCTTCCATTTTTTATTTGATATGTAAACTAAAGAAAGTTGAGTATCATTCTAAAGAGACACAGGAACTTGGGTGGTAGTTGTTTATTCATTGACTACTTTTAGGGAAAATACAAAACTAAAAATGTTAGATTTTTAAAAAATTGCCACAATAGATTGTTGTCTCTCGAAATTTTAAATCATATCTTATTGATTAAGACAGGATGTACACTGACTTAATGATACTTCATTTATGATTTCTCATTTTAGTAACTGGTATGCCATTTTTGCAGTTGCTTATATTTTATGTTTGGCTTTCGAATTAGGTTATTTTGTTACTTGAATTGTAAAATCACATTTTTAATTATATGTCCTGCAGGACTGAATTATAATTTATATTTCCATATCTAGGCAGTCTTGACTTGTAAATAAATTGTGATAGTCCATTCTAGAAGCTGAGATCCCAAATTTTTACCTAATCTGTCTGTTACTGCCCAAGGAGTACCTTATAACATAGGACTAAGAATGTTCTCCGTACGTATACACTCTGTTGCTTGAATTTCTATTCCAGATCCTTGTCTGGTCACCTACCCTAGACAGAGCTCTTGGGATCCTCAGGGTCTTTTTTACTTAAACTATAGGGCGTAGTCAGAGCCTCATCTTTGAGCTTTCCTGGTCCTTTTCTCCGAACATTTTAATAATTTGCCCTCAGGTCTTTCATGGTTTGTGTGGGAAGGAAGAATGAACCAAGAAGAAAACTTGACCCTTTTCTTATCTTTCCCATTAAGGTTATATCTTTATCACTGCTAAACCTACTAGTATTTCATTGTCACAATGGCTTTGATAAATACTATAGAGCGTCCCTTAGAATATGTGTTGTGAGGGAGATAGGTAATACTAGTCAGTTCTCTCTGAATAATCACTCACCCAATAATTTTTTTCTTTTTGACTCAGGTTTCAAAAGGCCTCTAACAGAGGTGTTTTTAACTCACAGAACCATCAGAGGGTTGCAAGAATTCCTTCCTGTAATTTTGAAAAACAGCTTTTTCAGTCTTTAGGACCCACATGAGACTAGTGAATTGGCCATTTCATCCCCCCAAGATTGATCGATCTCCCTCTCTCTTTTTTTTTTAATAACAGACCTAGGGGCGCCTGGGTGGCTCAGTAGTTTGGGTGTCTGCCTTAGGCTTAGGTCATGATCCCAGGGCCCTGGGACTGAGCCCTGCGTCAGGCTCCCTGCTCAGTGGGGAGCCTGCTTCTCCCTCTCTCTCTGCTGCTCCCCCTGTTTGTGTGTGTGTGTGCTCTCTCTCTGTCAAATAGATGAATAAATCTTTAAAATGAATAAATAACAGACCTAACTATGTTGGAGCTTAATGCCCAACAAGGCACTTTAGGCCCCAGAGGTGTTGAGTTATACTGTGCTAAGTGCTTCAGCATCACTCCATCCCCTAAGATCTTTATGAATGTTTCAGTGTCACTCCCGGAGACACTAAAATAAATTGGGTATTGCTTGTTTTAAGTTTTAAGTTTACCCCCAAGGCTTGGTAGTATTAAATTACTTCAATGTATTTCTCATCTCAAATTAGGTATAATCCTGTTGTTCCATTAAACTTATCATATAGCGTTGTCTCTAAACACCAATATGTCATGCCAGCACTATAAAACTTTGTAAAATCTGTGGTCAAATTCTTTCTTTTTAAAGATTTTATTTATTTGACACAGAGAGATCACAAGTAGGCAGAGAGGCAGGCAGAGAGAGAGGGGGAAGCAGGCTCCCCGCTGAGCAGAGAGCCTGATGCGGGGCTCGATCCCAGGACCCTGAGATCATGACCTGAGCTGAAGGCCGAGGCTTTAACCCACTGAGCCACCCAGGCGCCCCGGTGGTCAAATTCTTTTACAAGAGAACAAAATTAATCTTTGTTTTTCCCTGACATTAATTAGTAGAAGTTAAATCATATACAAAAACATATCTGTCTTCCATTTATATTTTTTTATTCTGTACCAGTTGGATCCTGGATTTGTTCAACTGTGGTAGTCTGGGAGCCTTCCATTGGAACTCATGTTCTTTCAGTACTTCCAAAGTTGTAATGTCTCTACTCCCAAATCCCATGTATTTCATTCTCCCAAGTTCAGTGGAATATCAAGATACAAATACTGTAGTAGTACAGCCACAAAGTAGAACAATCAACTGCCTGACTTACGTATGTCATTTGTAGTAACTTACAAACCAAACCAAATTCCCAGCATTATCTGTGCAAAATGAAGTTGGTGTTCGAGGATTTTTTATTAATTTATATTCTAGATCTACAGTTATCTTTATTAGTCACAGATATTGGCAGAACATATTAGGGGAAGCAGCTGATAGGGAAAAAAAAAGGACATTTCATGGTTTTTACTTCTTGAAGATGTCAGTCAACTTAACGGCAATAGGCCATATTTGACATTTGTAACCCTACCTCAATAATAAACCCTATTGTCCTTGAAGATTGTTTTTCTTGGGATGCCTGGGTGGCTCAGTCAGTTAAGTGTCTGCCTTCAGCTCAGGTCATGATCCCAGGGTTCTGGGACTGAGCCCCACATCAGGCTCCCTGCTCAGCAGAGAGCCTGCTTCTCCCTCTTCCTGCCGCTCCCACTGCTTGTGCTTGCGCTCGCGCTCTCTCTCTCTCTCTCTCTCTCTGTCAAATAAATAAAATCTTTAAAAAAATTTTATTTATTTGTCAGACACAGCGAAAGAGGGAACACAAGCAGGGGAGTGGGAGAGGGAGAAGCAGGCTTCCTGCTGAGCAAGGAACCCGATATGGGGCTCGATCCCAGGACCCTGGGATCATGACCTGAGCTGAAGGCAGACGCTTAATGACTGAGCCACCCAGGCACCCCAAATAAAATCTTAGAAAAAAAAATTGTTTCTTTTCTTGAGGAATGGCTTCTGAAAACTCCATGCTATTTAGAAGATTTTAGAAATTCATAGTGGTTGTACCTTTAGTCTCTCAAGTTTTTCCTCCTGTTTCTCCTAGCTTTTTTGGTGTGATGGAGTGTATTTAAAATATCTTTTTTTTTTTTTTTTTTTAGAATGCCTAACATAATTCCTTATATTCTGTCCTCTTCAGTTCTTATTTCTGGCACTCGAGTGTATTGTGGGTTTTGAATTTATTCTGGGTTTTGACCAAGTACTATGGCTTACTGGAATAAATCTCTGGTCTTTCTTTAGTTTTCTATCCTAGCAGGATCCCAGGAGTCTTTTGTGCTATTGGTACTACCAGTTTTGGAATTCTGTGGTCCTAATTCCTTTGACTTAAGTGCATGTCCACTGGCTGAAAGGTGGCATGAAGGGATTTCCAAATTAGAATTGCTTGCAAAAGTATTTGGGTAAATTGAAAAGCAAAATGTCTTCTCTCTCCTCCCCTTAATCATCATCTATTCCTGGTCCTCTGTTAGCAGCTGGAGAAATCCCCTCAAAAGATACCAGAACCAGAACTTTTACTAGGGACATTTTCAAGTTTTAGTAGGTTGATAACATAAATTGCCTTTCATCACTTCTTATTTGTTGTTACCAGCTAAGCTTTTGAATTAGTAATCTTTCTTTTCTAAGCATCTTTTGTATAAAGAAGTCCAGATCTTTTTTTTTTTTCCCCTAAGATCCAGTTTTCTTAGTGTACCAGCTCCAAAACTCTATACTAGTCCTAGGGCATATAATGGTGAGCAAAACAGATGCAGACCTTGCCTTTATGGAAGAAAAAGATATAATCATACAATATGTACAGTTGTAAAATAATCGCTAGGAAAGAAAACTGAATGTATCAAGCAGGAGATCCAGCTCTTGTTTGAGATGTTGGATTTGGGAATCGTGATGGAAGGTCAGGGAGGGCTTCATTAAAAAAATGAGCTGAGGTATGAAAGATGGCTATAGGAGTAAAATGGGGACTGACAGGGTGAACAGATAGGTGATTCTGAATAAAGGAAATAGTATAGTTATGTCATTTGAGGCCAGAGTAACTGACTAGAAAGAGTAAGGAGAGTGGCTAAGGCTAGAGCAGATGACCATGGCCAGATAATATAGAGCCTTGGAGGCTATTTAGGGATGTTGGTCTTTATCCCAAGAAAGCCATAAAAATATTTTATTTTATTTATTTACTTTTTAAGGCAGAGAACGGTTTTTTTATTGCTATAAAAGATGTGCATACATCTATCATATTAATAAAATCGACTATAAAAAAAGACATCCATTTACTAGTTTCCATATGCACAGAAGTTCCTTTATATCTATTATCTGGACTCAGAGTAAAAAAAATTCTAATAGGTTGAAAGCCCTAAATGTTCCTTTGTACAAAACATTTTGCAAGGGCACCTGGGTGGCTTAGTTGGTTAAGTGTCCCACTCTTGATTTCGGAATATTTTAAATAGATATATTGAATTAATAGTATTTCCCTACCCTTTTATAGATTTAGCTGCATTTTTATTATTTTTTATTTTTGTTTTTATTTTTTTTTAAGATTTTATTTATTTATTAGAGAGAGAGAGAGAGATCACAAGTAGGCAGAGAGAGAGGGAGAAGCAGGCTCCCTGCTGAGCAGAGAGCCTGATGGAGGGCTCGATCCCAGGACCCTGAGATCATGACCTGAGCCGAAGGCAGGGGCTTAACCCACTGAGCCACCCAGGCGCCCCTTAGCTGCATTTTTAAAACTTAAGTCTGCTTCTTAACTCAATTTTATGTCTTTTCCACCATTACTAAGATCTGATGTGTTTCTCCCCTTTCTCTGTTTTTTTAACAGTCTTGTATTGGCTACAAGTTTTGAAGTTATTTTTAAATCGGCATCTTTTCATGTTTGAGTTTTAGTTGTTCCTCTTTCAGAACTTGGGCCATAGATTATTTTTACATACTTATTCCTGAAGGTGCCTTATCAGTTGCTACTGAACATATCTGATTCTTAAATTCTAAGTGTTTAAGAACAAATTTTTAAGATGTCTCTCCTTGTATAATCTTTGAGTTTACAATAATTCCTTTATATTTTGTCTATTATACTTCTAAAAGAGGATTTATTTATTTGTAAAGGATTCCATCCCCTCATTCAACTTTATCTTCTCATTACAAAGTGTTCTCATCCTTGTGTCTGAACCTCGGAAGAGACCCTGGATTCTCAGAATAATGGGCTTGATGTAGTCACCAATTTCTCAGTTTTATACATCATAGCATTAAATGTATAAGAAAAGTTTGGTAACTAACTTCTAACAGTGTAGATGCCAAATAGCTTATCATTCTGTTATGAGGTAATACACCCATAACTCTAGAAATGAAGCCTTACACCAGCCACTATTAGATTAATTAGAGGCACTAATCTTGGTCTCTTTCCAGCATAAAATCTTGGTCCTTCGGTGAGATCTGGCTATTCTTAAAATTTGAGTTTTCTACATGAATGTCATCTCAGAATGTTAGTCCCTTATGAATTTAAATTTACTTAAACTTCATTCTGCAGACAGTTTTAGAATTGTTAGATATTTATGCTTGAAATCTTACCTCAAAATTTCAAATTCCTCATCTAGTTTCTTGTTGCCCCATTGGTTGCTTCCTTAGAAGATAGATAGGGAACATACCACAAAGATGAACCAAATCCTTATCCTGGTATCTAATCCTAATTAAGTTAGATCACGTGCAACCTGAAACCAAATAGGCCTTCCATTCTGATTTAGCTTAACAATTAAGATACAGATACAGCCACAAGAGAGGGAAGAGGGTAAATCAGGAAGAGAGAGAAAATTGCCCTTTTTTCTTGAATGAAGCCATCTATGGAAGAGAGAAACTAGGTCTCGTTATATTTTATTCTAGGTGCATATTAGAATGTTTATTTTTAGGAGGGAAAGTTAGAGGGGAAATTGTGCATAGCAAACCACATTCACAAAGTTATTTTTTTAAGCTGGTTAATTGAAATTTGGAATTCCTTTTCTTAAAGAAACAATGTTAGAATGATAGCTTCCTATCATTCATCATGTTAGAATGTGCTTCCTATCTCATTTAACTTAAAACATACCATTAAAACTGTACCTCAAACCACCTATGGTGAAGGACCTTTTTGTGCTTAATTTTCAATCTTTTATATAGATCAATGTTTTTGTGAATATACTTACTGATCACAAGTTTGGAGGATGTTATGGCAATGTTAAATTTCTATAAAAGTGTTTTAAGTCTTACTCTTACTTTCTTACCTTGTTGTGGAATGGTAACAAGTTTTTCTAGTGACCTGTTTGCAGACCACATGTTGAGTAACACTAATTTAAAATATTTTCTGGGGTAGATCAATGCAGGATGTTTCTGGCATTTCAGAGTTGGAACTTAGAACCACATTTTCTATAACAACAATATAAATAATACTATAAGCACTACAATGTAATGGGTCATGATCCCTGACCTTAAAAATCTGTTACTCTAGGAGTGACTGGCTGGCTCAGTTGGTAGAGCGTGTGACTCTTGATTTAGGGGTAGTGAGTTCGAGCCCCATGTTGGACACAGAGTTTAATTTAAGAACAAAAAAATCTTGCCGTAGGAGGACATTGCTATTCCTCTGAAAAATATGTTGAGTGCCTTTCTGTAAGACACTGATAGGTGCTAGGGACACCGATGTAATAAAAAGATTGTCTCAAAAGGTAATATGTATGTGAAAAAAGTGACAAAAAAGTGGTAAATACAAATACTTGAGATTAAGCTGTGATCATTAAGCTCTAGGATGGTTGGGGATGGGGCCATTGTAGAAGAGGGAGAGAGTACTTTGATGGATACTTTATTGTTTTATGTAAGCCTCACAATCTTGAGACGTCATTTCCTCATTTTATAGATATCAGGTCACAGCTAATAACTGGAGCCAGAATTTAAACTTGGATTTATCTGTTTTTACCATTCTGATCTGTTTATTCCTATGTACGCTTTAGTGGAGATAAAAAGAAATGGGAGCCGTATTACAGAAAGCAGTTAGACAAAAGATTTGGCATTTGGGGAGTTATTAGAATATTTGGAGAGAGGAATGATACATTCAGAATGGGATTTTAAGAAAATTAACCTGGCCTTGGTATGTACATTTAACTCAGGCAGCTAAGAATAGGATAGATTAGTTGTGACTAATGGATTGTCTTATAACATGTGGAAATTATAGAATGATCCTCTTTGTCTTCAGTTATATTTTGGAGTTTTGCTAATTCTGGTTTGTAAGGTGACATTTATGGAACTATTTTTATAGGAGAACGCTAGTTATCTTTTAGTAAAATAGCATGTAGATTTTGTAGATGGCAGATACACTTTTTAAAATCAGCTTTGGGTATAACTAACATTCAGTAAAATACACCCACCTTAAGTTATATAGTTAGAGTTTTGACAAATGTATACACTTACATAACCATAACCACGATCAAGATGTAGAATGTTTTCATCATCGTCAAAAATTCCTTTGGGTTTCTACAGTCTGTCCCCTTAATGTACTTTTTTTGGGGTACAAGTTATATGCAGTTAGATTCAGTCTATTTGGTATAAAGTTCTAAATTTGGACAACTGCACATAGGTAACAACCACCACAATCAAGATAAAGATTCCTAAAAATTTCCTCATGCCCCTTTTATGGTCCACCCTCCCTTCTCTCTTTATGTGTTTTCAAAATCTATCTGATTCATGTCAGAAAGTAATATACATGAATTATCTGTTTTCAAGAATCCCATCGTGTACCATTTTTATTTTGTTGATTAAAGTTATAGTTGTTATTCTTCATTTTCTCCCATATTTATTATGCTTTCAGAACTCTGCTTGGACCCTTCCGTTTCTACTCTTCCATAGTCATTTTGTCCTCTACTGATATCCTAACATACTTTTCTTAGTACTATTCTGGAAATGCCCTTTAAGACCCTCCACTTTGTAGTTGTTTTTTTTTTTTTGTTTGTTTGTTTTTTTAAGATTTTATTATGTGTCAGAGAGAGAGAGAGCAAGCGAGCACAAGCAGGGAGAGTGGAAGAAGGAGAAGCAGGCTCCCTTTGAGCAGGGAGCCCAAAGCGGGACTCGATCCCAGGACCCCGAGATCATGACCTGAGCCAAAAGGAGTCGCTTAACCAACTGAGCCACCCAGGCGCCCCCGCCCTGTAGTTCTTTAGCATACAGTTTCGTGGCTTACCTCAATAAGAAGATAGAAGCATTCTCACATCTTCTGTTGAAGGATCACTGTCCTCTTACTTCTCTAAGAAAGAGGAATCCTGGGCAGAGTTATAAAGCTAGCTTCTTTATAATATGTCCTTGTTTTCAATCATTACTTGCTCCTTAAAACTCTCTGGCCTCAATGTCTTTATATAACTCTTTACCTCTGATTATAAGAATGACTAGAATGTCACCTTGTTGCCTTTGATACTAGTCCATCTTTTGAGTAAGGAATCAGTATTGCTTCTGTTCCCCCAACATCTATTCTGTCTAGCCCTCTGTAATCTGTTGTCTATCACACGACAAAAACTGTGTTCTAGAAAGTTTTGAATGGCTTCTAATTAACTGATTGCTCTCTGGCAGTTTGAAGGTACTACAAAAACCTATGAATTTTTTTTTTATTCTGTCTCATCTTAATAGTTTTTCTGTTGATAATTTTCAAAAGGATCAGTATAATTTGTTTCCTTTTCCATTGCTTCTAAAAGTAAATGAAACTGACATGTTGAAACAATAAATTACAAATCTATAGCAGATCTGTAATTGTGTATTTCACCCCTAACGGAAGAAGAAAGTGATGGTTCTGTTTCATTTGTTAGGAGATCGAATTTCCATAGCTTTAAAATATTCAGACACTTTTTGCATGAACTCAGCTACTCTTATCAAAATTTTCTTTTCAGGGGCGCCTGAGTGGCTCAGTCGTTAAGCGGCTGCCTTTGGCTCAGGTCATGATCTGGGATCGAGCCTTACATCGGGCTCTCTGCTCAGTGGGAAGCCTGCTTCTTCCTCTCCCACTCCTCCTGCTTGTGTTCTCTCTCTCTCACTGTGTGTCTCTCTCTCTGTGTCAAATAAAATAAATAAAATATTTAAAAAAATTTCTTTTCAGGGGTGGGAGGGGAAATGTGTCCACATTTTATAGGTAGAGTACTAAAGCACAGTAAATAATCTTGCCCCTCATTTGGTAATCTGTTTTTTTCTTACTCCTTTGGTATTTTCGTGTGTTGTTTTGTGTTGGGTTTTGTTTTTATGTATATAGACAACATGTAGAGTCATGGGCTTGCACAGAGTTAAGAATAAGAAAATCAAACATTATAAATTAGCTGAAGTAACTTTGATTTCAGTGTTATTTTTTTTTAAGTTTAGGGCTATTTTTATTACAGAGCATTAAAGTAATAAATTTTTTGTTTGTTTTTTTAGCTTATCAGCCCATCTGCAGCTTACATTTACTGGTTTCTTCCACAAAAATGGTATGTACTTAAAAGTAAATACATTGGCATTCTAACAACAAAACGCCTTTGTGAATGTAAAAAAAGAAATTATTTTGTGTGTGTGCAAATTTGTAAAATTATATTTAGTGGAAAAAATGTTGATTCTGATAATTCAGTTTCTCTTTAGTTGACTTCTCCAGCAATTTCAGTTACTACTTTATGTGGTCGATGGTATGTGGAAGATGTAACTTATACCTGTTTAAACTTTAAAAGTAGAGGTTCTTAAATTTTGTGTATATAGAAATGTTTTGGCAGTTTGTTTAAAATATGTATAACTGGACAAAGACTTGGATCTAGTAGGGTTTTGCTACAGCTTAGGAGTCTGCATTTTAATAAAGCACTAAGATAATTCAAAAATAGGTTGTTTGAGGAACAAATTTAAAAAAAACTTAAAACTTAAAAGCTTTTGTAGGTGGACTGTATATATAAAATCCTGTTCGTAGCCTGGTTTCCTTATTGCTTTCCTGCTAGCCTTTTAAGTTTTAAGTAGATTTTGAAATTGTTAAAATTATTCCATGTTGTGTGTGATCATTCTTAAAGGTAAATGTTTGCTGTGTGTGGCTTATATCTAAAATGAAATTCTAACTCTTATCTCTAATAAACCATACTTTTTAGGACACTAACTGTTGATATAAAAAAAAAACTATATAATATTATCTTACTCAACTCAGAGCCATCATCTTTCCAGAGATTATAACTAGAAAATAATGGGAAAATCTTTTAATTAAATTTCTTAGATTTTACTATTTTTTATTTCCAATATTTTTTGGACTTTAAATTAAATTAATTGTCTTAGAATCTGAACTAGGTGAAGAGTCACCCAAGTAGAATCCTTTCTGCATGAACATTTTTAGTTGATGATATTGCATCGTGGTTTTTTCTTTTTACATTAATAAAACAATAGAAACAACCACTGCTACCAAGGGGATATATCAATATGTTAGATATTTTACAAAGAAAAGTATATAGTCTTAAATGTTACTTCATTAAAAGAGGTAAAAGCATGCTAGATAAAGTTTCAGTTGGTTTCAAAATGAATAAAATGCTGCTTGACTTAATCCATCTTTAATTATCGTGTAATGGGAGGACATCTTTTTAAGAAATGTGTCAAGGTGATCATCTTTGGTATTGTTTAGTAAGAAACAAAGTTTAATAATAATACAGTTATATTAGAACAGTTTGATAACTAGTCAGGTTTTTTATGTAAGAAGTTTGAAAACTGGTCATAGCTCTGTTAGCTAATGTAACTTTACTTCTCTGGCTTTGCCTTAGATCTGATCCATTTTTATATAGAAGTAAACTGAGTAGCATTTTTATGTTTTTTCCTTAATTACTTATAATCATCTTATAGAGTCCTTATTTTTAATCATTCTTTATACTTGGTTTTCTGTTGTACTTTTAAAGTACATGGACTCTAATACTTTAGAGCTTATAGTTTAAATTTTATAGGTTTGTTAGCCCTTTGTTCCCAGGGATGTACATAAAACTTATGTAAGTTATCCGTAACTGAAATTAATGCTGGATATTAATGAATATTTACTAATTAATATTGTTACTTGATTAATATTTAAGTTAAATTAATTTTACTTGATTAAAAAAATTTTTACTTGATTAGTTGAAATTCATTGGATTAAACTTTTTTCCTGTCTACATGACAAAATACATAGAGTTCAGAATTGCTCAAATTCACTTGAAGTTTTTTTTTTTCTTGATGTTACTGAGGTAAATGAGAACGTAAACTCTGTTGATACTTCTGTTTCCAGAAAATAATTTCCCATTATAACTTTGAAAATTAGTGGAAGTTGGGAAGAAGCAGCTATATTGCCTCTCTTGTCTAAACAAGGTATATTTGTAGTTTTTTTTTTTTTAAGAAATAATATTTTTAAGAAATCAAGATAGAAAACCAACATCAAGATCCCTAAAATCTGATTATTTTTCCTTTTGTTTTTAAATGAAGACTTTTGTTTGGCTATTACTACTTGAAACTGCTTAGAATACACAAAGATTATTAGGGTACTATTTTCATGGTGAGTATGGTTTGGAGAGCATTTTTGTTATTGCATTTTAAACACTGAATTTTTTTTTTGTTTTAAAGTTTTTTTATCCTGAATACAACTTTCAAAGAGACTGATTGAAATGTATTTTATGCATACACCCTACATAAGAAGAATCTTTTTAAGTAGAAAAAAAGCGTTGTCCAAAATCTCAGAAGGAAAATTATTTTTATGTTTGTAGATTTATCTGTTATAGTAGTTCTATATATTGTACTATATATATATAGTAGTTCTATATATAATCTATATATCTAGTAATGATTGATTAAATAGTTTGAACTGTTAATAATGCCTCTGGGATTAAAGACAAGTAAGTTATAGAGAAGTACTCTAGAACCTATATTGCAAAAGCCTCAGTTAATTGATACAGAGAATATAGACTATTATTTAAAATTAAGTCCCTAAACTTTGTAAACCAAGAGAGATTCCCCTATGTAGTAAATAATATCCTAAATTTATCTCTCCTGTTCAGGCTTTAGAGAAATTCTAGGGAAAAGGTAAAAAACTAGCTGTCTTTCTTGTGAAATGATAATATAGTTGTTTATATAACTTTTACATATGAAATCCATTATTTTAATCTCTTTGATCACAAGTCCTAGTCAAATCCAAGAACTTTTTGGTTTGCTATCGCTGTGCATTCAAAATAAAACATATATAATAATAACCAGTTCAATTTAAATGTATCTTAAACTAAGTAATTTTTCTATTAATAGATTTTGGGAGAAGGAAAAAAATTTAAAATGTGTGTGGTTGTCTCTTGAATATTTCATTTGTGTTTTCTGCCAAGAAGCTTTAACTGTATTTGTCAAAAATACTTTTGACTAGCAGTTTATTATATTCTCTTTTTATCATAAATGTTAAATCTTTATAGCCATATAATCAGTAAATGTTTTTAGCATTAATTAAAATAATTGAACATCTTATTTGAATCAAAAGAAAATCACAGTATTGTAGGAAGGTAATTATAATTGTATTGTGAAAGATTTATTTAAATGACTTCATATATAAAGGATTTGAAAGAGTTTGCTACAAATTGGAACTGGTTTTGGGGGGAAAAATGAGTAAACTTCTGGGAAGTGTTTATTATAGTGTTTATTTTAGTCTTTTTGTTGGAAATTCCCAGACTTCTTAGGAAAACGAGTACAGTATTTGTTTTTAAACAAAAACATTTTAAAGTATTGATTTTCTATTTAGATAAGCCATCACAAAACTCAGAAAATGAACAAAATTCTGTTACCTTGGAAGTCCTGCTAGTGAAAGTTTGCCACAAAAAAAGAAAGGTAACCTATAACACAATATTGGTAGATTATGTGGAATAATTTTTTAATTGAGTATGTTCATATATATTGTGCTTTTAAACCTTGAAAGCTTTTTGGGTTTTTTTTGTTTTGTTTTTGAGAGAGAGCATGCAGGGGGAGGGGGCAAGGGGGAGAGAGAGAGTCCCAACGCGGAGGACAGAACCCAAGGCGGGGCTCAATCCCACAGCCCCGAGATCACAACCCGAACTGAAACCAAGAGTCGGATGCACAGCTGACTGTGCCACTGAGGTACCCCAAACCTTGAAAGCTTTTAAATAATGTTGATGGCTGAATTATAAAACTGATAACCTTTTTTGCCAACCTCCCAGATCTTCATGTTTTTTTCTGGGCTGGCTGAGGTATCTGTATAAAAATTTCTGCTATAGGAGTTTGACAGTGAAGGGAAGAAGCTATCTTTCAGCATCTTAGGATATAAAATCAGATGCTTCCCTATCACTTCCGTCTCTTAGCTTTTTAGCAGTTTGTACCAATTGAAATTTAAATAAGGGCTGTGAGAGTTTTTTCCAAAAGGATTACCTCTTGTAACACTACTCTCAGGCAAAGAAATTCTGTTGCCAGTGTTATTAGCCATTGACCTATTAATACATTGCCTCAGATTTTTATATATAAGGTGAAATCATTCACCACAGAAACACATGTTATGATAGTTAAATTTTCTCAGCAACCCACTAAAACCAACAGATATACTTTTAGTAGCCTCAAGACCTTGGGCATTTTAAGATTAGGAATGACCTGTATAGAGATTCCTGTTTTGATGTTCTTCCAAAATCATAGTAGGGTGACACAGGGCTTGAGCACTACTAAAGCACTCATATGGAGTGGACTAAGGTGATAGGAGACAGTAGTGTAAGTGTATATTCAAAACTTCAAAGTTAAGAAATATCATTCCCCACTCCCATGCAATCCCCATATGCATGATAAGCAGTGATGTGAACATTCTTGAAGATGCAGGCAAAAAAAAATGAATACAATTGTAGTGTCCTTTTTGTGTTTCAAAAAAATAATAGATGTAAACATTTGCTTAGAAGGATATACACAACCAACTGCTAATATTAGTCATCTCTGGAGTATAGGACCTGGGGGAGGTGGGGAAAACTTATTAAATATTTCTTATTTTATACTCTTTTGTAGAGTAGAATTTTTTTTTATTATAACAAGAATGTATTTTGTTTTCAAAAAGCTACTATCTTGTTATAAAGGTCTTCCACATCTTCCAGTTTTTCAGCTATTTAAGCATAACTCGTTATGTAATTACAGAATATTATTCATAAAATGAACAATATTGCTCCTATTAAACAACATTTAAATACATGGATTTAATATTTTGTAACATTGACAGTGGTGTTTTTATAATCATCTTTTTTCATTTCTAATGGTCCTATCAATTATTTTGTTAAAATAGAAATTTTTTTTTTTTTTTTAAAGATTTTATTCATTTATTTGACAGAGGGAGATCACAAGTAGGCAGAGGCAGGCAGAGAGAGAGAGGGGGAAGCAGGCTCCCCGCTGAGCAGAGAGCCCGACGCGGGGCTCGATCCCAGGACCCTGGGATCATGACCTGAGCCGAAGGCCGAGGCTTTAACCCACTGAGCCACCCAGGCGCCCCTAAAATAGAAAATTTAAGGGAAAAGATCATTAATTTATATGAGCTTAACATTTTAAGCATGGTTTTAATTCCATATGTCTAATTAAAACTATTTCACATCATCAGCTAAATATTGATATACCATATCATTATTTTCATTATATTGGAGAAATCCTCAGTTGTTAATATTTGGGATATAGCTGTTCCAAATTTTCTTTTTGCTTCATCACAGTTTTCAGAAGTATGATTAGAATTTTAGCATGCCACTTGATAATGATGTTCCTATATCTGTGATTATAAGTTTTATTATAACTAAAATAACTGCATATGCATAAATAAGTGTAATTTCATAATCTTTGCCTTTGCAGGATGTAAGTTGTCCAATAAGGCAAGTTCCTACAGGTAAAAAGCAGGTGCCTTTGAATCCTGATCTCAATCAAACAAAACCTGGAAATTTCCCGTCCCTTGCAGTTTCCAGTAATGAATTTGAACCTAGTAACAGCCATATGGTGAAGTCTTACTCATTGCTATTTAGAGTGACTCGTCCGGGAAGAAGAGAGTTTAATGGAATGATTAATGGAGAAACCAATGAAAATATTGGTAATTTTTATTTTAATAGTTTTATTTTAAACTTTGCTTTTCCAAGGAAGAAAATTGTGCAGAACTAGAAGTAAATTACATGCATTCTAAGGGCATGAAATGACCTTTATTTGTAGATATTTTACAGTCTGATGAGATAATTAATTTTATGGCAGATTACCCTGGATCTTAAATGGTTGGCTGTTGTGCTATACTAGGTATTTAATCTGTAAAGTTCTCATTTTTACATGATGAAACATATTTCGTGTAGTAAAAAAAAATACAGTGAACACTGGATGGAGAAGACTGGTATTTCACATTAGTCCCTCGGCAAACAAAACAATGAATTCATTCCTACTCGCTCACACACAACATTTTATTGTGAAAAATTTCATATGTATATAACTGTCAAAAGAGTTATATAGTGAACATCTGTCTACCTACACTTAGATTCTGTAATTAAGATTTTATTATATTTGCTTATCACATATCTATCCCTCTATCTTCCCAGCAGTTCTGAATCCACCTTTGAGGTAATCATTCAACCAGCACATAAGTGCTAGGAATACAGAGATCATTAAAATATTCAGTCCTTTCCTCCAGAAGCTCTCAAAAGCTGACCTGGAGTGCAGAGGTAGATATAAATAACTGTAGCAAAATGATGAGTGGTATAATAGAGGTATATGTGAAGTTTAGTGGAGAGGCACCTTTGGGGAAATAATCTTTTGAGTCTTGAAGTATCCTTTGAAATTGAAAAGTAACCGTAAGTGATGATTTTTTTCTCCTTGCCTAGTAAGGACATACACATACGGTAAAACATAAAATTGAAAAGTGTAAGTCTGGACATTATATCACAGATTAATTGTAATTTGTACCTAATTTGGGATAAGGGACCATATCATAAAAAAAAGACTTTTGTGTTTGAATATTTGACTCATAAGAAATGTTTGTGAAATTCAGATGTCAATGAAGAACTTCCAGCTAGAAGAAAACGAAATCGTGAAGATGGGGAAAAGACATTTGTTGCACAAATGACAGTATTTGATAAAAACAGGTAATGTTGATGGACAAGTGAGGTTCCCATAATGTTCTAGAAATGTTTTTATTCCGAAGGATAATATAGTGGTGTTATTTCTTTGCCTTTCTCTGTTTTTTTTTTTTTAAGATTTAATTTATTTGACAAAGAGAGAAACAGCGAGAGAGGGAACACAAGCAGGGGAAGTGGGAGAGGGAGAAGCAGGCTTCCTGCTGAGCAGGGAGCCCAACTTGGGGCTCGATCCCAGGACTCTGGGATCAAGACCTGAGCCGAAGGCAGAAGCTTAACGACTGAGCCACCCAGGCGCCTATTTCTCTTTATTCTTAAAAATGATGAAACAAGTTTGTAAATACTAAATTTTTCTCTTTGTCATAGAAAGCAGTAAACATAGATGAATTGCTATTTGAATGGCTCAGTTAAGATTGTTTATTAGGCATGTCACTTCTGAGTGTCTGCTTTTTGTCAGACATTGTTCTAGGCAGTGAAAAGGCAATAAAATCCCTGCCTTCATGGGGCTTAACTTCTAGTGGAAGAAACAGACACCACCACCCAAAAATTATACCAACTCACTATTGGTGAGTGCTCTGAAGAAAAAGAGAATAAATGGTTGTTTTGTAGAGAAAGGTGGGTCTAAGAGAACGTAATATTTGAAAGAGACTTGAATGAAGTGGGCCCTGTGCAAATCTTGAGGTTATTCATTTACTTACAAAATTAAGGAAGAAATCTGTGTGTTGTCATCATGTGTCTCTGTGCACTTGGCACAGGGTAGCAAAGAACACCTGAATTTGTCATCTCCAGTTTTTTTCCACTGGGGAGTGAAGCATCTTAGTGCTAGTAAAAGAATATCTAGGAGGCAAAGGCAACATTCTTTTTTGACAGCATCGGAGAATGGAACCTATAATGTGCCATCAATTCTTGTTTCTGGCTGCTTGGTGGTCGTTAACACAGTTTACTGTTAGTCAGGCATAGGGGAAAGAGGCCAGTAAAGCAATTAGTACATTCCTCCTACTCTTTTTTTTTTTTTTTTTAAGATTTTATTTATTTGGCACAGAGAGAGAGATCACAAGTAGGCACAGAGGCAGGCAGAGAGAGAGGGGAAGCAGGCTCCCCGCTGAGCAGAGACCAGGACCCTGAGGTCATGACCTGAGCCGAAGGCAGAGGCTTTAACCCACTGAGCCACCCAGGAGCTCCGATTTCCTCCTACTCTTTAAAAAGTACTAAGTGTCGCTTATTAGCCATCAGGTAAAGAAAGTTACAAGGCTTTTAATAGGAAAGCAAAGATGGTTAGGAATAATGCCATAAATGCTGGCTACTGTATTGCTGTATTGTTTTAGAATAAATCACTTAATATTACTATTCGAATATATCACTTTATATTAAACCAATATAGGGTCTTTTTAAAGTCAGAAATTTGCAGGTTAGAGATTTAAATGGGAAATAATAGAAACATACTTTAGGATATTGTAGTCATGTCTATGGGAGAATCAGCTAGGATGTGACCCAGTGGGCTTCATTGATGTTGGTCAGTGTTCTATTTTAGGCAGCATGGGGATGGATGTTGTGTTCTTTTTAAAAATTGTGTTCTTTTTAAAAATTCTTTCTGCCTTACACATGTATTAAGCTATTCCTTGTACGTATGAAATACTGCTTTCTATTTAATGAGTAAAGGTACCAAGTAGAAACCATGGGAGAATTTCCCCCCAATTATTTTGAAAATTTCTAAACTATAAAAAAGTCGAACAATATAGATAGTTCACTAATACCCACATACCCTCACCTAGATTGATCAGTCATTAACATTTTACCACATTGGCTTTATTTGTGAGTGTGTATTTTATTCTTGTGCTTAACCATTTGAAAGTTAGGTTGTGACACTCTACTTCATTCCTCACTCCTAAACATTTCAGTGTGTATCTCCTATAAACAAGGACAGTTTCTTTCATAACCACAATACACCTGTCATACTCAGTAACTTTAACATAACACAACAAATACTATCCCCCGTTGACCACAATAATGCACCTTGTAGCTGTCCCACCCCTACCCCAAGGGTTGTGGTCTATGGAAAGTTGCGGTATCTATTCAGTCTCCTTCTGTTTGGGATGGTTCTCCAATCCTTTGTTTTCTGTTTTCTTTCTGCCTTTTGTTGACACTTTTTATTGTTGTTAATTATAATTCGTATATTGCCTTTTTCTTACAATGAAGTATAGTTGACACATGATACTATGATACTCTTTCCAGGTGTACAACATAGTGATTCCAACAATTCCATACATTTTGCAGTGCTCACCACCATAAGTGTAGTCACCATAAAAGTTATTACAGTATTATTGACTGTATTCCGTATGTCGTAGTTCTCATCTCTGTGACCTACTTATCTTATAACTGGAAATTTTTACTTCCTAATCCCCGTAACCTATTTTGCTTATCTCCCACACTCCTCCCCTCTGGCAATCACTAGTTTGTTTTCTGTATTTATGAGTCTTTGTCTTTCTCTTTTCGTTATTATTTGTGACACTTTTTAAAAGTACAGACTTGTAGTTTTGCAAAATGTCTCTCAGTTTATGATTAGATTCAGGTTAAACATTTGGGAAGGATACGTTGAATGGTGATGTGTTCTTTGTGTACATCACAGATCCAGGTAAAATTAGGTTTGATCGCTTGGTTAAGGTGGTTTTTTTCCATTGTAATGATATCTTTCCCTTTAAACTAATTAATAAATCATCTCTGTGGTAATCTCAGTTTCAACTGGGTAAAATGTGCATTTTCTCCCCAACAACCTTCCACCCAATAGTGTAGCATCCATCAGTGATTCTTGCTTGAAAAAATTATTCCTATGGCAGTTGCCAAAATGTTAGCATTCTATCATTTCTTCCATATTTACAGGCATTTTTTTCTATAAAAAAGAACATTCCTCTCATTTTTTATTGATATTTTAATCAATATTTCTTCTTAATCAGTAACAAATGCCATTTTTTTTATTCTGCTTTAATTTACTCATGTTATTCATCTTAATGCTCAAGTTGTCCCAAATTTAGTCAGAAGGAGCCCCTCTAAACAGGGTCCTATTTGTCTTTTTTACTTTATTTTTTGTTTGTTTTTCCTTATTTTCTGAATAATGATACCCCAGGCTTACATTTTCCTTCTCCTACTTCTGCTCTGGAATTGGCCATTTCTTCAGTCTTGAGTAAAATTAGGGGTTTTTTTTTGTTTGTTTGTTTTTAAGATTTTATTTATTTGAGAGAGAGCAAGCATGCATGAGTGTGAACAAGGGGGGGTGCCAGATGAGGAGGGAGAGAATCTCAAGCAGGCTGTGCTCTGTGTGGAGCCCGACATGGGGTTGGGCTCGATCTCATGACCCTGAGATCATGACCTGAGGCAAAACCAGGAATCAGATGCTTAACCCAGGCGTCCCCACAACCCGCTGCCTTTTTTTTTTTTTTTTAAAGTGGAGGGAACCCAATTAAGTAATCTCTCCACCCAGCATGGGGCTTGAACTCAAAACCCCAGGATGAAGAGTTGCATGTTCTTCTGACTGAGCCAGTCAGGCTCTCCTAATCTTGATTCCTTTTAATGGAGGAAAAGTATTTACAAGCCAAGATTTCAGGCGTTAGATGTGTAAAAAGTTCTTTTTATAATCTCAGAGAAGTTAAAGTCTCCTTAAAGAATGACCACAATTCAAAAACCATAGAGAAAAAGTATGAAATATGAAGCAAAATTAAAAACTTATTCTGAAAACAAAGACGTCCTCTTAAGCTAAGTCAAAAATAAAATGACAGGGGAGAATTAATTTCAACTCCTATTATAGATTGATGTCTCATTTCTTTAATATAAGATACTCATTAAGAAAAATACCACAGCCTAGTAGAAGAATGAGCAAGAGATAAAATAAAAATGTTTACAAAAAAGGAAAATATATGTGGTTCTTAAACATTTAAAAGATAAGACATCTGAATATAAAAGTACACTGAGATGTCATTTTTTCACTTACCAGTTTGGCAGAGATCAAAAAACTGATAAAGCACTGTTGATGAGGCTGTGGGGAAAAAAGGGCCTCCTCATGCATTACAGGTAGGAGAGTAAATTGGATTGTAGCTATCAAATGTACAACTATAAAATAGAATATTATGTAGCCATGTAAATGCATGAGGGAAGCTTTGTTTCAGTTTAAAAGTATATGAATGTATTATTACCTATACAAATACATAAGAATAGCTTTTTAAAATGTTAAGTTGAATAGCTTTACTGCTATACTGTTGAAGTAGAATAACTCAAGGCTCACAGCATAAAGACAAAAATTCTTAAGTCTCAAAATCATTTGGTATTAAGATCAGACTTAGACTACCCAGATTCAGTTGCTAACGCTGGCTACTTTGTCATCTTAAGGCAAGTTGCTTAATCTCTCTGCCTTAGTTTCTTCTTCTGAAAAGCAGAATAATCTACTTCATAGAGTCGGGAAGATTAAATGAAACATGTGAAGTCTTTCAGATAATGCCTGGCACATAGTAAGCACTCAATAAATGTTAGCTGTTATCACCTAACAGAACTATTCCAAGACTGATGAAGAGAAGCCAGATTCTTGTGACACACAATTAATTATCGAGCGTGGTTGAAGAATGATGTTTAGGTTGGTAGTGTTACCAGTGTTTAAAAGTATGAAAAAAATAATACAAACTGTATGTACACACACATATATGTACACATACATTAAAACTGTACTGTGAGTATGGGCATAATTCTTTGATTCAACTGGTATTTCATTCATTTATTCATCCATGAAATGTTTATTGAGCACCTATATGTGCCAGGTGCCCCCAGGATCTTACAGTTACCAGAGTCATAATCATCAAGTTTACTGGTCATGAATGAAAGTCAAGAATTCTAGTTCAAATTTTTTCAGTAGTCAGAAATGACAGAGGCATAATTCTTAGTGGTTACCTAAGGCAAGTATTGTAACACTGTTGTTATCCCATTTTCTTAAAGTATAAAGCCTACACTTAGGCATATATTATATATTAGTATATAATAAGTTATGTCTGAGTAGGTACAGTAGTGAAATAATTCTCTAGTAGTAATAGTTACTAGTGCAAATCATTAAAATTGCTTTTGTCAGGAATGGAGAGTAGGTATATTTCAAAGTTTTGTTGAGTATGTGAGCTAGTTTATAAATTTAATAAATGCTTTTTAGTATAAATCTAAATATGTAGAATTTGTGTACTTACAATAATACACAGGTTACTTTAAAGTGTATGTGTTTGTCTAACAGGCGCTTACAGCTTTTAGATGGGGAATATGAAGTAGCCATGCAGGAAATGGAAGAATGTCCAATAAGCAAGAAAAGAGCAACATGGGAGACTATTCTTGATGGGAAGGTATGGAATACTTAGAAGGTGGAGCACGTTATAGTCATGAACTCCCATTTTTGATTGATGTTTTCTTTCCCGGATGCAAATTCATGTTGGAAGTAAAGAGTCCTTTGTTTTTATACTTTGAAATATACAAATAAAGATTACCTAGTCAGAGTATTCAATGGAAAGCACTGACCTTGGAGCCAGACTGCCAGGTTCAAATCTTCACTCCTAGCTGTGTGGCATTCTGGCAAGTTTTTTAAGCTTTTGTGTCTCAGTTTTCTCATCTAGAAAAACAAGGCATAGAATTGATGGATTAAGTGAAATATGCTTAGCACCGTGCCTGGCATAAAATAAGTGCTCAATAAATGTTAACTACTATTGTACCCGAAACCAGTACTACACTATGTGTTAGCTAACTTCAATTAAAAACAACAACAACGAACTGTTGTAAATCCTGCTCATAGTAACAGCAGGCAACATAACGATGACCAGTAAATACATTTGTCAAGAAATCTGCAGAACTGAGATGAATCATACTTAAAGTAACTTTTCTGAGACTTAAAAGAATAAATACATTTCTTGGGTAGGCTGACATAACAGAATAATGAAGTCATTTATTTCCAAATATATTAGGTCAGTGTGCTATCACAAGCAAAATCCCAGGATTTTTTTAAGACTTAAAATTAGTTTCAAGTTAACCTAGGACAATATGTAATAATAGTAAGGAATATTAGAGAAGTTTTCTGAAAACATTTACTTAACAGATAGTAGAACATACTATAAAGGTAAAAAAAAAAAAAAAACCTTTAAATTGTATGGTACAATAAACATAGGAATAGATGAGTGGGTCACTGAAACAATGTTTTAAAATAGTTTCATGTGCATTTGGACTTTAGTCTGTGATAAAATTGGTATTAGATCTGTGTGGGAAACACCATTCATTATGACAGAACTGGTCTCTAGCCATCTGGAAATAAACTTAGACGTCATAAATTGCAGAAGACTCATAAATAAAAATTAGTATTACGTAACTTGAAAAAATGTAGGTGAATGTTAATATAACGTTACTATAAAGAAAGCTCTTATATAGGTATGTTGCGAAAGTTAGAAAGCATAAAATAACTGAAGAAAGTGAATCATTTCTCCACTGTAAAAATCTAAAAACAAACAATAGGCCAGGGAAGAAGTAACATACAAAAAGCTAATATGAATGAGTAATTTTATAAATCAACAAGAAAAATAAGCAATCTAATTAGAAAAATGGTTAAAGGACAATCACGCAATTCTTAAGGCAACAAGTATAGATGACTAGCTATCTTTTAAAAAGATATTCAACCTTATTAGTATTCAAAGACAGGTAAAAATCAGAGATAGTACTTTACTAGTTTGACAAAAAGATCGACAGTTCCTAGTTGGAGATGTGAGGACATAAAATGCTTCAGTGTGAGGATAATTGGAGACGGCCTTACTGGGGGCAGACTGGCAACATGGATGACATTTTAATTGTGTTCGTAGGCATTAGCAATTAAGCCCAGTTCCTCAATTTCGTCACAAGGTGTAGGAACTGGGTAATTGAAAAGATGTAACAGATCCTGTCAAAAGTTTTTAAGTAGTGAGAAATTGGATATACCTTAAATCTAAAAAGATAGTCTTTGACAAGATTTCCATGGTATTTAGTTTTTACTTAATAGTATATATATTCCTACTTTTTCTAAAATTAATGATTACTTCTAGGTGATGGGATTTTAAATTATTTTTTTATGCTTATCTATAGTGTTTGAATTTCATGCAGGTGTTCATTATGTTTTAAATTTCTTATTTAAAGTTTAAGTTTTTATTCACAAGAAAATAAGAATTATATGAGTTGTTGGTTTTCCCCAAGAAATTGAAGCAATATATGGGCATCCCTTTAAAGTCAAAGGATCTAGATTTGGTTCTTTTTAAAAGCTTTATGGTATTCTTTTAAATAAATATCCCTAATTTACTAAACCAATGCAATTTTAATGGATAATTCAAGTTTATTAACTTTTTTTACCTTTTAACAAATGTGAATTTACTAGTACATTTATCTTTATGCATTCCAAGTATTTTTATGAGATAAATACCTAGATATGGAGAGACTTACTTTTTCACAAGTGGTTTATAAAAGCACACTTTTACTTCATTACTATCCAAAATTATAGTTTTAAGAGGATTATTTGTAATAAAGATTCAGTTTAGGCTTATATGGCAGTAAAATAAACAGGTTTGTTGTTTTTTTTTTTAAGACTTTATTTATTTGAGAGAGAGCACGAGCAGAGGGGAGGGGCAAGGGAGAGGGAGAAGCAGACTCCTCCCCACTGAGCGGGGAGCCCGACGCAGGGCTCTATTCCAGGACCCCGGGATCATGACCTGAGCTGAAGGCAGACGCTTAACTAACTGAGCCACCCAGGTGCCCCGATAAACAGGTTTCTGTGGAATAACACGAAAGCAGTCTTTCAGAAGATTATTTGGTCTTCTACATATGAACTGAGAAGTAAAAATTAGGAGGAGGAGAGCAGCTAAGATACTGTAGTAATAAGGTAGTAAGGATCTATACTTGATGATTATATAAGAGAAACAAAAGAAAAATAGGAGTCAAATGTAATTCTGAAGTTTCTGGTTAGGGTCACTAGTAGAATGATAATGCTAGGAACAAAACTAATTATACCTGGGACGGAAAGAAAATAGATTCATGTCTAAACATATTTTTAGTTTAGTTCAGAGTGACATTGATGTCATCCAAGTGGCAATGTCCAAGAGGCAGTTGAGATACACAGTTTAGGAGCTCAAGTATAAAGAATGGAGAATCAATTTGCGATTATCAGTCTAATAAGTATATCTTTAAGGATAGGTGAGAGATTAGGGCAGATGGCTAAGTGTTAGCTAGGAATTAAGGAGACCAGGAGTAGAGTCATCTTGTAAGTGATTAGAGGTTGAGGAGGAAAGCCAAGAGAGTTCAGAGTCCCAGAACCCAAAAGGAGAAACAAGGGCAGCTGTCGTTGAAGCTGAAGAAGTCAGGGAAAATTACTAATTGCTGTAAGTGTTCAATTTACAAAAAGAAAGTAGTTGGTCATGTAACAGGTTGCAAACTGGCAGGCTTTGCTTACCACAGTTTTTTGTTTTTAAAACCATTTTTCATTGATTACCAACATATAAGAATAGGAAGATTTCCCATGAGGTCTTGAATTTCTGACTTCTTTTGAAAATATTTGAAAATCTGGCTGTGCTGGGGCTTGGTTTGCACATGGCAACAATTCATCCATTGCTGTTAAGTGGCTGCCTCTTTGGGCAACCTGGGCTCTCTGGCACTTGAGTCTGTACTGTGACGTCTATGTGCTTTACTTGGTTTACTTGCCTGGCTGTCTGTAGGCATTTTAGGTTTTCAGATCCACATTAATTTATCATAATAAGTATCGGGAGGTTTTTTTGTTCCTATGATTTATTTCAATTCATTATGTGGAACCTTCACTGTTTTCATGTTTTCTTTTTAGAGGCTGCCTCCATTTGAAACATTTTCTCAGGGACCTACATTGCAGTTCACTCTTCGTTGGACAGGAGAGACCAATGACAAATCTACAGCTCCTATTGCCAAGCCTCTTGCCACTAGAAATTCAGAGAGTCTTCATCAAGAAAACAAGCCTGGTTCAGTTAAGCCTACTCAGACTATAGGTAAGAAAACATTGCTGTCAGAATAGTGCTTTGCAGGGGTGCCTGGCTGGCTCAGTTGGAAGAACACGTGAAACTCTTGTTGATCTCGGGATTTTGAATTTGAGCCCCACATTGGGTGTAGAGGTTACCAAAAGAAATAAATAAACTTAAAATAATAATGTTTTGTGGAGTTAGGACTTGGCTTCAGATTAATTTGTTTGCCGTTTGCTCTAATAATTATTCTTTGGGAAATATCAGCAGTTCTTTATGTTTTAAGACAGATGTGTCTGGAAATTTTTTTAAAAACTTTAAAAGCATGATGAAATATATAGTGTATATATATATAGTGTGTGTGTATGTATATATATACATATGTATATATATGCCATATGTTAAATAACACCATCTTTAGATAGCTGCATGTCAATTTAGGACAATTTTTTCCACCAAATAAATTTCTCTCAAGCTCATGAGAAAAACAGTTGGTTTTCATACCTTTTTAGATTTTGGAACTGCAGCTATATAAACGGTTTTGTAACTGAATGCTTTTTATAAATCATGTGAAGATTTGTATATGTTGTAGAACTGAATCAGTATTTCAGAGTGTTTTTACAGTTTTAGGGCTGGAAGAGGATCATCATAACTTGAATTTTACCAGGTTAAATTTTGCAGGAAACTTTTAGAGGAAAAACACCAAATGGAGTTAACTCTGCTGAGTTAAGGTTTAGGTGCATTGTAGTGTTCTGTCATCTTGTATCTGCCTGATAGGAACACTGCCCTCAATTGAGAGCATATTTGTGTTTTTATTTAACTCTACTTAAAGAAGACAGAAGGCTTAAGACAGCTGTCTTTTGACATTGACCACTCATGTCCACTCATTGTGTGTAAGTTACCATGAAAGTCAACTAGATATAAGAAATGGCCTGTGTCAGGGCAAAGATTTCTCAAGTAAATTGTGCTCTGGGCACTTCTTAAAATACTCTGGCCAGTCTAAGTAAGTGTTTCAAAGAAACTGAGAAAGAAAGTTTTATACAAAATTGTACATATGGAATGGTTAGTTGTGTTAGGGAAAATAAAAACATTTTTAAGTCTGTAAAGAAATACACCAAAATTATTAATGGCCATTATCTTTTGGATTTGGGGTGATATTAATACAATCATTTTTAATTTAATTTTTGTTAAACCAACACTTAGTGGATATCTGCTCACTGTTGTGCACTAAGAATACAAAGACCAGTCAAAACCACCTCTGATCTCAGAGTGCATAAAATATTATAGTGACTACATATAATTATTTGGAGTTACTTTCATAATGGTTTAGAATATAAGAGGGTTTGTTTTTTTTTTTAAAGATTTTATTTATTTATTTGACAGAGAGATCACAAGCAGGCAGAGAGGCAGGCAGAGAGAGAGGGGGAAGCAGGCTCCCCGCTGAGCAGAGAGCCCAATGCGGGGCTCGATCCCAGGACCCTGAGATCATGACCCGAGCTGAAGGCAGAGGCTTTAACCCACTGAGCCACCCAGGTGTCCCAAGAGGGTTTTTTTTTTTTTTTTAATTTAATTTAAAATTTTTCTTTTTTTTTTTTAGAGGCAGGGGGTGGTAGAGAGAGACAGAGATGGAGTTTTAAAGGGAAAAAGTGGCTCCTGCCAGTAAAGACTTTAGGAACTTGAGGATGAGAACAAAAATTGTGTTAAGTGGGGCACCTGGGTGGCTCAGTTGGTTAAGTGTCCGACTCTTGGTTTCGGCTCCAGTCATGATCTCAGGGTCGTGAGATCAAGCCCTGCGTAGGGCTCTGCACTCAGCGTGGAGTCTGCGTCAGATTCTCTCTCCCTCTCCCTCTGTGCCTCCTGCTTGTGTGCATGTGAGCGCACTCTCTCTCTAATAAATCTTAAAAAAATAAAATTTAAAAAAAGTCTTAAGTATCATAGGTAGAATTCTTTGAAAACTTTAATATTTAGTTTTACAAGATATATTATTTCACTTTTTATAAGCATGTATTTGCATTAAATATAAAAGTGTGTATTTTCAGCTGTTAAAGAATCATTGAATACGGACCTACAAACAAGAAAAGAAAAAGATACTTCAAGTGAAAACCGACAAAAATTAAGAATATTTTATCAGGTAAACATAGCTGGCCCTTTCCTAAGTAATCATGAAATGCCTTTGTTTTGCATGTTACATCTGAAATCTTTTGGCATATTTAAATGGAAAGAATGTCTCTAATTTGGTTTTCTTTTTAAATTGTTTTAACTATTTCTAAAGGTGATGTTGAAACAAAATATCTTGAGATGTTTAAGTTGGAGATTTGCTGTTTTTTTGTGTTTTGTTATTTTAAAGTTCCTTTATAACAACAATACAAGACAACAAACGGAAGCAAGAGATGACCTACATTGCCCGTGGTGTACTCTGAATTGCCGCAAACTTTATAGTTTACTCAAGCATCTTAAACTCTGCCATAGCAGATTTATCTTCAATTATGTTGTAAGTAACTTTTCTTGTTCTTCTTACCAATAATATATAAGACAATCTGACTTTCAAAAATTGTGCTTCTTGGGGTGCCTGGGTGGCTCAGGCGGTTAAGCATCTGCCTTTGGCTCAGGTCGTGATCCCAGGGTTCTCCCTGGGATCGAGCCGTGTCAGGCTTCCTGCTTCTCCCTCTGCCGCCCACCCCTCTTGTTCTTTCTCTCAGTCTCTCTCAAATAAATAAGATCTTTTAAAAATAAAAATAATAAATTGTGCTTCTGCACAAAATGCCAAAATCTTTGCATTTGGTGGATTGCTATATGCATGAATTACAGTGATTCAGTTTACATATATTTGCATAGTGCACCTATGTTGATTTATATAATCCTCACATGGGTTCTTGGAATTAAGTGGTGATTTCTTTATTCTTACTCAAACAAGAAATAATTTGTACAAAGTTACCAAGCCAATTAATGTCACAGCCAGGATTTTAACACAAATCTTCTTGGCTCCAGGTCTTCTGAGTTCCCTTTCACCATTCTCATATGTGAGGCTCATTTTAGTTTTCAAAACATTAAGAGCGGGGTGCCTGGGTGACTCAGTGGGCTAAAGCCTCTGCCTTCGGCTCAGGTCATGATCTTGGGGTCCTGGGATCGAGCCCCGCATCGGGCTCTCTGCTCAGCAGGGAGCCTGCTTCCCCCTCTCTGCCTGCCTCTCTGCCTACTTGTAATCTCTCTCTCTGTCAAATAAATAAATAAAATCTTAAAAAAAAAAAACCATTAGGAGCCACGGGTACTTTTTAATTAATGAAATTAGAATCATAGGTTTTAGGGTAGGGATACTTAGTATTTCCTTATTCTCAGCGTCTTGCCATTCTTGTTACAGTATCATCCAAAAGGTGCTAGGATAGATGTTTCTATCAACGAATGTTATGATGGCTCCTATGCTGGAAATCCTCAGGATATTCATCGCCAACCTGGATTTGCTTTTAGTCGCAATGGACCAGTAAAGAGAACACCTATCACACATATTCTTGTATGCAGGTAGGTAAAAACATCATACAACAAAACTTATTCTCTGACTCTTGCTGGTGATGGAGACACAAAGGAGAGCCAGACAGAGCTACTGTTTAGCATGGGAATCATTATTTCAGATTATTAGCCAAGTGTCTGGAGTGGTATACTGTTGTATAACTCTCCCCAGCCCCTGTAGTGATTTTTTCACTTCCTCCTTAGAACTTTTTCCTATGTCTTAAACGTTAATGTCACTATTGCTACAGTAGTTAGAGGGATTAAAGAATTCTCCCAGTGGAAGTTACTCTGTGCATGCCTAGGAAGGAACCTGTACCAGAGGAATGTACTCTATTTGAGAGGTGTGAAATAGAAAGAATCCTATCCCTGTCACTTAACGTTACGTCAACATTTCATCAGACCAAAACGAACAAAAGCAAGCATGTCTGAATTTCTTGAATCTGAAGATGGAGAAGTGGAACAGCAGCGAACGTATAGTAGTGGACACAATCGTCTATATTTCCATAGTGATACTTGTTTACCTCTCCGTCCACAAGAAATGGAAGTAGATAGTGAAGATGAAAAAGATCCTGAATGGCTAAGAGAAAAAACCATTACAGTGAGTATTACTATTATCACCACTGACCATGATTTTAGAATCTTATGATGAAGTGATTCATGTTTAAAAACTATTAATTGCTTAACATGAATTAAACTCTTAACTTAGTGTGAAGGACCCCTTTCTAAATGAAGGAATTCAGGAATCCACAATTTTTGTAATTGTGTTATTTAAATAGTTAGCAACTGAAGGACATACAGATTTTCTTCTTGTGATTTTGTATCATATTTTTGTTTTTTTTTGAAGTAGGTAACTACTTTATAACTTAGGGTTCCCTTTTAAAATTACTACTTAGATAAAAGTTTTATTTAACAAATGTTGCCACTTTGCTGTATAAAGAAGTTGTGATATTATTAGTTACAAAAAATCTGTTTTTGATAGTCTCATAATTTTTTTTTAGAAATACCAATTTTGTTTTTTCTGTATTTAATAGGTATTTTTCCTTCTTTTTCTTTTTTTTTTTTTTTTTAGCAAATTGAGGAATTTTCTGATGTTAATGAAGGAGAGAAAGAAGTGATGAAACTGTGGAATCTCCATGTCATGAAACATGGGTAGGGTATTTCTAAATTTAAATACTCCATTTCCTTTATGCTCTTCTTGCTGCTTCATTCTGTAAATCTATGTTTGAATCTTATTTAAAATTACATTGGCTTAGGGGCGCCAGCGTGGCTCAGTTGGTTAAGCATCCAACTCTTGATTTCAGCTAAGGTCATGATCTCAGGGTCGTGCAATCAGCCCCATATTGGACTTTGCACTCAGTGCAAAGCCTGCTTAAGATTCTCGTTTCCCTCCCCCCACCCTAAAAAATAATAATAAAATTACATTAGCTTAGATACAGTGTGCCCTAAACCTTATCATAATCCAAAGTATTATAACTGTAGAAAGAAAAATGGTTTTATGTAAGAAAGGTGTTAGCTCTGTCTAACAGCAGTTTTCATTTTTAATATGTCCCTTTTTTTTAATAACCCAATTTTAATTTATTGCCAAGGATTAAAAAAAATAGTGTTGTCCCTTGGTACATACCTGGAAATCCTGAAAATTGCTTATCATACTATTACTGCAATTTTTTAAAATTGCTTAATTCTGCAGAATAAAATATAAGTAGCTTTTCTGATTTCTTACTACCATTGCATAGAGGTCAGTGTAGAACAGTACTTCTTTCTTGTGCCATTGTGGCTAAAAGTATCTTCCAAAGTGTTGTTCCTGCAGTTCTGCCTCCTTCCCTGTGTGTGAACTATTTGCCTGTCAATACATATATTTTTCTTCTGTACCTTCATTATTATTATTATTATATCCTCATTTAAGGCTTTCTTCTATAGCATGAGCAGCCAAAATGTTTTTATTTATAATGAAATAAATGGTAAGGGGCACTTTTGTTTCTTTACTCTTAGGGAGTAAAGAACTAGTGCATAAGTTCCAGCCCAGATGTCTGGGGTGCATGGGCCATAACCTTTTTTTGTATACTGCGTCAAGCTAAGAATAGTTTTCGCATCTTTAGTGGGTTGGGGGGGGGAAGGAGGACGGCAGATCGCATATAGCCTTGCAAAGCCTAAAATGTTTACTTACCTAGCCTTTTACAGAAAATGTTGGTCTGGTCCCTGGTGTAGTCATTAAAACTCAGCCATGAGTAATTTCTGTATTTTGAAACTTAGGTTAAGTCTATTTTTTTCTTTTGTCCTAATATGTCAGTTTCAAGATGGAATTTTAGTCCTGTTATTACTTTATTGGGCTCCATTTTCATTCCTTGATCTGACTCTGAGTATAACAACCATTGGGGTTCATGCTATATTAGCACTATAAACTGGCTAGTATAATTGGATATTTACTAATTGGGTAAACTTTGGATTTTAAAATATCTGCAGGCAGGCCTTACAGACTTTGTTGGACACTCAGTTTCAGTGGGTAACTGAGCAGCCTTTTTCCTGTTTGGTTTGATTTGATTTTTTCAAATTTTATTCATTGTGGGTGCACCCTACTTGCTTTCTATCAACGCAGCCACACCGTTAACCGTATTCGTTGTGACATCTTCAAATTTTTTTTTAATGTGGCTTTTTCCCCATTTTATTGAAAAATAATTGGCATACATCACTCTGTAAGTTTAAGACATACTGTGTGATGGTTTGATTTATATTTATTGTGAAGTGATTACAATAGATTGAGCTAACATCCCTCTCATATAGAAACAATAAAAAGAAAAGAAAAAAGAAAAGAAAAAATTATTTTCTCCTTGTGTTGAGAACTCTTAGTATTTACTCTTCTAACAACTTTCCTATATGTTATACAACAGTGTTAGCTGTTGTCATCATGTTGTACATTATATCCCTAGTACTTTAACACTTTAACACCTTCCTTAATCTCTCCTCCTCCCACTTTCTGCCTCTGGTACCCACAAGTTTGATCTCTTTTTCTATGAGTTTTGTTTTCAAATTTATTTTTTAGTAATCTCTACACCCATCATGGGGCTCAAACTCACAACCCAGAGATCAAGAGTCACACACTCTACCAAACGAACCAGCCAGGCACCTCTGTTTTTCCAGATTCCACATATAAGTGAGATCATAGTGTTTGTCCTTCTGTCTGGCTTAGCGTAATGCTTTCAAGGTCCATCCATATTGTTACAGATGTGGCATCTTCGTTTCTTTAAAGGTTTTCCATGAAGTGAAAAATCCAGAGAAACACTGCTTCTGAAATAGTAAAGTATGTCAAGGTTAAGAGAGAGACTAAAGGGGATAGTTAGTATGTATGTAGAGAGTTAATGAAAGTGGTGGCAAGAGAAAAATGCTCTATACTTTTAATTCTGCTGTATGCTGTTTCATTAGGACAAACAAATGACATCTATTGAAGTTCTGGTTAAATTAAATCTCTTTAAATTTTTAAAACGTTAAGTCCTTTCAGGTCATTGAATCTCAGAGTCACTGTAGTTTTACTAATTGTTAAATCATCACTTACTGGTCTTTCATAGTTACCATTTGCATTTGACAAAAATGCTTTTATCACTATTGATGTTTGTGTTATTTTTGACTAGGTTTATTGCTGACAATCAAATGAATCATGCCTGTATGCTGTTTGTAGAAAACTATGGACAGAAAATAATTAAGAAGAATTTATGTCGAAACTTCATGCTTCATCTAGTCAGCATGCATGACTTTAATCTTATTAGCATAATGTCAATAGATAAAGCTGTTACCAAGCTCCGTGAAATGCAGCAAAAATTAGAAAAAGGAGAATCTGCTTCCCCTGCAAATGAAGAAATCACTGAAGAACAAAATGGGACAGCAAATGGATTTAGTGAAATTAACTCAAAAGAGAAAGCTTTGGAAGCAGATGGTGTCTCAGGGGTTTCAAAACAGAGCAAAAAACAAAAACTCTGAAAAGAAAAAACCTAACCCCATGTTATGGACAAACACTGAAATTGCATTCTAGGGAATTCAGCCTCTAGGAAGAGTTTTGTTTTCGTTTGTAATCATAGGTTTCAAACAGGCACTGTTAGATGAAGTAAATGATTTCAACAAGGGTATTTGTGTCAGGGCTCGATTTCACTTTGTCATGCAGCATTACATGTATGTCCGTTTCATTGATGTCATTACAACACTCTGAGCATGAAAAGCAATAGTTCAAAGAAAGTATTTTTAACTTCAGCAATTGTCTTATGAAATACATTGAATTGATAATCTAGAAATTATTTCATATATTTAACTTATAATGGTTTTTGCATTTGTGACTGGCCATTTTTCTACTTTGTAATTGTGAAACCTTTTTTGGGGAGGGAAAATTGGGAGTGTGATTCCTTCTTAGAAGTTGAAGATTTTTGGAAATTATGTTGCATTATTATTGCAATCAAACCTTGATCCTTGATTTTGAAATCATTTATCAATTTGGAATGAGAAATTACAACATAAGATCCTTCTTTACAGAAGTTCATTTTACAATTTTAAAATAGCACTTCTTCATCTTATGCCTGTTTGAGAAAATGTCAATTCTTCACATTGTTGACCGTGAAATGTCATGTTGGCTTAAAAGGTTACCATTTTGTTTTTATGTGGATACTTTTACTGCATTGCTCACCCAGTATGTTTTTTTAAACTTGAACAGTTGCTGTTTTGGGTTTTTTGTTTTTGTTTTGTTTTTCAGTATGGTAATCACATTGAAAATTCAGCTGTCCACATCTTTTCATTATAAACCAAGGGAAGAATGAGTTTGGGATTTTTAAGATGCCACTTTCAAGGAAGGAAATGTTCTATAAAAATGAACCAGAAAATGTTATAACTTGTTTTTTTCTTTGCAAGGGATGTCTTTGTAATGTATTTCACGATTAGAATATCCAATACAGATAAGCTGACTTGAATTGTTGTGAGCAATTTTGCCCTGTGATGTATGTGTTTTTATGCACATATTTGCAGTTGGATTTTCTCCAACAGAAAGTGGTTTCACTACTGGCACATTAACAAGCACCAATAGATTTTTATTCCAACTCCAAGCACTGTGGTTGAGTAACATCACCTCAATTTTTTATTATCCTTAAAGATAATTGCATTTTCATATTCTTTATTTATAAAGGATCAATGCTGCTGTAAATACAGGTATTTTTAATTTTTTAATTTCATTCCACCACCATCAGATGCAGTTCCCTATTTTGTTTAATGAAGGGATATATAAGCTTTCTAATGGTGTCTTCAGAAATTTATAAAATGTAAATACTGATTTGATTGGTCTTTTAAGATGTGTTTAACTGTGAGGCTATTTAACTAATAGTGTGGATGTGATTTGTCATCCAGTATTAAGTTCTTAGTCATTGATTTTTGTGTTAAGAAAAATAGGAAAGAGGGAAACTGCAGCTTTCATTACAGACTCCTTGATTGGTAAGCTCTCTAAATGATAAGTCACAGTAAACTCTGATCATGCCTCTGGATAGTGAATCTCGAGCATTTCTCTCGGGCTTTAATTTGCTAAAGCTGTGCACATATGTAAAAAAATAGATTATTTTAGGGGAGATGTAGGTGTAGAATTATTGCTTATGTCATTTCTTAAGCAGTTATGCTCTTAATGCTTAAAAGAAGGCTAGCATTGTTTGCACAAAAAGTTGGTGATTCCCTCCCCCAAATAGTAATGAAATTACTTCTGTTGAGTAAACTTTTTATGTCATCTTATAATAAAAGCTGAAAAAATCCCTTTGTTTCTATTTATAAAAAAAAATGCTTTTCTATATGTACCCTTGGTAAGAGATTTTGAAGAAATCATGTAAGATGATAAAGCATTTGAATGGTACAGTAGATGTAAAAAAAAAATTCAGTTTAAAAGAACGTTTGTTTTTACATTAAATGTTTATTTGAAATCAAATGATTTTGTACATAAAGTTCAATAATATAAAAGCTGTATTCTGTTTTGGTTTTGGTTTTTATTATTATGCATTGTTAATGTGGGTACTAAGATTTTCATTTGGCTAGGATAGTAAGGATCCAGAAAAAGTACACCCAACAGAGTTAAGATTAATAAGAAAAAAAAAATCAATGCAAAATCCTACTTTCAGTTCTAGTAACATCAGTTGCAACTGGCATGTTTTTTATGGTAATACTTAAAAAAACATTTTTATAAGTTCAGAGTAATGTCAATGTTAGTTAACCTAACAGCTATCCATCTTTGGTTTTGGATTTTTTTTTTAATGAAAAATAACTTATCTTGGCCTTCAGGAAGCTCAGACTGGGATACAAATGAGAATTATAAAGTAAAATGATATATAATAAAGTTATCTACAACATTCTGTGAGGTTAGTAGTTGTTGAAGTTAACTCTGGATGAGTTAGGGGAAACTTTACAGAGGAGCTGACAGTTGAGAGCTCCTCTTGCTTTATTTACTAGTAATAGCGTCTCAGCTGCACACATGCTGCTGTGTGTTCTTTGAGCTGAGTGCCCCTCTGCTTCCAACGCTCGCTCTAGGTGTTTCTTCTGAGCACTTGCTTTCTCATTACATTGCAAGGTCCATCTCACTGACCTTAGTAACTGCCTAATGGTTTTTAGGTGCTCAGATACTGGTGACGTGAACTGAGGGTTTTACAAGCTGTGCTAAGAGTTTGGATTCCAGGCAATAGGAAGTATCTGGAGCTTTGCAGCACAGATAGGACACAAACCAACCTGTGTTTTTGGTGAGCCATGGCTCTTAAGAATTGGGGAGAGGAGAAGCTCTGCACAGGAAGAATGCACCACTCTGATGCTGTTGGAGTAGGCCAGGTGAAACATCCGACTACTAGAACTACCACCTGTCCTGAAGCAAATGCCTGAAGTCCTCGGTCGGTGCTGTTGCAGGATGGAGGAGTGATGAAGCCAGGAAGAAGGCTTCAGAAAGGAAGGAGCTGTCCTCCTGCAGCACAGGAAAGGAGTTAAGGTGGCAACTCAGGGTAGTGTTGTGATAGGAAAGAGGTTTAAAGTGTCTAGTACATGGGAAACGAGGTGGAGAGGCTCCACACATGAACATGAAGAGTGTGAAAATGGAGTCATACCAAGACAGAGACAGGCAAAGTTAAAAATTTTGGGGAGAGTCGATGGGAGGGTTCCGGGATTGCAGACCAATAGAAAGTGGTTCCACTACTGGCATATTAACAAGCACTCAAGACCCTTCTGGTGGCAAAATGGTACAATGTTGAGAGAGCAATCTGGTAGTTTCTATTAAAATCACAATGCAGGACGCCTGGGTGGCTCAGTCGGTTAAGCATATAGGAATAAAAATTTACTCAAGTACATTCTGAGACAAATTAAGATTGTTACTTAAATATCACATGGGATCACTCTATGAGGCTGGTTCTAGGCAGCAGGGTTGATACCTCCTGGACTACTGTATTTTATGTATTTTCCCCATTTTTGACTACCATCCTATCCACAAAGCAAAGCTTCAACCAGGGGCCACGTGCAGGTGCACCGTCATATTTGTGTCCAAGCTACTCTATCCTTTTTCAGAATCCAAAGAGCTTCTATCTGCCCTTGTAGCATGCAGCCACTAGCAGCCATTCACACGTCTACTAAATGTATGCCAACACTCGTCCCCAGCACTGGGAATGACAGGTTGAACAAGACTCAGAACCTGTTTCAAGGATTCTCCCAAGGCCTCATGGGTCAAAACCAGAGTCTTTACTTCTTCCTTCTGTCCCTGAATAAGCATCTATTTCTTTAGTAGATTCATTGCTTATCACTGCAGAGAAAGGGTGAAGTTACAAAGGTATCAGAAGAAAAGCTCTTTATATTTTGACTTAAATTATGAGTCACCTAGTATTCTACCCAAACTATAGCAGGGATCCAATAAAGCTTAGCTTCTTTCTTCTTCACTAATCTAAGATTTTCTTTTGAGTGGATTCTGTCTATAGTATCCCTATTTCTCTTATTTGGGGGTTGGTTCTTCTGTGAGGCTTTGTAGTAGGACCAGGGTCACCATGTAATTAGGCTTATGGAGACTTATTTATTCATTAAACACTTAGCGTCACCATGTAATTAGGCTTATGGAGACTTATTTATTCATTAAACACTTAGCTGAGCATTTACTATGGCCCTTGCCTTAGCTAGGCAGGATTATACAAAGATGAATAAGCCAGACATTGTTCCTGTCCTGGTGAATCTTAAGTTCCAGCGAGGGGTACATCCAACTATCTTTTAATAAACCACGTTCCAAAGTATCTAATATCAGAGTAGTGCCCTGGGGGGGACAGAGGCTAGTGTGGACACTACCCTCAATGCGGAAGAACTGAGAGTTGATAGGCTTGGATTTGAATGCCAACTCTGGTGCTTTTGCAGCTTCAAAATGTAGAAAGTTACTTAGATGCACTGAGTTGGTTTCCTCAACCATAAAATGAGATAAAAATGCCTCCTTCAAAAAGATACCCAGCACGGTAACCTGCTCTTGGTTCACATCACCGTTTCCTCTCGTACAACCATACGGTGTTGCCAACCTCGATCCTCTGCTCTCACCTCCAAAGAGAATCACACGCTCCGGTAAGTTTCTTCTTCCACAGCTATTTTCACAAGATGGAAAAGTCTGCCGAGATTCTATTGACATAGTCTAATTCTGTGTAATGTAATTAACATAAGATTAATAAGTAGAAGCTGCCTAGAAAGGTCAATTTTGTTTTAATCATTTTTAAATTTCATGAAATTAAAACATTTTATGAGAGATTAGTCTTATTTTACTGAATATAGTTTTTGTCTTTTAAACAGAAAATGACTTGTCTTCGTTTGAAAGTATTTACTTGGGGAGCCTGGGTGGCTCTGTCGTCGGAGTGTCTTGAGTCCTGGTTTTGGCTCAGGTCATGATCATCAGAGACCGAGCCCCGTGTTGGGCTCAGTGCTAAGCACGGAGTCTGCTTGTCCCTCTCCCTCTGCTACCGCCCCCTCCCCCCGAATCACACACACCTGCTCTCTCTCAAATAAAGATCTAAAAAATTTTTTTTTTAACTTTTAAAAAGTATTTATCAGATGACCACCTATCAAGCAATGTGGGGTGTTGAGTAGATCTCAGGGTTGTGCTCTTCACAGACCAGTAATATATCTTTTTCACATTTCTGATTTTTTGTTTTGTCCGGTGAGAAGATTTGCAAACAAAACAATCGAACCTGACTGACATCTACTGGTACTTTCATTTTATAAAGTCCAAAAAGAGCAGGAAAGATTATTTCAGAATAAAGGATAGTCTCCAGTAGAACACATTTAGATTTACAAAACAATCATGGTGGGGACTGACTTTTAGTTACTTTGGAGCAGTGACTCCCAAATCTGCCTTCATAATAAAATCGTTTTTTAAAGCGCGCGCGCACACACACACACACACACACACACACACACACACACACCAAAAAAAATCCTGAGCCCCACTGATACAAATCACATCAGAATTTTTGCTATTTTTAAAAGCTCTCCAGGATATGGAGAGCACACAAGCGGGGCAGGAGGCTTGGGGGAGGAGAGGCAGAGGGAGGAGCAGGCTCCCCATTGACCAGGGATCCCGATGCAGGACTCGATCCCAGGACCCTAGGATCATGACCTGAGCCGAAGGCAGACGCTTAACCAACTGAGCTACTCAGGTGCCCCTACGTTTCACTTCTTAAACTTGGACTAATCCTTCATATATAACAAGAGGCCCTCACATGCTTACTTTTTACCTCTCTACAGGGAAATCCCTCATAAGGGCTGTATTTACAGTTTGTCTCTACTTACTATTCCATTTTTATGCTTTGATATTAAAATATATAGCTCCAGAATTTATGCTTCTCTGAGAAAACAAGAGAACCTGGGTAGCTCAGTTGGTTGAGCATCTGACTCTTGATTTCAGCTCAGGTCATTAACTCAGGGTCATGGGTTCGAGCCCCACACTGGGCTCCACGCCCGCTCTCTCCTGCCAAAGGACCGCGAAAGGGCAGCCTCGTGAGACAGAAATCTTGTCACCTGCCACAGCTCTCTTCCAGCCAAACACCACTGTACACGGTTGAATGGTGGCCCACAAAAAGACAGGCCCACATCCTGGAACGTGTGACGGTGGCCTCATTTGGAAGAAGAATCTTTGCAGATATAAGTTAAGGGTCTTGAGATAAGATCGCTGTGGATTACCTGGACAGGTCCTAAATCCAGACAGGTGTCCCTGTAAGAAACAGAGGTGGCCATGGGAAGTCAGAGGCAGAGACCGCAGTGCGGTGGCGGCGAGCCTTCCCCCAGACCCCTGGGAGGGAGCACGGTGTGGCCAACGCCGGAATTTCAGACTTCTGGCCTCAGAACTGGGAGAATCCACTTGTCCGTTTAAGCCACCCAGTTTGTGATGGGAGCCCTAGGAAACTACAACTACAGAAAGACTGTGACCTTACCCTGCCCAGTGCTGGCAAAGGCTAAGCGGGGAGCCCAGACTTTCACACTCATGAGGCTGTAACAAGACACCCCAACAGCTCTGCCGAATGGTGTCAGAGAAGACCCAGTAGGCAAAGCTGTCAGCCACCCACCTCCCGGGGTGAGGGAGGAGCCGTCCCGGACCTGCGCCCCCACCAGCAGTAACAGGGTCGCTCTCCCTCTCTCCGATAGGAAGGCTCCGAAGAAACCAGGGGAGACTCCGGACTTTAACCACTACCTAGAGGAACAAGGCCACCCCCACTCCAGCGTCCGTGCAGATCACACAAGGAACTAGAACGCACGCCACCAGTAACAATGGCTCTCTTCTTGGCTGTCCATAGAGGCCAAGGGGAAGCTACCCTTCCATCTCCTGCGTGGCGGTAACGGGGCAGTGCCCCTCCCCTCAATCTTTCCCCGTGGGACTAGTGTCAAAAAGCCAGCTGAAAGAGAAGGTTTAAATAAGATCCCAAGCCTCAGAGCATAACACAAAACACCCACGTTTCAAAAGAAAATCACTTGTCATCCTGAGAACCAGAAAGATCTCAAACTGAATAAAGACAACAGATGCTAACAGCAGGCTGACGAAGATTTAAAAGCACCGTATTCGAGCTCTCCAGAAAAACAGAACCAATCAACGATCATAGAAACTGAGAAGTTCCAAGGTCTGCTGTCTGCACGCTAGGAACCCAGGAGAGCAGGCAATGGAGTTCAAAGGCCTGAGAGCCAAACGTGTAGATTCTAGGCCAGATAGGAAGGCCCCAGAACCAGGAGCACTGAGGATGTCCTAGCTCAATGGGCAGAGAGCAAATTCAACCTTCCTCTGCCTTTTTGTTCTATTTAAGCCATCGGCAGATTGGATGAGGCCCAACACATTGGGGAGAGCCACCTGCTCTCCTCAGTCCGTCAGTTCAGATGCTAATCTTTTCCAGAAACACCCTCACAGAACAACCAGAATGTTTTAATTAGCTATCTGAACATCCCTTGGCCCAGTGGAATGGACACGTAAGACTCCCCATTGCCAAAGCCATGATTAAAATGTTTCAACAAGCACTTATGAACACACTTAAAACAGACGAAAAATGAACAGCCTCAGCAAAGAGTATAAAAAGCCTGGCACAGAAATAGAAGGTACGGAGACGATCCGAATGGACGTTTTTGAACTGAAAAATACGGTAACCAAAATAAGTCACGAAAAGCTCAGTGGACAAGCCCAACATTAGAAGGGACGTGACAGAGCCCAGACTCGGTGGACTGGAAGTAGAAGGACAGGAATTACCTAATCTGAACGACAGAGAGAAAACCAACTTCCAACAAACAAAACCTTGGGAATTAGTGGGAATACACAAAAGAAGTAGAATTTGTGTCACTGGAGTCCTAGAAGAAAAAGAGGACAGGGCTGAAAAATAATGGCTGGAAACTTTCCAAATGTGGCACATTACATAAACCTAACATTTCAAGAAGCTGAGGAACCCATACAGGATAAGCCCAAAGAAACCCACGCAAGGACACATCATAATTAAACTTCCAAAAACTAAAGACAAAAAAACATATATATTGAAAGCAACTACGGAAATATGACACTTTATCTACAAGGAAAAACAAGGAAAATGACAGCAGATTTGTCACCAGAGGCCATGGGAGGTGGTGTAATATTTTCCAAGTATTGAAAGAAAATAATTGTTGGGGGCTCCTGGGTGGCTCTGTTAGTCAAGCATCCGACTCTTGCTATCAGCTCAGGTCTGGATCTCAGGGTCATGAGTTCAAGACCCACCACACACATACACAAAAGAATTTTCAACCTTGAATCCTATACTCAGTGAAACAACCTCCAGGAATAAAGGGAAAATCAAAACATTCTCATACAGAAGAAATCAAAAAGAATTTTTCACCAGCAGACTTATCAAAAAAGAACGGCTAAAGGAAGTTCTTGAAACAGAAAAGAAATGGTAACAGAAAGAAACTTGGAACAGCATGAAGAAAAAAAGAACACAGTAAGCAGAAATATAGATAAATACAACAGGCATTGCTTCTCTTGCGTTTTCTGAAATATTTTTTTTATGGTTAAGGCAACATTGTCTGGTAAGGTTCTAAATGTATATAAAGAAAATATTTAAGAAAGAAAATTATGCTGTAAATGGGGAAAGATAAAGAGATGTGAGGATTATTTCACTTGAACTGATAAAATGATGATGCCAATTAACTGGTAAGTTTTATATCCCCTGCTCTCTGAAAGAGTGTTCCTATGAAACTTTTCATGAGCTCAAATGGCGTAAAGTGAACAATATCCCCTGCTTTTGGAAACTTCACATTACATCACTTCACTTTATGAAAGACCTACATTAGTAGCTGTTTTCGCTAACGCAAAGAAATCCAAAGAGGACTTTCGTGATTATTTAAAAAGCCATTACTGTATTAATGTAGATGTAGTATACCTCCACATATATATAAACACACATACACAACATATAGATGTAACATATATAACACACATATATTAATGTATATATACGAGTGAATATACATGTTTATTATGTATATATGTATGTTATATATGTATATTTTTAATACCTAGAACAATTACTATTGTAATTAGTAATTACTACAATTACTAAAGAAGCTACACAAAGAGACACTCAAAAACACTATAGATAAATCAAAATGGAATTCCAAAATATGGTGAAGCAACCTAGGAGAATGCAGAAAAAAGAAAACCAGAGAGAACAGATAAAAAAGAAAAATGGCAAACTTAAGCCCTAACATATCAATAAAAAAATTAAATGTAAATGGTCTAAATAGACCAAACAAAACTCAGAGACCGACAGAATTAAAAACAAAACAAAAAAACCCCCATGACTCAGCTATATGCTACCTACAAGAAACTAACTCCAAATATATTAGTATAGAAAAGTTGAAAGCACAGGATGGAAAATACATATCATGCAAACTTTAATCAGAGGAAAGGAGAGGCTAGATTATCATCAGATAAAATGGACCTTGGAGGAAAGAAAATTACCAGAGACAGAGAAGGACATTATGATAAAACAGTCAATCCTCCAAAAAGATATAGCAATCCTAAGTGTCTATTCATAAGACAAAGGCGCTACAAAAGATGTAAGTCAAAAACTGAAATAACTAAAAGGAGAAACAGACGAATCCACAGTTATAACTGGTGACTTTGACACTCCCCTCTCAAGAACTGATAGAGCAACTAAATAAAAAGCCAGCAAAGATATAGTAGAACTCTACAAGATCAAAACATTCTACCTATTAACAGTAGAATACGCAAGTCTTTTTAAGTGCTCCTAGAACATATGCCAAAATTGACTATATCCTGGGATATAAATCAACAAATATAAAAGAGGGGCACCTGGGTGGCTCAGTTGGTTAAGCGTCTGTCCTCAGCTCAGGTCATGATCCCAGGGTACTGGGATCAAGTCCCGTATCAGGCTCCTTGCTCGGAGCGGGGGTGAGCGGGGGGAGCCTGCCTCTCCCTCTGCCTGCCACTCCCCCTACTTGTGCTTGCACTCCCTCTCTGACAAAAAAAAAAAAAAAAAAAAGGATTAAAAAAATGTAAAAGAATGGGAATCATACAGACTGTTCTCCAAATACAATGTAATCAAACTAGAAGTCAGTAACAGAAAGATAACAGGAAAATCTCCCCAACACTCTGGAAACTAAGTAACACATTTCTAGGAAATCCATGGGTTGAATGGGAAATCCGGGGGGTGGGGGGCGGGTGGTGAAAGAGAGTTCAGCAATTCTGCAGGATACAAGACAAACATACAAAGACACATTCTATAGATTAGGAATGAGTATGTGGAAACCAAAATTAAAAATACAAGACCATTTACAATCACTAAAATAAGACACTTAGGTGTCAATGTAACAAAACTTGTAGAACTTATATGCTGGAGACTACAAAATGCAGCTTAAAGAAATCAAACACCTAAACAGACGGAGACACATACTATGTTCATGGATTGGAAGACTCGACACAATAAGGATGTCAACTCTTTCCAAATTGATAGATAGGTTTAACACAATTCCTATCGAAATCCCAGCAAAACTTTTTATAGATACATTATTCTAAAATCTACATGAGAAGATGAAGAAACTGGAATAGCTAAAACAACTTTTTTACACTATGCATTTATGTATGTATGTATGTATGATTTTTTAAGTGATCTCTACACCCATTGGGAGACTTGAACTCAACCCCAAGATCAAGAGTTGGAGGCTCTACTGAGTCAGTCAGGCGTCCCACTAAAACAATTTCTTAAAGGATGAATGAAAGAGAAATCAGGCTACCAGATTTTAAAACCCTATATAGCAACTGAAATCTGTGGTACTGACAGAGGGACAGACACATAGATCAAAGGAACAAACAAAGAACCTAGAAACAGAGTCACACAAATATGTCCAAGAAATTCTGACAAGGGTGCAGCAGCAATTCAATGGAGGAAAGACAGACTTTGCTACAAATGACACTGGAGTGACTTAACATCTGTATGAATAGATACATTCCCAAATAAAACTTAACCTTATAAAAAATAAAATCCAATGGATCATAGACTTAAATGTAATATGTGAAGCTATAAAACTTGTAGGAAAAAAACACAGGAGACACTCTTTGGGATTTAGGGCTAGGCAAAGAATTCTCAGACTTGACACCAAAAGCACAATCCATAAAAGGAAAAATTAACCACCTCGATTTCATCATTAGAAACTTTTACTCTGGAAAATACCCTGGTCCAAGGATGTGAAGACAAGCTAGAGACAAGGTATTTGCAGACCATACGTCCAACAAGGCACTAGCAGCTAGAAGTATAAAGAACTATTTTTTTTTTTTAAAGATTTTATTTATTTGACAGAGAGAGAGCACAGCAGGGGGAGCAGCAGTGGGAGACGGAGAAGCAGGCTTGCAGAGCAGGGAGCCCGATGTGGGGCTTGATCCCAGGACTCTGGGATCATGACCTGAGCTGAAGGCAGACGCTTAACCACCCAGGCGCCCCAAGTATAAAGAACTATTAAATCTTAACAGTAAATAAACAATCCAATTAGAAAAATGGGTAAAAGACATTTAACCCATTCACATTTAATCTGTAAAGAGAATTTACAGATGGCAAATAAGCATGAGAGGAGGGGTTCAACATCATTGGCCATTAGGGGAATGCAGACTGAAACCACACATTTATCAGAATGGCCAAAATAAAAAGCAGTGACAACTAATCCGGGGAGGATTTCAGAGAATAGGCTGCTGGTGGGTCTGTGACTTAGGGCCTCTGGAAATCAGTTTGTCAGTTTCAAAACAAACACACGCCATGTGATTTCTCTGCACCCCTCAGCCCTTCACCGCAGCCTCACATACCGCGCCCCCTGCCATGACACACGCTGTTCTCACCTCCATCAGGACTGTAAGTTCTTTCCCTTCTGCTTCAGATGCCAGTTCTGGGCTTTGCAAATTTCCACTCACCTTTTGAGATTGACTTTGCTCCCTGAGATCTTCAGGCAGAGACAGTCAGCCTTTCCTTTCTTAGTGCCATTCCAGCAATTGCTACCTTGGATCCCGTTGGTGATTCTTTTTTTAAAAAGATTTTATTTATTTATTTGACAGAGAGAGAGATCACAAGCAGGCAGAGAGGCTGGCAGAGAGAGAGAGGGGGAAGCAGGCTCCCCACTGAGCAGAGAGCCCGATGCGGGGCTCGATCCCAGGACCCTGAGACCATGACCTGAGCCGAAGGCAGAGGCTTTAACCCACTGAGCCACCCAGGTGTCCCCCCCCTCCCCCCCGTTGGTGATTCTTATCTACCCCTGAGCCTTTCCCCTTAGTGTCCACTCTTTGGTTGCAAGCGGGGGCTCCAGAGTGGATCAGGTCTGGGCTAGGATCCTGACTAGACTAGTTACTGGTCCTGACCTTAGACAAGTTAGTTCACATCTCTTGAACCTAAGTTTTATTGTCTGTAAAGTGAAATAACAGTAATAACAGTAGAGTAAGTAGCATATGTGGATTAAATGATATAATAAATGTATTGTGAAACTTTAGCATTGAGCCTGGCACAGAGTAGGAGCTCAATAAATGTCAATTCTCATAGTTGTTATAATTATCATCATCCAAACTCTCTCGTCCCTCCCAGCACACAACAGATTTGGAATACTGGGTTCCTTTATCCGTTTAAAGAAAATGAGTTGGCTTTGAACAAAATCTTTAAGCTCACAGTTCAAGGGCAGGGGCGCCTGGCTGCCTCAGTCAGTGGAGCATGAGACTCTTGATCTTGGGGGTTGTGGATTCGAGCCCCACATTGCATGTAGAGATCACTTAAAAATAAAAATCTTTAAAAAAGAAAAGAAAGCAATATTTAAATTAGCTTCAGAGGTCAAAATATTACAATCCACACCCATCTAGAATTGTTAGGTTTTAGTCATTTCTGCAAAAAGGCAGATCCTATAGGTATAAATATAAGACATGACTCTCCTATGGAGGATAAGAAAAAAATGACATTCAATAAATATTTTACAAATGAAGGGAACGAGATGAAGATGTTCTGGAGAAAACAATGCATCCACATCCATTCAACCCAACATTTACTGTACACATTATGTGTCGGGCACTATGCTCGGTATCAGATACACAGAATACAAGAAAGTATAAGTCATTTGTCACAAGTTACAATGATACCTGTATTAAAATGACTGGAGACAAGGAGCACCTGGGTGGCTCAGTTGGTTAAGCATCTGACTTAAGGTCATTGATCTCAGCGTTCTGGGATCAAGCGGCACGTCAGGTTCTGTGGTCCAGTGGGGAGTGTTCTTCTCCCTCTCCCTCCACCCCTCCCCCAGTTTGTGTTCTCTCCCTCTCCCTCTCTCTAAGAGTCTTTATTTGACAGACAGAAAGCACATGAGAGAACAAAAGCAGGGGGAGCGGCAGGCAGAGGGAGAGGGAGAAGTAGGCTCCCCGCTGAGCAGGGAGCCCAATGTGGGGCTCAATCCCAGGACCCTGGGATCATGACCTGAGCCTAAGGCAGAGGCTTAACTGACTTAGCCACCCAGGCGCCCCAATGAATAAAATCTTAAAAAAAAAACACAAAAAGAAACCAGAGACACTAGAAATCCTTTTCTCTCTTTACTTAAAAGATTAAAATTCATCAAATCTCACAGAAGAAAAAATACACACATTTAACTTTTAGTTTTTTATTTTGTTTCAGACAGCTGGACGACGCATGTACATTCTAGCACATCTTAACAATCACTAAACAAATGAAAGACGGCTTACCTATATATAAAAAGGCAAGGGAAAAAAGGTCATGATTGTCTAACGGGGAATCTGAATCCCCAAATAAATTATCTTACAAAAATATCAAACTTGCTTTTCCACAGTTCTACTGTTAAAAATGAAGGAAAAAAATTCACATTAAAAAAAAAAATCTGTAGGCTGGTATAGCGAGTTAAGATAATCATTTTTACATACTGAGTAGGTCCTTCAAATAAATATCTTAAACAAATTTAAGTTTCTCAAAAAAATAGGTCAAGTATTTACCTTATATCTGTTTGGTCCACTAAAAGACCGTTTATAAAACTGACATTAAACTGGACTGTAGCTCATACCCTATGAGTAGCAACATACACATCGCTGAGGCTGGCTATGCACGTGTGCACATTACATATATGTGAACGGCTACTGCTGCACATACTACTTTCATGAGTAGTTTTACCCTGTAAAAATCCTCCAGTCTAGCATGAATCGAATGGCATGGAAAGAAAAAGAAAATACTCTGCCTATTGTAGACATTTGCTCAGTAATTTTTAATGCAAAAATTATCACACTTTCGGGACTTTAAAGATTACTGAACATGTGATAAAATTCAATACTGCTTACAAACATCTGACTATGGAGAACACATTCGCCGCTCCTGCGGAGAGCACACAGGTGAGTGTATGTCACAGAACTCCAGCTGCTGGCTGGTCTACTCCTACCGTTTCATCCTAAAGTTTTACATGGCCTGGGATCCGTAAAAGATAGAAATTTAGTAAGATAATGTTACATTAAGTTTTTCTGTCCTAATAATCAACTTTTTAAGAAGTATGCAGTGGAAAGGTGTAGGGCTTTCTGTACCTCCTCATACTTTAAAGGCCAATCTCATTTTTATCGTGATGCTGATTCTTCAATTAACACTAGACTACAAGTAAGACTGCACTACAATTTTGTCCACAACAGTCAAATCTCTTATTGCTAAAATACTCCAAAATAAATCCAGTCAACAACTTCCATTTCCAATGGCTTAACTGAGAGATGAATCTAACAATTTTTTCTTTTAATCAATTACAACTAAACTGAGCTGATGACAGCTACATCTAAAACCCTGCAAAACCAATCATCCAAAAATCTAGAAAACCAACACTTTCCATCCAGGATAGAAAAATGAGCAACCAAAATAAAGAGAACCACAAGATTGCTCAAGTAACCAATCAAAAACCACTTCTCTGTTATTTGAGCTAATAGTTACTCGAAGCTTGAAGTTTCCTCCTTCGTTATTATTGGTGGATCCTAGAGTCACAGCTTCAATGTCAAATGTGACAGTGGACCCAGAAGTAACTGCTGGCAACTGATTAGTCATTTCTTTTCCATTTACAAAAACTGCACCTAAAATGTTAAGGTAAAGAGTCATTTACATGTGAGCGATAATGAAGAATGGAAACGGATTCTAGATTACTGACAACACAGGTAATTTTCCAACTCAGATCAAGAAAATATTTTGGAATGCCAACTGGTCAAAGAGAATGCATTTCAATATGTTAATTAACCCCCATTCCCAAGGCAAGAGAAGAAGTTAAAGCTTTAATCATATTTTAGAGTTCTGGTCCAGGGCTCTACTCTTTTAGAATGGAGACTGAGTTTCCCACATGGATGGCATCGAAAGAAACTTGACTCCATTACAAAATTATATCCTGTGGAATAGCCACATTGTAGCACATGAAATAAACAAGAATCTTGTTCTACCTGCTATTTGACACATACCACAACATAGTAACACATCTGGAGAGGGGACTTTAAAAGTGTGATTACTGTAGGGGTGCCTGTGGCTTCATTGGTTAAGTATCTGCCTTCAGCTCAGGTCATGATCTCAGGGTCCTGGGATCGAGCCCCATGTTGAGCTCCTGCTCAGGAGGGAGTCTGCTTCTCCCTCTCTCTCTCCCCCCTTTCCCTTCTCATTCTTTCTCAAATAAATAAAATCTTAAAAAAATAAAATTAAAAATAAAATTTAAAAAAAATATATAAAAGTGTGATTACTGTAGAGTAAAGGGCCAAAGAACCCTAGGGAGATATAACAAATTAAGTAAACTCTCTCCTCGGTTCACCAATCGATGTTGAATTTAGATGACCTACACACACGGAATCCAGAGATAGACTGCCTGGTGCAAATCCCAACTCAGTCACCTCTAAGCTATGGGAGTTTAAGCCAGTCACTTGACCGCTCTGCGGCTCGGTTTTCATCATCTATAAAATGGGTAGAATACCACTGCCCATCTCAACAAGTTGTTAAGAGGATGAAATGATTTATTATCTGTAAAGGGAAGAGAATACTGCCTCGTACATAGTAGCCATACAGATATGTCATCGAGACTTAAACTTTCTCATCTCCTGCTACGAATGTGTGATGCTGGGACAGATTCGCTTCTGACTCCAGTGATTCGCATACTTCAAAGAGAACAGCAGTCGTGTGTCTCTTACCATTTGTACTGATGCACACGGCTTGGTCCCGCTGCAGAGAGTCGTATCCATTCTGTTTCTCTGCACACACGCCTATGCTGTCTCTTCTGTCTGGCTGCCCCACAGTTTCAACTCTGGAAACGAGGGAGAGGGGTCATTAATCTTTTTTTTTTTTAACATGGTATCTAATAGTCACTAAGGTTAAAAAGAGCAATGTCATCAAACTTGCTCTTAATAATAGCCAACGATTCAGCAGTTCCTAAATTCCAGGCATTTATCTAAACATTTTATTTATTTTTATTTAAGATTTTATTTATTTATTTGACAGAGAGAGAGATCACAAGTAGGCAGAGAGGCAGGCAGAGGGAGAGGGGGAAGCAGGCTCCCCACTGAGCAGAGAGTCCGACATGGGGCTCGATCCCAGGACTCTGAGATCATGACCTGAGCCAAAAGCAGAGGCTTTAACCCAGGCGCCCCTAAAAATTTTATATCTATATCATTCATCTCATTGAATTCCCCCAATAACCCATGAGGTAGGTGCTATTATTACCACACCTGTTTTATACACGAGAAAAAACAAGATTAAAAAGAGGCTAAAAGGGGCGCCTGGGTGGCTTAGTGGGTTAAAGCCTCTGCCTTCGGCTCAGGTCATGATCTCAGAGTCCTGGGATCGAGCCCCACGTCGGACTCTGCTCAGCGGGGAGCCTGCTTCCCCCTCTCTCTCTGCCTGCCTCTCTGCCTACTTGTGACCTCTCTCTCTGTCAAATAAATAAATAAAATCTTAAAAAAAAAAAAAAAAAGAGGCTAAATGACCCGACTCTGATCGCCTGGCTGAGTGCTGGACCCACGACAGGGCTTCAGGCATTCTGAATGTAGACGCTATGTTAGCTATTCACGGCTATGACAGCGCAATCCCATTTTATGTTCTGGCTCTAGACACACAGAAAACTTGTCATACTTGCCATCATAAGAAACGTGACTGTTACTGCCTGCCATCACCTAAACCTTCAAAGTGAGAGTCTATGCAATGGTTTGATTACTGTTTATCAACTATTTAAAGTATCTAAAAATAGACATAACCTTTAAAAAATGGATAAAATAGTTATTAACACATTTTGCTTGGAGAACTTCGTAGGTGGAAGGTTCAGGCATTTCTTTTGTGTTTTAGTCTCAAAATACATCATCATGCACTCTAGAAATAGGGAACTTACGTATAAAGTCAACCTAAATCTCTACTACCAGATGCATCTTTCCTTCCGTTCCAGAAAGCCAGACTTTGCAAGGACAGAAAAAGAAAAATTAGCAAGGAACAGAATGTAGCTGTACCAAGGGAAGATGTGATTATTTATACTCGTTATGGCCTCAAAGTGTCTTTTGTTACAAAGTGGCAAACACGCAGGATCAAAATAAATATGTGGGCAGGTTTCTGAAGTCATTTCACTTCTAAATTCGCAGTCTTAAGAAGTACAGGGAAGAGGAGAGTGATGTCAGCAAGATGGTGGAATCATAAGTCTCAGTCCTCCTTCTACCACAGAAACACTGCTTTAACAATGATATACAGACCAAAAAACCTTTACGAGATTTCCAGAAACCAGTTAAGAAGCTGCAGTCCCTCAAGGGAGCACAAGCTGAAAACAGCTGCACTGAAATGGGTAAGAAGAGAAATTTCACTTTCCCAAGTCAGTCCCTCTCCCAAGCTGCACAGCTCAGTGCCTGGCAAGAACACCCGGGCTTCTGACTTTTCCTTTGGGACAGGGAGAGAGAGAGCCATTTTTAAGAATGCTTTTAAATGTTTTGCCAGGGAGGCACCTGGGTGGCTCAGTGGGTTAAAGCCTCTGCCTTCGGCTCAGGTCATGATCTCAGAGTCCTGGGATCAAGTCCCGCATCAGGCTCTCTACTCAGCAGGGAGCCTGCTTCCCTCTCTCTCTGCCTGCCTCTCTGCCTTCTTGTGATCTCTCTCCTCTCTGTCAGATAAATAAATAAAATCTTAAAAAAAAAAGATTTTATTTACTTATTTGACAGAGAGATAAAGGGAGAGCACAAGTAGGCAGAGTGGCAGGCAGAGGGAGAGGGAGAAGCAGGCTCTCCGCCGAGCAGGGAGCCTGATGCGAGGCTTGATCCCAGGACTGTGGGATCATGATCCAAGCCAAAGGTAGCTGCTTAACTGACTGAGCCACCCAAGCACCCCTCCACCTCACTTTCTAAGGCTGTCAAAACCAAAACTGAAAACACCATAAGAAAAAAGACAAATATACAGCTGAGGCACCTGGTTGGGTCAGTCAGTAGAGAATGCGACACTTGATTTCAGGGTTATAATTATGTTTGAGCTCCACAATGGGTGCAGAGATTATTTAAAAATAAAATCCTTAAGAAAACAAAAACAAATAAAAACCCTACAGCTAGCATCACATCTAATGTGAAAGACTGAATGCTTTCCTGCTAAGATGTGGAATAAGCATGGAAGCTTTCAACACTGCTATTCAGAATCACACTTCTCAGCCAGTGTAATGAGACAAGAAAAAGAGAAATAACAAAATAATGACAAAAGACTTTTTTAAAAAAACTAAATTAAGAAATATACCATATCCACAGATTGAAACAATCAAACTATTAAAATACCAATTATTCCCAAACTGATCTATAGATTCAAGTTGATCTCAATCAAAATCCCAGTAAAAAAAAAAATTTCTTAGAAATGGACAAGCTGAATCTAAAGTTAAATAGAAAGAAAGAGGAACTAGAATACCAAAACAAAAAGAGAATGAAGTTGGAAGAATCCTACTACTTGACATCAAGACTTACTATAGGGGTACCTGGGTGGCTCAGTGGGTTAAGCCTCTGCCTTCGGCTCAGGTCATGATCTCAGGGTCCTGGGATCGAGCCCCACATCGGGCTCTCTGCTCAGCAGGGAGCCTGCTTTCCCCCTCTCCCTCTACCTGCCTCTCTGCCTACTTGCGATCTCTTTCTGTCAAATAAATAAAAATCTAAAAAAAAAAAACTTACTATAAAGGTACAGTAATCAAGATTATAGTTCTGGGAAAGGAGAAACACATAGCTCAATGAAATAGAGTCCAGGAACAGATCCCCACACATATGGTCAATTGATCTTTGACAAAGGTAAAAAGGCAATTCAATGGAGAGAGGACAGTCTTTTCAACAAATAGTGCAGGAACTATTGGACCAGATCCTAAAGGAAACTGAAGTCAACCCATATTTCACATATTACACTAAAAGTAACTCAAAATGTCTCACAGCTCTGAATGTAAAATTTAAAAAACATAAAGCATCTACAAGAAAACATAGGAAAAAAATCTTTTTTTTTTTTTTTTTAAAGATTCTATTTATTTGTCAGAGAGAGAGAGAGCACAAGCAGGCAGAGGGGCAGGCAGAGGCAGGAGAAGCAGGCTCCCCTCTAAGCAAAGAGCCCCATGCGGGACTTGATCCCAGGACCCCGGGATCATGACCTGAGCCAAAGGCAGCCACTTAACCGACTGAGCCACCCAGGCGTCGCACATAGGAAAAACATCTTGTGACCTTGCATTATGGCAAAGACTTCTTAGATACAATACCAAAAGCACTGGATGAATGGATAAATTGTATTTCATCAAAATTAACAACTTATACTCCATAAAAGACATTGCTAAGAAAATGAAAAGCCAAGCCTACGGCTGGTAACAACAACAACAACAACAAACAAAACAAAACAAAACAAAAAAAGACTTATATTCATCAAATTTCAATAATTAAAAAAAATTGTTCTAAATAGGCAATAGAGGGACGCCTGGGTGGCTCAGGTTAAGCCACTGCCTTCGGCTCAGGTCATGATCCCGGGGTCCTGGGATCGAGTTCCGTATCGGGATCCTTGCTCAGTGGGGAGCCTGCTTCTCCCTCTGCCTGCTCTGCCTGCTGCTCCCCCTGCTTGTGCTCTGTCTCTGACAAAAAAAAAAAAAAAAAAAAAAAAAAATCTTAAAAAAAAAAATAGGCAATAGATTTGAAAGGACACCACCAATGAAGACATACAAATGGCCAATAAGTGAGCACAGGAAAAGATACTATCTTTGGCTATCAAAAAGAAAATTAAAACCACATTAAGGTACAACTACATGTATACAGAACAGCTGAAAGCAAATATAAGGGAGGGCCTGGCTGGCTCCATTGGTGGAGCGTGTGACTCTTAATCTTGGGGTCGAAAGTTCAAGCCCCACATTTGGTGTAAAGATTACTTAAAAAAATAAAATATAATATAAAAAAAAAAGAACAACTAAACAACTGACAATATCAAACGCAGGCAGGGATGAAGAACAACTGAAAATCTCATACGTGCTGATGAGAATGTAAAATGGATGGCATGGCCACTCTGGAACAGTTTGACAGCTCCTTAGATAGATAAACACAGTCTGACCAAGCAATTACAATCCAAGATATTCATTTAATCTAAATTTTTTCATCTAAAAACTCTCCAGCCTGGCTCTTTCCACTGAACTCCAGATTTGTGTATCCAACTGTCCACTCCACATCTTCACTTATAGGTCTAACAAGGAACTTTAATTTGTGAAAGAACGAAATGATTATTCACCCAGAAATATGCTCCTCCTACAGTCTTACAAACCTCAGTAAATGATAATTCTGTCCCAACAGTCACTTAGACCAAAAACCTTGTCACACTTGACTCGGTCACACTGGAATCACCTACCACAAGCAATCCACCAGTAAATCCTGCCAGTCCTTCCTTTAAAATATATCCAGATTCAGGGGCGCCTGCGTGGCTCAGGTCATGATCTTGGGGTCCTGGGATGGAGCCCCGCATTGAGCTCCCTGCTTGGCAGGGAGTTGGCTTCTCCTCCTGCTCATCCCCTACTCGTTCTCTCTCCCTCTCTCAAATGGATAAATAAAAATCTTTAAACTATAAACACATATTTGACCAGATTTTGACCACTCATCATTACCTCCACTGCACCCTGGTTCGAGCCACCATTAGCTCTCACCAGCATTACTGCTATAGCTTCCTGCCTAGTCTCCCAGCCTGTATCCATACCACTTCCCAGACTCCTTCCCACACAGCAGCCAATCAGCTTGTAAAACATAGGTCAGATGAGGTTTGCTCAATGTCCTCCAATGGCCTTCTGCCTCACTAAGTCATAGCAGCGTCCCACGGGGTCAGACTGTCAATATTCGAATCTTGGCACTAGTATTAACAACCTGCACAACCTCAGGCAAGTTGCTTAATCTTTTTTTTTTAAGTAGGCTCCATGCTCAGTGTGGAGCCCAATGTGGGGGTCGAATTCATGACCCTGGTATCAAGACCTGAGCTGAGATCAAGAGTCAGGCGCTTGGGGAACCTGGGGGGCTCAGTCAGTTAAGCATCTGCCATCTCTCTCCTTCCCATTCGTGCTCTCTCTTGCTATCTCTCTCTCAAATAAATAAAATCTTAAAAAAAAACATAAAAAACAAAAAAAAGTAGGGCGCTTGATTCACCCAGGCCTCCCAAATTGCTTACTCTTTTGACGTCTGTTTCCATATATATAAAATATATCTAACTCATGAGTATATAATGAGGATTTACAGATATTAACTCATTAAGTACTTAAGAACTAACATATAGGGGCTCCTGGGTGGCTCAGTCAGTTGGGCATTTGCTTTCAGCTCGGGTCATGATCCTGGGGTCCTGGGATGGAGCCCCACATTGGGCTCCTTGCTGAGCAGAGAGCTTGCTTCTCCCTTTGCCTGCTTCTCCTTCTGCCTGCCACTCCCCCTGCTTGTGCTCTGTCAAATAAATAAATAAAATCTTAAAAAGGAAAAAAAAAACCTGACACACAGTAAGGTTCAAGAAATGTTAGCTGGCTATTAACATTTTGTATAGTCTATCTAGCTCAACTTGTGAATTCATGAAAAGTCAAGTGGAAAACAGGCCCCCCCTCCCCAAAATAATGGAACATAAACCTGATTTGGTGAGGCCTGTCTTGTTGGGCGGAGGGGTGGAGATCTCTGCAATATCAAATATCCTCCCTATAAATGGGCATAGGTGACCTCCAAAAGGGTATTTCTTTGAGTAATTAAAAAAGAAATATAGGGACACCTGGATAGCTCAGTTGGTTAAGCATCTTCGGTTAAGCATCTGCCTTCGGCTCAGGTCATGATCCCAGGGTCCTGGGATCGAGTCCCACACCGGGCTCCTTGCTCAGTGGGGAGCCTGCTTCTCCCTCTGCCTGCCACTTCCCCTGCTTGTGCTCTCTCTCCTACATGCTCTCTGACAAATAAATAAATAAAATCTTTCAAAAAAAAAAAAAAAGAAAGAAAGAAATGCATATGTTTAAAAAAAAAAGAAATATATACAGTCTCTTCAAAGTATATCTTACCTTTCTGGGATCCTCTCTGACTATACTGCTTGTCTCCATTAACCTGATCCAGACTTACTACTTGCTGTTTGTATTTTTTCTACTCCATATCTTTGGTTCTTGCTTTGTTTCCCCACCTGAACTGTCCTTTCCACCTCTAGCTGCCCTAAGCCTTCACCAACCCCTCAACTAAGAGTAACTTTTCCTTCCTCTGCATTGCAGAGCAGTCTGGATCTATCTTTCTTTCTTTCTTTCTTTTTTCTTTCTTTCTTTCTTTCAATTTTTAAAAGATTTTATTTATTCACTTATTTGTGAAAGAGAGAGAGAGTGCATGAGTTAGGGGAGAAGCAGAGGAAGAGGGATGAGCGGACTTCACCTTGAGCTCAGAGCCTGATACAGGGCTCAATCTCATGACCCTGAGATCATGACCTGAGCCGAAATCAACAGTCAACCCACTGAGCCACCCAGGCGCCCCTGGATCTTTCTTATACTAATTTATAAACGTCCTACTCTATGTTGAGTCAAAGATTCTTTTTTCCCCCTTTTTCTTAAACGCCACATTCCCAGCAATACCATCTGAAAGGAGAAAAGGTTGAACGAAATCATTAGCCTCATTCGAAGACTGGAGTTGATTAGAAGATCTGTCCTTACATTTTAAAAAAGTAATTTAAGACAGAGAGAGAGTATGGGTGGGAAAAAGGCCTAAGAAACATTCCTTAGATTATTTGGAAGAACTCTTCTACGTGAAGACGTCAAAGCAGATACATCTTCATGATATCATGAAACACTCCATCTAGAGACAAACTAAAAGCCAGAGTATATAATCTTAAAGGAGATCCACTTAGAAAACCAGCTGTCCTACCTCACCCAAGTCTATATAATCAAGAGTCCGTGGGGGGAAATCTCTTCTGTCTGGCATTCCCCACATCTGTCATAAGAGCCAAACTCTAAACTGAAATGACTATGTATCCTATTCCTAGAGGAGACCACTTTGGCAAAATATAAAACCTAGCAAAGCTGTATTCTCCCCAGGACAATGCATTCTCTGTTAATATAAGGAGAAACCAATGAGATTTCAAAGGCCCTATATTAACTTTTTTAAGTTTCTTTATTTAAGTAATCTCAACACCCAATGTGGGGCTCGAACTCATGACCCCGAGATCAAGAATCACGTGTTCCTTTGAGCCAGACAGACACCCCAATACAAATTAACTTCCTAATCCTAGTAGGGACTATGCCCTTTTCCTAATCTTCCCAGGAAAGATTAAATTAGTAAGATTTCTTTTTTTTTTTTTAATATGAGGAGCTAACAGAATTGAAGATATACCTGGTAATGACAGAAACCAGCCTTATGGAGAAAAAGAAAGATCTCCTTAAGCTTAACTTATTCAGAAAAGGGCATGCCAACACTTAACCAAAGGTAAGCATTAAACCAAGTGAGCCCTTTCTAACAGCTATCCACCACAGCATTTCTAAAGTAAAGCCCCCAAATTCTTCGACACTTCTCCCATCAAGAAGTGGGGTCTATGTCCCTTCTCTGGGATCTAGGCTCTGAATGAGCGGTAGAATGTGGTAGAAGTGATAGCATGTCAACTTCTAGGCTCAGGCCTTAAAAACTGGCAGCTTCTGCAGCTTCCATTTCCTATCTCTTGGGATGCGCAATCTTGGCACCCAGGCACCATGCCGTGAGGAAGCCCAAGCAGCCCACAGAGAGGCCTACACGGGGAGAAACCAGGAACCAGAAACCATTTGCCAGCCATGTGAGTGAGCCATCTTGAAAGCAGATCCACCATCTCGAAACAAACTACTCCAGCTACTAACACAGAAGCAGAGATGAGCTAGCTGTCCTCGCCAAGCTCTGCAAACTGCAGTTTCCTGAGCAAAATAAATGACTGTTTTAAGCTTCGAGTTTTGGGGTGATTTGTTACACAGCAATTGATAACTGCAACTGTAACATTAAATTTTTATGTTATTTTAAAGTAAAAGCTTATAACGAAAAATAGCTAGCCTGTTGGCCCTTGATTTACTACCTCATGTGACCTGTGGGGAGGCAGGCAACACAGTGGTTAAGAACACAGACTTTTAGGGCTTGACTGGCAGGATTCTAATACTGGCAAGTCCCATGGTCCCCGTGCTTCTGTCTCATCTGTAGAAGGAAGACAGTAACCTCCCAGGCTAGGAGGATTAAAGAAGGCTGTTTGAAAGGACGCTGTTTTAAAGAAAGGAGGTGGTAGAGAAGAGAGAGTAAATATATGGTTAAAAAAAACACAAAAAACGGTAAGATCAGGAAATCTTGGAAGCCAGGAAAGGGAAAGTAGGAATGTTCAGACAGAAAATCAAGGAGAGGCTTAGCGGGAGGGGATTGCTTAGCAGACCTGGCCGCCAAATGAGACCAGGCTCTAGAGACTGGTAGAGGCCGCCAGTAACAGGTTTCTTGGCTTCCCCAACTCTATGCATTCCAGCAACTTCAGCAGGAACGGACTGAGCTGAGTAACAGGGCACTGCCTGCAGGAGTAGAATCTTCCTTCTACCTGTGAGGCCTTCACACACCCTCAAAAAACTGAATATATTAAGTTTTACCTTCTTTGCTCAAGTAGGCCCATGTGCCCCTCCCCCATACAGGCTGCCCTGTACCCCCATCTTCTGGCTTCACTGCTGATGCCCGCAATTCTTTCCACTGGGGAGAGAAGACATTTCCATTCCACAATCAAAAGAAAAATGACAAAAATGCAAAGGTCTGGCTATATTAATAGTGAGCCGAATGAAGTTGGAGTTAATCACTGTGCCAAGTGGGGCCTGGTTAGACATCTTTGGAAGAGGAGGAAGAACTCATGATTTACAGAGGCCTACTAAATGCAAGGCCATGGTCCACAGATAGTAAGTGGATTTATATCAATTTGGGTAATTTCCAATGTCTTAAATATTTACTGAATGACAGAAAAAAACAAACCGAAGTATGCCATCGATCAGACCTTCTCGTGTTCACAGAGGAAGGATTTAAAAGCAGGAGAGCATCAGGTCAAAATCACCAGGGGGGAAAAGAGTCACAGAGGAGGGAAAAGGAAAAGAGCGAAGCATACTGACGTAAAGAAACTATAGAATGCAACACTAACTAAAATCACATTTACTTTCCCGTGAAAAAGACAAAAAGAAAAGGTACAGACTAGCTTTGCCATCTACCCGTGACGTGACTTTGGGTGAGTGACTTAACTTCTGTGCGCCTCAGTATCCTCATCCCTAAAATGGGTAATTACACCTATTTCATTGGGTTATTGTAAGAATCCAATGAGCTGATATAAGTAAAGGGTTTAAAACAGTACCTCATGTGCAGTAAATGCTATTTAATTATTAACTGCAATTATTATTCCTATGATTATTATTCTTACTGTCGGAGATATCTGACCTGAATAGACCAACTCAGGAAGCCTTATCAGTATACAGAGGCACAATGTTCTCAGGAGATTCACTAAAGGCAGTTATTTCTACAAACAAAGGACATAAGCAGAAAAAGGGTTTGTTAGCATACAGAACTCATGAATTCCCCTTTGGGAAGTAACTAAGTGGACTTCAGGTACTAGACTCTATTTCTCCCTCTCTTTGTTGGTGTTTTTCTGGTTATTAAGTCATTCTTCATAATGTAAGGCGTGAGAGGAGATGTCAAAAATGAGACAAAGTGAGGGCTGGGGGGGAGAGATGGGGTGGCTGGGTGATGGACATTGGGGAGGGTATGTGCTATGGTGAGTGCTGTGAATTGTGGAAGACTGATGAATCACAGACCTGTACCCTGGGGGCAAATAATACAGTATATGTTAATAAAATTTTAAAAAAGGAGACAAAGTATAAACTAGTGCATTCTGAGACTGATCACAGTTCAAAAGACTTGGCTGGTGCAGAACACGGCCACATTAGCTTACATGAAGCTTTCGGTTACTCTCCATGCTTCATATCACAAGGGACTGAGAACAGGAACTTGGAGCAAGCATTCACCATAAAACCTCACGATCTCAAGGTCTAAAAATTAGAGGAGAGTTTGCTACCCTGATTTTCCAAATCAAAATTGGGCTTTGTGGGCGCCTGAGTGGCTCAGTAGGGTAAGCGTCTGCCTTCAACTAGGTCATGATCTTAAGGTCCTGGGATCGAGTTCCACATTGGGTTCCCTCCTTAGCGGGGAGTCTGCTTCTCCCTCTCACTCTCCCTCTATGCTCTCCCTCTCTCTCAAAAAAAATGTTTAAAACAAACAAACAAACAAACTGGGCTTTGCTTTCTAGGAAGAGCTATTCAGAAATAGGACCATAGAGAATATATCTCAGAAGATGAAAACAAGGAAATTATTCTTTTTTTTTTAGGCTCCCCACAGAGCAAGGAACCTGATGTGGGACTCGATCCCAGGACGCTGGGATCATGACCTGAGCCAAAGGCAGTTGCCTAACCAACTGAGCCACCCAGGCGTCCTGGAAATTATTCTAGTACAGGAAGAAATGGATAAAGAAATAGAAAATAGATTGGTGGTAGGAGTTGGCTTTCAGTTTTATTTTACAGCAAATTATACACATATCTATGTAAGTACACATATATTTTATGGAGAACTATATACGCTATGTAATTCTCAGTACATTTACACTGACAGGTCGTCTCTCACAGAGACCTGCTCATATTGATTCACAAAGGAAAAAAATTCTTGGCCTCTGATTTTTTAAGATTGACTTTGAGGTAGTCTACTTACCTCTATCTCCCCAGAAGAAAAGAGACATAAGCATAGTAAGTATGTGCTATATATCAGGCATAAGCAAGGCATCTTTACATACTTTATCTCAGTTCATCTTCATAATAGCTCTATGAACACATAGGAGAAAACCACAGCAAAGAGAAAGGAGCAACTCTCCCCAAAGTAACCCTGCCCATAAATGATGAAATAAACTCAGGTCTACTTTGAATCCAAAGCTCATACGTGTTCTACGCACGTCACTTTACTGCCTGAGGCGTGACAAACAGATACCGTAAGATCTACTTGCCTGAAGGTCAATGTCTGCCCACAGAAGTAAGTTGGAGCGCTGGAGTAGAGCACACCTGAGGACTCAGAATCATTCCGGAGGGCTATATTTCTTCGACTACTCAGGCTGTACCCCTCAAAGCCAGCTGTCCACTCTTTTTAGAAAGCAAAGATATCGAAAATTATTAAAACCTTTTGAGGAGTATCTTCGACACAGACACATTAAATAAAACTTGGAAGCGGAAAGGCTACACTTAGGGGTCATGGGCAAGTTCCATAAAGGAAGAGATTCAGTGACAGGATATCCTGGTTAATCCTCAAAAATCACAAAAAACGTGTTAGTCTATTCCTGCGCAATTCTGGCAGAAATAGATGGGAAGATCGAGTGAGTGTTTTCTCCTAGCTAATGAAATCAGGGTGAAGCATAACTATTTTGAGCTTATTCCAAACCTGATTAACAGCTAGATAACAAATGAGTCTGAATATTTTAAAACAGTAATATGGGACAGACCGATTTCAAATCACAAGACCTCCATCCAGATAGTCACTGAAGGTTTGGAAAATCAATATCCTTTTTTTTTTTTTTTTTTAAATCAGTATCCTGTAAAAACACTTGAAATCTTTGGATTTCAGGGATGCTGATAATCCTGCTGGCACTATTTTTGGACTCTGGAGATGAGAACTGATGCAAATGTCTCAAAATCCCCATGAAGTAATTTGAATAGGACACGTTCCACGTTGTTCTCACCAACGCAGGTTTTACGGTCAGAAAACCTGGCTGGCGCTGTGCGAGCAGTGTGCGGCCTCGAGCACAGCCGGGCACCACGTTCTGAGACGCAGTCAGGCTTCGGGAGCGAGAAGGCAGCAGCATACCATGCGGCACCAAGGTGGAGTGCCCCATCTGGGGGACGCTCCAAGGGCTCCACTCCTGCCGGCCATCTCCTCGGGCGCAGACTCTGAACTGATAATCAACGTTGGGGTCTATGTGCAACACTATGAACTCGGTCTCAGAGCCTACGTATACGTCCTCAAAATGACTGGAAGTGCATTTGCGGAACTGCAGCCTGTAATCCTGGGCTGTGAAGTCGTCATCCACCTAAGGAGAAAGACTCTGTGTTAGGTAAAAATCAGGGAGCAGGTTCCCTCAGCTTCATGGCTTAAGAATTCTGGGGCCGTGCGCAGAAGCCCACGTGCTGAATATGGACGAGTCTCAGGAAGGTCATAGGAACTAAGCCATCATTATTGCCCTTTTCTTTTTTTTTTTTTTTTTAAGATTTTGTTTATTTATTTGACAGAGAGAGAGAGAGAGAGAGATCACAAGCAGGCAGACAGGCAGGCAGAGAGAGAGGAGGAAGCAGGCTCCCAGCTGAGCAAAGAGCCCGATGCGGGGCTCGATCCCAGGACCCTGAGACCACGACCTGAGCCGAAGGCAGAGGCCTCAACCCACTGAGCCACCCAGGCGCCCCTGCCCTTCTTTTCTTTATCGAACCCTGTGTTCTACACCCAGTCTGATTTGCAGAACTCGGCTTCCTTTGAAGAAATGGCATGTTTTCTTTTTTCTTTTTTTAAAGATGTATTTATTCATTCTAAAACGTTTTAAACATCTTGATTGCCAGAGTGCTATGTTCAATGCTTACAGTTTTGTTTTTACCAGTTTTGCTAAGCAGCAGCAAGAACAGTAGAGTTGATTAATAAAAATGAAGAGAAAACGCAAAAAGAGAACACACACAGAAGGAGGTGGTGGCTGCTTCTTAGATACGGATATTGGAGGCCATGCTTCCATAACCACCACCTTGCAGCTGCAGAAACCCCTAAATGTAATGATAGTGTAATCATTTTGAATTGTATGCATTATTATTTTTTTTTTTTAAAGATTCTATTCATTTATTTGACAGAGAGAGAGATCACAAGTAGGCAGAGAGGCAGGCAGAGAGGGGAAAGCAGGCTCCCCGCCAAGCAGAGAGCCCGATGCGGGGCTCGATCCCAGGACCCCGAGATCATGACCTGAGCCGAAGGCAGAGGCTTTAACCCACTGAGCCACCCAGGCGCCCCTGTAATCATTATTATATCAAGGAGTTAGCTATCTTGCATGAATGCTTTCTTCTATGTTTAGGTATCCCATGCCACTCTTGCTGTCAAATTGAAGTGCATGTAGAAAAAAACCTTTTACTATATGAAACTTTACAATATTTGTGAAAACAGTTCAATTTGGTTTATGTACTAAGTAATATTTCTCCAGGTATCATCCAAATTTCCCCACAGACAAGGCTTTCGTCCTCATTAGCTGTTGGCCTCAGCCTAATCCTCTGGGACTGTTCTATTAAATTGCTGCCAGGAGTTTACATCCCATTACCTCCACTTTCTAGAACATATTCTCTACTAATATTACTGAAACCAGTTTCTACTTCATACAGATGTTTTTTACAACAACAATTAAAGCTTATCTTCCACAAGTCCTCCTAAGAAAGTGATTACAGTTATCCATTTTGTGTATAACTATTTTAACATTATTGCTTCCTGTACCTGTACTTCCTTTAATTGATCTTGTTCCTCACCATGGTGTCTTGCCTCCCAACCCTCCCTCAATAAAGCAAATCACTGTTAAAAATAATAATAAATAAATGTTAATTTATTTATTCATTCTAAAAGAGTAAGGAGAGAGCACAAGCAGGGAGGGGCAGAGGGACAGAGAGAGAATTTCCAAGCAGAGTCCCCGCTGAGTGCAGAGCCTGATGCAGGGCTCGATCCCAGGACCCTGGTATCACAACCTAAGCCAAAATCAAGAGCCGGCCACTCAACCAACTGAGCCACCCAGGCGCTCCGAAATGGCATGTTTTCTATACAATAAGGCTAAAGATAAAATATTGGAAATTCAAAGATAAGACTCCTACAACTACCAAAACCAAGATAATCGATATCCAGACTATATAAAGGACTCCTTTAAAACTTAATAGAAGAGAAACCACCCAATAAGAGAATGAACAAAAGGCACAAATAAGCATTCTAAGGAATTAGAAATATATGCTACCAAAAATATATAAAGCTATTTAACCAAATTTGTAATATGGATAATGCAATCTGAACCCAAAATAAGATACCATACTGGCAAAAATGTAAAGTCTGACAATGCCAAGTATTGCTCAGGATGCTGAGTACCAGGAACTCATACACCACTGGTAGAAGGAAATACTGGTACAATCACATTGCAAAGATTTGGCATTTCTGGTAGAATACAGATCCAATACTCTAGGACCTTGTAATTTTACTGGGTATATACTTGAGGAAAAATTCTTACCCATGTACACAAGAGAACATGAACACTAATGTTTATAGCAAAAAAAACTAGAAACTCTAGACCCACTGACAGGGAAAAGAATAAAAATGCAGTAAGAGTCTTTGTTTTGAACCAACAAAAACATCTCTACTTTCTCCTGTAACAAGGCTTCAGTAAAAAAAATCCATTTAAGGGGGGCCTAGGTGGCTCAGTCAGTTAACTGTCCGACTCTTGGTTTCAGCTCAGGTCTGATCTCGGGGTGGTGAGATTCAGCCCCACGATGGGCTCCACCCTTGGCAGGGAGTCTGCTTGAGTTTCCCAAGGGGCAGAAGGAGAGGAAGATGCCCCTCTCTTCTTTTCTCTCCCTCTCTATCAAATAAATAAATAAATCTTTAAAAAGAAATCCATTTAGGGGCTCCTGGGTGGCTCAGTTGGTTAAATGTCTGTCTTTGGCTCAGGTTATGATCTTGGGGTGCTGGGATCGAGTCCTGTGTCGGGCTCCCTGCTCAGCGGGGGAGTGGTTGTCCTTCCTCTGCCCCTCCCCCTGCTCACGCTCGCTGTCTCGGGCACACACTCTCTCTCAAATAAATAAATAAAATCTTTTCAAAAAATCCACTTAAGAAAAATCAATCATTTCCAGACACTGAGCACCCGCTGTGAATGATGTATTTGTCAACAGCCAAGACAATTATGACTCATTTGGACATGGTTTCTATCTACAATATGGTAACTCATCTACATAATATGATTTAATACAGAAAATTCTCAACAATGCTGAGAATATGAAGAAACCACATTTTAGGATTTTTTTAAAAAAGATCTTATTTATTTATTTGAGAGAGAGAGAGTAAGAGAGTGAGAGAGAGAGAACACAAGCAGGTGGAGGAGCAGAGGGAGAGGGTGAAGCAGGCTCCCCACCAAGCAGGAAGTCCCACGTAGGGCTCCATCCCAGGACCTTGGGATCATGACGTGAGCCAAAGGCAGACACTCAACAGACTGAGCCATCCAGATGCCCTTAGGATTTTATTTCAGAAGTATCAGTTCAGTGTGGAACAGAAAATATCAGATACCCAATATCAGCTATCATCTTTTGGCTTTTGTAATAAACAGAAATGGGAGAGATCTTCAGTTTACTAAGGGTTAAGTTTGGGAAATCTGTGACGGGAAATACTTTAGTGATACAGAGATTGTTAAATGTATCTGCAAAACAATTTACCTCAAACTGGAAGAGCTACCTGCTTTCGAGTTCCCTGGGAACTCAACTGTAAAGCAAAAGGGACTTTTGTTTGTGAAGAGAAGAAAATGTTCAAAGGTAGTTAATAAAAAAATCTAAAAGGCTCTCAGATTTCAAATCCATAATGTTGAAGCCACTTCTACAATTCTTAATTACGCACCTTACACCATCGAACAATGATGCCTCCCGGTTTCTCTATTAGCTCTTCGATCTGCACTGGTGGGCGAGAGGCTACTGTTCCATGCTTGAAAATGTGGTCTTTCACTATGTTCAGAATTGAGTCATCCAACTGAGCAGACAAACAAGGCACATCAACCAGTAAAGGCACTTCTGGTAAGCTGAGGAAACAAAGCTTATGTGTTTATGACGCTTTTATTGGAGGGCTAAAAATATGAAGCATAGTTTAGATCAGTCACATGTTACATAATGACGCTGAAGCCCTCAGGAAATAATACTAATGACAGTAGGGGCTTTGGAAGACATTACATACAAGATTCTCTTCCAAAATAAATATAAGCAAGAAATGAGAAAATTGGTAGGATCACCACTGTCAAATTTATACCAAAAAATCAGTTCCAGTATGTTCAGAATTTCTAAAATTTGATAATTCTCTTACACATTAGAATTGAAGAAAATCTACAGTAATACTATACCAAAAATTACAATGGCAACTATTTCATACCACTAATACTGGTATTGGCGAGTGAACCTTGAAATATATATTTTCTATCTTATTTACTCAGAATCTTTAATGGTGGGGGGAGGAGAGGAGGAATGCAGGCAGTTTAAATGCTTAAAATTAAGCCTGAACGGCACTAACTCCTTTACCTGTCCAACTGAATGTGTGAGGCCTTTTTGGTAAAGTTCCACAGTTTTTCATTCTGTTCTCCTACACCGCCAAGAATGGCAATCTCCCCTACAATCAGGAATGAGAGAATAAATACAGCAAGAAATGGTCACATTATAAAGTAATCACTACAGCTCATGTCTAGGTGGGTCTCTGGTTTTCTCGCAAACAATTCTTAAGTGATTCCACAGTCAAGTTCCCAAAAACTAAAAATAAAAACTATTTTAGAAGTTATGCTAAGGTGAAGCTCACAAAGAAAAGGGATACATAATGGTAACATTTTACCAGGAATGAAAGATTCTGCTCTGTATAAAGAAATCTGATCTGTTGACCACTTTTACACAAAGGGGAGGGTCTAGGTCCTTTTTTCCATCTCTCCTACAGAATTTTGATTTACACAACTCCAACACGAGCCAGTACAGATATTACGCTGACAGAAAAATAGAGCACGGGTTTGTTTTTGTTTTTTTCTTTGAGAGACAGAGAGAGAGAGAAGATGGGGGGAAGGGAAAGAGGGAGAGGGAGAAGCAGACTCCCCACTGAGCAGGGAGCCTGATGTGGGGCTTGATCCCAGGATCCTGGGATCATAACCTGGGCTGAAAGGAGATGCTTAACTGACTGAGCCACACAGGTGCCCCACGGGCACGAGGTCTTATAAAGTCAAATGATACAGCTATTTTCCTAAAACAATTATCACATATTAGAAATTATTCCACAGAAAAATAAAGAAGAAAAGCTATCAAAAGGCATTTAAAAAATGACCAACTTCTATGGCTTTCCACACCCTCCCCCCATTCCCTCTGAATGTGCCCTGGATTGACTCAAGTTTTTTGGGGACCACATGACATGACATTCTCCCTCAGCAAGAGGAAAACAGGACATATTGAACACTGCCTCAAAGTCCTCAAAATTCCATAAATAAGTTTTTATCTCTTGGGAGGGAGGAAAGAGATTGAAATTCAAAATATTTCTGAAGTCTAAAACCATTTAAGCATCAGATGCTATAACAAACAAGTTTGTGCCTCAAAGGATTTCTTTTCTAAAATAAGAACTTTTCTCAGTCCTCGGGGTGAGGGGTAGACACTCCTGACCTGTGAACTGCTTCTGGGTTTGTTTCCCAATGCAAAGCCTCTCAGGAAAGACACCCTGTGGCCCCACTAAAAAGAATTCTCTCCAAGGCGGCGTTATGGTCAGTGGGAAATAAGCAGTTCTCACTGAAGAGGAGACAACATGTCATTAGCACGTAAAGATAACAGCAGTGCCACATTCTAAATGGGACTGAAAGGGGATGAATTTCCAGTTAGAGTGACAGACCCGTGAGCCATGCACCCTTTTCGTCCCAGGCCACTTATAGCACTCAGGGCAGGATGGGTGCTTTTCAGTCTCCGGCTCTGGCTCCTTTTCCCTCAACAGTCCTTTCAACGCTGGCATCCCCTGCCACACTCTCTTCTCATATTACACACTAGCTTTGGAAGATTTACTTACTCCCACGGAGTCAGACTTGATGTACACACTATCAGTTACCACCTTGCCACACTGCTCTTTCTCCTAAGCCACACGTCCCATGCCCAACTACCATCCGGGCGTCTCGAGCACCTCAGACTCAACACGCCCCAAAACGAATGCCTAACTACCCACTGAAGCCCACCCTTCTCCTTTGCTTCCTACGTCAGTAAATGGCACAATTCAACCTGGTCATCCAAAATCCGGCTGGTTTTGGTCATCCTAAATCCTTCCCTTTATTCTCCAACCTAGCTCCAGGCAATCACCAATAATCAACACTCATTGATAGGTAAACTTGTCAATAATTGTATCTCTGAAAGGTCTTAAAAACCAGCCCCACTTCATCTCCACCATGATGAAGCTCACTGCCTTCTTCATTTCCTGCTGGAGTAGTGCTATAGCTTCCCAATTGACGTCTTTGACCTCCAGTCTTAGGACCTCCAATACAATCTCCCAACTACAGGCTGCATCATTTTTTTAAAATGCAAATCTGATTGTGTAACTCTGCTGCCTAAAATACTTCAATAGACCCCTGATAGGCCATTCACTTCACTCATGATGTTACTTCTGCTTCCAATTGTGCTGTTACCTCCTTTCTTCCTTAGCCGCTTAATGAATTCCTTCAAGCCTCTGTGAACTCCTCCCACAGAAAGCTATCCTACACTCTCCCACAGTTAAGTGCTTTCCCTTCTGTGCTCCTGTAGGTCTTAGATCTTGCTCAGCACGTATGCCTCGCACTGTGCTGTGAACCCCAAAGGGCAGAACCGTTACCTTTTTATTTAATGTACTTGACAAAGATCTACGTGAAGGGAGGAAGGTGGACGAGAAGACAGGAAGATAGCAAGGCAAGATATGGGCATGCTTTAACCACAATAATTGGCTGCAGATAGGTATATAACCACTACGATTTCAGGAGTAAACACCAATCATAATTTTTAACCTTCTAAAACGATGGAATTAAATTCTATGAACACTCTGAAAAATATCTGAACGTTCTCAAAAGGAGCTTCAGGTCACAGTGTTAACAGTGAATAAGATGCTATCATAAAACCATTTGAGAAAACCCGTTATGCCTTGTCTTGTAAATGACTATAATGAACACTTTAACTGCATTCACTCTGGAATACCTCACTGTGTATCTGTTATCCTCTATTACAAACTATCCTGAGGCAGGAACATGCTAAGTGCCCCACAGATGGCAACAAGCCTGCTGGCACCCTGAGAAATCAGCAAAGAGCCAAACTGAATGTGCCCACTTCACAGTCTCCCTGGACTCCCACCTTCTTGGACTAAGTCCTCTGCAGTATTAACTCCGTGCTCTATGAGCTTCTGGCAGTCATCGAGAGGTTTAATGGTTTCCTGTTCAATCGTGTCCACCTCTTGCAAAAGGGTCACCAATCGCTCATCCAGGAGCTTCCCAAGGGTTCCCTTTAAATCATTAAAATGCTGTTTGAGGACATCTCTTGTCTGTGATGCACTCTCTCTGATCTGAAAAGAAAGAACATAAAAACTCAGAATCGTAATCTCTAGAAAAGGCTAACCCACAGGTATCACCCGTAATCCCAAGGCACTACACAACGATCATCTTCCATTTGTTGACAAAGCAAATGTGATTCATTTGCACCAAGCTGCAGAAATGCATAGTACTGGCCTTCAGGTAAGACAGAATGGGCTCAAACCCTGGTTTCATCATTCACGAACTATGTCAGTTTGGCCATGTTAATTAAGCACACCACACCTCAATTTCCTTATTTGTCAAGGGAATATAATGCTTACTTCATGGAGTTGCTGTTAATAGGATTAAATAATCTATGTATTATACTTTGTAAAATAACTGGCACATTGTTGTTCCCAATAAAAAAAAAATATATTAGAAGTATCAATACCCACATGAAGTAGTTCTTGACAACAGTATGTTTCAGTACAAAAAAATTTTAAATTAGGAGGGGATTAAAACTCATTTTACTGAAAAGTAGTAAACAAATGGTAAATCAGAAAGCCATACTAAAGGGGCATCTGGGTGGCTCAGTCAGTTGAGCGTCTGACTCTTGGTTTCAGCTCAGGTCATGATCTCAGTGTCGTGAGATGGAGCCCTGTGTCGGACTCACACTCAGCGTGGAGTCTGTTTGAGAGTCTCTCTCTCCTTCTCCCTCTTCCCCTCCTCCCTCCACTTCTCCACACCTCTCTCTAAAATAAATAAATAAAAACTAAATAATAAATAAAAGAAACCCATAATACAAAAATAAAAATCACCTATGGATAAAATGCTCTCATTATACTAAAAGAAAGCTAAGAATTTATTTAAAATTCAAAGAGGCTCATAGAAGGCAGAGAATGTTCATGAAAATACACCTCTGGGACAATAATTTAATCTTTCTTTCTTTTTTTTTTTTTTTAAGATCCTATCCGTTCACTTGACAGACAGAGAGAGATCACAAGTAGGCAGAGAGGCAGGCAGAGAGAGAGGTGAACCAGGCTCCCGGCGGAGCAGAGAGCCCAATGCGGGGCTTGATCCCAGGACCCTGAGATCATGACCTGAGCCGAAGGCAGAGGCTTTAACCCACTGAGCCACCCAGGCGCCCCTAATTTAATCTTTCTTGAGTCATGTTCCTCTTTGCAAATCTCAGTGAAAGGTTTACAGACCCTCTCTTCCCAGTAAATGAATAATCCATACCCTAAAGAAATTAATTCAATTTCAGAACTTACAAATTCCCTCAAATCTCAACCATGGCTTGCCTGCAGCAGTAATTTTGAAACTCAGTTTGCAGAAGAATCATGTGGGCTGCCTGATACAATTTAGATTGCAGGGCTCCATCCCAGACCTACTGATCCAGAACCTTCGAGAGGGCTGGAAGGTATGGATGACTTCTTGTTCAGAAGCACACCTGTGATTCTGTAGCTCACACTTTGAGAAACATTGCCCTCAGGTCCATAGAGCTCAGATTAAGAGCTGCTGCTCTGGGAGATAGGATGGGGAAATCTTTACAGCTCACACATATTTTGAAAACAAAATTGTTTATTTTGTTGTCTATACAGATACAACACTTTTTTTTTTTGAAGATACAGACAACACACAAGTCCCTCTCACTTAACAAGAACCTTCTAAAAGCCAAACAGTTGTGAATCAAAGCAAACACACACTTTACTTTGCAGATATTATCATACTAGTTTCATAATGACATTATTACATTTACTACTCTAACCCTTTGGCTAACTTTATCTTTCCAAGAGTGTCTGAAGTCCAAGAAAATCCACAAAGGACAGGATTTCAACAGTTAATAGAGAAATTTAGAAAGTTTTCCATCTATTTTCTAATACTAAATTTAAAAAACAGAATACAGGGGTGCCTGGGTGGCTCAGTCGGTTAAGCGTCTGCCTTCAGCTCAGGTCACCATCCCAGGGCCCTGGGATTGAGACCTGCATTGGGGCTCCCTACTCAGTGGAGAGCCTGTTTCTCTCTCCCCACTCTGCCTGCCAGTCTGCCTGCTTGTGCTCTCTTTATCTCTCTGTCAAGTAAAAAACAAAACAAAACAAAACAAAACAAAACAAAAAACCAACAACAACAACTGGGGCGCCTGGGTGGCTCAGTGGGTTAAGCCTTGCCTTCAGTTCAGTCACAATCTTAGGGTCCTGGGATCGAGCCCCACATCAGGCTCTCTGCTCAGCAGGGAGCCTGCTTCCCCCTCTCCCTGCCTCTCTGCCTACTTGGGATCTCTCTCTGTCAAATAAATAAATAAATCTTTAAAAAAAAAATTTTTTTTTAAATAAATAAAAAATAAAAAGCAGAGTGGTGCCTGGGTGGCTCAGTCATTAAGCATCTGCCTTCAGCTCAGGTCATGATCCCAGGGTCCTGGGATCGAGCCCCACATCGGGCTCCCTACTCAGTGGGGAGCCTGCTTCTCCCTCTCCCACTCCCCTTGCTTGTGTTCCCTCTCTCTGTCTCTCTCTCTGTCAAATAAATAAAATCTTAAAAAAATAAAGAATAAAAAGAATACAAAATTGTTTTCCAGAAATGCTCACGACCATGGAAAAACAAAAGATGTCAATGCTCAAGGAGTACAAAAAAAACACAGGAAAAAAAAGGAAGAGTTTGATTGGCTGAAGTGGATAATGGAAATAATTTTTTCTCCTTTTGACAGTAATGTAACTTACAATAGTGTGTGTGCCGTAAATGGAGGAATTCGTTAAATCATAGAGAAAAAGAGAGACCCTACTATGAGTTTAATTGTTGAGTAGTATCTGTACAGTTACATGAGAGCTTCTATGAAATAAAACCAAGCCAAAATTTAATAAGAAAGGGAGGGGGCCGTACTCAAAATGTTCAGGTTCATTACTCATCTGTGGAATCCTGGGTCCTTAAGACTCAGACCCTAACATACATAGCACCTGGGAAATAAATAAAAATGAAGTTAACATTGAATAAAAATGAAGGTAACTGTGTATGTGTTTAAGACCTTTTTTAAAGAACCAGGGAGAGCATGCCTTATGATTTTGATACATCACCTGGAATACTGTTAGAAATAAAGACTGTTAGGCCCCACCCAGAACTACTAAATCAGATCCTACATTTTAAACGAGATCCCCAGGTGAATCACGACAGACCTTACAGACACCAAAATAAACGAAGACATGTTGAAGCACTGCAATACAGGTCACATCCCCACCACCAAGAGGAAATTCTGCAGTTCAGAAGCATACAATGAGGTCCTGTCTCACTCTAACGGATACGGCACACACAGGAAGTGCATTGGTTAGGTAAAGTCAATTTCCTCTTTAGAAAGAATTCAAAAGCTCCAACAGTTTCAGAGCGCAACTATGTTTTGTTTTTGTTTCGGAACCTCAGAGGAAAGAAAAAGAGGAAGTAGGGGAACATAAAGCAGTGAGAAGACTGGGCAGGGGAGACTCCATTTCCAAACACACCTCCCATACTTCCACTATAAACGTAGTCTCTTTCGTTTATAGAATACCAACCACTGCTGTTTCTTTTGCTTGGCTTGATGAAACTAAACCATGCGGACTTCACTGCTGAGTGGTTTCTTCTTATCTGATGTGGTACCATGGTCCATGTGTGCCCTGTCAGCTTATTAACTTCACAATGACTCTGAGAGGTGGGTCTCTACTGTCTACATTGAAGAGGGTGACGCTTGAAGAAGTCAAATAAATTTCCCAAGGCTTCACAGTGCCAGAAACAGTCTGACTCCAAGGACCAGGGTCTTTCCACTTTTCCCATTTTCAGAAGTTCCCAGGCAAACCTATAAATTACAAAGCGACTGCAAACACTTCCTGCTGTAACTTGTATTTCTTATCCTTGCATTAAGAATCATGTGGTAGACAACTACACAGCCCCAAATGCTACCTAGCCTTTCTAGGGCAAAACAACTGCGACAGTAACAAAGCAGATTTAAGTACAATACAAATGATACACAACTCAAGGTCTTAAAAAGGAAACTGTCATATACACTGCTTATGCTGATTAATAATATTCAAACCAATTTTCCACTAAAGCCTCTACTGTAATAGACCATTAAAAATTACTTCCTGGGGCACCTAGGTGGCACAGTTGGTTGGGCATCCGACTCTTATTTAAGCTGAGGTCATGATCTCAGGGTTGTGGGATCAAGTCCTGCATTGGGCTCCGAACTTTGTGCAGTCTCTCCCTCTCCCTCTACCCCTTTTCCTGAGTGCACGCGCACACACTCTAATAAATAAATCTTAAAAAAAAAAAAAACAAAAAAAACTTATCTTTACTGCAGTTTAATCTAATCCCTAAGCAAATGTATTTTAAAGTTTTAACATGAGGATGAGTTCACAAAATGCCAAGAAGTCATCAAGTTTACACATCAATACTAAGATTTGCAAAAGCCTAGTAAATATATACTTCACAGCCCTCCAAGACAACAGTGACTGACAAATTTTTCTCCACAATTTAGCTACTAAAAAAGTGATAAAACCTATGCAGAATTTGACTTAAAACATCTGTGGTCTTCAGTGGCAATATACAATTGCTATATCAATATAATAGAATAAATATAATAGCATATTTTAGAAAATTAAGTAACCAGAATCTCCCCATCTCCTCTAAAACATGCATTTTTATAACTTTATAGAAGAAAATAATTTTTATCCTCTAAGAATTTATTTTCCCAACTGGTAATAGGAAACTAAAATGATTTTATTTTTAAGATTTCATTAAGTAATCTCTACACCCAAAGTGGGGCTCAAATTCACAATCCTGACGTCAAGAGTCACATGCTCCACCCACTGAGCCAGCCAGGCACCCCAAAACTATTTAAAATTAGACACTGGCTTTCAACACCTAGCTAACAAGAACATAACGATCAAAAATAAAAGACAAAGTAAACATATGAAAGTCAACTGAAATTGAAAAAGCTAACCAAAATGTTTCTTCTCAGTTCATGTGAAATGTACTACATTAGCTATTTGTCTTCATACTGACACCAAGACCTTAGTCCCTAAAAATAATGATGATGATGATGATGATGGCAATAATAATACAGCAACAGCTATCATCTACTGAACACCTGCTGTGTGCCAGCCCCTTACACCCATGGTCTCACTTAGATGCTACCACAACCCTATGAAGAAAGCATCTGTAAATGAGTAACATAGTGGAGTCAGAGACATAAACATGCCCACATCAGAAAGCTGGTAAAGTGACAGAGAATTTGAATTGTATGACTCACTTAGGGACTCGTAAGTGCTGCCACATTTCCTTCTTCCCTTTCTTACAGTTAGGCTTTCTTTCTTTCTTTCTCTTTCTTTCCTTCCTTCCTTTCTTTCAAGATTTTATTTATTTATTTAACAAAGACAGAGAGGGAATGCAAGCAGGCGGGGAGGAGCAGGCTTCCTGCTGAGCAGGGAGCCCATGTGGGGCTCGATCCCAGGACGGTGGGATCACGACCTGAGCCAAAGGCAGATGCTTAATGACTGAGCCACCCAGGTGCCCCATGGCTTTTTTTTTTAACGCCTTTTTGAAAACATTCAGAAAGAAAATCTTTATTATGATTTGGTAGTCTGTTACATGAGTGGCCCCTAGTGAACCACGAACCACATGTCCTTATACTCTATCACTGCGCAGTCCTCTCCGTGGGAGCACAGGGGGGCTGTGATGAGCACTTGCAGGCCTAAGCGCACACCTACAGAGTGGAATGGAGGCTGTGCCGGCTCCAGGTCTAGCAGCCTAGCAATCGCCACTCTTGCACTTCTGAGGGTCCTAACCCACCATGTAAGACATCTGGCTACCTTTCTGGAGAGTGGAAGGGGGAGATGAGCGGCAAGGGTGGGAGGAAGGGAAGAAGGCTGGCATCCAGGCCCAGCCATGCCAGCATTCCAACGGAGTCCTGCAGCCACTGAGGCTCCAAACAGGTAAGTGAACGTTCTTTCTTGAACATTCCAGCCTTAGTTGCCATCTGACTGCAATTACATGGCTGTTGCCAGCAAAATCAGAACTGCCCAACCAAGCCCCAGTCACTCCCCAGAATAGTAAGCAAGTAAGATTGGTTTTTAAGGCGTTACACTTTGGTATAGTTTATTATGTAGCAACAAATAACCAAACCATATGATAAAACAAAAGTTTAATTCTTGATTATCTGCATTAATGAACAGGGTGCGTATAACCAAGACCACGAACAATTTAAAAAGAATGTCTGCAAAATTACACCCACAACATTCATAAAGGCACTTATTCAATATTTATTGAGGTCTAGTATGTCCCAGGAGCTGGGATTATAAAGATGAATAAAGCATGGGCCTGACCTCAAAAAAACTGTCATTCTGGTAAGGGAGCTAGTTGCATGCACACGTAACTACGATAAAATGTATTAAGTTCCTTTTTTTTTTTTTTAAGGATTTTCTTTCTTTTTTTTTTTTTTAAGATTTTGTTTATTCATTTGACAGAGATTGACAGCCAGAGAGGGAACAACAGCAGGGAAAGTGGAAGAGAGAGAAGCAGGCTTCCCGCTGAGCAGGGAACCCCTACGAGGGGCTGGATCACACGACCCCGGGATCATGACTCGAGCCAAAGGCAGACACTTAACGACTGAGCTACCCAGGTGCTCCAAAATGTATTAAGTTCTTACGTAAGACGGACAGCCACAAACGGCCATCTGAGCTCAAAAACGGCATTCTGCCGGGAAAGACAGTAGGTGACATTTAAAGAATAAGTTACCATTTGGAGAAGTACAGGAGGGGATGTCACTTTAAATAACAATATTTACTGTTATTATTATTATGGCTAATATTTATTCAGCACTTTGTATGTCCCCGGCATGTGCTAAGCATTTTAAGTATATTCCTCATCTTAATTCCCACATTGGCCAAGCAAAGTAGGTACTATCCTTATCCTCACTGTACAGATAAGGCAAGTGAGGATCAAAAAAAGATAAGTTTCTCAAGGTCTCATGGCTAATAGGAGCACATGCTAAAAAAGTAAAGTAACCAAAAACATAAGTGGTTCGTTTGGCTTTTTAGATCATAAATTAGCCATGTTAAACAACGGATTTATAGTGATAATAGTTTCTCTCCATCAAAAAAAATTTTTTAAGCTTTTATTTATTTATTTGAGATAGAGCAAGAATGAGACAGAGACAGAGAGCACAAGCAGGGGGAGCAGCAAAGCGAGAAGCAGGCTCTCCACTGAGCAGGGAGCCCACCACGATGCTCGATCCCAGGACCCTAGGATCAGACTTGAGCGGAAGGCAGATGCTTAATCGACTGAGCCACTCAGGAACCCCTCTCCATCAAAAATTTTTAAAGATTTTATTTATTTTTGAGAGAAAGAGAGAGGAGGAAGAGCAAGGGGGAGGAAGAGGGAGAGAATCTCTACCAGACTCTGCTAGGAACAAAGCCTGACACAGGGCTCGATCTCACAGTCCTGAGATCATAACCTGAGCCAAAACCAAAAGTTGAAAGCTTAACTGACTGAGCCACCCAGGCACCCCTTTCTCTATCAAAATCATACCTATACTACAATTACATCGAAAAAAATATCTACACAGAGAAAACTTGGGTACCTCTGTGACAAACAGTTTTTCATTAACATCACTGATTTTAACATTATTGATTCAGAATACATGTTTTAATTCTCATCTATATCCTTCTATATTTCAAGTGAGTTTTGGACTCAATAAGCAGCTTTCAGAGTGCCATGTTTAAAGAGGTTTGTGGGGTGCCTGGGTGGCTCAGTGGGTTAAAGCTTCTGCCTTCGGCTCGGGTCATGATCTCAGGGTCCTGGAATCAAGTCCCACATCGGGCTCTCTGCTCGGCGGGGAGCCTGTTTCCCCCTCTCTCTCTGCCTGCCGCTCTGCCTACTTGTGATCTCTCTCTCTCTGTCAAATAAATAAATAAAATCTTAAAAAAAATAAAAAATAAAAAAAATAAAGAGGTTTGTGAAAAGACTTATTTGAGAAAAGATGACTGAAAGCCAATGTAAACATGTGGTCTTCTGAACACAAGTGGGTGTGTGCAGCTTTTCTCCCGACCCTCGTCTGTTGATTATTTAGTTTTGCTTCTAGAGCATTGGTTCTAGTATTTTGGCATACCTAAGTCAATACATCTCAGCCTACCACCAACAAATGCTCCATAAGTTGCTAAATGCTCCATATAATACTAACCAAAAGAAAAATAATGGATATGAAGTTGCATATACAGTAGTCGCTCAATTTTGCAAAATAATATGTCTAGGAGGATACACCAAAATATTAACAGTGGTTGTCAGTAAATAGTAGAAATTATAGGTTATTTTAAAATTATTTCATCTGTTCTTGGTTTCCCCAGCTCTAGATTTAACCTTTCCTTAGGACACTATGATAAGTACTACTACAGTAACATTTTCAGACAGATTTTTGGGCTGTTTTGAAAATGGGTAACAGAAGGGGAAGTGGGAGATAAAAAAAGCAATAATAGCGTTCTTTTCTTTGCTGAGCTACTAAGGCTTCCTGCCCTGGTTTTCTGAAATAACTTTTCTCCCCCCACTGACTTCTAGATCTGTCCCAGTCTTTAGTATGCTATGTGTTTTCAAACCCTGTGGGAATAACGATCTATAGAAGACATGGTATTGTATATTAAGAATATCAAGACTGCTGGTTAAATCTTCAAAAAAATGATATGAAATCAACTATTAAAAAATTGAAAACATGGGGCGCCTGGGTGGCTCAGTGGGTTAAAGCCTCTGCCTTCGGCTCGGGTCATGATCTCGGGGTCCTGGGATCGAGCCCCGCATTGGGCTCTCTGCTCAGCGGGGAGCCTGCTTCCCCCTCTCCCTCTGCCTGCCTCTCTGCCTACTTGTGATCTCTCTCTGTGTCAAATAAATAAATAAAATCTTTAAAAAAAAATTTGAAAACACTATAAAAACAAATGGTCACATTACATATGTTAAGACACGACAGGATAAGCACTAGTTTATTGTCAATTACTCACTTGTGTATCACTGTATAATTATCTAACAAACCTATGATATTTCAAATGACGTTTTGTTTTGTTTAAAGGAGGCTCTAGGGGCGCCCGGGTGGCTCACTTGTTAAGTGGCTGCCTTCAGCTCAGGATCCCAGGGTGCTGGGATCGAGGCCCACACTGGGCTCCCTACTCAGCAGGAAGCCTGCTTCTTCCTCTCCCACTCCCCCTGCTTGTGTTCCCTCTCTGTGTCTCTCTTTGTCAAATAAATAAAATCTTTAGGGGGGGGTAAAAAAAAAAAAAAAAAGAGGCGGCTCTGTGCCTAACGCAGGGCTTAAACTCATGACCCCAACATCAAGATCACATGCTCTACCGACTGAGTCAGCCAGGTTTTAATCTTGAGGATAAACAACAGCAATTTATAACAACACACTTATGGTTAAACTATAGAAATCAGTAGAGAGCTGATGAATTGGTAATGGTATATTCTAAGGCAGAGTGCCTCAATTTTTAATGTGCCCATGTATCACACCTGACAATCTTGTTCCAGTACAGATTGTGATTTAGTAGGTCTGGCCTGATTCTTGCATTCTTCGCAAGCTCTCAGGTAACGGACCACATCTGTGGTAGCAAGGACCAAAAGGACGCCACTGGCCGGAGCTAGGCAGGCTCCTCAGCAAATAGTATCTTAATTAGGTAACAGGATCTGGCCCTTTACTCTGAAGAGCAGAGACTTGCTTGCTCTCATCAATGCCTTGAGAGACACTGAATCACACTGAAATGTACATCAAGGCCGACACGTTAATTTTCTAGCATGACTTATAACTGCATATAGACTAGAACATTGGTATTTCTCACTGGAGGCACCTCCAGTGCCTCAAACTAATCCCGCTTTGATAATGTACAAAGACGGAGTTTCTGGACCTGCAGAGCTTAAGGGTTAGGCCCGAGACAATGGCAATATCGTCCAGGTAGTATCACTCTGTGAGGCACAGCTGATGGGCCAGCTGACATCACCATGTGACATCTTGATCAGCTAGGATGAGCAGGAAAGCCAACCCTGTACAAATAAACAAGTAACAAAAACACAATGGAAGTGAAATCTAAAAATGAAGACACAAGAATTTAGGTTTTTCCTATTTGTTTTGTTTTTAGGAGTAATAGTCCAAACACCCGCCAAGGAAAGAGTAAATCCGTGAGAGAACTAGTGTATTTCCCTCACCAAGGTATTTCTAAGACCTAGAAGTATCTCTGACCCACCCAGTAAATATTTACTGGGTGAATGAACAAATGAGTATTTAAGGAGAGTGGGTGTTAATTTCTTTGGTATTTACATCTTAGTACCAAGGATTCCAGGGAACTATAGAGAACTATTCTCAATGATTTCAACATCATTTAGGCCAGGTTGGCTGTAAACATTATCTGGTTTCCTGAAGACAACAAGAACATCTCTCTAGCCTTTAACTTATTTAAACAGTAAGGGTTATAGACTACCCGTGCATTCCTACACAGCACTTCCTTTTCTGTAAAGACAGAGGGTAGGGCCTAAACTTAACCACAAGAAGAGAAACTGCCACATGCTGGCAGTTGTTTTTGACAGAATAACAAAGTATTTTTTGCTCTTCTCCCTTCTAGATTTTCACAGACATGGTTTCTTAACATGACACAAATTTCATCAGAGATTTTTAAAGGGTAAGAAACCAAAGTCAAGACAAAAAGGATGCCGAGTACTTGAAAGAGTTAAACAGAGTTACCATACAACCCAGCAATTCCTAAGTATACACTGAAAGAACTGACAACATACCCACATAAAAACTTGTAAATGAACGTTCACAGCAACATTATTCATAATAGCCAGAAAGTGAATAATCCAAGTGACTATCAGTTGATGAATGTATAATAAAATGCAGTATATCCATGCAACAAATATTATTCAGCCATAAAAAGGACTGAAGTGGGGCACGTGGATGGCTGAGGGGGTTAAAGCCTCTGCCTTCCGCTCAGGTCATGATCTCAGGGTCCTGGGATGGAGCCCCGCTGCTCAGCAGGGAGCCTGCTTCCTGCTCTCTCTCTGCCTGCCTCTTTGCCTACTTGTGATCTCTGTCAAATAAATAAACAAAATCTTTAAAAAAAATTTTTTTTTAAAAAAAGGACTGAAGTACTGGCACACGCTACCACATGGATGAACCTTGAAAACATGCTGAGTCAGAGAAGGGGCCACTTGTTGTATGATTCTATTTACACAAAATGTTCAGAATAGGCAAATCCAAATAGAGAAAGTAGTTTAGTGGTTGTCAGTTTGGGATTTCTTTTTGGGGTGATGAAAACGTTCTGGAATTAGGTAGTAGTGATGGTTGCACAACTTTGTCAATATACTAAAAAATGCTGAATTGCACATTTTAAGGCATGAATTTTATAGTATGTAAATTATATATCAATAAGAAAATAATATGCCTAAAGGAAATAAAATCAGCAAGTAAAAAATATACACAAAAGGGAGCATCTCTCTCCTCTCCTTCCCCCATGCAAAATCTTTGACTAAAAAGTCAAATTTTATGTACTTATTCTGAAAATGACTGGAACCCTAAAAATAGCCTAACCACCAAACAAAAGCAGCTGCTTATTTTGATAGCATTCTTATAACACGGACCTTCCTTAGAATCCAAGCTGACAGAGGATGTATTCTACAAACCCAAATGTATACAATCCACTAGAATTAACTTTGAGGAGAGATGCCTTGTAACCAGCACAAAACACAATTCAGTACACAAAAGAGAACTACATTATTAGTCTAGTCAGAAGGCAATGCCATCAGGGACTAACTGTGATGGATGTTCTCTTAGTGTTTTCTGTCTCAAGCCTGAGACAGTGGGCCTCAAATGTAAAACAAAAACCCATATTGAACTACACTAACTACACTAATACAGGAAAGTATGTCCTGTATTTACATTATTGGATATAAACTTTAAAAGAATACAGGCCTGGAAACTGAATTCTAAGCCATTCAGAATGCGATCATTCTAAATTTGTTAAGTGAATTCAAAATTACACAAGAAAAAAAATTACACAAGAAATTATTAAGTACTACTCTTAGGTGCTAGGCTCACTTATTTAGTGTCAACTTTACTGTTTCTTAGTTGCAGATGCAGTTAAATAAATATCCTGCTCATATAGAAGATACCTTAATTGGCTGAAACATTAGTCATATAATAAGAGATACTTCAATGTCTTTCGAAACAATGTCCTAGATTTAGAACCTCTATTTCAAAACAGCAGAAGGAATAAGGCAGAAGTTTTCAAATGGAAATCAAGATGAATACATTGGAAGGCCATGAAAAGCATTCACCGAATTAGATAACCATATCTAGATTTTGCTCCCAGTTTTGCTACTAGACTATGAATAATGCCCGGCCTACATGAGCGCTACAAGGTTTTCAAAATACAGAAAACCTGGAGTATGCCAAGTATTCTTAATGATGAAGATATCCAAAGGTACTGTTTTCACAGCACTATTCTACCAGCTGTACATTTTCAGATTCTGTGAAGCATGGGAGTTACTAGAGTGACAATATAGATTACTATCAAGTGTGGGCGCCTGGCTGGCTCAGTTGGAAGAGCATGCAACTCTTGATCTCGGGGTCGTGGGTTCTAGCCCTACACTGGGTGTAGAGATTACATAAAAAATAAAATCTTAAAAAAAAAAAGATGATATGAAGTGTGAAATAGAAAAATCCCACTCACTAAGATGATTCCACTTAGACGGAACCCAACTCATTGGAAAAACATTTATGAAGATCCTGTGTTAATAGTTGTTTGAGGATTATCCGTCCTATCACACACTGGCAGTGGGTTATATCTTTTTTCTGTATGTGTTCCAGGGTGTTCCTATATCTTTGATAACCATGTCCCCACAGAACAGATAATGCTGTCACCTGAAAGTATAGTTAGCTTTTCCTTTCAACACTCCTTTCTTTAAATCTTTTTCCATTTCCTCACACTTTTGTATTCTATCCCTCAAGTATTTCAATTTCTTTCTTTTGCCCTTCCAACACAGCTCCACCTTAAAAATTCTAAACCATCTAGAACAGGGTTACGTTATTTTTTTTTAATGCATTCAAGATTACATATTAAGCACTACTCTCAGGCATTAATCCCATTCATTTAGTGTTAACTCTACTGCTTCTCAATTACCCTCTCTCTTTAGTCCTCCCCTTCCATATATCCCACTCAGGCTTTCTAAAATCAGTCTCTATCTCCAAGGCAGGTTTTCCCAAAGAATCTCCACCTACCCCAACTCTCCCCAGTCCTCAGTGACGACGCCCTCGGTTTTTGCTCTGCTCCCTCGTTCTCCCCAACCTCCACCCCTATCCCCATTACCACCCCACACCGTTTAGGGGACGCCCCTCACACTATCCCTCGATCCCCTAAACTTCTCTCTTCCCCTTACGACCCCCTCCACCCCCAGCCCGCACCCACCTCCCTAGTTTCCAGACCCTACTGGGTTTCCCTGCAGCCTCAGAACCTCCTCCCTTCTCCCGGCCCTCGGAGCCCTCCTAGTCCTCTACCCACCCGCCCGGCACCCCTCGCCCTCCCCGGGGCCCTCAGCGCCCCTGCGGGCGCGGCCCTCCGACCTGCCTCCGCGCCTCCCGCAGCCCCTGCAGCCTCTGGCCCAGCTCCCGCCGGTAGCTCTGCGCCGCCTCCACGTTCTCCCGGGCCTCCTGCAGCAGCAGCTCGGGCTCCAGCTCCATGGTCCCCTCGACCCGCCGCACGGCCGGCGACTGCGGGCGCGGTTCCCCCACAGTCCCCGGCGCCGGCGAGGAGCCCGGCTTTACCACGCGCAGGCGGAAGCACCGCCCCGCCCCGCCCCACGGCCGCCTTGATTGACAGTCGCGCCGGCTCCTCGCAGGACCAGCCTCTGGGTCCCAGCGCCGCCCGCCATCATGCCCACGCGGCGGCGGCGGGGTTCCCGCGCCGAGTCGCGTGGCATCGGGGAAAGATTAGTAACTACACCTCGCGGAGTGCTTGTCCCATCTTTCCTCATTCGAGCCTCAATGCCAGCCCCCCTTGCGTCTCCATTTCACGGAGGAGGAAACATGCAGAGAGGGGAATCAAATTTCTAAAGCCGTCGGTATTTCAACGCAGAGAGCTCTTAAATGGTCATTATCCCACCTCCCCAGCAAAGGAGCATCTCCGCAGCTGCAGGCGTTTTAGAAGGTTACTGTGAACCGGGCACCACGCTCAGAGGGTCAGACGAGAGCACACCACCCAGAAGCTCGCAGTCTAATGAGGGAGCCAGGAGCATGACCAGCGGTAGGTACAGCAATCCGGGCAGAAGTCCAAGATGGGTGTTAGCAAGCTTTTTCTGTAAGGGGCAAGTAGAAAAACTTGGGAGCTTGGTGGGCCATCATGTCTCAGCTGCAACTTGGAGGTAAATGAGCGTGACCGTGTGCAAATAAAACCTTATGGGTACGGATTTGAACTTCACATAATTTTCGCGCGTCACAAAATATTCTTTGCATCTTTATAAAGCTATTTAAAAATAAAAATCTGGGTGCATGGGTTGCTCAGTGAATTAAGCAGCTGACTCTTGATTTCGCTCAGGTCATGAGCTCAGGGTGGTGAGATCCAGTCCGTGTCTGGCTTGGGCTGAGCATAGAGCCTGCTTAAGATTCTCTTTCTCCCTCCCCCGCCCCCCTGCCCCGTGCGCGCTCTCTCTCCCCCCTCTCTAAAAGAACTAAAGAAACAAACGAAAATAAAAGGGGTGGTAACTCGGAAAGACCATAGGCATTTGTTCAGCTATGATATGATAGAGGCTTGAATTAGGATGTTGACCTTTACAGAGGTTTTGACAGTAAAGCAAAGGAAGAGAGTCAAATGGTCCAAGGAAATAGGAGGTTTTATGTATGGATTGAGTCAGTAAAAAACATTTATTAAGTGTTTTGAACACAGTATGTTTTGTGTGCTTTCTAAAGCTCATTGAATAGAATTGGATCCCACCCGGAAGACTTTACTATGTGAAATTAGAAAAAAAAAGAGAAACAAAAATTGGTGGCACCTGGCTGGCTCAGTCAGAAGAGCCTGTGATACTTGATCTCAAGGTCATGAGTTGGAGCCCCATGCTGGGTGTAGAGATTACTTAAACAAACAAACCAACAAACTGGGGCACCTGGGTAGCTCAGTCTGTTAAGCCTCCCGCTTATGATTTTGTCATAGGTCATGATCTCAGGTTCCTGGAATCGAGCCCCACATCAGGCTCCTTGCTCAGTGGGTAATCTTGAGGATTCTCTCCCTTTGCCCCTCTGCTCTCCCCCCCAACCCCATTCCCCACTCAGGCTTGCACTCTCTCTAAAAATAAATAAATCCTTTAAAAAATAAACTTTAAAAAAAAGAAAAATTAAAAAGAAGACGTCCACAAGGCCAAGACACTAATTTTGGTCTCATTCATCTTTCTTTCCTTGACCTGCTGGGAGGCAGGAAATACGTATTTAATTAATAAAACCACATTATACAGAAAAATAATACAAAGAGCACTGAAGAAAATCTTGTGAAACCAACCCTTCCCGGGCTTAAAGTTTTGGGATGCTTTGTTTTCAACTTTAGAGCAAAGTAAATACTCTGGTTAGTAACCAGAGGTGGCAGTGATAGAAGCCAACTGGTGAGCAGGCAGGGTTTTACACATTTTTATCTCCATTGCATCACACTGGTCTAGAATTGACTTTTCAAGTTTACCCAGAGGTGAGCAGATTCAGGGTCACAGACTCCTTGTGCTAATAAGACTTCCAAGAAACAAATAAAGCAACTTGCTAAGTTATTTATTTACAATAAGGATATAATTGCTCCAAAGAATACAACAGCTGGAAAATCAAGTTGTAACCAGAAAGTTGTTTGGTAAACAGGGATTCATTCCAGAATACTTTGGTTATCTGGTCAGCTAAGGCTTCCTCTCCCCTCTCTCCAGCCTTTTCTCAGAAAGCTTCTAACTGTATTGGGTACATACTGACAATGTTTTTTCTTAGTCTCTTCACTCCCCTGTTGGCACACTTAAAGCTATTAACACATTCTTTAGAATCAACTGGTTACAACTAAGTAAGTCTTAGTACCTAGTGTTTGAATAGGAACTCAGACAAAGAAATACTACTGTCCAATCAAAAGTAATTAAGAGATAATTCTAATATATATATTTTTAAAGATTTTATTTATTTGTCAGAGAGAGAGCAAGCAAGCACAAGCAGGGGGAATGGCAGGCAGAGGGAGAAGCAGGCTCCCCACTGAGCAAGGAGCCCAATGCAGGACTCCATCCCAGCACCCTGGGATCATGACCTGAGCCAAAGGCAGACGCTTAACCGACAGCCACACAGGTGTCCCAATTAAGAGATAATTCTAATCTTGACTGTAACTCGTAACGTTTTAATTAATGCTGTCTATGTTTAATTTTGAGGACTCAAATTTACAGAAATCTCAGACATCAAAAGAAAAATCGCAAATACAATGCAAAACTTTTTCCCTCAATAAACCATTTGAGAGTAAGTTTCCAGATTCCTTTAGTACATTCTTCTATGAACCCACAATGCACCATGAAAAACAGGAATTTAGGGGCGCCTGGGTGGCTCAGTCCTTTAAGCATTTGCCTTCAGTTCAGGTCATGATCCCAGGGTCCTGGAATTGAATCCCATGTCAGGCTCCCTCCTCCAAAGAGAGTTTACTTCTCCTTCTGCCCCTCCCCTCTGTTGTGCGCTCTCTCTCTCTCTCTCTCTCTCTCTAATAAATACATAAATAAATAAATCTTAAAAAAAAGAAAATGCAGCTCATCTGATCATCCCTATATTAGGGACAGCACCCCACTAATGAGTCTTCCCCATGCTGAAAACCTTCAATTAGCTTTAACAATTTTTAAAAACAGCTTTATTGAGTATAACTGATTTGCAGTAAACTGCCAAGTATACACTTTGATGAGCTTTTTCCTGAGTAGATACCTGTGGAACCATCACCAAGATAAATATTTCCCTCACTCCCCAGAGTTTCCATCTAATCTGTCCCTCCTTCAACCCCTGAACTCAAATAAGGACTGATATGCTTTCTCCTATTAGAGATTAATTCGCATTTTCTTAAATTTTAAATAAATGGAATCATACAGTATGTATTCTTTTTCTCATCTAGCTTCTTTTACTCAGTATAAGGATTTTGAGACTCATCCATGTTTTGTGTATTCATAGTTCATTTCTTTTTTATTGCTGAGTAGTATTCCATAATATGGATGTATCACAATGTGTGTTCCTTTACCTTTTGATGGGCTGTTCCCAGTTTTTTACTATTACAAATAATGCTACTATGAACATTTGTGTACAGGTATACAGTTCTTTATAATATAACTATATTGGGAAGGTGGGAAGAGGGAAAGTAATTAATTAGAGAATTAAGTCCTTAACCAACATAAAAGGACATTAATGAATACCGTTTAAAATTGTTAAATCAAGAAATAGCTGTATAAGCATATTGCTCTATTTAAAAATAAGGAGATGGGCGATTAAGCAGCGGGCTCTTGATTTCAACTCTGGTCATGATCTCAGGGTCCGGGGATTGAGCCCTGCCTCAGGCTCTGCTCTCAGCGTGGAGTCTGCTCAGGTTTCTCTCTCCCTTTCCCTCTGCCTCTCCCCCTGCTTGTGCATGAGCACTCTCTCTCTTTCTCTCTCTCTAATAAATAAAAATCCTTTAAAAATGAGATATTTATAGTGCTAGAAGAGTTTTGAAAGTGGCTATCTCTGGGAAATTATACTAGGGTATAATATGAAATCAAATCTTTTTGGGGCACCTGACTGGCTCAGTAAGTAGATTATGTGACTCCTTTTTTCTTTTTCTTTTTTTTTTCTTTTCTTAAGATTTTATTTATTTATTTGAGAGAGTGAGGGTACAAGAAGGGGGAGCGGCAGGCAGAGGCAGAGGGAGAGGGAGAAGCAGGCATTGTGGTGAGCAAGGAACCTGATGTGGGGCTCAATCCCAGGACCCTGGGATCATGCCCTGAGCCAAAGACAGATGTTTAACCGACTGAGCCACACAGGCATCCCAAGATGGTGTAACTTTTTTTTTTTTAAGATTTTTATTTATTTATTTTGACAGAGAGGAGAGAGATGACAAGTAGGCAGAGAGGCAGGCAGAGAGAGCAGGAAGCAGGCTCCCCGCCGAGCAGAGAGCCCAACGTGGGACTCGATCCAAGGACCCTGAGATCATGACCCGAGCCGAACGCAGAGGCTTTAATCCATTGAGCCACCCAGGCGCCCCTAGATGGTGTAACTCTTGACATCAGGATGGTGAGTTCAAGCCCCACACTGAGCAGAGAGCCTACTTTAAAAAGAAAAAAAAAAAAAAGAAATCAGCTCTTTTTTTAAAATTAAGATTTATTGATTTATTTTAGGGAGAGAGAGAGAGAGAGAGAGAGCAAGCACGAACAGGGGGAAGGGCAGAGTCAGAAGGAGAGGGTGAGGATCTCAAGCAGACTCCCCAGTGAGTGTGGAGTTTGACGTGGGGCTCAGTCTCACAACCCTAAGATCATGACCTGAGCTGAGATCATGTCCAACGTTTCACTAACTGAGCCACCCAGGTGCCCTAATTCTTTTCTGATAGTAAGTTTTATAATGCTCTTTTGACATTTATTAACCAAATACAGGTATTACTTTGATAAATATAAAAGTTAATAATTTTTAAAAAGGGATGGGGCACCTGGGTGGCTCAGTCAGTTAAGCCTTGGATTCTTGATTTCAGCTCAGATCATGATCTCAGAGTTGTGGGATCTAGCCCTGTGATGGGCTCTGCACTCAGTATGGAATCTGCTTATTCCTCTCCCTCTGCTCTCCCCCTCCATACACCCGCCTCTCTTTCAAATCAATCAATCTTTAAAAGCAGGGGTTAGCCAGATGGGGAAGATAATAAAAAACCCCATGGACACATGATAAATGCTAAATTGCTATACAAATGTGAGAGTTCATTTAATTTAAAACTTAGAAATGCCATGAATTCCTACAGAAGAGTTGTGTAAAATACTAACTACATATTTAAAAATAAACTCAGTGCAAATGCGTAACAAACCAGTGCAGTTTAAATGCTTAGTAGTTGAGAAGAATAAAAAGCATTAGAGTTATGTGCCCTGATAACCCAGCGATTCCACTTCTAGGTGTGTCTTCTGGAGAAACATTACACATGTTCAAGGAGACATAGACAGGAGTCTTCACCGACTCACTGAAATAGAAAATTGGAGACAACTCTAAGGAAATGGATAAATAAAATGTGTCTAGTTGGATGGAATGTCGAGGAATGAAAGTTAGTAAATCAGATCTACCTGTATCATGGATAGCTCTTGAATACAATGATGAATGAAAAAAGCAGATTGCTGAGTGATGTTTACAGTGTAACCTTTTCTATAAATAAAAACAACACTGAGGATTTTTCTCTGGATACATATATGTATCCGTATAAAAGCATAAATGCTTGCAGTGCTACCCACCAAATAGGTAATAATCACCACCACCGGGGCCAAGAGGAGTTTGGGGGTTGAAGTCAAAGGGATTTTCAGATTTCTCTGTAATTTTCTCATTTATTTCTCCTCCTTGTCCTCTTCCTTATCCGTCTCCTTGGGCAATGTTCTTCCTCTATGGCGAGTAATAAAAGAACAACAATAACAACAAAAAAACAAAACCCAGAACAACAAAACAACATACAGAAGACTGAAGGTAGTGTGGTCTCCCTTCCTGAAAAACCTTATCCCGGGCTAATGATTGTAAAAGAAAAAATACTTACCTCCAGTTTTCATTGGAGAAATTTAAACCCTTTATGCTGTCAGAACAACAGCAATACTATCTTTATGGTATGGAGATGGACACAATTACGTCAATAGTTCAAATCAGTATGCATAACCCGACGTAACAAGGTGGCTTCCCTTATTATTTGGTGTATCCTTTTACTTGCCTTACTTTACACTTAATACCATGCAGTTAAAACTATGCACTCAAAGTAAACATACTCTATATGTCACTGCAACTAATGTAAAAAAAAAAAAAAGAAAAAAGCCAAAGCTAAACCAATCCACGAAAACAATGCAAATGATGTATGAGATTATCATCACTACAAACCAGCAAAGTAAGTAATGGTACCCTGCGACAGCTGAGCACTCCAACCTAAGGCCATGATGTTGGGCTCCTACCTGCGCGCCAGGACGAAGTCCACGGGAAGAAATGCCTCTTTAGCTCAATTAAGGGTTAAAAGTCTCAATCTCGGATCCCGAAAGGGTGTATTTCGAGGTAGGACGCTTGCCAAAATACCATTCCTTCTGGGAGAAATGTAATCGATTACTTCCTTTCCTGTATTTTTCAAATTTCCGCTTTTGAAAAAGAGCTAGCTTGGGACGTCAAAAATCTAGAGTTAATTCTGCGAAAACGGACTTTAGTCAAATCACGTCCTTATCCGTGAAACTAGGCGTGAGAAATTCGACTCTCCAAAATTCCCGCTAGTTTGAAATTCCACAGCGAGACCAATCCCGCCTCCTGCAGTTTCGCCCAAGAAGTATTTTGACCCTCTCTGTTCACCGTCCGCGCAGCCTCCCGAAGCAATCGTAAGCTCCGCCCCCTGCGCTCCGGACGGCGCGAAAACCCAATTGACAAGAACTCGCTCCGAAGCCCGCGGGTCCGATCTGTGTTCGGCCTGCTTTCCCAGCCGGGGTCGCAGTCCCGGGCGCTCAGCCTGGGGCTCCCGCGTCGAGGGCACCCCGCGCTCGCCGGCCACGACGCAGAGTCCTTGCTGCCCGCGCTTTCTTACTGCCTCTTCCCGCGTCCGACTCGGCTGTGCTGGGCCCAGCCTCCGCGACCGCTCCGGCAGGGTGGGCGCGGGGGAGTCGGAGACGGACCCCGCGGCCCGGCTGCTCCCTCTGCGGGAGCCGGCCGCCTCCATGGCCTCCAGTCTGGCGGGGCCCGGCCGCGCAACGCCCTAGGAGCCGGCATTCCGGAAAGCTGGGAGCATGGTGGGGGTCCTGGCCATGGCGGCGGCAGCTGCTCCCCCTCCAGTGAAGGACTACGAGATTGAGGTGAGCTAGTGTATCTCTCTCTGTAGGAGGTGGGTGAAAGATAATCCCGATTTTGGATCTAGGAGGAGAGAGGAGGGACCTGGTGAGGCCCCACGGTTGTGACATTGTGTGCAACAATTGCTGGAGTGTGTCGCTTCCTAAAGTGATAAGTAAGAGCAAACATTGTGATTGTGAGATGTTTGCGGGCCAGGAAAGTCAGAATTCAAAAGATACCTCGGCCAGTTCCCAGATCTTGAAATGGTGGAACCTGATGTTTTGGACTTGTGAAATGTCACAGAGGATCCCAGGATCAAGTCTGGGTTCATCGTAAGGAACCAGAACTTTAGTTTGAAAAGAATCTTTAAGTTCAACTAGTCTGTCCACCTTAAAGGTCTGTTCACCTTTAAGAACAACTAGTCTGTTCAACTAATCTAAGACTACTGCTTAGATTGTCACTACAGGAGTCAAAGTAATTTTTTAAGAAATCAGTTTCTCATGGCTTTAGAGCTTAAGATACTGCAATTAGTAGTCCCAGCATGGAATGCTGTTATTCTTATGTTTTCATCAAGTTTCAGTGAAATGCTCTAAGTAATCGTTATAAAGATACTTTAATGCCATGAAGTAATGGAGTAGCATCTCAAAGTGATAGTTGTATTTTTACATCTTTTCATCTCAAGCTAGCATTCTAACTGAAATACACATACTGGTGTCTTTGAAGTGAGACAAGATGTACCTTCACTTATTTAACTCGGACTTTCTTATTTTTTAGAATGAATAACTTTTGTCTACTTGCTAATAGTTGTTATGCTGATACTTGTTTGCTAAATCAAGGCGGTTGCTCAGTTTTCTTGTATGTGAAGAAGGACTTTTGGTACTTCAGTTAGACAGTTCCTGGGTTTTGTATGGTTAGTTTATCAAGCTTTTCCTCACAGTTTCTGTTTTTGGTGCCCTGCTTACCTTATTTCATAGTAACGATGCTTTCCTTTTAGTATTGCAAGGGTAAGGGCCTTATATACATCATTTTGCTTTAATATCAACCCTGTGCTGAGGTATCATTATCTGTATCCATACAGATGCGGGAAGAAGGTCAAAAAGTAATTAAAAGTGGGGCGTCTGAGTGGCTCAGTCTGTTAGGCATCTGCCTTTAGCTCAGGTCATGATCCTGGGGTCCTGAGATAGAGCCCCACATCGGGCTTCCTGCTCAGTGGGGAGTCTGCTTCTCCCTCTCCTTCTACTTCCCCCCTCACCCCCTCCATGTTCTCTCTCTCAAATAAAATATTTTTTAAAAAAGTAATTAAAAGTAAGTTAAGTTAGGAAAAGTAAATTAGAGGGGTGTCTGGGTGGCTCAGTTGGTTATGAGTCGGACTCTTGATCTCAGCTCAGGTCTTGATCTCAGGGTTATGAGTTTAAGCCCTGCGTTGGGCTCCACACTGTGGAGCCTACTTTAAAAAATTAAAAAAAAAAAAGTTAAAAAGTAATATGTTTAGGGTCCCATACTAGTAGATGTCAGAGCCAGCACTTGAACTCAGATCTGCCTGACTCCAGAGCCCATAGTATCGTGCCTTGGATACCATCTCAGGGTAATAATAATACTAACAGCTCATTAGCATTTTCTTCTAATGCTTTTATGACTTCATTTTAGCATGTAAAATTTTGTTTTTTTATTTTTATTTTTTTTTAACGATTTTATTTATTTATTTGACAGAGAGAGGGATCACAAGTAGGCAGAGAGGCAGGCAGAGAGGGGGAAGCAGGCAACCCGCTGAGCAGAGAGCCCGATTCGGGCTGAGATCTCGGACCCTGAGATCATGACCCAAGCCGAAGGCAGAGGCTTTAACCCACTGAGCCACTCAGGCACCCCAGCATGTACAATTTTAATCTGTAATTTATTTTGCCTCGTATTTATCCAACTGGTTAGAAATTTGTCCCAATGCCGTTTATTAACTACTTAGTTTGCTCACTAACTTAAATGCTACTGTTCTCATATACCAAGTTCTTAAATATATACTTATTTCTTTTTCTGGTTTTCTAATCCATTCCATTACGTTGGCTACCTTATTCATGCATCTATGCCTTTTTTTTTTAAATAATCTCTACACCCAAGTGGGGGCTTGAACTCACAACCCCAAGATCAAGAGTCACATGTTCCACTGACTGAGCCAGCCAGCTGCCCCCAGTACTTTGTTTTTAATGATGGTAGCTTTGTGATACCTTTTAATTTTCTAGAATTCCCCCATTCATTACTTTTTTTTTTTAGATTTTATTTATTTGTCACAGAGAGAGAGAGCACGTGTGTACAAGCAGGGGGAGCAGCAGGCAGAGGGAGAGGGAGAAGCAGGCTCCCCACCTAGCAGGGAGCCAGATGCAGGCTCTATCCCAGGACCTTGGGATCATGACCTGAGCCTAAAGCAGATGCTCAACCAACTGAGCCACCTAGATGCCCCTCCCCCATTCATTACTTACCTTTTTTTTTTTTAAGATTTTATTTTTAAGTAATCTCTATATCCAACATGGGGCTGGAACCCGCAACCTGAGATCAAGAGTCATACACTTTACCGACTGAGCCAACCAGACACCCCTCATTACGTATCTTTTAAAAAATTTCCTTGTTATTCTGGAAAGTTTAATACAAATGAACCAAGGGAAGTTAAAGTGAAAAAAAAAGACCGACAGAGATTTTTGTAGCTAATAATTTTTTCTATTACGTAAGTTACTAATTTATGACCAACAAAAATATAACTTTGTAGTATTATAGTCAACTTGATATGTGAGGGTAATAACATAGGAGGCAGGCAGAAACTTTTAATAACAAAACACTGGAAAGTTTTGTTTTTTTTATTTGTGGTAAGTGTCCTTCACCATAATTTTTACTTGGTTAGTAAATTTGAGGATCATAGGTTTGTTCACTATGTGTCTCCTTCTTAGAAATAGAATGATTAAAAAAAAAAGAAATACAATGATTTTTTTTTAAAGATTTATTTGTTTATTTTAGAGAGAAGGGGAGAGTGCAGGGGGGAAGGACTGAAGGAGGAGAGAGAGAAATCTCTCAAGCAGACTCCCTGTTGAGCACAGAGCCCAACGACGAGGGGCTTGATCCCATGACCCTGAAATCATGACCCGAGCCTAAATCAAGATATAGATGCTTAACTGACTGAGCCACTCAGGCACCCCAAAAATAACTTGTTTTTAACTAAAAAAAGGAAAAAAGGAATGGAATTAATATTTGTAGAGTCTCCACCATGCATTCGACTTCACATATTTTTATGCAACATGTTCGTTACAAATTTTGTGGGGTGGGTGGTACGATTCAAAGGTTATAAAATAAACAGAGGCCAAGAAATTAACACATTTGTACATAAGTATAGTGGCCTCGAAACTTTTTATTCAAGTATATATAAAGTAGAATACACAGATTATAAGTGGATGGTCTGATGTGATGTTGCGATTTAAATGTAGGTTTAATTTTAAAGCTCTTTCTTCAGGGCACCTGGGTGGCTCAGTTGGTTAAGTATCTGCCTTCAGCTCAGGTCATGAGTCCCACATCAGACTCCCTGTTCAGCAGGGAACCTGCTCCTCCCTCTCCCTACTGCTCCTCCTGCTTGTGCGCGCGTGCTGTCTCTGACAAATCAATAAATAAAATGTTTTTAAAAAAAAAAAGGCAAAAAAGCTTTTTTTCTAGTATATCCGGTTCATTACCTAAGGGAGCCTCCCTTTTATTATCCAACTATGTAAAATATCCAAATATCTAAAATATTAGATCCGTGTTTACAATTTACGTTTTGTATTATTTTGTTTGAAATAACTGCTTTTTTTTCTCTTAAATTGATAGGCATGCAAAAAGCGAAGGAAAGATGATGACAGATCTTCCTGCAAAACAATTACAAAATATTTATCACCAATAGGGAAGACTGGAGACAGTGTTTTCTCTCCACCAAAATCCAGTAATATTCTGGATTATTTTAGAAAGACTTCCCCCACAAATGAGAAGACACTATCAGCAAAAGAGTGCAAGATAAAGTCGTCTGCACCATTGCCCGCTGACAGCGGCAGAGACCGTAAACCACCTTTGGAAATGTTCTCAAATCTAGAGTTTAAGAAGAGAGGAAAGAGAGTTAATTTATCTCATCGACTAAATAGTGTTAAAACTGAAAATGAATGTCCAATTGAAATTAGTAGTGATGATAGCAAAGAAGACTCTAGTCTAAATCAAGATTTTGTAGAAAGTAGTACTTCTGTTTTACTCTACAAGAAACGTGTAGAGGTCCTTGCAGAAACTATTCAAGATAAAAAACAGTCAAGCACTGTGACTTCCGTAAAAAGCTCTAACAAAGTGAGTCCTACACAAAGGATCACAAAAAATGATTGCAAAAAAATGAGAAAAAGGAAGCACAGGGATATAATAGATCTATCTGAAAGCTTACCATTGGCTGAGGAGCTCAGTCTCCATCAAAAAGATGGTAAAGATAGGAAACAGGTAACGCCTTCCATAACTAATGAGATGGAGAGTTTTGCAAATGATGCGGACTCCAGAGGGAGACCTAGAACAGCCCGCTTACATGATAGTACAATTACTGTCTCTTACGAGGAGTTTTTAAAAAGTCACAAGGAAAATAAAGCAGAACACATACCAGACTCTACAATGTCAATCTGTATCCCCTCTGAAACTGTTGACGATACGGTCAAAAGTGATTGTATAAGTGACCCAGAAGCCTGTGACATTTCCCAACACGGACGCTATAAGACAGTTACTGTTCTCGCTCAGGTTCACCCCGCCCCCCCCAGAAAGACAAGGAAAATACCCTCCATTTTCTTGAAACAGAAGCAGTTGGAAATGGAAAATAGCCTGTCTGATCCCGAGAATGAACAGACCGTTCAGAAAAGAAAATCCAATGTTGTCATACGGGAGGAAGAGTTGGAATTGGCAGTGTTGGAAGCTGGAAGTGCCGAGGCCGTGAAACCAAAATGCACTCTAGAAGAAAGACAGCAGTTTATGAAGGCATTTAGGCAGCCAGCAGCCGATGCACTTAAAAACGGAGTCAGGAAGTCTTCTGAGAAGCAGAAAGAACCCAATGAAAAATGCTTAAACGAGGAAGGAAGAGACAATAATTCTAAAAAAATCACAGAAAACCCTAACGTTCAGGTGGTTTCGAATTATGGCAATTCACCATCACACCCTGAGAAAGGAAGTTTTCCTAACGAGAAAAGTAAAAAGCTGAAGACAAAGGATAAGAAAATGGTAGATCCTGGTACTGCGACAGGCAACAATAGACAGGGAAATATTCAAAAGAAAGCAGCAACTTTTTCCTTTAGAGATAAACAGAATCAAAATAGACTTAGAATGAGTTTAAGACAAAAGAAAATGGAAGTTGTCAAAAACAGCACATTATTTAACAGTGAAAGGCTTATTTGTAAAGATGTAGCAAATGATGACCTAAAGATTTCCTCTCCGTGTAACAAGAAGTCTTCAAGAAAAACCAGCATGCCAGTTAAGGATAAGGTTATTCATTCTAAAGCTGGATCTGAAGACAGTTTGGTAAATGTTTCCACACCCAAGCCAACCAGAAGGTCTATAAGAACCAGCAGCACACCTACTACAATAGTCATTAGCGGTACCGATTCTGAAGAGGGTAGTCCAGCAAAGGCATCCACTCCAAAAGCAGCCAACTTACCAGAAAAGCACAGTTTATATACAGCAGAATTAATAACAGTACCTTCTGACTCAGAGAGCCCTATTAGGTAAAGTTTTGTTTTCGTTCTGAAGTTCTGAGTAGTCTGCATTTATTATTATCTGGTAAGGAAAATAGTTCAAGCATTGGAGACTATTATTTTTTCTAGAACACAGCTGATTATTATATGAAAACAGTTTAAAAAATGCTGTTTATTTTCCACATTTAATTTAAAGTCAGGAATGATTTCAGAAGAATTCTAGATGCATTTTAGATGAGTTCCAACTCTTATCACAGTTGCTAATTTCCTAGAGAAATATTTTTCAAATATGAATTCTAGGGGTGCCTGGGTGGCTCAGTGGGTTAAACATCTGCCTTCAGCTCCGGTCATGATCCCGGGGTCCTGGGATCAAGCCCTATGTCAGGCTCCTCACTCAGCGGGAAGTCCGCTTCTCCCTCTTCCTCTGCTGCTGCCCCTCGTTATGCGTGCTCTCTCTCTGTCAAATAAAATCTTAAAAAAAAAAACAAAAAACAACCAAATATGAATTCTGTGCATCTAACAAACATGAGATTAAAAATAAGTAAGAATTTTATTTCTTGGGTAAACTGAGCCATATACTATGAGGTATATACTTACATGCTGGTTTCAGCCAATGGAAGAGTGATCTTAGGAGGTAATTTCCTGTAAAGCTTATGATTTCTAAAAGGAAACATTTTCTATTTTCTGAGAGTTTAGCTTTAAGTTTGGCTTACTTTAGATCAGTAGTTTGAATCTAATTGGGAATGATTGTTTTAAAGAACTGTCCAGAAATTGGATCCCTAGTTGATTCTTTTCTACATTTAATTGAAATTCTTACACATAATCATGAAAATGCTTCTGATTGTCTTTTTTTTCCCCAGAATGAAATTCACCAGAATTAGTACTCCTAAGAAATCTAAGAAAAAGTCTAAGAAAAGATGTGAGAAATCTGAAGCAACTGATGGAGATTTTACTTCTCAGACTAGAAAGGTAATTGAAATCTCAGGGGGTTGTGTAAGTGGTATTCTGTTTCCTAAAACAACAACTACTATTAGTAGTAGTATGCCAAAAGAAGATACACATATTTTATAGATTGGTTATGTTAACTACAGCCATATACTATTACTCACTATTATTCTATTCCTCTGGTTGGTTTATTAAGCTGTCAACATATCTTCAAAATATGTGAGATGAAAGCAATTGACAAGGACAGTATAATTTACTTAGAAAAAGTTTTCTTGGGGGCACATGGGTGGCTCAGTCATTTAAGTGTTCGACCCTGGGTTTTGGCTCAGGTCGCGATCTCAGTATTGTGACATTGAGCCCTGTGTCGGCTCCACACTCGACCCTGAGTCAGCTCGTCCCTCTCCCTCTGCACCCCCCTGCGCTTGCATGTATGCACTCTCTCTCTCACTCTCTCCCTCTCTAAAATAAACAAAATCTTTAAAAAAAGAGTGAAAAGAAAAAGGTTTTTTAGTAAGAGTTACATTCTAATCATTTTCCTTAAGGCTGCTTATAGGTCATGATTGAATTTTTGGTTTATTTCTATAGATCAGAGGCTAAAAAGTGGGGTCCGTAACTCTGGTACAGGTCTAAAAATCTTGGTACTGTTGACATTTTGGGCTGGATAATTCTTTGTTATAGGGGACTGATTGTGCATTGTAGAATGCTTAGCAATGATGCGGGCCTCTACCCATGAGATGCCAGTAGCTCTCCAGCTTCCCTAGTTACGACAACCAAAAATGTCTTGACACATTACAAATATCCCTGGGAGGGAAGGAAATCCACCTCCCACCTTGCCCCATTGAAAACCACTACCCTAAAGGGAGAGGTAGAATATATAAGAATAATTTAGCTGCTTTTACAAACTAATCCGCTTTTCTCCACTGTGAGAGAATTGGATTCTCTCTAGGGTGAGTAGGTACAGGTAGGTATGTATGTGTGTGTCGAAAAACCCCAGCGTGATTGTGACATAATCCTTGCGTGAACACCACTGCGACAGAAGATTGGCGTCTCTTTTGTCGTTATTTAACAGCTATCATGTTTTTTGACTGCGTATCACATTCCAGGCACTATGCTTAGTACTTACCATTAATCTCATAAAGTAAATATTTAACCCCGTTTTGAAGGACAGAGGAGCCAGAGGAGGTGAGAACATTTTTTAAGAGTAGTCGAAGTGTACAGCGGGATCCAAGCTGTGTGGGTGGAGTAGAGGCTGATAAACAGGGAGAAAGTAGTGAGTGCTATCAAGAGAGGTTTCTTTCTTTCTTTCTTTCTTTTTTTTTTAAGATTTTATTTATTTGACAGAGAGAGACAGTCAGAGAGGGAACACAAGCAGGGGGAGTGGGAGAGGGAGAAGCAGACTCCCCACTGAGCAGGGAGCCTGATTCGGGGCTCGATCCCAGGACCTCGGGATCATGACTCGAGTCGAAGGCAGATGCTTAACAACTGAGCCACACAGACGCCACTCAAGAGAGGTTTCTGATGTAGTCAGGAGTAACCAAGTAAGGCTGGGAGGATGGGTGACTAGGTCAGAATGTAGGGTGTTGGAAATTACTTATTTTTGAGGCAATAGGATTATGGTTGGTTTTAATTTTTTTTTCTGTTTTCTGTTTTTTTAATAAACATGAACTTTTTAAAATTTTTATCAGAAAAAAATAACTGGGGCGTTTGGGTGGCTCAGTCAGTTAAGTGTCCAGCTCTTGGTTTTGGCTCAGATCATGATCTTAGGGTTGAGAGATTAAGCCCTGGGTGCGGCTCTGTGCGAAACATGAAGTCTGCTCAAAATTCTCTCTCCCTCTTCCTCTCCCTCTCTCCCCCCACGCCCTGTCACTCACTTGAGCTCTCTCAAATAAATAAATAAAATCTTTTTAAAAAAATAACCATTAGAAAAAAACAGTTTTCAAGAAATAACAGAATTACTTGCCAAAATACGTATGTGTATGTTTTTTTCCCCACACCTTCACTAAAGCATATCTTTTTGTGTAACAGTTTGTTTCAATAATTGAGTTGTTAAAAAAAATAATTGAGTTGTTAATTTAAATTTAGGTCAGTTATTTTGTAAGAATTTATAAGATTTCATCAGCCTGCCAGAAATTTTGCTAGCAGAACAACAAATCTATTGGTCTACTGTACAGAAGCAAATCTTTGCTTTCCTAACCTTCTTACACATATTTTGAATATCTATGCCTATGCTTTTTAGGTTTCTATGGTTTTTAAAAAAACAGCAAACATTTGTTAAAAAAATAGAAGTGTATAAAATTAAGAGTGAAGACTTTTCATCATCTACTCTCTAGGGGTAACCCACTTCATTTTTTTTTAAAGATTTTATTTATGTACTAGGGAGAGAGAGTGAGCGAGCTTGAGCAGGGGGAGAAGCAGAGGGAGAGGGACAAGCACACTGAGCTGAATGCAGAGCCTGACTTGGGGCTCTGTCTCATGACTCTGAGATCATTTCCTGAACTGGTATCAAGATGCTTAACTGTCTGAGCCACCCAGGTGTGCCCCAAGGGGTAACCTACTTTTAATAGTTATATGTTTGTCCTTCTAGACTTTCTTCTGTGATTAAATAGAAATATGTCACTTTTTAAAGAGATCATATAATGTAAACTATTGTGCAGCTTGCTTTCTGGTTTTTTGTTATATTTTGGGGAGTGTGGATCCCAGTGCGGGGCTTTAACTCACAACCCTGAGATCAAGACCTGAGCTGAGATCAAGAGACGCTTAACCTACTGAGCCACCCAGGTGCCCCTGGATGTTTTTAATCTAAACATTAAAGCCTGTAGAACTCCGAATATTGAAAGCACGTTGTCTGGAAGATAATATTTATTTATTTATTTATTTATTCGACAGAGAGAGAGAGAGAGAGAGAGAGCCAGAGAGGGAACACAAATGGGGAGTGGGAGAGGGAGAAGCAGGCCTCCCGCTGAGCAGGGAGCCCAATGTGGGCCTCGATCCCAGGACCCTGGGATCATGACCTGAGCCGAAGGCAGATGGTTAGCGACTCAGCCACCCAGGTGCCCTGGAAGATAATATTTAAATGCTTGAGATCACTTAGTACATCAATGGCAAAGTCAGGCCTAAAGGCCAGACTTGATTCTTATCTAGTGCTCTTTTCCATGCTTAAGACCTTTTCAGCCTTTCCCCAATGGATTCACCTTAAAGGTGACTAAAATCAAAGAACAGATGCCATGAAGATGGTGGGGAACTAACCAACAATTCTTTCTTATGCATGCAGACATCTAATACAGACATCTCTCTGGGTGTTTTTCACAAATGTAATTATATTTATCTGAATAAATTTCCAGTTAGAAAAAAAGGCAAACCAAGTATAACCAGACACATTGTAATTTAATTTCCTTGCTAAGATTTGAGTAACTATTTCTTCATTTTTTATTTAATATGATTTGTGATTACAGTTTTCCATTGTATATATATTTTTAATGGACTTTAGTTTTTAGAACAGCTTTAGCTTTGCAGCAAAACTGGGTGGAAGATACCAAGGAATATACCTCCTGTCCTCACACTGCATAGCCTCCCACATTATTAATACCAGAGTAGTACATTGGTTACAGCTGATGAACCTGCATTGGCAGATCATTATCACCCAGAGTGTGTAGGTCACTTTAGGGTCCCCTCTTGGTCTTGTATATTCTGTGGGTTTAGATGTATCATGGCACGTATCCACCATTATAGTATCATACGTAGAGTATGGTATCACTGCCTTAAAAACCCTCTGTGCTGGGCCTGTTCATCCCTTCCCTCCTGCCTAACTCCTCGCAACCACTGACCTTTTTTACTGTCTCCAAAGTTTTGCCTTTTCTAATTTTTTTAATCATTAAATATAAAATGTTTGCTACTAACCTATATTAATATTTCAATTTTTTTTTGTTTAGGCAAACAGTGCTTCCAAAAATGTATCTAAAGCAAAACAATTGATTGAAAAAGCAAAAGCTTTACACATTAGTAGGTCAAAGGCTACCGAAGAAACAGTGACACCCTTGAGACGTTCGTCTAGACATCAGATGCTTCCTGAAAGGAAGCAATTGTCAGAAACCGAAGTAAGTGTTAGAAATATTTATTGGTATGAGTTCTGTCCTGTTCTGCTGCTTGGAGTGGGAGAAGGAAACCATTACAAAATTATAGGGTAGAATTGTAAGATACCCTTGAGGGTGGTAGAAAGAATATCATTTTCGGTTCTGTTTTAGAAGCTTTTGGTTCTTCTGCCCATAGCATACAGTCTGAATCCTTATCAAGTCATTTGTGGTCTTTTATAGGCTGAATTAGCTCTTCCCTTTCCTCAAAACAACCACCTTCCTCATACACACAGTTTGCTCTAGTCACACTATATTATTCATTTCTCCCCAAAATGGTGCAATTTTTGCTTTTTCCACGTTGTAGTCTCGGCTTGAAATGCCTATTAAGAGTACTCTCTTCTAGGTGAGGAATTCCTACTCAAAGGTTAAGTCCTGCTAAATGCTAACAGTTCCTCTTTTTTTCAAACCAGCTTTATTATAGAGATGTAAGTCACATACCATACAATTCACTATTTAAAATGTGCAATTCATTGGCTTTTAATATCGTCACAGAGTTGTGCAACCATCACCACAATTTTAGAACATTTCATTACTCCAAAAGAACCCCCGTTCCCCTTAGCTGTCACTTCCCAATCTCTCCGCCCCCAGCCACAGCCAACCACTAATCTACTTCCTGTCTCTATAGATTTGACTATTCTGGACATTTCATATAAATAGTATCATACATATAGTTTATGGTCCTTTGTGTCTGGCTTCTTTCACTCATCATAATGTTCTCAAGGTTCATCCATGTTGGAGCATCAATATTTCATTTCTTTTTATTGCCAAATAATACCCCATTGTATGGATATATCACATTTTATTTACCCATTCGTCAATTGATGGACTTTTGGGTTGTTTCCACTTTTTGGCTATTAGGAATGATGCCTCCTCTTGAAAGCTTTGCTGATGTCTTCAAGACAAGTAGTTTTCTTCCCTATATGTACTGTACTTCTATGGTTTTTTGTATTTTGGTCAATATTACCCTCATACTGTTTTATAATGAACTATCTACTTATAGACTAGCTCTCTCTCTGTCCCCTAAGCTGTGGTGTAACCTTGAAGCCATCTCTTGTTTCATCTGTATGTGTACTCTCAGTGCCTGCTATATTGCCTGACATACAGTAGATGCTCAATAAATGTATGCTGACCACATGAAAATGTATCAGACTTCATCTAATACATCTATAGGATGTATAGCTTTCAAAGAGTGTGCCTAAAATTTTTATAGCTTAGTCATATTGATTCTTTTGTCTGGAATAAAGTCTGTTGGTCGCTTCTTTAAAAAAGAAGACCCATGGTCATAATAAATCCACTCATTGATATGTGAACTTGTATGATGTGGTGTAGACTATCGTCTGTATGTTTTCTGTATTAGGTAATGTCTGATGGAGAGCGGTATGGAGCTGCTAATGTCATTATTGTACCTGTGGCTTCTAGCATCATAATCCTCTTGATATTTCAAAACATCAATTGTATGACATATTTTTAAAATGTTTTTCTTATTCTGTCTTAGGACTCTGTAATAATAATCGATTCAGATCGTACTTCTTTAAAGCATCCTGAGAAAAATCAGAAGAAACTTCAGTGTCTGAATGATGTGCTAGGGAAAAAACTAAACAAGACTCTTAAAAATGTACCTGGTAATCAAATTTGATAATGCTTATGATGAACATTAGAATGTTTTGGAGGGATTATATTGCTCTGAACGCTGTCAATTTAATTCCTTGCCTTCTATGGTGCAAACTTTTACTTATATTAAGTATTTCTATCTATCTGTTTAGCCTCAGTTAAGTTTAGAGGTTCCCAAACCTGATGGGTCATCAAAATCATCAGAGAAATGAAAAAATTTCTTAAATCTTTAGGTCCTTCCCTAGGCATATTGACTAAATCTCTGGAGGTGGGTTATGGGACTCTATAGTTAAAAAGTTGCCAGGAGATTCTGATAATGATAGTGGGAGACCAGATCATTGTATAGAAATTTTTTAAATTACAAAGTTTTTTTTAAGATTAAACAAAGTAAAAAGGTTTAATTTTTTTTAAGTGTAAGAAGGTAGACATATAATTTGAAAGTAGCTGGAGGTAAGTAGAGATGATGAACATTGACACTAACCTAAGTATTTATTTTTCTAAGGGAAAATGAAAGTCGCTCCTTTATTTCTTACCAGAAAGGCTCAAAAAACAGCTGATCCTGTTCTTGGTTTTGATGAAAGCAGGTCAGTCCAATACAAATTTTTAAATGCCGAAATATCTTACAGAATGTTTTTTGTATTTTTTTCCTTTACTTTGATGGGAAAGCATGTACGTTATCATTTGAGGCTTTAATAAGTTCACTTTTAAAGATGACAACATTGACAGTGCTACAACTGCAATTTGAAGATCTGACATTTTGTGGCCCATCTCCAGATGAAACAGTGGAAAATAAACCAAAAGCACTAAAGAGCTGATTCTGAACTTATTCAATAAATACTTAAATACCTGCTATGGGGCGCCTGGCTAGCTCAGTTGGAGGAGAGTGTGACTTGATCATAAGGTCATGAGTTTGAGCCCCACATTGGGGGTAGAGATTACATTAAAAAAAAAAAAAAAGTAAAAATAAATGAATAAAATAAAATCTTTAAATACCTGCTATGAGGGACGCCTGGGTGGCTCAGTCGGTTAAGCCACTGCCTTCGACTCAGGTCATGATCCCAAGGTCCTGGGATCGAGTCCCGCATCGGGCTCCTTGCTCAGCAGGGAGCCTGCTTCTCCCTCTGCCTTCTCTGTCTGCTGCTCCCCTTGCTTGTGCTCTCTCTCTCTCTGACAAATAAATAAAAATCTTTAAAAAAAAAAAAAAAAAAAATACCTGCTATGTACCAGGCACTGTATTTGGCAGTGGGAATATTATGGGGAACAAAACAAGACACATTCTCTGTCCTCATGAGGCTTATACTCTAGAGGAAGGATAATCTATGATTAAACATTAATTGAGCCAACAAATGAAAAATTGCAGTTGTACTAAGAAGAATAGGTACCAAGTTCTATTAAATTTTATATTAAGTGGATTTGGTCTGGCTAAGCCAGGAAATGTCACCTGAGGAAATGTCACCTGAACTGAAGGATGAGCAGGAGTTCATCGGGGTGGAACAGTGTTCTAACCAGAGGGAACAGTCTGCAGAGTCCCTGTAGCTGGAAGGAGCATGGCAAATAGAGAAGGTTGAAAAAATGCCAGTGTGACTTGAGCACAGAGAGCAGGGGTGAGAGAAATGTAGGATTAAGCTGGAGAGGTAGATGCCAGCCCACGTAGCACCTTTGGACCACATGCAAGAATTTCGTCATTATGCTAAGGGCAATAAGCAGTCAGAGGGTTTTAAACACACATGTGGACATAAACATTTGGAATTTTGGAAAGTTTATTTTGACTGCTGGATCAGTTTGCTAGATCAAAATCCATAGTGATTAATTAGATCTGGGGGGCTGGGGGTAGGAGAGGAGGGTGCAAGGATGACACTTCTGGTGTCTCTGTGCAAGTGGGTGGCATGATGGCAGAAGACCAGGTTTAGGGACATCATGTTCAGGTTATTTTTTCCTCTTTCACTTTTATTGAGGTATAATTACATATGGTTAAATGCACAAATCTTTTTTGTATTGAAGTATAATCGATGTACAATATCCTGTTAGTTTGAGATGTACATAATAGTGATTCGCTATTTTTATACATTATAAAAAGATCCCCATGATAAGTCTGGTTACCATCTGTCACCATACAGAAAGTTGCTAAAGTTGATTGGCTGTACTTCCTATGCTGTACATTTCATCCCTGTGACTTAACTTTTATGACTGGAAGTTTGTACCTGTTAATCAATCCCCTTCCCCTCCCCTTCCCCACTGTGGTAGCTAACACTTTGTTTCCTCTGTCATGAGTCCGTTCCTGTTTTGTTTGTTCATTTGTTAAATGCATCATTTTTAAGCATAACGGTTTTCGTAAGTACATTAAATCAAGATTTAACATATTCTTTTACTCTTTTTCTGTCATTCTCACCCCACCACAACAAAAGGTTACGACTATTCTGATTTCATCACCATTGATTAGTTTGATTTCTGTTACCAGGGATTAGTTTTGTCAGTTTTAGAACTTTGTGTAAACTTTATGTATATATTCTTTTGTATCTAATTGCCCTTGGTCAGTATACACACACACACACACACACACACATATTTTTAAAACATCACTTTTATTGGGCGCCTGGGTGGCTCAGTTGGTTAAGCGACTGCCTTTGGCTCAGGTCATGATCCCAGAGTCCTGGGATCCAGTCCCTCATCGGGCTCCCTGCTCACCGGGAAGTCTGCTTCTTCCTCTGACCTTCCCCCTCTCATACTCTCTCTCTCATTATTTCTCTCTCAAATAAATAAATACAATCTTTAAAAAAAATAAACATAAAAAAATAAAAAATCGCCTTTATTCAGGTATAATGTACATACAATCATATGCATATAATGTCAAGTAAACAGTTTGAGGTTTAACAAATGTACACATCTGTGTAATCTTCACAACAATAGAGAACATCTTCATCACACTCAAAAAAGTTTCTTTGTTAAAAAAAAAAAGTTTCTTTGTGCCTCTTTTCAGTTAATCCCTGCCCCCAACTCCCATGTAATTTCGGACCTGTTTTCTGTTGATATAGATTGGTTTGCCTTTTCTAGAATTTCATAGAAATGAAATCATACAGGAGGTACACTTTTGTCTCTTTCTTCTTTCAGTTAAGGTAATGTATCAGTAGTCTGTTCTTTTTTTTATTGCTGAATAGTATTCCTTATATGAATATACCACAATTTGTTTATCCATTCTTTTATTGATGGCCATTTGGGTTGTTTCCAGCATTTGGCTATTATTAATTAGGCTGTTGTGAACATTGCATACACATGTATAGACAGTGTTCTCATTTCTCTCGAGTGAATACCTAGAAATGGAATTGCTCTGTCACTAGGTGGGTGTATGATTAACATTAGAGGAATCTGCTGCACTATTTTCCCAAGCGGTTGTTCCATTTTACACTCCCACCCGCAGTATATGAGAGTTCCAGTTGCTAACACTTGGCATTATCAGACTTTTTAATTTTAGCCATTCTAATAGGTTTCTAGTGGTCTATTATTTTTTTATTCTTTTACCTTTTGTTATTTTTAATCAGTTAAATTTTTAAACCTTATTGAGGTATAATTTACATACAGTCACCTGTATTGGAAGCGTGTAACTTGGCGAGCTTTGTCAGTTGGATACGTAGTGAATACACCACCCCTGCCGTACAGATAGAGATATATTTCCGTTGCCCTCTGAAAGACTCCTTGGGCCCTCCAGCAGTCCTCCTTCTAGTCCCGGCTGAGACAAGTGCCAGTCTCTTTTTCTCTATGTTAATTTGCATTTTCTAGAATTCTTTATTAGTGAATCCTATATACTCTCTTTCACCTGGCCTCTTTCATTCAGCGTGCTGATTTTGAGATTTATACATGTCCTCAAATACAGTCGACTCCTGAGCAACATGGTTCAGAGGGCGCAGGCCCCATTACATGGATGTTTTACATTACAGTGCTGTAAAAATGGATTTTCCTTAAGACTTCCTTAATATTTTTGTCTCTAACTTCCTTTATTGTAAAGAATATAGCATATAATACACGTGACATAGACTGTGTGTTCATCAGTGGTTGATGCTAGTCAGGAAGCTTCTGGTCAACAGTAAGCTATTATTAGTGGGTAAGTTTTGGGGGAGTCAAACATTATACATGCATCTTTGTGCAGGGAGTTGGCACCAATAACTCCCATGTTGTTCAAGGGTCAGCTGTATATCAGTAGTTCATTGTTATATTTTTGCTGAGTAGTATTCCACTGGATGGATACACCACTTGTCTGTCTCTTCACCTGTTGGTGGACATTTGAGTTGTTTCCAGTTTTAAGGTATTGTGAATAAAGATGTAGGAGCATTCATGTAGAAGTCTGCTGGGATTTTGCTGATGATTGTAAATTGTGGGAGAATTGGTATCTTAGTAATATTAAGTCTTCTGATCCAAGAACGTGGTATGTATTTCTATTTGAGTTTTTAATTTCTGTGGTTCTCAATGTAGAGGTTTTATACATGTTGTGTTAAATTTATCTCTAAGTATTTCATGTATTTAATATTATCATAAATAGTATTATTTTCCAATTGTTCATTTCTAGCATGTAGAAATACAATTGATTTTTTTTAAAGATTTTATTTATTTATTTGACAGAGAGAGATCACAAGTAGGCAGAGAGGCAGGCAGAGAGAGAGGAGGAAGCAGGCTCCCCACTGAGCGGAGGGCCCAACATGGGGCTCGATCCCAGGACCCTGAGATCATGACCTGAGCCGAAAGCAGAGGCTTTAACCCACTGAGCCACCCAGGCGCTCCTGATTTTCTTTTTTAACCTATAGATCCTACAGTCTACCATTTCACCAAATGCTATTATCTTACATGCATTTGCGTTAGCCAATAGAATTGTTTGAAGGAAGAAATTAGCTGGTTTTGGCTACTTAAGTTTCTTAGAATTATTCTTATGTTCCTAAATTGGTGTGCTATGAAAGAATTTAAAAAATAATTTATGTTGGAATAACTTTAAGAAAAGTTGCCAGAATACTACAAAGAATTCCATATCTCCTTCACCAAGAGTTCCCATTTCCTTGACCGTTTTTATTGAAGTGCGCAGACCGTATGTTTTGTAGGATGACTCTCAACCTGGATCTGTCTGATATTTCCTCATTATGAGACTCCAGTTCCACATTCCTGTCAGGCTTACCCCAGAAACAGTGCTCTGCTCTTCTCAGTGCATCACTTAAGGAGGTGGATGTGACCTTAACCCATCTCATCACTGGTGATGCTGACCTTGATCAGCGGGACCTGTTGACGTCTGCTAGATCTCTCCACCTGAAATTCACCCTTTCCCTTTGAAACTGATTCATATTTGGGGGAAGGTATTCTAAGATAATGCCAATATCTTGTTCTCCAGCAGACCTCCACTTATTAGCATTAACACTGATGGCTATTTGATTGACCACACTGTGATCATTGTCAAATGGTGATTAGCTACCGCTGATTATCTGCTGCTGTTCTTTTTCTATTGGCTGCTGTGAGAAAGTGCTTTTACATATCTCATTTACCTATTTAGTCATGGTTTCCTATTTTTTCATGGAATTTTAACCCATTAATTTTTATTTTGATATTCAGATTGTTTCTAATTTAGCCCTTGGGAGGCTTTCAGTTGGGTTTCTATGCCCCTTTGACACATGCCCGTCGTTTATTCAGCATTCCTTACTTTCTGGAACAGGAAGATGTTCCAGGTTCATCTTCGATTTACTCTGCCCAGCTCTGTAAATAGCCTTTTCTCCACAGAGCCCTGATTCCTTTTAGTGGAGGATCTAGAAGCCAAGATGTAGGTGCTTATTTTACTCATTGCTCCTGAGGTATCAGTGCTTCTAGACCTTCTTAAAGCTAGGAAATACACACGCGCACACACACACACACGCACACACACGTGCGTGTCCACGAGTCCAAACTGTAATTGTATATAATACATATTGTACAACATATATATATAATATGTGTATATTTTACATTACTACCTTGTACCCTTCTTAAAGTTTATCTTCTGCTATAGGCACATACTCTTTTTTTCCCCTAAGATTTTATTTTCAAGTAATCTCTACACCCCACATGGGGCTCAAACGTACAACCCCGAGATCAAGAGTTGCATGCTCTACTGACTGAGCCAGCCAGGCGTTCCAGGTACATACTCATTTAGCTACAACTTCACCCATCTTTTCCTCCTTCCCTCCAATTAGCAGCAAAAAGGTACACCTCCTCTTTTCTAAGATTAATTCCTCTACTCTGGCTTTAGGTCTCATCTTTCCCTCATTTCTCTCAAATAGAAAAGGAAAAGAGAAATGGAAGTTTTTGTAGCCTCTTTTTAATTACCAACGCAAATTTCTTTTTGTAGAGAATATGAAAATTCTCACTGTGTATCTGAAGGCTAGGAAGGGCAAATAAACTGTGATAGCACACTGTCTCCCCTCCACTAATCCAGCATCCCATCACCTCCCTCCCACTGAAGTCAACACTCTTAGGATTAACAATATGAAAATAAGTCAGGGAAAACTGAGGCATCAGTAGTAAGGGCCTTAATGTTCTTGCTATTATTTGGGAAACAGTATCACATTAGAAATTCTTGCATTAACTTTTTGAAATATAACACTTATTTTGTTTTCCGATTATTATATAAATGCTTTTTTTTTTTTTTTTTAAAGAAGACAAAAGACTCAAGGGGAAAAACCACTCAAAGATAGCCTCTGTTAACATTTTGTTGGATGTCCTTCAAATCATTTTTCTATATATACTTATTTTTACTTAATTTCTTAGAACTGATAGACTTGTTTTTATGATAAGCAAAAATGAATTTCACCAGCTAACATCTCAGGTAGCTGATTTTTCCAAACTAAATTAAAAGTGTTTTATAGGTTTTTTAAGTGTGTATAACCTTAGCTTTCCTCTTTCACATCATTTTCTTAAAAGTCAAGATACATCTGAAAAGTCTCAGGATTGTGATACACAGTTTAAAGCAAAGCGTGACTTCCTAATGAGTGGTTTGCCAGATTTGCTGAAACGACAGATCGCAAAGAAAGCTGCTGCATTAGACGTGTACAATGCAGCGAGTACTAGTTTCCAGAGAGTTGTCCACGTACAACAAAAAGATGATGGTGAGTTTATTATAATGAAATATTTTTACATGTTAGAAGTAAAGTGAAACCATAAGTTGACTTAAAACAAGGCTAAGGTTTAAAGATAATTCTTTAAGGGGATTTTTGTGGGAATTCGAAGGGTGTGTTTCATTCTCTCTTCCTCAGTCTTGGACTCACTTTACCGAGGATGGGGAGGTTGGGGCAAGAGAGTCAGCGGTATCCTCAGCCCTCCCCCTCCGTGCAGTGGGGGACGGGCACGTGGCTGGGACCCCAGTGGATGTTGTTCTCCGGAGAGGCGCTGTGTTCTAAGTGGAAGGCAGTGCTCGTCACACACGAAGCCTGTGTGTGAAAGGATCATCTTTAAGACTTTCTCAGAGGAGCTCCGGCTCTCTTCTTTCCAGTGGGCTGTTGGATGTTCCAGGACAGCTTTTCCTCTCCCAAACCATAGAAATATCTGCTGGAATAGGTAACAGGCCGCAGTGCTCCACGCTCCAGTCCGCCCGTCCCTCACGCGCACTGTGCCCAGGGTCAGCTGGTCACACACAAGCCGCTTGCACAGTGGCCTTAGTTTGCTCAGAACCTGCTTCTGTTTGGATTCCAATGCTAGAGCAACCCCAATCTCATTTTACTTACCTAGTTTTTAATTGCCAAAAGTGTATAAAGCTTTATATCTTCCTCCTCATTATTCCTGCCTAGAAGTGTTTTTTCTTTGTCAGCACAAAAGCACTTGTATTCTTCTCAACTGGCTTCGTGGCTTGGTTTAATGCACTCCCCTTCCCCATGAAATATATTCTATGTTCTCTTTTCCTTTCTTTTTTTTTGTTTTGTGTTTCTGACCTTGATAGTTATTGAGTTTTGTTCAGCCTCCCATTTAGATTTTATTTATTTATTTATTTATTTATTTATTTATTTATTTATTTATTTATTTATTTATTTTTAAAAGAGAAGAAGAGAGAGTGTGAGCAGGGGAGAGAGAGAGAGACTAGTAGTCTCCTGCTGGGTGGGTGGGGCAACACGAGACTCGATCCCAGGACCCTGGGATCAAGACCTGGGCCGAAGTCAGATGCTCAACAGACTGAGCCACCCAGGTGCCTCTCAGCCTCCCATTTATACAGGGAGCTTCCTAGCCAGTCTAATGATATTTTACTTTCCCATTCTTCTCTAGCTCTGCCATTGGCCATTCAGTTGATGAAAACTTTCTTGTTATTTTCACCAGTTCAAGTTTATACAGCATTTTTTTTATATAGCATTTTTAATGGTACATTCAACTACAGAAATTAGTTCTTCTACTTTTCTTCCCTGATACTAATAAACACATTTTCACCAGAGCGCTACTGTAAAACTTAGCATATGTATTTATAGATGAGAAGATGAGACAAGCACTGAGAGAATCTCTCTTAGAAACTTAAGAGTTATTGCATGTCAGTTTACTAGTATCTAGCATTCTGTTGAGCACTTTGTATGCATAACTAGTTTAATCTCTGTAATAGCTCTAGGAGGTTGACTATTATAATTGCCACCCCCACTTTACAGAGGAAGAAACTAAGGTTTAGGATCTTGCCCATATTCACCTAGCTAGCAAGTGGCACAGTCTGGATTTGAACCTAGGTCTTACCTCAAAGTTTAAATTTTATTTTATTATTATTTTTTAAAGATTTTATTTTATGTTTTTTTTTAGGATTTATTTATTTGTGAGAGAGAGAGAGGCATGAGTGGAAGGGAGGGGCAGAGGGAGAGAGAGAAGCAGGCTCCCCGCTCAGCAGGGAGCCTGATGCAGGACTGGATCCTGGGATCCTGAGATCATGACCTGATCCTAAGGCAGCTGCTTAACTGACTGAGCCACCCAGATGCCCCTCAAAGTTTAAATTTTAAAGCACGATGCTAATTGCCCCTGAAATTTTTACCCTGAGTAGCAAGGTTGATTTAAAAAGAAAAGAAAGTTTGCTATTACTTGGTTATTTTAAACAGTTGGATCAGAAGGCTCAGTAATTTTTATTAATTGTATTTGTTGGAAGTAAGAATGGGTTCCCTGTATACTCATTTGAGTTTTGGTGTCTTTGTGTTAACTATGTAGTTGTCAGGTCTTTTCATGTTTGCATGTTTGGCATTTGATTTATGTGAATGAAAGTAATTAAGATATTTGTTTTCTCTTTTTCTTCAGGATGCCATTTGTGGCATTTGAAACCACCCACTTGCTCTCTCTTAACGAAACTTAAAGAACTGAATACTAAAGTAATAGATCTCTCAAAGTGTGTTCTTGCTCTTGGTGAATTTTCAACATTGAGTTCAAATTCTAAAAGTACTAATTCTGCTGTTGGGGTAAGTACTGGAGAGCTCGTCCATTGTAGGGTGCTTCCTTCACGTCTTTTAGAGGGAAAAAAAATTGGAAATCTACTATTGTGGCCTCAAGTTCATTTTTTTCCCCTAGACTCCAGTTTTAAAAAATAAATCCCAATCGAGGTAAACATCTCTTTTAAGTATTCCTAGAGCTTTAGAAACGTTTTAAGAATTAATGGTAGCCAATTTCAAAAGAATATTAGATTCTATAGCACATTTAGATATTATATAAGCCAGCATTCTAATCTAATAAATGTGTAATGTGCAATTAGTTGAAAGAGGGAACAATAAAAATTTGAACTAAGTCCTTCAAAAGAATGCAAATGCACCTTCATTGTCAAGGTTAGTACTTAGTCACTAAAGCTACTCCTACATTAATACTGATTTATTATGGACAGAAAGTAGTTGGTGACTAATATTAATAGTGTAGGGGGCACCTGGCTGGCTCAGTCGTTGGAGCAAGAGACTTTTGATCTCAGAGTTGTGAGTTTGAGCCCCATATTGGGCATAGAGATTACTTTATTTTTTATTTATTTATTTTTTAAGATTTTATTAGAGCTAGAGAGAACAAGTTGGGGGAGGAGCAGAGGGAGAAGTAGACTCTCCACTGAGCAGGGAGCCTGATGCTGGGCTCAGTCCCAGGACCCTGGGATCATGACCTGAGCTGAAGGCAGATGCTTGACCAACTGAGCCACCCAAGTGCCTGAGATTACTTAAAAAAAAAAAAAAAATCTTTAAAAACAATAGACAATGTGGGTCTGTTGCTGAGCGTTTTATTCTTTATTGCAGTTTGTGGAGAGAAGGAAAGATTTGACTGAAGAAGTAAGAAATCTTTTGCTGGAGGAAATTAGGTGGTCAAATCCTGAATTTTCTTTGAGGAAATATTTTTCTTTGCTTCTAAAAAAACGAAATGAGCACCAGGTGCTTTCTGAGTGTCATCGTAAACAAGGTTAGTGATAATTATTATCATTTACATTAACATTTTGCTTTGGAAAATATTCAAGACTTGGCCATTGACTCTTGCAAGTGCACAGAGAAAATATTGCTTATGGTTAGCAGGGAAAATTGTTCAACTGAAGTAAAGCCTCTTGTTTAGTGCAGTGTTGGCCCCTGCCGTTTTCCACAGATGCGAACCCAAAGGCAGCTTTAATTATATTAAAATATTAATAGTTCATTTGAATTTACACAGCTTGTACAAAAGGCGGTCTAAATAACAAGATAACCTGCTTGCTTTCTGTGTGCCACATTCAATTCTTCTTCATTTTGTACTAATAAGATTGTTGGATATTTTGAAGTGACATTAAGATGGTCAGATATTGAAATTTCATTTTGGTTGACTAGTAAGCACGTGCATTTCTGTGATTTCTGAAATAGAAAGTCCACAACGAGAGCCCAACGTCAATCAAAAAGAAACCAAAAGGAAACGAGTGGAAATGGAAATTCAGAAGTCAAAAAGAAAGAAACCAAACGAGTATTCACAAAGTCCAAAAAAGATAAATGGGAAATCAGAAGAACTTGACAAAAGAAACAACTCCAGTGGGATAAAGCTAGACTCTTGTAAAGGCCTTCTTTCTAAAACATCCAGGAAGAAACAAACTGCTTTGAGTGCAACATGTAAAGTAGAAACAGAAGCAGTTGAAGATCCTGATGTTCTGATAATAGATGATCGCAGAGAGTCTCCCTCAGAAAGATCTCCTATTCCTGGTAAATTAGATCTTCTGGTCCTAGAACACTTTTGTTTATTTAACCTCTCATTTTCTCTTCTCTTTAATATCTGTTCATGCAACATCCAAGTGATATATGTATATAAAATAAGAAATGGAAGCCTTACTAATTACAGCTTTAAAGAACACCACATTTAACAGATGGTCTTTGATTTTTCTGTGTTTCTGTAAATACGTGTGCTTCTGTAAAAAACTGGAATTATACTATGCCATTTATTTTACATCGGTTTCACGTGTCTCTGACTTGTTCCCATTTGGGTTATCCAGCTTTTTCAAAGTATTCTGTTGAATTAATTAATTCATCCTGTTAGGTGGCTTTAGAGTATGTTTTGATACTTGTATAGCAAGTCTCCTATCGGTTTTTTAAACTATGTTCATGTAGCTACACTGCTGACTGAACGTAGATTCTCCCACCCCCACAGGTCCCATTGGGGGCGTGATTTTGGGTTAGTGTATAGATTAATTTGGAGTGAATTGGCATCTTTACAACATTCAGGCTTCTCAAATGGGAGTGTAGCACATCTCCCTTTACCCAAGTTGACTTAATAGGACAGTTTAATGTTTTTTTATTTTATTTTTTATTTATTTATTTTTTAAAAGATTTTATTTATTTATTTATTTGACAGAGAGAGATCACAGGTAGGCAGAGAGGCGGGCAGAGAGAGAGGGGGAAGCAGGCTCCCTGCTGAGCAGAGAGCCCGATGCGGGGCTCGATCCAGTACCCTGAGATCATGACCCGAGTCAAAGGCAGAGGCTTTAAAACCCACTGAGCCACCCAGGCGCCCCTAAATGTGTATTTTTAAACCTTACTGTCATGAGACTTTATGATAGTTAGCCTTTTTTTTTTTTTTTAAGATTTATTTATCTGAGAGACAGACAGCACACGGGGGGCAGGGGGCAGGCAGAGGGAGAGGAGCAGACTTCTCTAAGTGCAAAGCCAGACATGGAGCTGGATCTCACTACCCTGAGTTCATGACCCTGAGATCATGACCTGAGCCGAAATCAAGAGTTGGATGCTTAACCGACTGAGCCACCCAGGCGCCCCCTCCTTTTTTTTTTTTAAGTAAGCTCCATCCCCAGTATGGAGCCCAACTAGGCTTAAACTCACAACCCTGAACTAAGATCAAGAGTTGAACGCTTATCTGACTTAAGTCACCAAGGCATCCCAGTGGTGGTTAGCTTTTAAGGAGAAACGGTTTTGATATGAAAAATTTTAGATGTGGGGCGCCTGGGTGGCTCAGGCAGTTAAGCGTCTGACTTCAGCTCAGGTCATGATCTCAGGGTCCTGGGATCAAGCCCAGGGTTGGGCTCCCAGGTCAGCAGGGAGTCTGCTTGTCCCTCTGCCCCTACCCCAACTCGTGCTCTCTCTCCCTCTCTCTCTCTCTCTCTCAAATAAAAATACTAAAAATTAAAAAAAATTTTTTTTAATGTAATGTCAAGTTTTGAAATTGCCCCTTTTGGCATTTTGTAAATATAAATACTTGTATAAATACTCGTTGTTTACATGAAACAATATTGTAAATATCTAAGAATATATACTTATGTCAAGAACAAATGTTTTACTATTTTTTGCTTTAGATTCTGGAACTGAAGACATGCTTTGGACAGAAAAGTATCAACCTCAGAATTCCAGCGAACTCATAGGCAATGAGCTAGCTATAAAAAAGTTACATAGGTTGGTAAAACTTGTAAAAGAATTCAGAAACTGTTTATGGATCTAGTTTTACTACTATGTTTTTTTATACTAAAATCTAGAAATTATAGAGTAACACATTACATGGTAAAATCTTAAAAAAAGAAAATTAAGAAAAATGTGAAAAGTAAAAATCCCTCTTTTCTCCCATTTCTGCTTTCAAGAGGTAACAACTACTAAAGGTTTCTTGTAAGACCTTACAGAAAAATGTAAGGTTATGCATATATTATGCATATATTAGCTCCTTTCTTCCTAACAAATAGGATCATATTGCTGCTAATTCAGGTCCAGAATCCTTTGTCTATGATTCCCACATCCAAGAAGTTCTGAAAACCAGAAGTTATTAACTATATTATATATTATGGTTTTTATGGATCCCACTTAGTAGGGGTTCATACATTTTTTGGGGGGGTTCATACATTTTTTTAAACAGAAATATTAAGTGATTGTGGATGTAATGCCACAGACCCCATTAGAGTTATTGTGTTATATGTGGTATATATACCAAATTACTTTTCTAATATCTGAAAATTTTTGAATTCTAAAACTCACCTGGTCCAAAGGATTTCATGTAACAAATAGGGACCCATAATAATAGTGAACACTTCGAGCCTAGCACTATTCTAAGTACTTGCATTGTTCTTAGCTCATTTAATCCTTAAAACTATATTATGAGGGTAAATACTGTTGTCCTTATCTTACAGATGAGGAATGGGCTTACAGAGGTTGAGTGATTTGTCCAGAGTCACACAGCTCGGAAGTGGTGGAGCTGGAACTCAAACTTGGGCAGTCTAGCTCCAAACTAGAACTTCATCTTTCTACTTCTACTTAGCACTGTGTATTAGACATCTTTCATGTCATCACACGGTCTCCTCGGTTCTTTTTTTTTTTTTTTCCTCGGTTCTTTATAGCTGCTCTGTACTGGTTTCTTAGGTAACTACACTGTGTATATCTTTTCTCCTACTGAGGTACTTTTAGGTTTTTCCCTGTGAAAGCTAATGTGAACAGTGTTGCAGTGAATAACTTTGCTCATATAGTCTTGTGTGTTTTGGTAAAAATTACTTCATTTAAAAATATTCATGCCCGTGTAAAAATATTTCACTATTTAGTTGATTCAAAGAGATACAGCTCTATTCTGTGAATTATTTTTATTAACATACATTTTCTTATGGCAGTTGGTTGAAAGACTGGAAAAGAAGAGCTGAATTGGAGGAAAGACAGAATTTGAAGGGAAAAAAAGATGAGAAACAGGAAGGTATTTTGAGTCATTTTCTCCATTTCACTGAACATTTTGAGTTAGATTAGCTAAATATTTATATAAAATTTCCCAACTAGTATTTTATATTTGATTTTCTAGTTTTTATAAATTAAATTTCAGCATTTACTGGCAAGAAGTTTGTAAGGTTTGATCACTGGGTTTCGTGAGATAGAATTGCTGCCTGAGCAATTATCAAATGATAATTTGCATTTGAATACTTTTTCAGATCTGTCGGATAGCATAAATTTTAAAGGCAGTTCAGATGACGAAGAAGAGACTCGCCTTTGCAATACTGTTCTTATAACAGGGCCAACAGGAGTGGGAAAAACTGCTGCAGTGTATGCTTGTGCTCAGGAGCTTGGATTCAAGGTTGGTAGGAGCTACACTGGGAGAATGTTAATGTAGTAGTTACACTTGAATCAAAGGAAAACCAACCATTCTGCCTTGCTTTCATATATTCCTCTTTTAGATATTTGAAGTCAATGCATCTTCTCAGCGCAGTGGTAGACAAATTCTGTCTCAACTGAAGGAAGCTACTCAGTCCCACCAAGTGGACAAGCAAGGTGTAAACTCTCAAAAACCTTGCTTTTTTAATAGTTACAACCTAGGCAAGTCACCAAGTAAGTAAATTATTTTCCTTAGGTCATAACATCTTTGAAAAAATAAAATCTACAAAAAGAATTTTAATAATCAGCATTTTGCCATTCATTTTTTTATCTTTTCCTATACACACACACACACACACACACGCCGTTTTAATTTTTGCCTGTACAGTTTTAAAACAAATCTCAAGACCATCATATAATTTTACCCATATATACTTCATAGGTATCTCTAACCGATAAGGACTTTATTTATTTGTGTATTTTTTAAGATTTTATTTATTTATTTATTTTTAAGATTTTATTTATTTATTTGACAGAGATCACATGTAGGCAGAGAGGCAGGCAGAGAGAGAGGAGGAAGCAGGCTCCCCGCTGAGCAGAGAGCCCGATGTGGGGCTCGATCCCAGGACCCTGAGATTATGACCTGAGCCGAAGGCAGAGGCTTTAACCCACTGAGTCACCCAGGCGCCCAGATTTTATTTTTAAGTAATCTCTATACTGAACGTGTACAACCCCATGATCAAGAGGCACACACTCCTCTGACTGAGCTAGCCAGGCACCCTTGATAAGGACTTTTTTTTTTTTTTAAGATTTTATTTATTTGAGAGGGTGAGAGAGAGAGCACACCAGCAGGGACAGAGGGAGTGGGAGAGGGAGAAGCAGACTCCCCAGCAGGGAGCCCAATGCAGGACTCGATCCCAGGACTCTGGGATCATGACCTGAGCCAAAGGCAGAAGCTTAACTGACTGAGTCATCCAGGCATCCCTGGATAAGGACTTTTAAAAAAGCATAACCACAGTATCATAATTAGACCTAATGAAATTAACTTTATACCTTAATTTGATCTAATACATAATTCTGTTTTGGCTTTCTGTTGTTTAAATGGTTTGTGCAAATTTGGATCCAAACAAGGTTTACATCTACATTTGATTAATTTTTTTTTTTAACATTTCTTTCCTTTTTTTTTTTTTTTAAAGATTTTATTTATTTATTTGACAGAGAGAGAGAGATCACAAGTAGGCAGAGAGGCAGGCAAAGAGAGAGGGGGAAGCAGGCTCCTTGCTGAGCAGAGAGCCCGATGCGGGACTCGATCCCAGGACCCTGAGATCATGACCTGAGCCGAAGGCAGAGCTTCAACCCACTTAGCCACCCAGGCGCCCCTTGATTAATGCTTTTAAAATTTCTTTCAGTCTCCCTAATAATTCCCTCATCCTTTTTATACCATTTATTTGTTGAAGAACATGGGTCATTTTTCATAAAATTTCTCACATTTTGGATTTGGCTAATTGTATCTTTATGGTATCAGTTAATATATTCCTCTTCCCTATTTACTTGTAAACTGGCAGTTAGATCTGTGGGCTTGGTTAGATTCAGTTTCTGTGTCAGGGCTACATACACGCATAGGCAAGGCTGTGTACTTTGTATGGCATCAGAGCCGAAGATACATTTGTGATATTAACATGGACTGATGAGTTCACTTGTTTCCAGGCTGATCTGTCCATTCAAGAGTTCCTCCATCACTCTTTGAACTAACAGTATTTTGTAGCCATGAATGATCTTTAGTAGATTGATTGTTTCATTAGGGGTTAGAAAATGGGTGATTTTGTAATTCACTTAGCCTTTCTGAATTTATTAGTTAAAATTCTGAGAAGCACTTCTCCTCATCAACTGTCTGGATACTTTGACATATAGTTTGTACAGGAAAGGCTGGAGAAATGCTTCATTCTTTCCTTGTATTTATCACTTCATAGCGTAATGATGCCCTAGTAATCTCTGAGGTTGTCCAGTGAGTTTTGGGGTAGTTTACTCTTTTTCAGTATTATGATGAACTCATGGATTTGTATATATATAATGTGTTTCAGTCCTTTGTGTTCATTATTCTTTGCTGCTTTTAAGATTTTCTCTGTCACTCGTTGTTAGTGACTATGACGTTGATGTGCTTTGGTGTAGATTTCTTCATGTTTCATATGGTTGGGGTTTGTTGAGGTTTTTGTATGAATGGGTTTATAGTTTATCAAATTTGGAAAATTTGATTTCTTTGTTTTAATTTTTTTTGTTTTTTAATTAAATATATGACATATAACCTCGTATATATTTAAGGCATACAATAAGTTAATTTTATACATTTATATAGCAGTATGTTTGCCATTGTGTTGATAATTAGTACTTCTATCACATTACATAATTATTTCTTTTTAGTGATTGTAATAACTAAGTTATAGCCTCAGAAAGTTTGGTGATTAGAATATTGTCTATATCTACTATACTATGCATTAGGTCTCTAGGATTTATTTACTACTCATTGCAAGTTTGTACCCTTAAACAACATTTGTCCTATCCTACCCCATCTCCTGGTAACCACCATTTTACTGTTTTTATGAGTTTGGCTTTTTTAGATTCCACATATAAGGTATTTCATACAGTACTTGCTTTTCTCTGTCTGACTTACCTCACTTAGTCTAATGTGCTCCCGGTCCATCCATGCTGTTCCAAACGGCAGGATGTCCTTTCTTAGGGCTCAGTAATTTTCCGTTGTGTATAGAAACCACAACTGGATCCACTCATAGATGGGCACTCAGGTTGTTTCCATACCACATTCTATTCTGAATAACGCTGCTAAGTTGTCTCAGCTCGATGATTGTTCAGGTTTGCAGTTTTCTTGTTCCTCTCTGTGTTTCATCTTGGATAGTTTCTAACTACTCAGGTTCACAAGTCTTATTTTCTGCAGTATGTAGTATGCTGTCCGTGCCATCTAATGTATTTTGTATTTCACACATTGTAGTTTTTATTTCTAGAAGCTGGACTTGGGTCCTTTTATATCTTCTGTGTTACCATGCCCAGTTTTTTTCTGTAAATTTGATTGTTTGTGGTCTTTTATGCTATATTAGGCAAGGCCATAGCAGCATTTAGTTTAGGACTAATTTTGCCCCATTACTTAGCAAAATCCTTCTGCGTAATCTGTCCTGTCCATGTCGTTGCGAGTGGCAAACTCAAAGTTTTCAAACACCTATAATATGCAAAGGATATGATAAGATCTGTGGAAATGGGATGTAAAAAATAATAAACACAATTTGGACATGTGAGGCCTGAATCAGGGCACTTAGAGGGGAGTAAAGGACCTGCTCTGGAATAAACACTTGGCTCCATAGAACTTCTGGAGGGTAGAGATCAACGATTTGTTTTTAAACTTTGTATCTGTCCTCCACTACATCTCTAGAAAAACATGTTCTCTGCTTGCAGTATCCTTTTACTATAGGGCTAACCTGAAGTTGGATAACAGTGTTCTATAATGCTCTCCATATGTACCATTATCACTTTTCCTCCAGCCTCTTCTGAACTCCAGCAGATGGAGAGAAAGTGAATGGAGGGATTCCAAACATTCTTTGCCTCAAGGATGTATGTTTCTTTGGAAAAGAATATCTTTTCCAAATGACTGGTTTTACCTTCTCTGATGATACAATAACTCTAATAATGCAGTACTATTTGTATACAGTATTTGAATGTGAGAATGAAAGAAAATTTATATTAATTTTTAACTGGTAAGAGTAGAAATATAGACTGTGGATAACTCAGTCTTACCATTCGTTTAACTTTTAGAATACTTATCCTTCAGTAAATTTGTTTTTGGCAGAAAAATTAAGTTCCCCTAAGAAAGTTGTTACATCACCAAGGAAACTTCCTCCACCGTCACCACAAACTAACGTACCAAAGCGAACCCTTCCACCTAAAACTTTGGCAAATTATTTTAAAGTGTCTTCCAAGCCAAAAAATAATGAAGAAGTAGTACTTCTGGAAAATAATAAAGGTAAGGCATTAAATGTACAAAATATATGTGACAGTTTTTAATACTAATGACCCTGATACATAAAAATATGATCATATTTCCTGAGTTTCTATTGCTATTTATTAAACCTCAGCTACACTGAAGGTCCTACATACAGGAGTTTTGATATTTAGTTTCAGTTTTTTTTCCCCCCGCCCCTTGTTTAATTTTTGATAGGGGGTTTCAGTTTGGGTTTATTCTGCAGAAACATCCAGTGTTCTAGTAAAAGTTGATTTTATCTAAAATACTAATATTTTATTTATGCAGGAATAAAAAATTCTTGTGAACAAAAACCAATTATTCAGACTAAATCTGGAAACACAACTAGATCAAATGTCAAAGAATTTGGAGCTGAGGAACCCAACAGGAAAAATGCAACATCTCTCATTCTTTTTGAGGAGGTAGGCTTATGGGCATATGTTCGTGTTACCTCATAAGAACTTATCCTAAAGGTTACTATATGTGTTACTATAAAGTATTCTAAAATAGCCAAGAAAGTCAGAAATACTTGTATCTGTTTAAATGTTTAAAAAAAATTTTTAAAGATTTTATTTAGAGAGCATGCATGTGCATGCGTGAGTGGGGGGACGGGCAGAGGGAGAGAGAGAATCTCAAGCAGACTTCATCCTGAGTGTGGAGTCCGACATGGGGCTTGATCTCAGGACCCTAAGTTCATGACCTGAGTGGAAATCAAGAGTCCGATGCTAAACCGACTGAGCTGCCCAGGCACCCCAATGTAATCTGTTTGAATTTAAAGTGAATGAAACTGTCAACCATAGAAGAATTTTTCAGAAAGATAATTAATGCAATTCAGGATTATTAATTATTGTTCAGTGATTGTAGAAATTATTTTGACTCATACTTGTCCAATTACAGGTGGCTCCATTTTTTTGGTTTAATATTTGATACTTTTTTTACTTTTAATAGTGTAAAATATTTTAAGCTTTCAGTATGGGCTGAATCATACTGTTCATAAATTTCATAAATTCATAAATTTTGTCTCTAACAGACATATAGTATATCTATTATGTATGTGTAACATATCCAGTAAATGTTTTGTTACTCAATACAGTATTATTGTCATAAATGGCTCTTAGGTTGATGTCATTTTCGAAGAAGATGCTGGGTTTTTGAGTGCAATCAAAACATTCATGGCAACAACTAAAAGACCTGTAATTCTTACTACTAGTGGTAAGTAACAGTGATTTTGCAACTAATTACTTTTGGTTAAAATATTTTGAAAAAGCTGCTCATTTTAGTTAGAAACGTTCCTTTAAAAGTCTGCTAGTATATTAAGTCTTTTTTTCTAAAATGTGGAGGCTCCTAGATCATTTTTTAAACAAAGAATTATTTAAATTTGCTATCGATTCACAACCTTGAGTAATTATAAAATTACTATATTACCCTGTGAATAGCAGTGGCATGGAACCCGATACTACATTGAATCACTGTGTAGGGTATTAGATATTTAGGATGCCTACAACAGCCTAGAATGCAGGTAAAGAAATTTATGAACTATCCAGGAAAGGGGTTTTGGCAGGGGTGATAACAGATCCTTCTCTTTGCCTCTTCCTCATACTTATAATTAGATCACCAAATGTTACTTACTGGTCAGAATTCTTTATGGAGCCCATAAAAATTTTTTTCTGCAGTGCCTTAATCTTGAACTTAGCCATTCCTTATTCCCTGAGAACTCTTCCATATGGATTATTGCATATTTTAGTTAAAGTAAGCCATAGCCAGCCTAATGGAATTGGTCCATTTCCTTTTTTTTTTTCCTAAGATTTTATTTTTAAGTAATCTCTACACCCAGTATGGGGCTTGAACCCACAACCCCAAGATAAAAAGTCACACACTTCACTGATTGAGCCAGGCAGGTGCCCCTGGAGTTGGTCCACCTTCCTAATAATTCACATTCATGTTCAATTTTAAGACTCACACAGGTGTTTTTTTTTCATTATAAACACTGAATTATAACATTGTTTTCTAATGTTTTTTCATTGCACATATTCAGTAGCGTATCTCTGCTGTGGATTTCTATAGGAAAATGTGTTTATGTTAGATGGCTCATTTGACTGTTAGTGATTGTACTCTAAAAATATTGATATAAATCATGTTACTCAAAGGGTACATGATAGTATAATTAAAAGATCAAAAGTTACTTTAGGTCAAGACAGAAATTCAGTTCCTTTAATGATTTATAATTTACATGATACTTTCATTACCAATGAAATATAGAATATTTTCATAGAAAAAGTAACTGGAAAAATGAATTTAGTAGTCTTAATGGCTTTTTAAAATGTTTTTTTTCCTATAGATCCAACATTTAGTTTAATGTTTGATGGCTGCTTTGAAGAAATTAATTTCAGTACTCCTTCACTTGTAAGTTTTCATTTTGATCATAAATCATGTCACAACTCTATAAGAGGTGGCTTAATGTGATATGCCAGCGAATCTTCAGTACACTGTTGAATAGGAGTTAAGCGTGAACATCTCTGCCTTGTTTCTGAATTTGGGGCTAAAGTAGGCATTCTTTTATCAGTAAGTGTGATATTAGCTATATATTTTCATAGATCTTCATCAGTTAGCTGTGTTTTTATTGTCAGTGGTGTTGAATTTTGTCAGATACTTTCTGTCTTTTGAGGCAATCATATAGTTCCATCTTTTTAATTCTATTAATATGGCAAATGATGTTAGTTGATTTTTGAATGTCAGAGCAGTCTTGCATTCTTAGGATAATATGATCATGATGTGTTGTCTTTTTATAGTTCTGGATTTGATTTGCTCATATATTGTTAGGGACTTTCGTGTCTACATTTATGAAGGATGTTGGTCAGTGGTTTCCAGGCCATTTGAAATGGATATGACATAGATTTTAGTAGTTTCTTCAGAAATAATATGCATTCTTAGTTTTTCATAGCGTATTTTTTTTTAAAGATTTTCTTTATTTGAGAGAGAGAGCACGAGCTGGGGGGTGAGAGGCAGAGGGGGAAGCAGACTTCCTGCTGAGCAGTGAGCCCAACGCAGGGCTCGATCCCAGGACTCCAAGGTCATGACCTGAGCTGAAGGTAGATGCCCAACTGACTGAGCCACCCAGGCGCTCCAGTTTTTCATGGTGTAGTGTTAGTATTATACTAATTTCTAGAGAATCTAAGAACCTTGCAAAGGTATCAGTCCATTTGCCATCCCTCTATCTCGTATGCTTTAGTTTTCAAACGTTTTACATTTATACATTATATACTCCCCAATATAATGCTCTGCTTTTTTGCTTTAGCTAGCTGTGTGTGTTTGAAAGTAATTAGGAGAATAAAAAGTTCTTTTATGTTTAGCTGTATACTTATAATTTCTGATATACTTCATTCCTTCCTGAAGATAATGACTTTTTCTTTGATTTTGTTTCTCTTCAGCCTGAAGAATTTCATTAACAATTTTTATAGAGCTAGTCTGCTGACAATGGATTATATTAGGTTTCATTTACTTGAAAATGTCTTTATTTTTACTTCATTTTCAAAGAATATTTTCCCTTGGTATAGAAATCTGGGTTCTCAGTTTTTCCATTAGTACTTTTTTTTTTAAGTAGGCTCCACACCCAGCATGGACCTTGAACTCATCACCCAGATATCAAGAATCACATGCTCTACCCACTGAGCTAGCCAGGCACCCCTACATTAGTACTTTAAAGATGTCACCGTTTTCTTTTGGTTAGTGGTATTTCTGATTATAAGTCACAATTTTTTTTTTTTCCTCCTGTGTAATATGTCATTATTTTCTGGATGGCTTCAAGATATTCTCTTTAACTTTAGTTTTCTTTTCTCTCTCTTTTTTTTTTTTAAGATTTTATTTATTTATTTAAGAGAGAGAGAGCATGAGAGAGAGAGCACAAGCAGAGGGGAGGGGTAGAGGGAGAAATAGTCACCCTGCTGAGCAAGGAGCCCAATGTGGGGCTTGATTCCAGGACCCTGGTATCATGACCTGAGCCAAAGGCAGATGCTCAGCCGACTGAGCCACCCAGGTGTCCCTAAGTTGAGTTTTCAGTAATTGCCTGTGATGTGCCTAGGTGTTATTTTTCTTCATATCTATCCTGCTTGTGGTTCTTGGATATCTGCAATCCGTAAATACATGTCATTCCTTCAATGAGGGACATTTTTAAACTTATTTTTTCAAATTTATTTTATGCTCATTTTCTCTTTCCCTCTAGGGAATTTAGTTACAAGTATGTTAGACATTTTACATTGTCTCATATGCCGTTGAGCATGCTATTCTCCTCCCCAACTTCTTTCTGTTTGTACTTTTGGTTTGATCATTTATATTGATTAATCTTCAAATTTACTGACACTTTTTTTCTGCCACCTCCATTCTTCTATGAGGCCCATCCAGTAAAATATTTATTCTGATATTCTGATTTTTAGTTTTGCAATTGCCGTTTCCTTCTTTTTATGGCTTCTGTTTTTCTGCTGGACTTTCTTATTCATTATTAGCATGTTTTCTTTAAGCATAGTTTTACTAGCTGTTTTAAAATTCTGCTAATTCCAACATCTTCGTCATCTTTTTTTTTTCCTTTTTATTATTAACATATAGTGTATTATTTGTTTCAGGGGTACAGGTCTGTGATTCATCAGTCTTCCACAATACACAGCGCTCACCACAACACATACCTCCCCAATGTCCATCACCCAGCCACCCCATCCCCCATCCCCCTCCCCTCCAGCAACCCTCAGTTTCTTTCCTGAGATTAAGAGTCTCTTATGGTTTGCCTCCCATCTTCTTCCTCTTGTGATTAAATCTATTGATTGTCTCTGAGGAGTTACTTTTTGTCTTTCTTTGTATGTGTAGTAGTTTTAGAGTGTTATCCTGTACTTTGCGAATGGTATGTTGTAGATACTCTGGATTCGGTTCTCTTCCTCTGAATAAATATTCTGCTATAGTATGTAGCAGCTAAAGTTTCTGTTTAGTTCTTTTAGTTTTTGCTTGCCTGCTTTGAGACAGGCCCACACATGTGAAGTTCAGGCATCAACCGGGATTTACATTCTTTAACTAGAATTTCTGTTTCCCTACTTTCACAGACATCCCCTCTCACTTTCCAACTACTGCCAGCATCCCAAACTCTGTCCTCTGGTTCAAGCCAGTAACACTGTGAGTCTTTGTCTGAGTTCTAGCCACCGCTGCTGCATCCTGTACTAAGTCAGAAATCAATTTAGAGGGGACGAGATGGGGGTGGGAATTCACCCAGGGCCATTTTCTTTTGTCTAATTGTTGATTTTCCCTTCAGTTATCTTCTGCTTTTGGTTACTCTCCTGTGCCTTCAAATAGTTTGCTTTTTATATTTATTTGTAGTTGATTATAGAGTTTATCGTTATTACCGATGGCAAGGTTTGTGTGGTAGTAGGTTTGCTTCGTTATTGAAAGCAGAGTTCCTAGTTTGTGGGAAGCAGAAGTCCCAGAAGCGTGCAGGAGTAATGTATGTACATAGAATGAGGTCAAAGATTTAATAGGAGAAATCTTTTTTTTAATTGTTTAAGGTAAAAATGCTAATGGTCTTGTAAAATCTGCAAAATGTAAATACAATTTTGTTTTAGCTTTTCAAGGTAAAAAGCTTTCTATAAATGGTGGGAAGAGAATAGTATATGTTTTGTTGTTTTACCAAAAAATATCATAGCAATATTGATGGAACACTAAATAAAATAAAAAATTTGGGGGCACATGGGTGGCTCAGTTGGTTAAGCATCTGCCTTCGGCTCAGGTCATGATCCCAGGGTCCTGGGATAGAGTCCTGCATCAGGCTCCCTGTTCCTCGGTCTACCCCTCCCCCTGCTTGTGCTCTCTCTCGCTCTACCCCTCCCCCTGCTTGTGCTCTCTCTCCCTAGCTTCTCTCTCTTTCAAATAAATAAATAAAATCTTAAAAAAAAAAAAAAAAAGAAATCACATGGGTTTTGTTTTTTTGTCTTTTTTCCCTAATGTTTCTCGTTTATTTATATTTATGCATTTGTGCATGCATTGATATAATTTTCTAACTCAGGTATTTAAAAACTATCAGTATTATTATAGTATTCACATTTATAGTTTTAAAGGCTGTAAAATATTCCATCAAGTTGTACCATTATTTAATCTCAAGGGAATTTCTCAAGGTTTAATAAAATTGCCTTCAGGGTTTATGGAAAATCTCCCATAAAAGTTTCCTTGATGTTTTAGATTGTATACAGTTACTAAAATAAGGTTATGTAAAATATTTTTAATTTGGAAGTGTATTCCTTTGTTATATTTTTCCAGATCAGTTTCATTCTCAAGAGCTAAGATAGTGTGAATTTTAGTGAAATTTGTCCTACTTTTAAATGTGTATTACTGATGAATATCTGTTAACTCTACCATTCACCATGTTTCTTTTTTCTTTCTCTCTCTATTTCTCTTTTTCTCAGCTAAATGTTGCCAGCTACCTACAGATGATCTGCTTGGCTGAGAACTTTAGAACTGATGTGAAAGACTTTAGAACATTGTTAACTACAAATGCTTGTGATATCAGAAAAAGTATCCTTTACTTACAATTCTGGATTAGAAGTGGAGGTGGATTTTTAGAAGAAAAGCCATTATCCCTTTGTCGTAAGTTGATCTGTTATAAAAGAAATTTCTACAGTAGGACCCTATGTTAAAGTATGTGCTGTACCAAAATATCTGAAAGATTTTAAAAATTTTGAGCATCCAGGTATCGTATTAATCTTGAAAACATACATATGTCAACTTTGTTGGTGAAAATTTTATAAACATTAAGTGTGGGTAGAGTTAAACTGCACTTGGAACAAATTGTTACTTATAAATTTATTAGCATAGTTTCTTTTTTTATTTTTTAAGATTTTATTTATCTCAGAGAGTGAGCATATGTGCACAAGCAGGAGGGGCAGAGGGAGAGGGAGAGAAAATCTCAAGCAGACTCTGTGCTGAGCATGGAGCCCAACTCGGGGCTCGATCTTACTACCCTGAGATCATGACCTGAGCCAAAATCAAGGATCGGACGCTTAACTGACTGAGCCACTCAGCCGCCCTATAATCGTAGTTTCTTATAAACAATTAGAATGATATTATTTAGCAACTAGCTTCCTTTTTTTACTTAATAAAAAAACATTGGTGACTTTTCCCTATACATAAATTATTTTTATATGACTTTAAGTTTTCTTTTAGCTTCTTCAATAGTCTATAATTCTATTTTTCATAAGAACTTTGTCGTTTCAGAAATGTTTTAGTTCTTATCAATCTTTAGTCATTGTTACCTCATCGAAGTCACAGACATTTATTGAGGACGTTCTCCATGCCCGGTCCTGTGTTTACATGAATAAGACATGGTTCCTTCCCTGAAGAAGTTGATAGTTTGTGGTTTTCATGCTCCATAGTCACAGTTCTGTAGTTACAGATCCTGCTCTGGGAAATACACAAATATTTAAATAAAACCAAGGTGAAGTTCTGTAATATTAATCCCCTGTGAAGTTTTTTTTTCTCTTTGATCAATTCAGAATTTTAATATATTTTTCTTTTTCAAAGTAGCAAACGTATATATTTAATTCAATGTGAGCTGGTGCCTTTAACTGTTTCTTAGAAGTAAATATGATAAATAAGACATCGTAAATATCCATTTATAAAAAACAAATTAGTAACTGTTGCCATACTATTGGATATAAAATGCTATACCAGAAACTTTAAAAGATAATAATTAAGTGTAGCATTCTTTCTTTCCTTAAAGATTTTATATGCATTTTATTTCTGTCTTTCTTAAAAAACACAGATATGTACTCATTGGAAATTCAAATAGTGCAGAAGTATATAAAATAGAAAATGAAAGATCTTCCCCACTTCTTAAAGTTAGCCACTGTGAGAACTTTATCTATGCATGTACAAATATCGCTACCTACTCATTTAGCAAAATTAATCAATACTATATATACTGTTAATCAGTTTGCTGTTTTTTACTTGAGAATTTATTGTTGGTACGTACAATTCTATCCCTCTATTTTTCACAGCTGCGTGCTATTCCATAATAGGGAATGGACGTAACATAATTTAATTAACCATTACTTATTAGAGGAAATTGAAATTATCTTCAGTTTGTCATTAAAATAAGCAGTGAATGTCTATACAATACCTTGAGCATATCTGTGAGTACTGCTGTTGGAGAGAAATTCTAGAAGTATTGTTGCTAGGCCAAAGACTGGAATACATTTTTACATTCCAATGGGTATTGTAAGGTTGCCCTCCCAAAGGTGATTGTCCTGATATATGTTCCCATGAATAGTTTATGATGGCTTTTTAATATATACCTCTGAGAAAACTAGGTTACCAGTTGTTTTACTTTTGCCAATTTAAAAGGTGAAAAGCCAATGGTATCTTATTTTATTTTGCATTTCCATGATCACTAGTGAAATTGTGCATCTTTTTATGAGTTTATTAGATATTTGTATTTCTTCTGTGACTCGTCTGTTCATAGTCTTTTGCACTTTTTTCTTTTGGGTTGTTTTGTAAGCCCACCACCACCCCTCTTACCCCCCGTATGCTAAAAATAATGTTTTATTGTACTTTTTATGAATTTAATACATAGGTAGAGAAGAACAAAATGGGAATATAGGTCTAAAAGATGCCAAGGGATCTTAGATCTTAAACGTTTGCTACAATTTATTAAAAATACAGTTGGCTAAGGGTTTTTTTTAATTAATTTTATAGGAGGAAATAGCAGAAACGTTCAACTTATTTCCTCTGAAGATGGCCCTGATTCCAAAAAGAAAGCTAAAACTACTAAAAGGAGTCCTACAGACCTTCCCAAATGTGATACTGGCTGTGTTGAGACCTTGTTTGGCCTTAAGAACATTTTTTCCCCATCTGAAGATTTATTTTCATTTCTAAAGGTATTTTCAGTATCTAATGTGGGATATTAAATATTTATTCCTTTTCATCTGCCTAACACTCCTATCTTTTGAATCTTAAGGTTAACTTAAATTTGCCTATAATTTTTATAGGCTTTAGGTTTCTGATTTTAACATACTGTAGTACTTTGACAAATGGTGCATAGACAGTGCTCTAAATGCATATTATAGGATTTAGACTAGAATTTAGAAAGGTTTCAGATTAAAAAGACAATTTTAGAAAAGTAGTTTTTAAACAAATGAGCTTCTCACTATTGAATTGGGGTATAAACTATTAGAAAATTTAATTCTTCAAATATTATTTATTTTGTACACTCAGAACTATTTTGATGAATTTAAGGAGTACAGTTTAATAAAATTATGAGAGGGTAGCAACTCATTACTTTTCAGATAGAATAAGGATGCCACTGTATTCCTATAGGTAGAAAAATGTTCCGACTGTGTTCTGTTTTAATACTTCTTCATTCAAAATTGTTTTTCAGCACAAAATCAGAACAAAGGAAGAATGGCATCAGTTCATCCAGCTTCTTACAGAATTCCAAATGCAGAATGTCGATTTCTTATATAGTAATCTTGAGTTCATTCTACCGCTGCCTGTTAATATCATTCCAGAAACAGAAAACTTTTGTGGTTCTTCAGTAAGTGTGGATACCAGTGCAGCAACAAAAGATATGAAATGTCTTGCTAGGAAACGTTCTGAAGGAACAAAGCCATTGAAAAAGCCACAAAAAAAGAAGAAAAAGAAAAAGATGGTAATTCTAGATGATAGTGACTTATTTGACACTGAATTGACCTTCTCTAATGAATTTCTTAGCCTTTCCACTGCATCTTCCTCCTCAAATTCAGAAGAAGGCAAAGCCAGAGATAAAGAAAGCAATCCAGAGACAAAGAAACTGAACAAATGTTTAGAGTCTAACATGGAATCTATTCCTTGTCCTCCTAAAACACCAGCAGAAAAGAAACGTTGTGCCCTTGTTTCTCACTGTTTAAATTCTCTCACTGAGTTCATGGATAACATGTCCTTCTTAGATGCTCTTTTAACTGATGTAGGAGAACAAAAGGAATTTGGTCAAAACGACTTCAGTTGGACAAATGTGAAAAGCGGACTCTGTGATGAGTTTAGTCTGGAGACCAGTGATGGATGGACTTCTCGGAGCTCCGGAGAATTAAAGGCAGCTGTAGAAGCTCTCAGCTTTACTAAATGTTCGTCTACTATTTCAAAAGCACTGGAAACCTCCTTGAATTCTTGCAAGAAATCAGGAAGAGATCCAACGAAGGAGCTTACTCTTTATGTTTCACAGAAGCGCAACGATGTATACTTTAGTCAGCCTGCGGCTAATGTAGAGTAAGTCTTCCTTTTACTTTTGATTTTTTGATAATAAATGATAAAGAGGAAATTACTAGATTCTTTTTACTAATTTTGAAATACTAGGCTTTATTGATCATGGTAAACCCTTAATATTAATCATGTACCTTCTAATAAGACAGGGAGACCAGCCTGATTGCTGGGAAGAAAAATGAGAGAGAGTAGAAGACTCTGGAATGACAGGGAATGGAGTTTGGATTTGCTGGGGCAGAGAACGGGTAGCCATTCCAGATTTTTTTCAGTATGGGAGTGATGTGTTGAAAGTAATAGAGGAAGTTAACCTGGAACCTGGTTAATCTAGTCTAGACCAGAAGCAAGGAGAAGCAGAGACCAAAGAAGCTGGTTGTATTTGGGACTGTTGCATTTTTCTTGGGCAGTAAAAATCAAAAGTAATGCACTACTTTTCATTTACAGCAGTGCCTGGAAGAGGATTGCAGTCATTAGAAGTGTATTTTCTAGCCGATCCCTTCTGAACCTGGGTAACAGACAAGCTAGTATAATTGAGTACTTGCCAACTCTTCGGAACATTTGTAGGACTGAGAAGCTAAAAGAACAAGGAAAAAGTAAAAGAAGGTAAAAGCTCTATATAAATAACATTGTAGACAGCTATTTCAAGATTAATAAATATTCTCATCTGATGGTTAAATTTGAATTTCTCCTTGTAATTTTGGCAGGTTCCTACACTATCTTGAAGGTATTCATCTTAACATTTCGAAAGAGACTGTGAACACTTTGGCAGCTGGTTTCCCTTAATATTCCACATGAACAATGCCTTGTAGAGATTATTCTGTGTTCCTCGAGATACATTTTTATACTGATTTTCATGGAAGAATTTCTTTCTCTTAATGTACATTTAAAACAGACTATTTGTATATTTTTTATTAGTGTTCAGATATTTAAAATGAAAAAATTTGAGTTACAAATTGTATTTATGATTGTAGTGGTATTTTTTTCTGAAACTTTTTGTATTATTTGAGTTAGCTTTGTTGTATTTTTGCATGTGAGCGAGCTGTTTGTAGAAGGTAGAATTCACTATATTTCTAAACATGTTTCACTGTTAAATTAATCCATAATTTTTCTCTTTCCTGTTACATTTAATCCACCTCTCTCCCACTCAACCGTCAGTACTCTGACAAGTTGTATATATGAATCATCTAGGTGGTAATCTAGTTCCCACAGTACAAAATTATGTAATACATAAAAACTTCCTAGGGAAGAAATTATGCTTCATTTTTCAGTGTATTTCTCCAGCGTATTTTGCCATTGAATCATTGAATGTTTACAAAGTGAAAACAAGATTATGAATTGTTGTTTTCATAAATCTTTTTTAGCAACCATACATGTGATATCTTGTATATTTTGCCAACTGACATCATGTGCCTTGTACATTTTTCTTGTATTTTTATATCAGTGATGTTTTATTTCATAAAGATATTAATGATGTTAATATATCTATTTTGGACAAACTGCTATTCATTAAAATTGTAACAAAGGAGGATTCTTCTATGGACTTTCTACATCATACTCATTTCCACTTAAGGTTGATTTTTGGAGAAAGTATGTATTTTTAATTACAAGATTTTAAAATCCCACGTTTCACTTAAAATCATTTTTGCAATCATATAATCAAGTATATCTGAAAATAGTTTCCTATTTCAAGTGTTTATATTATGTATTAGCCTAGAATTCAGTTACATTATCTGGTGAATTATATATTTATCTCAAAGGTAAGGATCCTAATTTTGTACAGATGGAAAATATTGATGTATATCTGTTTACAAATGTGTATGAAGATATGTTTTTACCTCTTATTTGTTGTCTACTTTTTCGTTGATAGTATGTCGATTTAATTAAAGGTTAAAGCTAAAAGACTTAATGCAATGTTTATTTTTTTTAAAGATTTTTTATTTATTTATTGGAGAGATCACGAGAGAGAGAGAGAGAGAGAGAGAGAGAGGAGATCACAAGTAGGCAGAGAGGCAGGCAGAGAGAGGCGGGGAAGGAGGCTCCCCGCTGAGCAGAGAGCCAGATGCGGGGCTCGATCCCAGGACCCTGAGATCAGGGCCTGAGCCGAAGGCAGAGGCTTTAACCCACTGAGCCACCCAGGCGCCCCTTGATGCAATGTTTAAATAGATGGTCCAGATATAGCCATCTGGGTAAATACGGATATTTTATAGGTTTGGATATAGGCTGTATCTTACAGATTTCATCCTCATACAAAAGAATAGATCTGAAGTTCTGTGGGTCTTTAAGTATATGGATTTTCTTCTGTTGCATACTAGCGTTCATTATTTGCAGAGCACTTACCTGTTAATTTGGTCTTATCATTAGAAAATTATGGTAATAGAGAACCAAAGTAAAATAACTTTAGAATTTTATTTAATAAGATCAAAAATCAAGAAACAATGGGGATTATTTTCTTCCCTAATAGGGACACATTTAAGATTTTCTTTTAGGTTTAGCATAATTTGGGGGAAATTTTTTTAAAATTTATTTGACAGAGAGAAAGAGAGAACATGAACAGGGGCATCAGCAGAGGGAGAGGGAGACATGGGGCTCAATCCCAGGATCATGACCTGAGCCGAAGGCAGATGCTTAACCAGCTGAGCCACCCAGGTGCCTCAAAGATTTATTTTAGAGAGAGAGAGCACAAACGGGGGGGGGGGGGGGCTAGGGAGAGGGAAAGAGAATCTCAAGCAGACTCCACCCTGAGCGCAGAGCCCGAAGTGGGGCTCAGTCTCATGACCCTGAGATCATGAGCTAAAACCAAGAGTCTGATGCTTAACCAACTACACATGCCACCCTGGTGCCCCGAAAATTATGAATTCTTAAAGGTGATAAATTCCTGTAAGATTTATATTCACTTTTGAGAAAAGTGAATATAAAAAATATAAAGTAAGCAAATTGATGGCTTTTTCAGTAGTGTCTTATCCTATAAATGTCTAAAATGAACACATTTTCATTTAAAGCTATTTCCAGAAATATGTGGGAGGTAGAATGCCACATATCTGGCATAAACCACTGGATGGTTGGTGAAGCTATTTACCAAAGTATAGAACAATGGCAAAGGAGGTGATTTGAAGGAAAAAGGATTATTTGAGATGGATAGTTTGAGGTACGACAACAAATCCAACGTGGAGATGTTTGCGTACAACCTTGTATGTAAACAAAGAGATTTACAAGTGAATGGCAGTAAGTAAGGCTGCATTCCTAGGGAGTTGGGAGGTGCTGGAAGAGAGGACTTCTACTTATTTTATGTATTTGATTATTCAAATGTTTTTCCAACAATCATATTTCATTCTGTAGATTAAAGGAAAGATGTAATGCTTTGACGTCAAAGAGACTTGGGTTCAGGACTGGTAAGATATAAGGAGGGCCTGAACTAAGGCAAATATAATACTGCAAAATGTGAGATGTGAAAAAATTACGTGCTACTTTTCTCAAAAGGTGGCCTATTGGGCACCTGGTGGCTCAGTCGGTTAAGCATCTGCCTTCGGCTCAGGTCATGATCCCAGGGTCCTGGGATCGAATCTCACATCGGGCTCCCTGCTCATCAGGAAGCCTGCTTTTCTCCCTCTCCCACTCCCCCTGCTCGTGTTCCCTCTCTTTCTGTGTCTGTCTGTCAAATAAATAAATAAAATCTTTAAAAATTTTTTTAAAAAAAAAGTGGTCTATCTAGGGGCACCTGGGTGGTGTAGTCGGTTAAGCGCCTGATTCTTGGTTTCAGCTCAGGTCATGATCTCAGGGTCTTGGGGTGGAACCCTGCCCCGGGCTCTGCGCTCAGCGTGGAGTCCGCTTGGGATTCTCTCTTGGCTCTCCATCTGCCTGCCCCCCTCACCCCCACATACTCATTCTCTCTCTCTCTCTCACAAATAAATCTTTTTTAAAAAGATGGTCTATCCAAGTAAAATATTTCAAAGTGGAAAAAAAAATGTATTAAACCAAGCTGCTTTGTTCTGGGCTGATAGATTGAGTTGATGAAAATCACCTTTTGGAAGCAATACATCAAACCACATACTACTTACAGAATTAAGAATTAATTCTTAATTACAGAATTAAGAAGAGGATTACATAAGTTGTGTTCTTGATTATATTTAGCATTATTCCCATAATGAGCACCACCCAGAAAAATCATTACTCTCTATTAACAATAAAATGATGAAAATCATTAGTATAGGATGGAATCTGCTTTTCAGGGGAGATAACTTTGTTCTTGCTTTGGCTATTTAGGGGGCATCTTACTATTTAACCCTTATACCCAAAAGGCACAGAATCGCCTAAGATATATATATATATATATATCTTAATATATATATATGTATTTATAAAGATTTTATTTATTTGACAGAGAGATCACAAGTAGGCACAGAGGCAGGCAGAGAGAGAGGGGGAAGCAGGCTCCCCGCTGAGCAGAGAGCCCGATGCGGGGCTCGATCCCAGGACCCTGAGATCATGACCTGAGCCGAAGGCAGAGGCTTTAACCCACTGAGCCACCCAGGCGCCCCTAAGATATTTATTGATTTAGCTTATTATTGTGTGAACAATTCAATAGCCAAAACTCTGACTTTAAATACAAACATATTTTCTTCTCCATAAACATGGATGTTAAAAACAGTTGGCTTTGTATACACTTTAGAGCTAATAAATATAAATTAATATAACCTTAGAGCTCTTTATTTTACCTCAGTATTTTAAGGTTCAGGGTCAAAAACTGCTAATTCATAGAAGGCAACAGCTTGTAATAATGAATCATATAACTCTTCTGCTCTCTGTTGTTCAGTAGATGAAAACATCTGTCTGTAGCGGACGATCTTCTCGGTGGGGAAGACTACCCGAGGCTCTTCCTTCAGAACAGACTCTGAGAGGAACTGCTTCACCAGCTCTTTTCCACTAGTCCGTGTGTCCCCAATCATCAGTTCAAAGTGCTTCCCCACTCCATTTCGGTTCATGCTCAGCACGTGATGCTGGCCATCCCGGGCAAAGGTTTTGTTTAATAAGGCATACAGCATGGCTTCCATGATATGAAAATGTAACACTACAGGAAACCGAGATGAGTTCTGAATTGAAAACGCGATTTTTTCCAGAACATAGAAGTCAGCTTTAGGCATCTTTGAAATGACTGAAGAAATCTTAAAAAAAAAATAAATAAATAAAAAATAAGTGAACAGAGATAATTCATTAAGTTTTGTTGTTTGGGTCCCCTCTCCCATTTCTTTTTTAAAATACACAACTTACTTTATACCGCTCCTGACAGTTTTGAAGTAACTGAAAAATCAGCATTTTATGGAGAGTCAGGAGCCAGTTCTGCTCATGGTTCTATCAGGAATAAGCTGAGCTAAGGCAGATCATTCAGTCCTCCCAAGTACTAGTTTCTTCATCTCAAAAATGGGCTTCATAATTTCTAAAATCTATATTAAGATTAGACAACTTAAAACATTTATTAACCTTTTAAAAATGTCTACGGTAGAGCACAGGATTAGAGTAACTAGCCTACAATCAGGGGCGCCTGAGTAGCTCAGTCATTGCGTGTCTAACTCAGTCTCAGCTCAGGTCTTGACCTCAGAGTTTTGAGTTCAAGTCCTATGTTGGGCTCCACAATGGGTGCAGAGCCTACTTAAGAAAAAAAAGAAGACCTAGCCTACAATCCATTATCTGCAACTGACTAATCCTATCAGTTGTAATTGTGTTAATAATCCTGATTAATCAAGATGCTTGATTGATTATACTAGTTTTCATATGTGTAATCAGGATGGTAATTATTACCCATCTCACAAGGTTCTGAAGACTCAATGAGACAATCAGTGAAGCATTTTGAAAAATAAGCTTAGGGGCACCTTGGTGGCTCAATCGGTTAAGTGTCTGACTCTTGATTTCTGCTCAGGGCACGATCTCAGGGTTCTAGAATCAAGCCCCATGTTGGGCTCTGTGCTCAGCAGGGAGTCTGCCTAAGGATTCTCTCCCTCTCCCCTTATGCTCCCCCACCACTCTAAAATAAATAAATAAGGGGCCCCTGGGTGGCTCAGACGGTTGAGCATCTGCCTTTGGCTCAGGTCTTGATCCCAGGGTCCTAGGTTCGTGCCCTGCATCGGACTCCCTGCTGAGCAGGGAGTCTGCTTCTCTCTCCCTCTGCCTCTCCCCACTGCTCATGCTCTCTCTCTCTCTCTCAAATGAATAAATAAATAAAATAAACCTAGCTTTATAAATACAGTGCTGAAGTTCTGTAACATTTAGAATAATGTACTTTGCCATCAATTTTCTCAGTATCTGCCTTTGATACATTAAGGTATTTCATGAAATAAATGAAGATTCAATTTTTAAAAATCATAGGTGATGGAAAACATGATAGGAATGGGTGAGTAGGGGTGCCTGGGTGGCTCAGTCAGTTAAGTGTCTGCCTTCAGCTCAGTCATGATCCCAGAGGCCTGGAATTAAGCCCCACATCCGGGCTCTCTGCTCGGCAGGAAGCCTACTTTTCCCTCTCCCTCTGCCTGCCGCTCCCTCTGCTTGTGCTGTCTCTCGTGTTCTCTCTCCCTTTCTGTCAAACAAATAAATAAAATCTTAAAAAAAAAAACAAAGGAATGGGTGAGCAATAAGCACCCAAAGGAAATCCATCTGTAGTACTGTATTCCATTCCCTTTAGAACTGGAAGATTAAACAACACAAGGAGTTCTAGCACGTAGGAATTTGGAGATACAGTTGCTTTACCTCTTGTAAATAGACAGATGATACGTATGTTCCTTTCATCAACTGGCAACACTCATTCTGCTGCCAGTCCAGCACCGCCAATTTACGATCCACGTGAGCCCAGGCAATTCTTCGTGTCCCAAAAACAATGGATATGATACTATTAACTGCCTGCAACAAAAAGGCTGGTTTAATTACAAGTATAAACATTTTAACAGATACAAAATTTAAGCTATAAACTCAGAATGCCAAATCAGTTTATGTGACAGAAATATACTCTGGAGCCAGGGTGGCTCAGTCGGTTGAGCATCTGACTCCTGATTTCAGTTCACGTCGTGCTCGGGGTCATGAGATCAAGCCCCATGTCAGGCTCCACATGGAGCTCAGTGTGGAGTCTGCTTAAGACTTTCCCTCTGACCCCACCCTGAGCTCGCTCTCTCTACAATAAATAAATAAATAAATCTTTAAAACAAAGAACTATACTTCCGCTTTATGAACTGAGAATTGTTAAGGAAATATGGGAATAATAATTATTTTTTTATTTTTTTTTTATTTTTATTTATTTTTTTAAGATTTTATTTATTTGACAAAGAGAGAGAGAGATCAGAAGTAGGCAGAGAGGCAGGCAGAGAGAGAGAGGGAAGCAGGCTCCCGCCGAGCAGAAAGCCCGACGCAAGGCTCGATCCCAGGACCCTGAGATCATGACCTGAGCCGAAGGCAGAGGCTTTAACCCACTGAGCCATCCAGGCGCCCCATAATTATTTTTTTAAAGACTATTTATTTATTTGAAATAGAGAGCATAAGTGGGAGGCAGAGGGAGAGGGAGAAGTAGGCTCCCCACCAAGCAAGAAGCCCGACATGGGGCCCGATCCCAGGACCCTGGAATCATGACTGAGCCACCCAGGCACCCCCAAGAATAATTATTATTAAAAGATAACCAGTAGCAGTCAGTTTACATACAAAGAACCTTTACCTAGCCCAAAGTAGGCATTCGAATATTCCAATGTTGCTGGGGACTGTACTAGATACCGGGAAACAAGGAACATAGCCGTACAATATAAGAAGTGCCACCACACAACAGTTACATCATCAAGAGGAGGCATGGTCTGGGAAGACTTCCTGGAGGACTAGGAGAATGAGTAAGTGTAAGGAGGAAGTAATCTCACCATGCGTCCACACAGATAGGCTGTGTGACACCTCACACACTCAGGCTCTGGAATAAAGAGTGCAAGTGGGAAAGATGCGGAGGGGTAAGCAGATTTTTGCAAAAGTACCTTGCTTTATCCTGAGAGCTGCAGGAAGCCATCAAAGCATGTAACTAACATTGAGACACAACACGAGATTTACACCTCAGAACCATCACAGACCGCTGTGTGGAACTGGACCACAGAAGACTAGACTAGAGAAAGGGATCTATTAGGTGCCTGTTATGCGACAAAGCATTAAAAATCGAAGACAGTGACAGTGAGGACAATTGAAAGAGATCGGAGATAATGCCAGTAGAACTGATACGTGGGATGGGAGAGCTTATGATAAGCCCACTTTTATTGCAGTATTAATATTAATGAAGACATTAATCAAGACGATGATAGGAAGCAGATCAACTTGGGAGGGTAGGGGGAGAGGAGCTGTTTTTTAAGGTACTGTATTCAGGTTGCCTATAGGGCTTCTAAGGGGAAATGTGTAATAGATAATTGGATATGTGGATTTAACTGCCCGAGTCTGGGCTGGAGATAAGAGTACAATGGCATCTCCACCCCGCACAGTTCATTTAGTTGTATGGATAAATAAATTAGTGTGCTCTGTAGATACAAAGCCACACAAGCAGGAACATTTCATAATTCTATACCCATCTCTTTCACTGCTAGGGAATGGATAAAATAGCCATTAAACACAGACTAGTTTGGATGCCCAGACATCTACAAGATACAGACCTTTTGATTCCTGAGCTCAACGATTCTCAAGCTTTAGTGTATGTAAGAATTACTGAACCAGGTTGCACATGGTACTTCATGGGCAAGAGATTTTTTTTCAGGAAAAAAATAAGACTTTATTTGGAAGTCAGTATAATGTTTGTCATCATATACAAAATGACTTTAGAACCCATCCCTGTAAATAAGACTGCAACTCCATTATGATGACTATAAATAGTACGGGTAGCCAAAACTCTGAAGAGAAATCCAAACCCTGAAAATTTTGGTTCAAATATGTTCCAAATCAACTGCACAAAGAGTTCTACCCGTAGTCCATGAATATACTTCATGAAACCTACAAGTCCTCTGAAAGTGCATGCAATATTCTATGAAATGTGCTTTTTTGGTTGTTTTTCTGAAAAGAGGGTCCTTAGCTTTCATGAGGTTTTCAGAAAGTATCCATAAGCCTCCCGAAACTGAGAACCAGTGGTACAGAAAAAAAAATGTGCTTACTATTGGTACACGATGAGAGAATATTTTATCATGTATTGCTACACGGGACCTAAGCTCCTCCTCCAAGGTTTAATGTTTGCTGTGCCAAGTAATTCTAATATTTGTTTTTAAGACAACACTGAAAAGGATTTGCTTGTAGAATGCCTTTTAAAAGGGGAGCGGGGGGACAGAAAATAACTTTAAATCCTGCTAGAAAGACCAGTATAATGTTCTGAAGTCACTCCCTGGCCATAACCCTCTTTGCATCTAATTTCTCGTTACTCTCAATATAACCCTCAGACACAGATAATTCCTCAATTCCTCTCCAATAAATCTTGCACAGACCTGTTTCTCTACAATTGTTCTTTCTTCCTAGAAAGCCTGCCTCCTCCAACGAGCCTCATTCTCCCTGAGATCTAGGTTATGGCCAACTTTGCCCAACAGGCACAGCCCATGGTTCTCTGTCCTCTCGACTGCCCATTCACCCTCTCTCCATCTCATTCTTCTGTACTGATCACATACCAACTAAACTATAAGCTATCCTGCTGCCCAGAATAGGGCTTTGCAAAGTAAGTTCTCAGTATGCAGGAAGCAGTATAACGGACATTAAGAAAAACAGTATACCTTAAGTCTCTCTCTTTCTATTTCTGGTTTGATGAGCTTTCTCAAGAACCGGTTGTCCTGGAACTTTCTTTTTCTCCCTCCAGTCTCTGGACAAAGAATGGAGTTACAAACTTGAATGGTAGTTTTATACTGGAACAAGGGCACATTCATTAAACTCTCCAAATTCTGAAATGGCCCAAACTTCTCTCTGTACTCTACAATATTGACAGATTTTCTTCCACGAAGCAATCTGAAAGCTTCAAGTTCTTTATTAGATGCCGTATTCAACACATGCAAGATGGAAGCCTGCTGCTCTGAAGAGAAGAGCTTGTCAAGTGCATTTCCAGGTTCCTTTGTATTGTCATCATAAAAAGCAGCATTGGGAATAATCTTCTTGGGTGCAGTGGATTTTTTCCAACAGCAGGAACTATGTAGCGCCTGGAACAAGGATGACCTTAATGGAACTGGAAAACATCGCCACCTTCCTAAAAGGAAAATTTAGCAAAATGTAAGCTGGAATGTCCTACTTCTTTTTACTATTAGTTGTGGCTTGACTAGAGCCTTCGCAAAAGGACAGAGACATTCCCATAATCTTAGAACTAGTATACCATACTCACAAGAGAGGTCTTCTGACTTTTGTGGATAAGTCCTAAGTTTTACTATCTAGAAATCTTACTTCATGCCCATAAAAAAGCATGTATTTAAAATCATGATTTCCACTGCTGAACGTTCTTGACATTTTTAACTTTAGAGGGATCTTTCTGTAATTCATATCTCTTGTTAAGAATATTTTCACATCCATTTTCGCTAGTTTCTCATGCGGTGCAACCAAATAAAATTTAACTGTATACGTTTATAAGACATGTTTTAGCTGAGTGGTAGATGGAACGGGCGGTTTTTACTTTCACCGGTACACTTTTCCAGATTTCTACTATGACTGTTTCCGCAGGCAGAAAAACAAAACACCACATTAAGAAACAATGCTGCAAAACCATAGGGAAGTCACTCGGAAACTGCAGCCACAGGCAAATACCACAGCCGGAGGTGAGCAAACGGCTGGGAGCATCTCATCCCTCCGCCCGCCACCCCAGTCGCGGAAAGGGGCCGCTCGCGGACACCTCGTCCCGGAAGCACAGCCGCTCCGAGGCGCCCCGTCAGCTCAGCTAGGACTCCAGGAGGGAGAGCTGGACATGCGACCTGCGGGAGAAAGCACTCCAGGACCAGAGGCTAAAGACAGGCGGGAAATGAACCCAGTATCCCAGGTACCCTACCTCCCGCCACGAGGAGACTACCGGCGCTCATCCTCAAGGGTAACGCACCGGGTTCCCACAGTCCCATCTTCCTCCACTGACTTCCGGTCCGGACGTGCTTCGCCTCAAAGCGCCCGGCCCGGCGGCGGAAAGGTTCCGGCCGCACCGGCGTTCCGGGGCCGGCGGGAGGTGTGTCCCGCTGAGCAGCCCGTGAGCCTCTCCTCCGCTGGCGGCCTTCGGGCGGACTCCCGCCCAGGCGGTGCCCCCGGATCCCGAGCCCCTGGGTGGTCTGCACATTCATTCCACTCCGTCCTGGAGACGTTCTCCCCAAGGCCGGCCCCAGACAGCCGCTGACCCGAATCTCTGGGAAGAAAACGCCTAGGCCGGTTTTAGTCTGTAGTTGGCAAGCTCCCTCCTTCAGGGAGCCTCCCTGGGTTTATTCCAGGCACGTGGACTGATGAGGTCCTGTTGTGGCCCTGCCTGGGGCGCAGGGAGCGGAGTTTGGTGGGGAGCGTAGAGGGATACACAAATAAATAACCGTATCCCTAGGCAGAATCGGGAGAGGCAGGGGTTCAGGGAAGGGCGAGAGGTAGGAGGAGGTGGCTTTGTCACTGGAGCCTTGAAAGCCACAGCAGCATTTCATTTGGAAGGGATGGGGCGGAGGGGAGGGAGGTGAGGCTAGCACAAAATTTGGTTGGGCCTTGAATGCAAAAAGGGGTAGTTGAATAGGGTCATACCAGAGGTGTGTTTCTAGAAAATTTGCCATATATAAAAGTGGGAGGATAGGGACTCCTGAGTGGCTCAGTCAGTTAAGTGTCTGCCTTCAGCTCAGGTCGTGATCACAGGATCCTGAGATGGAGTCCCACATCGGGTTCCTTGGTCAGGAGAGAGCCTGCTTCTCCCTCTGCCTGCTGCTCCCCCTGCTTGTGCTCTCCCCCATCCCATCTCTCTCACTCTCTGACAAATAAATAAAATAAAATCTTTAAAAGAAAAAAAAAAGTGCAAGGCTGGATTGGAGGCGAAGAGCCAGAGAAGCAAGGAGAGTCAGGAAACTAGTGGATCTTCCCAAGGGACAGGCAACCATAAGGAACTGAACCTGGAAGGTATAAGGAGAGTGGAAAGGATTCTTTCTGGAAGCGGGGTATTTTAGCTAGTTTTGTGAAAAAACAAGTTGGGAGGGAGGTGGCTTTTGAAGGGAAAGCTGGTGGGCTTGTGTCTTTATGAGGTGGCAGTGTCTTTGTAGATATTGTCCAGGAGGCAGTGGAGATGTAGGGGCTCCTAAGTATTCATAAGAATTACTCATGGGATGGCGCACCTGGCTGGCTGAGTTCCTTAAACGTCTGCCTTCAGCTCAGGCCATGATCCCAGGTTTTGGGATCCAGCCCCACATCAGGCTCCCTGCTCAGCAGAGAATCTACTTGTCCCTCTCCCCCTGCTTGTGCTCTCTGTCTCTCTGTCAAATAAATAAAGTCTTTATTTTTTTTTAAGATTTTATTTATTTGACAGAGAGAGAGAGATCACAAGTAGGCAGAGAAGAAGACAGAAAGAGAGGGGGAAGCAGGCTCCCCACTGAGCAGAGAGCCCGATGCGGGGCTTGATCCCAGGATCCTGAGATCATGGTCTGAGCCGAAGGCAGAGGCTTTAACCCACTGAGCCAACCAGGCGCCCCTGTAAATGAAGTCTTTAAAAAAAAAAAAAAAAAAAAGAATCTAAGAATAGTATTAATTCCTGGAGAACTTAGAGCTGTAAGAAGAAATAAACTCAACATTTTGTGCAAAATCCTCCAAATAAAATAGTTTCCTTTTTCTCCTGGCTTATTTTGCTTAATGAGGTATTACGGGTTGAATTGCATCCTTCAGTAAAGGTATGTTGAGGGGAACCTGGGTGGCTCAGACTCTTGATTCTTGCTCAGGTTATGATCCCAGGGTGGTGAGACGGAGTCCCACGTTGGATTTTGCATTCAGTGGGGAGTCTGCTTGCGATTCTCTCCCTTTGCTCCTCCCCTGTTCTCTCTAAAATAAATAATTAAATAAAATCTTAAAAAAAAAAAAAAAAAAAAGGTATGTTGAAGTCCTAGCCCTGAGTTCCCCAGAATGTGATCTTATTTGGATATAGGGTTATTGCAGATGTACTTAGCTAAAATGACATCATCCTGGAGTGGGAGCAGGTGACTGGTGCCCTTAAAGGAAGAGGACAATACGAATGCCATGTGAGAATGGAGGCAGAGCTAAGAGTGATGCATCTATGAGCCAAGGAAGGCAAGGATCATCAGGGGGTCATCAGAAACTAGGAGGGAGTCATGGAACAGTTTCACCTTCAGAAGGAACCAGACCTGCTTACATCGTGATTTCATGCTTCTAGCCTCCAGAACTGTGAAAGAATAAATTTCTGTTGTTGTAAGCTGCCCAGTTCAGAGTAATTTGTTACAGGAGCCCTAGGAAACGAATACGTGGAGCCATAAGGAGCCGTGGTGATTGATGCTTTCAGAGATGATGACGTTCACTGGCAAGATGCAACAATCACTCGCTAACTGCACAACCTTAGACAGTTTCTCATCCCCTCTGAACCTCCGCTTCCTCATTTGTGAATGGAGATAATGGTACTTGCCTCGCATAGCTGCTAGGAGGATTTCTCATTAAAAGCTGAATGCAGAGAGCCTGGCACATACTAACGGTTCAATAAATGTTAGTTCCCCCTTGAAAGCTTACCTCTTCCTGGCAGCTGATTACTAATGACCTTTAGGGGAAACTCCCGCATTCATTCAATATCCTTTGACCCGAAGCTGGAAGTGGTAAGGAAAGAGGCAACTACGGTAGGTGCATGATTTACTGTAAATCAGACTCTGTGTTCAAAACGAAAGTTGTAACTTTCCCCAGAAACCGGGTCCTTCTCACTTCCCTGTCTGTATCACAGAAATCCCTGGCTCCTCCCACTCCTTTCATCATTATGTCTAGCCTGTTATCTGGTTTCTGCTTATTGTTTTGTTTTTTTTTTAAGATTTTATTTGAGAAAGAGAGTGAACGAGCAGGGGGAGGGGCAGAGGGAGAAGCAGACTCCCCACGGAGCAGGGAGCCCAACATGGGGCTCGATCCCAGGACCCTGGGATCATGACCTGAGCCGAAGGCAGACGCTTAACCAACTGAGCCACCCAGGCGCCCCTGTTTTCTAGTTTTTAAACTTTTTTGGCCATGACACAGAATGCATAGGTGTATGGTATGAAACAAAAGCTTCATGAAAAAATGCATTATTACATATAATGCACTGTGATATTTTCTATTTTATTTCATTAAAAAAAGAAAACCACACTGGTCCATTTTTAAACCTGCAGGACATCAGGTGGAGACCTGAAGTAGATGATTGCTAGATAGGTAAGTTTGAAGCTAAGGGAGAGGACTCTGCTGGGGAATAGATTTGGAGGCTGTCCGCGTAGAGAGATGGCACTGTATCCCATGAGTGCATGGGATGAGCCAGGGGGAGGGCAGTGCGGGAAAACCACGCCAAGTCACGAAGAAAACACACTGGGGGTGAGGAGAGAATTCAGATCCCGAAAAGACTAAGAGGCAATGTTTAGAAAGACTTAAAAGGAAACAAGACAAAGTCGAGTGAAAGACGAGAGACATAAAGGATTTTGAGGCGTTAAGAGACTTTTTTTTACCCAGTTAGGGTAATCCCATTTCCCTCTGCTAAGGATTAAGATTAAGAGTGGCTGTGATTCAGGGGCGCCTGGGGGGCTCAGTCGGTTAAGCGTCTGCCTTCAGCTCAGGTCATGATCCCGGGTCTTGGTATTGAGCCCCGCCATCAGGCTCCCTCCTCGGCGGGAAGCCTGCTTCTCCCTCAACCTGTCACTCTCCCTGCTTGTGTTCCTTCTCTTGCTGGCTCTCTCTCTCTGTCAAATAAATAAATAAATCAAAAAAAAAAAAAAAGAGTGGGTATGATTCGGTATGGGGCATATCAGAGAGAGATTTTATATCATGATAAAGAGTGGGATGAGAAGCAGCCATCTCCCCTTTCTTCCTGAGGCTCTGACAGTGGGACGAGGAGCTGAGAGGAGTCGCCTCCTGCTGCGGGAAGAGCATGAAGAACAGAAAGAACATTGTTCAGCTGCTGGACCACCCCTAAAACCATCCATCTGCAGACTTTTGGTTCAGTAAGAGAAAAACGGACCTAATTGTTTCAGCCACTTGTAGATCAGTATTCTGTTCCTTGAAGCCGATAACTTCCTGCTTAATACACCCACTCAGGAGACAAACGGGGTGACGTGAAGTTCCCCACACACGTCTCACGCTGTCTCAGCCCTGCACCTTTGTGCCTGCCAGTCCCTTTCCCTTAGATTTCCACCGGCCCTCGCCCCCGGAAAAAATGGTCTGAATTCTCACCTCCCAAGGGCCAACAAGGGTGCCCCCTGCCCTGAGAAGCCTCCCTCTCTGTCAAACCAGAGCATCCTCCCTCTTGCCAAGCACTTGACTGATCTCTCTCCAAACACATACTGTCTTGAACTGTAGGGCTTTTTGTTTTGGTTTGGTTTTGACTACATGTCTTTTCCCCTTATTTGACTCTCTATACCTTTTCCAAAAGGGATCTGGAAGCTACCAACCAGAATATATCAAAAATTCATCCCTCAGGTCTCAACATCCCTCCTGGAGACAGAAGAGCCCAATGGTTATGCTCAGACTCTGGGATCTGGGATCAGTCAATCCTGTGTTTTAACCTTGTGTTCCAAGCCCACCATACTAAATGCATGGACTAGGGCAAGTGATGTCACCTCTCCAAATAGATCCCTCTAGAGTGCATGAGGGATATAAGCCATAATCATATCCCCTGTAATACCCAGCACACTGCCTGGCATGGTGAGGGTTCATTAAGTGTTGGGAAAAAAAGCTAATGAATATCACATACATAACACTTAAAAAGTTCATTTTGTTTACGAAAAAACATTTAAAAAATTAAAAATTAGTGCTTCATGCAGGGAGCCCGCTTCTCCCTCTCCCTGTGCCCCTCCCCTTCACTGTTCTCTCTCTCAAATAAATAAATAAATAAAATCTTTAAAAGAAGTGTAATTCTCCAAGTCATTTGAATTAAATATGCATCATATAAGATTTAAGTGTTTATTTAGTGATATCATCTACTTTATTTTTCTTCAAAGTCCTTCACCTCCTCAAACATAGCCAAGATTCCCACAAAAAGGCTGTTGATTCTTGGATAGATCCTTCTGGGCGAGGTGCACACGACATATCTCTTTGCTCCCCTTCCCCTAGTGATATTTTATAGAGGAAAGATAATTGGCCCTCCTAATCTTACTCTAGCCAAAGTTTTGGATTTCTTTTCTGCTTTTATGTTACACTGTCCTGTTGTCTTTTTAAAAAGTGTTACACGCAATTAAAACAATAAGGCAAATGATCAAAACAGAAAACAGCATTTGTAATGAAATCCAGAATCAGAATACTTGGGCTCGTGCTCTAATACTGCCTCATATAATATATATGTATCTCAGTTTACGTCTTTTTTTTTTTAATTTTACTTATTTATTTGTCAGAGAGAGAGAAGAGAGAGCACAAGCAGGGGGAGCAGCAGGCAGAGGAAGAAGTAGGCTCCCCATTGAGCAGGGAGCCCAATATGGGACTCGATCCCAGGACCCTGGGATCATGACCCGAGCCGAAGGCAGCCACTTAACCGACTGAGCCACCCAGGCGCCCTTCAGTTTACTTCTGTAAGAACAGTTTTCTCTCTTGCAAAATAAAATTCAAAGTACCACTCTTTCAAGGTTGTTGTGAAAGTGAAATCATGGAAATCACTGGGATTAGAAAATGTTATACAATGGAAGCTATTTTTTTTCATAATGGAAGATATTTTTAATTGGACCATTGATTATATAGATTGAGAGGAGAGTTGCGATTGTCTAAGAAACCACCTCAAGAGGAAAAGACCTAGATGCTTTCCAAAATAATCCTTGGGACGCCTGACTCTTGATCTTGGGGTCGTGAGTTCAAGCCCCACGTGTGGTATAGAGATTTTGTTGAAAAAGTAACTAAATAAATAAACTTAAAAAAATAAAATACTTCTCTATGTGATTAATTTAGGTATAACTAAAGGAAATTGAAATTTTAGATTTTCGAACGCAATTTTAAAACTCTAGTTCAACAGGGTTAGCACGCCAATGTTCAAGCCACATTTCCAACAGATGTCACCCTAACCCCTTCAATTGTAGTTGCGAGTAAACCTCTGTGACTAACTTCTCACTCAGTGCTCCAGGTAATGTTATAAAATGTAAACACCTAATTATCATGTGTCAGTTCGTGACGTATTTTCTGGCTCTTCAGAATTCACAACTTGCTGTTTCAACTCCTTATATTTTATTCAGAATGCAAATCCAACAATGCCAGATTGCCTATAATCTGGCTCTCAACTCCACCCAATTCAACCAACATTTTGGGTAGAGTGTGTGTAGCAAAATTCACCTAACAAAATAATCACTATTTTAGCCATTTTATTCCCCTGCGATCAAGATCTGAGTTGAGGGGCACCTGGGTGGCTCAGTTGTTAAGCGTCTGCCTTCGGCTCAGGTCATGATCCCAGGGTCCTGGGATCGAGCCCCGCATCGGGCTCCCTGCTCTGTGGGAAGCCTGCTTCTCCCTCTCCCATTCCCTCTGCTAGTGTTCCCTCTCTAGCTGTGTTTCTCTCTGTCAAATAAATAAAATCTTTAAAGAAAAAAAAAAAAAAGACCCGAGTTGAGATCAAGAGTCAGATATTTAACTGACTGAGCCACCCAGGAGCCCCATTTTAATCATTTTAAAGTGTATGATTCAGTGGTATTTAGTACATTCACGGTGTCGTACAACCATCCCCACTATCTAGTTCCAGAACATTTCCAACACCCTAAAAAGAAACCTTGTACCCATTTAGCAGTCATTCTGCGTGCCACCCCCGCCCCCCACGCCCCAGCCACTGGCAAACAGGAATCTGCTTCCTGTCTCTTTGGGTTTACTTGTCCTGGACAGTTCACATAAATAGATCTGCCGACGTTTTTTGGGCCTGGCACTTGCTCGTCACCAACCATATAAAGACAAATGGGACAATCTGCTTCTAACAAGATCACTGTTGACTGGGACAAAATAGATTTAAAAAATTCATAGTACAATGTGATGATTATTGTAACAGAAATATGAACATTGTGAGAAAATAGGTGAAGGAGATAGGGCAAACTGTAAGAAGTAAGATTTGAATTTGGGGATAGAGGCAGGAGTTTGCTAGAACAGTGGGGGCTGGGCAGGAGGGTGGGGTAGAGGGGAAGGGGGCTGCGGTAGTAGAGGAAGCAGCCTTTAAATTTTTTTACTTTAGTTAATGTATTTATTTTAAGATTTTATTTATTTATTTGAGAGAGAATGAAAGAGAGAGAGAGAGCATGAGCGGGGAGAGGGTTAGAGGGAGAAGTAGATTCCCCGCTGAGATCCTGGGACTCCAGGATCATGACCTGAGCCAAAGGCAGCCGCTTAACCAACTGAGTCACCCAGGTGCCCCAGTAGAGGAAGCAGCTTGAGCAAGGCACAACAGCATGAAGTTGGACCACTCTGTGCTCAAGGGAGGTGGACGAAGCACCCCCTGAGCATGTTACTACCTCAGGCCCTTTGCACTTGCTGGCTCTTTTCCTAGGACACTCTTTTTTTTTTTCAGATACGTGCCTCATTGGCTCAACCCCTTCCTTCAGATCTTTGTTTCAGTGTCACCTCCTCAGAGAGGGTCTCCTTGACCTTCCTATCAAAATAGCATCTTCTAACCCTCTCTATCCCCTTACTCTGTGTTCCTTTACAACATTTTTCACTCTGGTGCCATATTGTATATAGGTATATCTGTCTTTCCCGCTTGAAGGTAAGCTGCACAAAGGCAGGACCCTTCGCTTTGTTTACAGCTCTATATCTCCAGCACCCATAACGCTGTCTGGCACATCGTGTGTGCCCCACAAATATTTGATGAGTGAAGGAGCAAACACTTTGGTAACGCTGCAGTGAGGAGTCCCTCTGGGCTCTTAGCTACTTGCTATCAAAGACAAAGTAATATTGAATATACAAAGAAATAGGTAAGCTCGATCAGATTCTTTTGCCTGGCCGCTGGATTTTCTGCTGTTTCACACGCCTGCCTCTTATTTCCATTGAAAAGGGAAACACTTTCGTGATCCCAAGTCCTCTTGCTTTGTTGTTTATTATTTTTTACCCATAGTCATTTCTTCGTTTATCTTGCAAATATTTTTCGAATCCCCGCTACTCAGCCGGCGGGTGCTGGGATACAACAGAGGATGCAACTGACCTGATCTTGAAGCTTAGGTGAGTAAGGGACACCAGGAAACCAGCGAGCAATTACAGGAGGTTCAGTGCTTGAAAACACTAGCGTTAAAGAGGGGGAAAGGCTTGGAGCGCCTGGGTGGCTCAGTTGTTAAGCATCTGCCTTCAACTCAGGTCATGATCCCAGGGTCCTGGGATCGAGCCCCGCATCAGGCTCTCTGCTTGGCGGGGAGCCTGCTTCTCCTTCTCTCTCTCTCCCCCTGCTCGTGTCCCTGCTCGTGTCCCTGCTCGTGTCCCTGCTCGTGTCCCTGCTCGTGTCCCTGCTCGTGTCCCTGCTCTCGCTGTCTCTCTCTCCCCTGCTCGTGTCCCTGCTCTTGCTGTCTCTCTTTCTCTCTCTCTCTGCCAGATAAATAAATAAAATCTTTATAAAAGAGAGAGAGCGGGGCGCCTGGGTGGCTCAGTGGGTTAAAGCCTCTGCCTTCGGCTCGGGTCGTGATCTCATGGTCCTGGGATCGAGCCCCACATTGGGATCTCTGCTCAACAGGGAACCTGCTTCCCCCCCTCTCTCTGCCTGCCTCTCTGCCTACTTGTGATCTCTCTCTCTCTGTCAAATAAATAAATAAAATCTTTAAAAATAAATAAATAAATAAAAATAAATAAAAAAGAGAGAGGGAGGAAAGGCTTTGGGCACAAAGATACTCATTACGGCATTATGTATAACAGCAAAAAATCAGTCACAATCTATGTCCAACAACATGGCAATATGCATCTCTCATGGACGTAGCTATTAAAATGATGTCATGAAGCACCCATAACAATATGATAAGAGACATTATGTAAGGAAAGTTAAAGAAAAAAGGACATAAAATTGTACGAAAAAATATGATCCTGATGATATAAAAAATATATATATATAAGTGGTCAGAAGAAAATTTAGGAGAAAGTTAATAAAGACTGTTGGTAGAGGGGCCCCTGGGCAGCTCAGTGGGTTAAGTGGCTGACTCTTGATTTTGGCTCAGGTCATGATCTCAGGGTCCTGAGATCGAGCCCTGTGTCAAGCTTTGCACCCATGGGGGAGTCTGCTTGAGGATTCTTTCTCTCTCCTTCTTCCTCAGCCCCTCCTCCTGTTTGCACGTGTGCTCTCTCTCAAAAATAAATAAATAAATATTTAAAAAAAAAAACTGGTGCTAGGGCTATTAAAAGAATAATACTAGGTTGAACTGCATGACATTACTATTTTTGTAAGTCAACTTCATACTAACAACCTACTAACTGATGAAAGGGGGCCACGCAGACCTGGGTTCAAATCCCAGCTCCAGACTACATATCATCCGGGATGCATCATCTCAGTTGTGTAACTTGGGACAAATGCACTTAAATTCTCTCCCAGGGCCTCAGTTGCCTCCTCTGTAAAATGGGCATAAAATAGTTTATACTTCAGGGTTGTATTTAAGCTAAAATGGAATGATGCCTGCCATATGGCAATCCCTGAATACGGGATGATCATACTTGTGTGGGGGGGTTATCTCCCTTCTTTATTGTATCTTCCAAATTTCCTGTAACCGTAGTTAAAAAATAATCCAATAAACATAATTATTTAAATTTTCAAAAGGGTTGTGATCTATTCCCCAGGGATCTTGAACCAAGTCCAGGGCTGGGAATGTGGTTGAAAGCTTTCTTCCAGCCCCGTGGAGGCTGGGCTCAGCTCAGCAGACAGTGACCCCGAGAGCAGGGCTGGATGTTTGTGCTCTGAGGGACTCTAAGAGCTTTATTTACAGAGGACACTCCGTCCCAGGGCCTGAACTGCCCCCTCACCCCTGCAGCTGCTAAACGGACTGAGCCCATGAAGAAGGCTGCCTCAACCCACCCTGCCCCCTGATCCCAGTCACGACAGCCTTTGGCCCAGGGCTCCTCTTCCCTTAGGAGCAGCTTCTGGTTCCCAAACATGGACCTGAGATGAATGCTGATCATGTCCAACACCCATGACTGGGCTGCTGAGTTTCTGTCTGTAGCGATGAAAAAATTGTGGAAACAGATAGTGGTGAAGGTTGCATGACATCGTGAATGTCATTAATGCCACTGAATTGTACACTTAAAAATGGTTCAAAGCGGGGCGCCTGGGTGGCTCAGATGTTTGGGCATCTGCCTTCGGCTGGGATCGTGATCTCGAGGTCCTGGGATCGAGACCCGCGTTGGGCTCTTTGCTCAGCAGGGAGTCTGCTTCTCCCTCTCCCCCTGCTTGTGCTCTCTCCCTCTCTCTCAAATGAATAAATTTTAAAAATGGTTAAAAGGGCCAATTGTATGCTATAGAGCTTTTACCACAGTTTTTAAGAAGTGAGAAAAAAAAATCCAGGAATGGGGGGACGAAAGGGAGGGCAGGCTTGTCCTGTGGGATTTGGTGACATAGCCTGGGGCTGGTGGACACCAGGAGACCTAGATTTAGACCCCTGTTCCGCCCATTTAGCTCTTTGACCTTGGGTAACTTCACTCTTCTGAGGATAGCATGCTGCCCTCGCAGTCAGGGAACTCAAATGTGATCAAATGGTGTGAAACTCTGTAAAACAGTCAATAATTGCTAATTAGCATTGTCACCCTCACCTCCCCCAGAGAAAGAAACACATTACAAACAAAATACAATAGTACCTTTTATTTCTTAAATATTTATGTATTTATTTAGTCTCTGAGGATGCCTGAAATTCCACCTTAAGGCTTGGAATTCTGTAAATGCAAACCTCCAGAAATAAGGACAGGAAGAGGGCAAACTAAAGGAATCTCTCAACCTCTGATTCCTCACTATGCAGAAGATACATTTTTGCTGAGGTTGGCTTTTGTGGGACCTCCATCGTGCCAGAGGAGAGCAGGAAAAAGGTGCATGAACCAGGAAGGCTGTTGGTCTTTCCTTGGCAGCGGGCAGCAGAGACATGACGTGCTTGCCCTGTTCCCTCTTTGCCCCCCTACATCCCCCACTTCGCCTTTCCCATGTGTCTCCTGGGAGATTTATTTCTGTCTTTTTTTTTTTAATCTAAAGCAGCGGAAATGAATCATCTTTCAGCCTGTTTGGTCAACAGCCCCATGCCCTCTGACCTCCTCTGGGCTCTCTCTGGTTCCTCTGGAGCTGCCTCTGGGCTAGATCTCACCCCCCTCAGTCCAGACTCTCCTGGCCAGTTATTTTTGGTAACATCCCCCTCCTCCCAGGCCCGGAGGCTTGACCTCCCCCCCACTGTGCAAGATGGGAAATGATACACAGCATTCCAAAGGATGATCCCATGAGCTGACCAGAAGAGCAGGGAAAGCAAAGGAGCCACCGTGTTCTGAGGATTTTTCTTTTTAATTTTTATTTATTTATTTGACAGAGAGAGAACAGGAGAGCACCAGCAGAGGGGAGAGGCAGAGGGAGAGGGAGAAGTAGGCTCCCCACTGAGCAGGGAGCCCGATGTGGGACTCGATCCCAGGACCTTGAGATCATGACCTGAGCCAAAGGCAGATGCTTAACTGACTGAGCCACCCAGGCGCCCCGTGTTCTGAGAATTTCATGTGCCACACAGGTACTGGCACATCTCAATGACCCTATTCAGTAGATCTTCCCAGATCCTCATTTTTACAGGTGAGGACTACAAGGCACTGAGAAGTAAAGGAACTTGCCCAAGGCCACGTAGCTAGGAAGTGGTGGAGCCAAGATTCAATGCTCCTATTCTTGGATTCATTCTATTACCCCATGCTGCCCTATGTATTCACAGGGATGCATGCATGTACATGGAATTGGAGATACAGTCAGGTCTGCTAGAATGTCAGCCGCAGTTATCAGGATGGAAATCTAACATCCTTGTGCATAAAGCTATATGCATATGACATATGGGTGTTTACCTACAGAGAGGAAGGCAAGTGTGTGCAGTGTGTGCCTTACCAGGCACCCCCGGACCACAAAGGGGTCAAGGAGGGACAGGGATGGTGGAGGGAGAGCCCAGCTTCAAGACCACCTAAGCCCTGCCCACAGCTGACAGTGATGGAACTTAACAGATAAAAGTACCTAGTGGAGTCCATGTTGGTGAAACCACACTTTCCTGGTGAACCCAGTCATGCAACAGTTCATTGGGACTTCTAAAAATGTGCAGGTGCTGTTTCCAAGAGTTACGTGGGATACGGAAATAAAGCTACTGACATCAAATTATCTAGAGTGGCCCGTGCGTGTTGGAGGTGGGAGAGGGATTAACATAAATATATAAATAACTGTGATGCAACGTAGACAGAAAGTGCTCAGGGTCAAAGGGAGGGACAGATCCTATAACAGGGCTGTAGAAGGACCATAAGCTGGAGAGATTGCTCGAGGCTGGATATTAAGGAGGGTTTCCTGAGCAGGTAGCATTGGAATGTCTCTAAGTAGATGTTAGCGCTCCATCAGTAGAACGCCTTCCCGGAAGTTAGATCCTGTCTAATTTTCCAAGGAGCCCAGAGACGCAGACTTGCCCTTATCTGCCTTTTGCAGAGGTGGAAACTGAGGCCAGGGAAGCTGACAGGGTTGTCCACAGTCCCGCAACTAGAAAGCGGCCGGCCGGGGTCTGCTCTCGGGCCAGCGCGAGGGACTCCCACTCCAGCGCTCTAGTCGCTGCCCGCGGGCGGGGGGGTGGGGTGGCGCCAAGAGGTGGGAGCGGGTGGCGGGGGGCTCCGAGCGGCGGGAGCCGGGGGTGGGGGCCGAGCAGCGGGAGCGGGGCCGGCCGGCACGCGCCGGGGGCGGGGCCGAAGGGCCGAGGGGCGGGGCCGGCGCGCGGGAGGCGGGGCCGGCGCGCGGGAGGCGGTGGAGCGGCGTCACTCTCCACCTGCCGGCGCGAGCTCAGCGCCCCGAGCGGCCGCCGGGCTAGGGGGCGGAGGGGCTGAGCCCCGCTGAGCCCGCGGGGCTGGCCATGGGGGACCGCGAGCGCAACAAGAAGCGGCTGCTGGAGCTGCTGCAGGCGGCGGGCACCGGCAACGCGCACTGCGCCGACTGCGGGGCGGCGGGTAAGGGTGCGGCGGCCGGGAGCAGGACCCCTGCCCGTCGACCTCCTCTCCTTCCAGACCAGGTCCCGTCCCGGGCCCCCGCGGGACCCGGGCGGGACCCTTCTGACGCCTTCGCTCCCAGGCCCCCTGCCCACCCAGACCGCGAATGTCCGTCTCGCGCCTTGGGCCGCGCTCTTCACAGCGGCTGCCGAGCCCGCCCGAACCCAGGCCCCCTGACCCCCCCACTCTAAACCCGGACACCGACCCTTCCATATCCTTGGACCCCGGCACTAGACCCCGGGCCCGGATGCCTTGACCGTCTGGTTCGCCTGCCCCGCCAGACACCCCACTTACCCGGACCTCTGTCCCTGACATGGTCACTCCGGACCTAGCCTCCTCCCACGCTCACGGACCCAAACAGCTCCCACACCGAGGGGTCCTAGACCCCGGGCCCCTGAAGGTCCAGTGCTCCCTTCCCAGCAGCCGGACGCCCCTGGGGTCCTCCCAAGTTCCTGCTTCGCAGCGTGCCGACTTCCCCACCTGCAACTCCCCAGCCAGGCGCCCAAGTGCCGGCCCCTTCCTCCGCGCTCTCCTCTCGGTTCTCCGGAGTCTTGTCACTTCCACTTTGCGCTCGCCTCAGCCCTTTGCCCCATCCCTAGACTCCTTCCAAGATCATCCTGGTAGCCTCCGTGCTTTGGCCGGTGGGCTGACCAGAAAGTTGCATGCTGGTATCTTAGCTCACCCAAGGTGGGGGAACCGAGAGAAAAGGGCTTCCTAACATGGGCAGCGCTGGGCAGGGCCCCAGGAATCCTAACGGCCAAGCCCTGCCTCTCCAGCACCCCCAGCCCAGCCCTGGTCTCGGTGCATAGCTCTCCATCCAACTCCCCTTCCACCCTCTCGCCCCTAGATCCCGACTGGGCCTCCTACAAGCTGGGCATTTTCATCTGTCTGAACTGCTCCGGTGTCCACCGCAACTTCCCAGATATCAGCAAAATTAAATCCGTGAGACTTGACTTCTGGGACGACAGTACTGTGGAGGTATCGAGGAGGGGGGGCACTGGAGAGCCTTTGAAATAGCAGAGCAGGGGTGGAGAGCCTTTGAAACAGCAGAGCAGGGGTGAAGGCGGTGGACCTGTCGCCTCATTCTTCTATAGGGGAGGAAACTGAGTTCCAGAGAGGAGCAGTAGCTAGCAAGAGAAAGCACAGCCTATTAGAGTCCCTGCTTAGCCAGAGACCCTGAGTGCAAGGCCCTGAGCTTTTTATTTCCCTCAGTTTCCACTTCCGTATTGTAAGGATCCCACTACTCCTTCAATCAGCTGCTGTGAGGATTAAACGCAGGCTCAATGCAAGTACAAAGTAAGTAGTCAAGTAACATCTGCTGTTATCATTAGCTGAAGTCGTGGACTGGAACAGAAATATACTAATTCATGGTCTGTAGTCCCCCTTCCACCCACCTCCTGTAGCCAGGAAGGGCACCATTTTGCTCTCCTCGTCTACGGAGATGGAGGACACCTTCAGCCTGGATGATAATACCATTTTGGCCAGAAAACCTCCGGAGAGGAAGCTGTTCTAAATTGTGCTGGTTGGCTGAGGATTTCAAGGACTACTGGAGAAGCAGGCCCATGTTTGCTGAGTGCCCACTCTGTGCCGGGCACTCTGCTAGATGCTTTATTCGTTGGGCACGTAGTTACCGTAAACCTACTACGTGCTGGGTATTAGGAAAGAGCAGTGAATAGGATAGAGTCTCTGCCCGTGTGGAGTTTATATTCTAGTGCAGGAGAAAGACAGGAAGCCTTGGGTAAGATGCCTAACTCACCTTGGGTAAGTCGCCTAACCTCTCTGAGCCCGTCTCCTCACCTCTAAAATGGAGATGGTAATATTAAAATTGTCGAGAAGATAGAATGAGCTAATGGGGAAGCGCTGACGTGAGGTATGCCGTAGCCCCTCGTCGTCCCAGGCTGGGGCTCCCCAGCAGCATGGATAACCAAGCGCAGTGAGAAGCATCAGACTCCAGTAGGGGTGTCTCCTGACTCAGCCTCAGAGCCAGTGGGAAGAGTGGCCTTCTGGGTGGACCATGGTTTCATTTCACATTTTTTCAAGTTCTAATATTACCCCAAGTTGCTGTTGTCTTGCAGTTTATGACCCACAACGGGAACCTCCGTGTGAAGGCCAAGTACGAAGCCAGAGTCCCTGCTTTCTACTATGTCCCCCAGGCCAACGACTGCCTGTGAGTGGGTGATTTCTTGGTCTCCCCTCCCCCACCCCTACTCCATCTCTGGTGCCTTTGTCTCTGGTGGTCTTTTCCATGCACCTGGTGGACCCGGAAAGACATCTCGTACTGTCATGGAAAACTCTTAGACCTGGCCCAGCTGCCCCTCTATCTTTATTGCTTGGTTTATCACTTCCCCTCTCTGGGACTCAGTTTCCACAGCTGTGAAATGGGGGCATTTTCTCTATGACCCGTCCCTTTGCCTCTGATGTTCTCATAGCCTACTGGTGGCAGCTAACTCGATAGGGAAGAGGAACACTGGTAATTTAGTAGAAAAGATGTGTTTCAGCCACTTCCCGTGGAGTGTTTGCCCAGGGCTGTCCCACTTGAAATCAGCCTAGCTCCAAAGCAGCTGTCTGGCCCCAGATCCCTAAGTAATCACCATAAAAATAATAGTAGCCACTAATATTTATTGAACGTTGCCTATGTACCAGGCCCTGTGCTAATACCATTAATGCTTGTATGCATTAATGTGTTTAATTCTCTCAACAGCTCTCAGATAACACTGCCATGGTCCCCATGATATAGGTGACATTCCTGAGGCTCATAGAGACAGAACTGGGACCGACTAGCCCATCCGATGCCAGGGCACCGGGGAAATCTAATATAAGTGGGGGAAAGCTCTGAAGCAACAGGAGGTTTCAGGTCCCCTGGATGCGAAGGGT
>CM052891.1:35093167-35117422 GCA_028534135.1 Potos flavus | reverse complement strand
CCCCCGGGGGGGGCGGTATGGCTTTCACAAAGCAGGCTGCATTTCAGTCACCATCGTCCTCTAGCCTCAGCGGGAAGCTTTTGGACAGTGTGCAAACTATACAACTGTACCTAGCACCCTGCCATTTCCCAGTAGTTAAAACAGCCCAGGGGCTGCTGATGCAGCGTGGAGTGGTGTGGTGGGGGAGGGGGGCACAGCTTTCTGCTCTGAGGACCCCAGTATTGTTTCCTGACTTTACCACTCTCTTCCTTTCTTTCTTTCTTTCTTTCTTTCTTTCTTTCTTTCTTTCTTTCTTTCTTTCTTCCTTTCTTTCTTTCTTTTTTTCTTTCTTTCTTTCTTTTTTAAGATTTTATTTATTTATTTGACAGAGATCATAAGTAGGCAGAGAGGCAGGCAGGGAGAGAGGGAGAAGCAGGCTCCCCGCTGAGCAGAGAGCCTGATGCGGGGCTCGATCCCAGGACCCTGAGACCATGACCTGAGCTGATGGCGGAGGCTTTAACCCACTGAGCCACCCAGGCGCCCCTGACTTGACCACTCTCTAGCTGTGAGAAGGTGGACAAGTTACCAAACTTCTCTGAATTGTGGCTTCCTTGTCTCTGAAATGTAGTTAATGATGCCTACGTCATGGCATGGTGGAGGAGAATAAGTGAGATAATTTATGTGAAATGTCTCACAGGCCACCCAACAGGCTAGTTTTAAGCCATTTCTCAGTGTCACCTTCGGAATCCTGCCTGGTCCCTGGCCCGGCTGAGGGAGGTGTCAGGCTTACCTCAAGAGGGTTCTGGCTCCCCTTGCCGCTCGGCCCTTTGCTGCAGGGGGAAAGGAACAGGCATTTGGTGATCGCCTACTATGTGTTAGGCTTTCTGCCAGCACTCCAGAAACTACTTCCACGACTCCAACCACAGCCCTGCACCTTACCCGCTATTAGTGGGACACTAATGGCCTCCTCCCTGGAATTCTAAAAGTCCTCCAAATTCCCCACCTCCAGGACCAGGACTGGGGCCTCAGTCTCCACTCCCTCTCCCAGCTCTGATCCTGTGGCTCGGGGTGCTGCGGTGGGCTTGGTGACCCTCTTCAGTGTGCTGGGGGTGAGGGCTGTGCATTAGGCAGGACTCCTGGTTGCAAGTGACAGAAACGCGGTTTAAACCAGCTTAGACATGAGCAGATGTTGTGGGTTCTGGGGATCAGACCGTAAGAGGGACAGAGGCGGAGCCCCCCTCAGGAAGGACAGGCCAGTGGCACAAACACTATTGGGCCTCTCACACTCTGTCTCGTTCTCGTTCCTGCCCCTTTCCGTTGGCCAGGCTTCTTTCATGTACCTGGGAGCAAGGCCACTTTGGGTCCCTGGCTCCAGATCCTGGGCTCCAGCTCCCAGCTTGATGGAGAGAGGGCTTCCAATCCACCCCTCTTTGCTTCTTTTGCTTCAGTAGCCCAGGGCAGAGCTCTGATTATCCAGGTTGGGCCAGGTGCCCACTTCCAGGTCATTCCCTGTGGCTTTGGGGTAAGGTCACGCGAACTTTGGAACACTAACTTGGAAAAGGCAAGAGGGAACCAAACAACTGAAATCAGTTTTCTGCAGGGGTCATGTGACAATATCTGATTAGGCTAACATTAAACTCCTGCTATGTGCTGATCATGGTACCAGCCCTTTTATATATATATTTAAACCCCTCAACAACCCCGAGGTGAAGGTAGGTATAATATTATTGACATATTTTCCAAGTTCAGAGGAGTTCAGTAACTTGCTGTGGGTCACACGGTGGATAAATAGGAGAGGAGGAGCAGGTCCCAGGGGGTTGGACCCCAAGATCACTGCTCTGTCCAGTGTAGCAGGCCCAGATTTTATGGGCAGGCCACAGGAAGAGGCTCCTGGACTCTCCTGGCTTCAGCTCATGTGCGTGCAGCGGGAGGGGGCGGTATAGATTGTCCAGGAAGGCTGGGCTGGGGTTGGAATGGCCCAGTGGTTTCAGATAGCTCCTTAGGGGGAATATTTTTCCCTGGGAGACACTGGCAATATCTGGAGACATTTTGGTGTGTCAAACTAGGGAGGGGGTCCTACTGGCATCTAGAGGATAGAGGCCAGAGATGCCGCTGAGCATCCTACAGAACACAGGAGTTTTCCCCTCCCCCAACAGAGAATTAGCCCCAAATGTAATGATACCGAGGCTGAGCAGCCCTGGGTGGTCTGAGCAGGCAGCCGCCGGGATGCCCCCACCCTGTGGGAAGGGGGTGCTTCAGATGCAGGTGACCAAAGGTTCTCTCTTTTTAGGGTGCTAAAGGAACAGTGGATTCGAGCTAAGTATGAAAGACAGGAATTTATGGCCGATGGGAAAACCATCTCACCCCCAGGTAAGGTTATTTCCATCATCTTTTGAGCTCTATGTTCTAATGAATTCTAGACCATAAAGTAGCCTAAGTATTAGGAAGAGGGCCCAGTCAGGAGATATCTTCCGACCTCACTCTGGCCACAGAGGCCAAGGTGTGGGTTCCTTTGCCTCTGAAACAGCGACACGTCAGCTGGCGGAGTTTTATGGTCTGAGTGGTCAAGAAGCATTTTTATCTCCGGTCCCCGCAGGGCCACACGTGCATACAGAGTCTTAGTATAAAGTTGCAGGAAGACTCACCCGCCAGGCAGAACAATTAGAAAAAGGCACCCCTGCTCTTGGTGAGTGTGGACCCTGGGGTGGCACATGGTTAAGGTACATGCGAGGGATTTCCGCCTCCCTTCCCACCTTTGCGCGGGGCCCAAGCTTATGGCTGGCCCTCGGCTCGTGGCCGTGTCTGCCCGGCTGCCCTGAGCCCAAGCTGACACTGACCCAGAGAGCAAAGTGTACAAAACCGCTGCGAGGACCGGAGACGGCCGGAGCTCCGCGCCCCGAGTTACGGGGAGCACACGGTCCTCTTGAACTAGCAGGTACCTAGAGGTCACTCAACCTTTGGAGGGTTTCGTCAGGTCGATGTCGACGTGACACTGGGCAGCACTGTTACGGGCGTCTTTCAGAATCATCCAGTTTCTCAGGACTTAGCCTTCTCAAGGGTTTAGTCTGTCTTCTTATGAAATAGCCGAAGAAGGAAGTTAGGGAGCGCCCAACCGAAATCATGAGACTTGGCAAATTTGGCCCCAGACAGAACCCTACGTGCTGCAGCTGACATAGCTAAGTCAGATTTAAGATACTTTAGCACTGAGTGGAGCATTCACTCTACCCTCGAGACCCTACGTGGTTTGGAAACTGCTTGTTCATCTCAAGGATGTGGCTGTTCCTTCTTTCTCATCCTTGGCGGCTAAGGAAACCGAGAAGGGTTCCTGTGGAAGCGGGGAAGGGACAATGCACAGTTCCTGAGAAGGAAGTTTGTCCTCCTGGCAAAAGAAGGCCTCCTGAAGTACTACACTAAAGAGGAGGTAAGAGACCAGAATAGCAATGGTCCCTCCCTGAGCGCTGGCCTGCACCCCACTGAGGTCGCATTGAAATCAACGGTGCCGTCTTGTGGATAATCTCAGCCACTGAGTGTTCAGCACCGCACGGTTACTTTTCCACAGTCAGGAAATCAATCCAGTTCACAGAAAACACACCTCCTCTCCACTTAGAATTAGCTTAGACCGGTCCACCAATAAGCCTTGGATGGCCACTTGAGCTTACTGCATTTATTCATGCACTTGAGAATTTATTTATTTATTTTTTTATGTATTTAAAAAAATTTTTTTTAAATTTATTTGAGAGAGTGAGCGAGCGAGAGGGAGAAAGAGAAGGAGTGGGGGGAGGGGCTGAAGGAGAGGGAGAAGCAGACTCTCCACTGAGCGGGGAGCCCGACACGGGGCTCGATCCCGGGATTCCGGGATTATGACCTGAGCTGAGGGTAGACGCTTAAAGGACTGAGCCAACCAGGAGCCCCTCAAGAAATTATTAATCACCTACTATATACGAGACATCCCTGTAGGCACTGGGGCTAGAGCAGTAAATGAAACAAAGCTCCTGTTCTCATGGGGCTTTCATTCTAGTGGAAGAAGACAGGTGGTAACCAAAACGTACATCAATATATGATATACGAGGGATGCCTGGGTGGCTCATCGGTTAATCGTCTGTCTTTGGCTCAGGTGATGATCCTAGAGTCCTGGGATCAAGTCCTGCGTTGGGCTCCTTACTGGGCGGGGAGCCTGCTTCTCCCTCAGCCTGCCACTCTCCCTGCTTGTGCTCTCTCTCTGGCAAATAAATAAATAAAATCTTTACTATATGTATATTTTACACGTTGTATATATATATATGATATATGAGGTGGTAATAAGTTCTGTGTAGAGAAATAAAAGTGGGTAAAGGGTAAGAGGATGGTGGGGTTGATATCACACAGCGATCACGAAAGGCCCCTCTGGTGACATTGGAGCAGAGAAATGTATAAAAGTGAGCAAGTCAGGGGCACCTGGGTGGGTCAGTCGGTTAAGCATCTGGCTCTCGATTTCGGCTCAGGTCATGATCTCTGGGATCGTGGGATCAAGCCCCGCATCAGGGTTCGGGCTCAGTACAGAGTCCACTTGGGTTTCTCTCTCTCTCCCTTCTCCCTCTGCCCCTCCGCCCCAAAATAAATGAATAAAGTTTTTTTAAAAAAGGGAGCAAGTCACGCGCGTACGTGAAGGCAGAATAGAAAAAGTGGTGGGACTGTGAGCATGGTCGTGGCTGACACACGCATGCGTGCCAGTTAGAAAATGACCCCTCCGAGGCGGTGTGGCCCTGGGGCCCAGGTCTAGACAAGTGGAAGCCTAGATCGCAGTTCTCAATTACACCCTCAGCCAGGGACTTTTTGTTTAGTGCACAAACCACTCGACCATAAGCCACAGCCCTGGCCTGAGCTGGGAAGGTGGTTGGTGGATCAGGGAAGACAAAGTGATCTGTGCAGAAGGAGCAAAGAAAAGGGTGAAGGAGATGAACTCACACAGGTAAGGACCTTGTAAGGCCTAGGAAGACTCAAATTTTTTTTAAACAGTTTTATCAAGATATAAATTCATAGGGGTGCCTGGGTGGCTCAGTCAGTTAAGTGTGGGACTCTTGATCTCAGCTCAGGTCTTGATCTCAGGGTTGTGGGATCAAGCCCTACCCGCAGCCCACATTGCATCGGGCTCTACGCATAGCTGGGGGTCTGCTCCAGATTCTCTCTCTCCCTCACTTCCCCTACCGCCTGCACTTTCTCTCTCTTTCTCTAAAATAAATAAATGAATCTTTTTTTTTTTTAAGGATTTTATTTATTTATTTGACAGAGAGACAGCGAGAGCAGGAACACAAGAAGGGGAAGTGGGAGAGGGAAAGCAGGCTCCCACTGAGCAGGGAGCCCGATGTGGGGCTTGATCCCAGGATCCCGGGATCATGACTAGAGCCAAAGGCAGACGCCCAACAACTGAGCCACCCAGGTGCCCCTAAATAAATGAATCTTAAAAAAAGATACAAATTCACATATCATACAACTCACCCACTTAAAGCATACGATTAATGGATTTTAGTCTATTCACAGAGTTCTGTAACTGTTACCACAATCAATTTTAGAACATTTTCAATACCCCCAAAAGAAATCCCACACCCATTAGCCCTTATCCTCTCCCCACCGTAACCCCCAGCCCCAGGACACCACTGATCTACTTTCTGTCTCTGTAGGTTTGCCTGTTATGGACACATAAGGACATGGACTATGTGGTCCTTTGTAACAGACCTCTTTCATTTTGTGTATGTGTTTAAGATTCGTTCAGGTAGCATGTATTAGTACTTCTTTTTATTGCCAAGTACTGGTCCACTGTGTGCACATTTTATTGTTCACTTAGTTGATGGACATTTGAGTTATTTCCACTTTTTGGCAAGCATGAATAATGCCATTATGAACATTGGTGTACCAGTTTTCATGTGGACATGTTTCCTCTCTTCTTGGGGATCTACCTCAGAGCGGAATTGCTGGGTCGGATGGCAACTCTGTATTTACTCTTTTTTTTTTTTTAAGATTTTATTTATTTACCTGACAGAGAGAGAGAGATCACAAGTAGGCAGAGAGGCAGGCAGAGAGAGAGGGGGAAGCAGGCTCCCTGCTGAGCAGAGAGCCCGATGTGGGGCTCGATCCCAGGACCCTGAGATCATGACCTGAGCCGAAGGCAGAGGCTTAACCCACTGAGCCGCCCAGGCGCCCCTGTGTTTACTCTTTAGAGGAACTGCCACACGGTTTTCCAAAGTGGCTGCACCATCTTATGTCTTCACCAGCAACATATGAAGGTTCATTTTGCTCCACATCCTCACCAACACTTGCTGTCCTCTGTCTTTTTGATTATAACCATCTTGGTGGATAGGAGGTAGTATCTGGTTGTGATTTGGATTTAGATTTCCTTGATGGCTAATGATGTGGAGCAGCTTTTCATGTGCTTGTTGGCCATTTATCTACCGTCTTTGGAGAAATGTCTGTTCAGATCCTTTTCCCGTATTTTAATTAGTTTAGTTGGCTTTTTATTACTGCGTTTTTGTAGTTCTTTCTGTATTCTAGATACAAGGCCATATTGGATGCATGATTTACAAAAATATGTAGGCTTTCTGGATTTTGCTCTGAGATGAGAAGCCACAGGAAGGTTTTGAGCAGGGAAGTGATATAATTTGATTTAAGCTTTTTACATTCAGGGAATAGAAATCTTGTGATGGATGAACATTCTGTGGGGACAGTTTATTCTGTCCTCTTACTCCTGCTTGCATCAGGGACCATTACTATGACTCTTTTTATTTATTTTTAAAAGATTTTTAAGTAACCTCTACACGTAACATGGGGCTCAAACCCATAAATCCAAGATCAAGAGTTAACATGCTCTACTGACTGAGCTGGCCAAGCGCCCAACTTAAACTTTATGGGGGGGGAGGCAAGAATGGAAGGAGAGAAAGCAGTTAGGAAGCTATTGCAATAATTGAGGAATCAGGGCGCCTGGCTGGCTCAGTCAGTAGAGCACGTGACTCTTGATCTCAGAGTTGTGAGTTGGAGCCCCAACTGGGCCTAGAGTTTACTTAAATAAAAACAGTTAATAAAAAAAAAATAATCAAGGGAGAAATAATGGTGGATTAGACCAGTTTGGTGACGGAGGAGATGGTTAGAGGTGGTCAGATTTTGGAAGTAGAACCAATGGGACTTACTGCTAGATTGGTCACGGGGTGTGAAAGTGAGAAGAATGAAGGGTAGTTCCCAGCTTTTTGTCCTGTGCAACTAGAAGGACAGATTTGCCATTTACTGAGATGGCAAAGACTTAGCTCCCCGAGGGGATGATCAAGAGCCCTTTTTCGTTCGAGATGCTTCTTAGTCACTCAGGTGGATGAGAAGGAAGTTGGATATGTGAGCCTGGAGGTCTGGGGAGAGTTTGGAGGTGGAGTTGTCAGCATTGAGAGTAGTTTAACGATGGGACTGGCTGGGATCACCTGGGCAAGGGGTGTGGGTAGATGAGAAAAGATGTTTTTTGTATCCAAAACGTGTTTATCGGGATAGTTTCCCACTCATCTATTTTTTTTAATTAATTAATTTATTTAAGAGATAGAGAGAGAGGGAGCACACACAGGGAGAGGGAGAAGCAGACTCCCCCCTGAGCAAGGAGCCCCATGCGGGGCTCGATCCCAGGACCCTGGGATCATGACCTGAGCCGAAGGCAGACACTTAACCGACTGAGCCACCCAGGCGCCCCTGTTTCCCACTCATCTTGTTTCAGGGTGCTTTTAGTGCTGCTCCTGTCTGAAGGAGCATCCTTCTCCAAGCCTTGCTTTTCGTCCTCTGGGCTGGCAGAGGACAGTGGAGCAGCCCGCACAAAAAACTGCCGTTTGTGCCTGGCTAAGGACCGCGGTGATTTTGTAGCATCCCGACCACTTCACGTCCATGAAGTAGGCGTTGGGGCTCTCCAACAGGTGCTGCTCCTTGTGCTTTTCCTCTTCTCTTCTGGGGACGGGCGCAGGAGGTCCTCCTTCATGAGGAGCGTGTTCTCGTGGGGAGGTTGTCACCTCCGCAAAGGAGCAAAAGCGGAAATCCTAGGACCGAGTATTTTCGTTACTTGTTCCTGGATGACAACTTAGTGGCTTAAAACATGTTTATTATTTTCCTCAATCCCGGGGGTCAGGAGTTTGGGCAGGCTGTGGCTGCTGCAGTGTACTCTATGTGGCATCAGCCAGGTCACTCGCCCTGCCGCCCTGAGCTGGTGGCTGGGCTGGGCGAGAAGGCCCAGGAAGCCTTCATTCCTCAGTCTGGAGCCTTGGCTCCTCCCGGGAGCCTCTGCCTCTCCATGTGCTTGTTTCTTATTCACGAGTCTGGCTTGAGCTTCTTTGCAGCATGGCAGCTGGCCTGCCCCGAGCAAAGGGGGATGCTGTCGGGCTGTTCAGCACTAGGTCAGGAACTACCTTCTATTGATCAAAGCAACTCCAGCCAGTGCTGATTCGAGGGGAGCGGATGCAGACTCCCCCCGTCTTTATGGGTATCATGGCACTTACATACTGGGAGGGAAGGAATTGGTAAGGACACTCTTTGGAGATTATTTACCACACGGAACCCTGAACCATTCAAATATTTAGAGGGCAGAAAAATGAGACGTTTCCAGCAAAGAATGTGAAGGAGCGGCCAACAAAGTCAGAAAGGGACAACCTCTGAGCACGTTAGCCATCACCTGCCTCCGTTCTCTATGGGTAGATTGATTGACTGATATTTACATTTCCCCTGTTGCTTTCCTAGAGAGACCAGAGCAATGCTAGCAGGTGACTGCAGTGTGACTGCAGCCTGGGACCAAGTGAAAAATGATGCGAGGTGAAGAGTACTGCCTCTCCAAGTGAGAATTAGGGGTTTCTTCTCAGCCTTCAATTTAAAGCATTGAAAAATGTTGCAGGTCCAAGAGGCAGGCAGAGAAAGGGCTGCGGCAGAGTTAGGAGGAGACGCAGCACCCCAGCGAGCGCTAGGAGTTGGCCTCCAGGAGAGTCTCATCCTTGGTTAGCCAAGGTCGATCTGTTTCTCAGTCCTAAGCCAGTTCAGTCTAAAACAGTCCAAAAACAGAATGAGTGGCTTTGGTTACTTTTTAATTTCTTTCCCAAGAGGGAACTTTTTTTTTAAGTTGTAAAGGTAACTCATTTTTATGTAAAAATTTTGAGTAATACAAAAAAGTAAGTACAGGGGTGCCTGGGTGGCTCAGTGGGTTAAGCCTCTGCCTTCGGCTCAGGTCATGATCTCAGGGTCCTGGGATCGAGCCCCACATCGGGCTCTCTGCTCAGCAGGGAGCCTGCTTCCCCCTCTCTCTCTGCCTGCCTCTCTGCCTACTTGTGATCTCTCTCTCTGTTAAATAAATAAAATCTTAAAAAAAAAAAAAAGTAAGCATAAAGAAAGTGAGACTCATCTCAACATAATAAAATAATAATACCCAGAACAGGTTTTCTTAAAAATGCTACAAAGCAAAAAAGAAAGACAGTCCTTTGGGAAAATAGACTGGCAGTTCACATAAAAGGAAACCCAAATGCCTGATAGATATAAGAAGAGATGCTCAATCTTTCTGGCAGTCAGGAAAATGCAAATTAAAGCCATACAGGACATACTACACACTTACCAGAATGGCTGGAATTAAAAGGCTGACAACTCCATGTAAAGGACGTGGAGAAACTGGAACTCCCATATGTTGCTTGGTGGGATTGTAAAGCGATACAACCACTAGGGAAAACCATTTGGCAGTTTTTAGTAAAGGTAGATATATACTTAACCGTATAACCCAGCCATCGCACTCCTAAGTATTTACTGAAGAGGAACAAAAACATATGTCCACAAAAATATTTGATGCAAATGTTCATAGATGTTTTATTCATAAAAAAAAAAAAAAACCCACCAGAATGTGGAAAGAACCCAGATGCCCATCTACAGCTGAATGAACAAATTGTAGTATATCCATAGAATGAATATTACTCAGTAATAAAAAGGGACAAACCTAGTAATAAATGCCACAATGTAGACGAATCTAAAATAAATTATTCTGAGCAAAAAAAGCCGTATACAAGAGTATGTACTATGTAATTCTATTTATACGAAGTTCTAAAACAGGCTAAAACACTTTGTATCAACAGAAAGGAGATTAAATGCTTGTCTGGGGTTGGGGTGCGGTGGAAACTCTTGAGGTTGTAGTCTTTTTTTTTTTTTTAAGATTTTATTTATTTATTTATTTTGTTTATTTATTTATTATTTGTTTATCTATGAGAGAGAAAGAGAGAGTAAGCGAGGGCAGGAGCAGAGGGAGAGGGAGAAGCAGACTCAGCACTAAGCACAAAGCCCAATGTGGGGCTAGATCCCACGACTCCAAGGTCATGACCTGAGCTGAAACTGACTCTACCGACTGAGAAACCTTGGCGCCCCAGTGATTGTGGTGATGCTTCCATGGGTGTGTCCATTTGTCAAAAAGCATCCTGCTTTTAAAATGAGTGCCATTTGTTATTTATAAGTTATACCTCAACAAAGTTGATTAAGTGAAAATTAACAATGACATTCAATTTCATACCCATCATAATGGCAAAACACTTAAATCTGCCAGTCAGGTGTGGGTGAGGACATAGGGAAAGGGGGACTCCTCTGTGATTGAGTGTGTTATTCATTTCTGGTATTCAGTATTCAGTACTGAAGTAAATGATACAACTGCTATGGAGAGCCATTCAGTGGAATAATTTGGCAGTTTTCAGTACGTCGAAGATGTATACCCGTGTGATCTAGCAATTCCATTCCTAAATATATACTGTGCCCTGGAGAAACACTCCCATATGTGTACCAGGGACACAGCCCGACTGTAGCATCACTTCTGATGGCAAAAAATCAGAAATAATCTCAATATCCTGAACAGGAAAATGGACTGATAACTTTTGGTGTGGTCATTCGCAAGAGCAAACTAGGTTGGTGTATCTCAACATGAACAGAACTCACAAATATAATGTTGAGTGTCAAAAGCAAGATCTAGAATGATATATATAGTATGATACCATTTATATAAGTGGAAACCATAGAAATCATTACTATATATTGTTCATAGATATGTATATGTGCATAGAAATATAAAAAGTGAGCTAGAAGAATAAACATCAGACTCAAGACAGTGATTGCCTGGGGGGGGGAGTACAGGAGAATGGGATAGAATGAATAGTAATGAGGGGCACCTGGGTGGCTCAGTGGGTTAAGCCTCTACCTTCGGCTCAGGTCACAATCTCAGGGTCGTGGGATCGAGCCCCGCATCGGGCTCTCTGCTCAGCGGGGAGCCTGCTTCCCCCCTCACTCTGCCTGCCTCTCTGCCTACTTGTGATCTCTTTCTCTCTGTCAAATAAATAAGTAAAATCTTTAAAAGAAAAAAAGAATGAATAGTAGTGAAAGGGATTTTGCCTTTATTAGTAAAATCATATTTCCCTTAGAAAAAGTTAGGAAGAATATGGACAGAATTAGATATTATTTTCTTGTGTTTCTAGTATTTCTCATAGTAAATATTTAAAAGGGAAAGCCTTCCAGTAGTCTTCTAAGAAGAGTATTAGTGTAAACATGTCTATATTTTTATGCACGTTCAAATTGACATATATTATATATATATATATATACACATGTATAGAAGGAATTTATATATACTTTTGTGAGTATGTATGTATAATTTTTTGTATTACTAGGTCCCTACTATACATCCTGTTCTGGGACTTGGTATTTCTTTTCTTTTTTTTTTTAAAGATTTTATTTATTTGTCAGAGAGAGAGCACAAGCAGGCAGAGAGGCAGACAGAGGCAGAGGGAGAAACAGGCTCCTCGCCGACCAAGGAGCCCGATGCGGAACTCGATCCCAGGACCCTGGGATCATGACCCGAGCTGAAGGCAGCTGCTTAACCAACTGAGCCACCCAGGCGTCCCGGGACTTGGTATTTCTGCCCATGGATATCACGGATATTTTTTCATATAAGTAATACTGACCTGGGTGCGCCTGGGTGGCTCAGTTGTTAAGTGTCTGCCTTCGGCTCAGGTCATGATCCCAGGGTCCTGGGATCGAACCCCCCATCGGGCTCCCTGCTCAGCAGGAAGCTTGCTTCTCCCTCTCCCACTCCCTTTGCTTTTGTTCCCTCTTTCACTGTGTCTCTCTCTGTCAAATAAATAAAATCTTAAAAAAAAAAATGTAATATTGATCTAAATTATCATATAAAAAATTCTGTGGTATTTCACTGTATGGTTATACCATTATTTGTTTATTGAACCCATTGTCCCTGTGTGTGTGTATATATATATACATATATATAGTAGTTATATATTATTATATAGTTATATATATAATAATTTCCTTTCCTCCCCCTCCTCTTTCTTCTCCTTCTTCTTCTATTACTACTACTACTACTCTAAAAAACACGGGAACAGGCATCTTTTGACATACATGTTTGCACAGTAATGCACTTCCTTGGGATCGATTTGCAGATGTCAAACTGTGAGTGAAGGCAAAATACTCAACCTTTTAATAAATATGACCATATTTCCCTCTAGGGAAGACTATCGAATAGAACTTGGTTCAGTGATGGAAATGTTCTATGTCTGCCCTGATAACCCTAGCTGCAAGTGGCTACTTGAGCACTTGAAATGGGGCTAAACATGAGGAACTGAAGTTTTTTTTATTTTTCTATATATTTTTTAAAACTAAGCTCCATGCCCCCTGTGGGGCGTGAACTCACTATCCTGAGATTAAGAGTCACGTGCTCTACCGACTGAGCCAGCCAGGTGTGCCTCAAGGAACTGAACTTTCATTTTTATTAAATTTTAATTTAAATAGCTACATGTGGTTAATGGCTGCCCCAGGTCTAGAGTGTTTGTACCATTTTTCTCTGCTATCGGTTACAAAGGAAAACACTCTTTTCCCTTCCTTGCTTAGTATGGCTTAGTGCTTAACCCATGTTCCAGACCCCTGCCAACAGAGTAGAGCTCAGGAGGAAGCTCCCCAAGGCCCCCATACCTGCTTTTCTCTGTTTTATTTGTTTGGCTTCCATAGATGATTTGCTTCTGAAAAAGTTCTGTGGCTAAAAAGTTTGAAGAGTCCTAAGTTCAGGCCTTTCCAAGCCCCCTCGCAGCTCCGAGAAGCCAATCTGATCAAGTGGGAATGGCGGGATGGCCAAAACACGGCAGAACATGGGTGCATCTCGATATTAGAGCAGGAACATTTGAAAGCCATGGAAAGTTACAAATTGGTTATCCATGTGTATGAAGGCCTGGCGGAGGTGGTGAGAAGTCGCCCGCGTCCTCTCTTTCAGGGAAAAGGCCCCAAAGCTGTCATCAGCATCAAGGACTTGAATGCCACCTTCGAGACAGAGAAGATAGGGAACCCCCATGGGCTGCAGATCACCTACAGGAGAGAGGGTCACGTCAGGAACCTGTTCGTGTACCACGAGAGTGGGAAGGTGAGATGACCGGCGTTGGCGCCCCGGCCCCCAGCCCGCACCCTGTCTTGCCAGCTCCCTGGGTCAGCTGCCACTTGAGGCATGCTGCTGCTGTTGGTCTCATTTCTTGTCCCTTTCCAGTCCGAGAGCGCCATAGGAGCAACGCAGCGCGAGATCAGGGAGAAAAACTAGGCAGGCACCATGGGTGTGTGCGGCCGGTGCACAAGCCACAAAGGGGAGTCCCGTTAGCAGGAGGGACTAGCTGGGGGGTGACAAATCCAGGTAAGGCAGAGATTCTGCACGCGGGAGCAGGGGTGGATGGAAGATGCGGCGGCCCTGAACTCTCCCCACGTGGTCCTGCACCCACAGCATTAGCATCACCTGGGAGCTTGTTAGAAACGCAGTCTCAGGCCCCACTGAGCCTACTGAATTAGAGATGCATTTTCACAGGAGCTCCAGGTGAGCCTTCGGCACATTGAAGTTTCAGACATCAGCTCTGCCGGAGAAGGGCAGGCCAATAGTACGGGTCCGAGGGAGTAAGCTAGGTCAGAAGGAGCAGTCTCCCGACTGAGCAAGGGACACAGATATCACGTGGAGGTGGGGAGGGGTAGAGGTGAGGGCAGACATTTTTGAGTGCCTATTAATTCTGTACGAGGCACTGTTCTTAGCAATCACATCATTTTTTTTTTTTAAGATTTTATTTGTTTATTTATATGAGAGAGAGAGCATGAGTTGGGGAGGAGCAGAGGAAGAGGGACAAGCAGACTCCACACTGAGCGTGGAGCCCGAGAGGAGCTCGAACCCATGACCCTGAGATCATGACCTGAGCTGAAATCAAGAGGCAGACACCTCACCGACTGAGCCACCCAGGCACACCGCTGTTGATCATTTCTTAATCCTCAAAATAGTCCTGGAGATGTCTTAACCCTATGTTACTGAGCCACATGCGGCTTTTTTTTTTTTTAAAGATTTTATTTATTTATTTGACAGAGAGAGACACAGCGAGAGAGGGAACACAAACAGGGGGAGTGGGAGAGAGAGAAGCAGGCTTCCCGCCAAGCAGGGAGCCTGATGTGGGGCTCGATCCCAGGACCCTGGGATCATGACCTGAGCCGAAGGCAGACACTTAATGACTGAGCCACCCAGGCGCTGCAGCCACGGGCGTCTTAAGTAACCTGCTCAGGATCACCCCGACTATGGTATCTGAGTCCTACAGCCCTTTTACCGCCCCGCCCCATGTGCCTCTGCTGGAGGGAGACCCCTTGGCAGCAGGAGCCAGGAACCCGAGACGGGGACGAGATCTTCCCAAGGGGCACCAGCACCGGGATGCTGGCAGAGTCTGGGCAGAGTTCCTGGCGGCGGAGTCTGAAGAATAAGGGTTTGGAGTCAGAAACTGGAGCCCTGGCTCTGCCGCCCTGGGCTGTGTTACTGGGCCAAGTCCCTTCCCCTCCTCCATCTGCTCGTTTATGAATTAGAACACCCGCTGCCCAGAGGGGTTTTGAGGGTGAATGACCATGAAGCATGAATGTGGAAGAATTTCATTACAATGAAGTACATTTCAAACTAACCTCTGCTAATTAGGGGCCCCTTGGTGGCTCAGTCAGCTCAGGTCATGATCCCAGCGTCTTGGGATGGAGCCTCACGTCAGGCTCCCTGCTGAGCCAGGAGCCGACTTCACCCTCTCCCCCCTCCCCTGCCTCACACTCTCTCGCTGTACTGTGTGATGGGGTGTTTGTCATGCTGGGGACACACAGGAGACATGTAAGTGGCCTAGTCTGGGCTGGGCAGGGGGCAGTCACAGGAGAGAGTTTCTATTTAAAAATTATGTGAATATGTTGAAAAAGAGGACACTCAAACCAGCTTAAAGGGGGCATGAATGGGAAATATACAATAGTTTGTTTTTTTAAGAGAAACAAGTATGACTGGGCCTCCTGAGAGACTAGAGTCAGGAACTGTTTGGGCGAGGGGTGTGTGAGAGAGAGAGAGAGAGGGAGAGAGGGAGAGCGCACTCTCAAACAGAAACACATTATTCTGTAGCACCAGAGGTGCAAGTAAATGTAGTAAATGTCGTACTTATTTGTTTCTCTAAATTCAAGGACCCCCATTCCTCAAAGTGGCAAGAAATATATTCTCAGTCATCTTTCTTGACTTCCAGAATCTTGGGACTGGGAGACACGGAGGAGATCCCGGGTTCTCGGTCTGTGGTAGGCTCCCTGCTGTTGCCCCATGTCCACATTGGACACCGGTGACCACCGCTCTGTGCCTGTCACTATATGAGGGCTTTCGCTGAAGTGCCCAAGGTCTCTGATACTTACGGTACCCGGCTCCTCCCGTTTGCCCAGCTGTGGAGCCCCCCCACCCCAACCTGGGTCTGGCCCTTCTCTTTCCCTTAATGCCCCAGCTTCTCTATTAGATAGGCATAAATGGGGGCTACAGACTCATGCCTGAAGGAGCCAGGTCACTCATTTGAAAGTGAAGTGGACAAGGGGCCCCTGGGTGGCTCATTCGGTTAAGCGTCTGCCTTTTTGGCCCAGATCATGATCCCAGGGTCCTAGAATCAAGCTTTCTGCTCAGCGGGGAGTCTGCTTCTCTCTCTGCCTCTACCTGCTCCTCCCCTGCTTGTGCTCTCTCTCCGTCAAATAAATAAATAAATCTTTTAAAAAAAAAAGTGAAGTAGACAGCTATAAGGCTATAAAGCAGGAAAACCTGTATAGATGATTAAAACAAACAAAACTTCAGGAACCAAACAAACCTGTGTGCAGGTTGGATTTGGCCCCAGGGTCACCAGTTAGTGACCGAAGGGAAGGTCTGGGTGAGTCTTTTCTGGGATGGCCCCATTCCTTCCAGTGCCCTGGAAAGGTTATTAATGCCCGGGACAAGAGAGCTCGCCAGTCTGCAATACTAGGGCCAGAGCAGCTTGGCTGGTGAGAGAGAAAGGGTCATTATGTTGCATTCCTGGGAAACTGTATTCAGATGAATTTCTCAATCACCGTATTACATCAGAGTGCAGCAGTGGCTGTTTGAATGACTCTTTTGGCCTCCCAATTCCAAATTTTCAGGAGAGAGGACCTGAGAAGCCCGATCTAGCCTCTGCATTGGTCCAGCCCTGACCTAGTTGCTGTGGCCAAGAAGGGGAGGATGCTAGCAGCAAATGTGGCTGCAGCTGTGGGTGAGCGGTGAGCATGTGAGCAAGACTGGGGTGGTTCTCGTAGAAGCAGGGCTTGGGCTGAGCAGAAATCCACTACAACAATGAAACTAAACTTCAGAATAAGTAGAATGTTCTAGGTAAAAGCTATGTGTGGGGTGAGGGAAGAGAGGTAGGTGAAGCAGAGTGTACAAGGCAGAGGGACATGTATTGGGAGGATTGCAAATGTTTTGGGTTTTTTTTGTTTTGTTTTGTTTTTAAAGATTTTATTTATTTTGAGAGAGAGAGAGAGAGAGTGAGCACTTGCAGAGAGAGGGGCAGAGGAAGAAGCAGTCTCCATGCTGAGCAGGGAGCTTGTTGCAGGGACTCAATCCCAGGACTCTAGGATCATGACCTGAGCTGAGGGCAGACGCTTAACTGACTGAGCCACCCAGACACCCAGGATTTGTATTTATTTATTTGTCAGAGAGAGAGAGAGAGCACAAGCAGGGGGAGCAGCAGGCAGAGGGAGAAGCAGGCTCCCCACTGAGCAAGGAGCCCGAGTGGGACTTGATCTGAGGACCCTGGGATCATGACCTGAGCTGAAGGCAGATGTGCAAATGCATTTGTATGGAGGGAGCTCAGAGGTTGAAGTAGTCACACTAGGAAACTTAGACTTTTCACCTGAGGGTAGCAGAGAGGACTTTAAGCTAGACTTAGTTAGATTTTTAATTAAAAAATCACTCTGGTGGGCACCCGGGTGGCTCAGTCGTTAAGCATCTACTTTCAGGTCATGATCCCAGGGTCCCGGGATCGAGCCCCACGTCCGGCTCCTTGCTCAGTGGGGAGTCTGCTTCTCCCTCTGCCGGCCATTCCCCCTGCTTGTGTGCTCTCTCTCTCTGACAAATAAATAATTAAAAAATAAAATAAATATAAATAAATTTAAAAGGAAAATCACTCTGGGAAAAAAAAGATCACTCCGGCTGCTGTGGGGAGGCCCCATTGCAGAGCAGCAGAGCCAAGGCCGAGCCAGCTAGACAAGTGGTTCACCAGGGATAACGGTGGCCCACACCACCGAGCATGCACTCCCGCAGAATGACACAAGCAAGTCCAAGCCAGCTTTGGCCCAAGTTGCACTCCAGGTGACGAGCATCCCCATTGGAGGGAAATCCACAGGTGCACCCGCCCGCACTTGAGAGGTGGTCTTTGACGCCTGAGGACCTCGCTCCTCCAGCTGTGTCCCGCTGACCAGCATCGCATCACCACGGAGCTTGTTAGGAATGCAGGGTCTCAGGCCCCCCCCCCACTCCTGCTTCAAACCCGCTGGATCCAAATCTGCATTTTAAAGAGATGCTCAGGGGATTCTTACACACTTTGGAAAGGGCCAAGCATGGCCCAAGGCCATTACCGAACCTTGGCGCAGTTGACCTTGGTCTTTCCCCCATGGCTCTGGACAGCTCTCTGTCAGTGGCTTCCCTCCTGGTCGGGTGAGCCCCCCAGGCTCTGGCATCGTCCCCCAGATGCCTGTGATCAGCGCATAGGCCCCGGAGCAGAACTGGGGGCGGGGGCTGTGCTGAACCGGAAGACCCAGCTAGCTTCCTGCCACCAAAACTCAGGTCCCCCGCTACTCGATCTCACAGGCTGTCTGCTTGTTCTCATTTTTCTCCACAGGAGATCGTGGACTGGTTCAATGCCCTCCGTGCAGCCCGTCTGCAGTACCTAAAAACGGCCTTTCCGGAGCTCCCCGAGTCTGAGGTGAGCTAAATGTGCACCCCAACTTCTTCTTTTTTTTTTTTTTTTTTTGGATTTATTTATTTATTTGAGAGAGAGAAAGCGTGAGCAGAGGGCAGGGAAGAGGGAGAGAGAAGCAGAATCCCCACTGAGTGCGGAGCCTGATGCGGGGCTCGATCTCACCACCCTGAGATCATGACGTGAGCAGAAACCAAGAAGTGGATGCTGAACTGACTGAGCTACCCAGGAGCCCCATGGACTCCAACTTCTGAGTCTCCTCCCCGCCACCTCCTCTCCTTGTCTCCTGACCTCAGAAATACTCAGAGGCCAGACTAGCTTTGTTTGTGGACGAGACCTTGAGATTTGGGGTTGAATACCTCAGAGGGAAACCAAAGGCTTTCTTCTGGGGATTATGGCCTCACACATGGCAAGGCAACCTCAGAAATGTAGGTCAGGCTGTCCCCGGTGGGATGCATAGCCACTATCCCCAGTGTCAAGGGGTTCAGGGTTTGGGCATCTCTTTCTGACCCCTTCTCCCACTGAAATGTGCAAATGATCCCTAACATACTGCTTACAAAGTCCTTTTGAGCCCATTTTATCTTTAGTAATCCCCTGTAGCAGCCAGTTAGGTGGGGTGATTATTCCCATTTTACTGATGAGAAACTGAGTCCCAGAAAGGTCAAGTGCATACCCGAGGGTGCACCTCCTGCTCCAATGTCCTCCCTTTGCTGTTTTGTGTTCTGGTCTCGGGAAGGCAATGGGATCTTCTCCATTACAGTTCTAACAGCAGCAGTCTGCCTTCTGTGGCCAAGGTCATGGCGAGCCCAAGAACTTCATTATGGTTGTCCTCAGACATGTGGGGCCCCCATCTACATCTCTCAGGTGTGCGGGGCACAGGCTGCTGCCTCGAGCCCAGAGGCTCGGGCTCTCGTGGATGCTCTGCCACTAACTCACTGACCGCTGCCGGTCACACCACATCTCGGAGCATCTGTTTTCACACCTGTGAGATGGTGGTTCGTCTGGGTCATTGTCAGGGTCCCTTCCAGCTCAGAGGTGCTATGGTCTGGGGTCTGCTTCAGGCCCTGCTCCAGGAGGATTTTGTAAATGATGGGGGAGCTGAGACACCCTATTAATCCCAGGACTTTCTTATTCCAAACTGTTAGAACCTCGTTGAAAGCCTATATGCTCCTTAATTCCAAGGTTTGCAGAGAGCTGAGTTTTGGGAATGCGTGGCCGCTCCAGGCCTGGCAGTGCACGGAGATGGCCCCTCTCCGGGAGCAACCGCAGCCAGGCCTGTGGCGGGACCCCCGGGGTGTGCAGAGTCAGCACCCAGGTTGACGAATGCACGCTCTGCGGGCGGGGCGCCGTGTGTGCTCAGCGCCAGCTGGAGAGGTCGGAGGACAGACTCCCAGCCTTAGTCATCTAGGCTCGCTCTCCAACTTTGCTGACCTCTGCAGAGGACATTGGTCTCTGGCCGACTCCTCAGTGTCCTCTTGCCTCTCCTTATCCGCCGTGGGTCTCCTCCCCACCCCCCGTCTCTCTGCCGCCGTTCCTCCCCCTGTGGCTAGGGATGGCCTGAGGTTCTGGGCGGTCACTTGGACCTGCCTCAAGCTTAAGGATCCAGAGGCCAGACACCCGGGGAGTTCCAGCGTGGGGGGTGGTCCCAGACTAAGAAAGGGGTGGCCTCCGAAGTCAGAGCAGCTGACGTATTACCTGGGGCACGTCACCTCACCGCTCTGAGCCTCAGTTTACTCATCGGTCCCCGTGGGGACAACACGCTTCTCGGATACGGTGAGCAGCGCTCCGTCCACGTGATCTCCCTTCTTCCGGTTGCCTCCTTGGGCAGAGACTGCAGTTCTCTTCCTCTTGTGCAGTTTAGGACTTTTCCTTCCGAATGAAGGAATGAAGGCCTACAGAATATATTTTGGGGACAGAGGAGTGGGAGAGTTTATATTTTCATTTTCGGCTCACAATTTTCTTCCTTTCGACTTCCCCTCTGCCCCTGCCCTGGGCCCCAGAGCTCCTGAGAACCAAGCCCCTCTGCTCTCAGAGGCCTGAGCTGTCGTTGCAAGCTCTAGACTTGCCGGGTTGACCCCTCGAGCACAGGAGGCCGGCATTCATTCCCGGAAACATCTCTGAGTATAGGGTGGCAAGCTGGAAAGGGTCCTGGGGGTCACATAATCCCGTCTCCTTATTACTCAGCGGGAAATGGGCCCAGAGAGGGACGAGGTCTTACCAGGTGATGCAGCTGGTGGAGGGCAGAGCTTCAGCTGGAATTCAGGCCTCTCGACTCCTAGTCCAGGGCTTTCTCTGCATGCCCACTCTGCTAGCATCTCCTGTGGGCCTGTGTCAGAACCGCCAGCAATGGCCAGGTCTCGGCCAGGGGCCTGATCCTAGGGGTCCGACGTGTCTACACGGCAGTGTCATGGTGGAGTGGGAGGTACCACTAGGTACCGTGGTACTTTCTCATGCCTGTCAGCCCGAGGCGTGAAGCCGGGCTGTATATCCTTCCAGCGACACAGCTCCAGGAGACTCGCCAGCCACTTCTCTGGGGCCTGGTTTCTTCAGAAGTCCAATGAGGATAATAATGTCCACCTCACGGGGCGATTGAGAATTGCACCCAGAGCCTGACACAAGTAGACCCTCAGATTATGCCCCCTGGCACCAGGAGGGTTTCTTCAGAGCCTTGCCTCTGTCTGCCTCCTGGGGTTGTGGAAGGAATCCTTAGACTGACTCCTTAAGCCATGATTTGGCTCTACTGGTGAGCTCCGCAAACATCTGAGATGCTGTCGTCTGACTTGAAATGTTAACGTTGCATCCAGCACATTCCAAATATAACCCTGTGAACCATGAGCACACATCCTTCCCCATTCCAAACTTCCCCTTTGTTGGGGAGCCAAGTTCAGTGGGGAACCTTGAACCCTTGGCATGTGAGTCGGGGGCTCAGTGCTATGTCTCTCTTCCCCAGCTCGTGCCCCTCATCACCAGGAAGTACCTCAAACAAGGCTTCATGGAAAAGACGGGTCCAAAGGTACCTTCCACCACTCCCTGTGGGGCTTACACTGCCCTGGTTCCGGTGGGCAGTAGGGCAGAATTTGGGAAGTGGGAAAGTGGGGAACCAAGGGGGTGGGAAGAGGGAGGGAAGGGAAGTAACCCAATGTTTGTGAGTTCCTGGGCCAGAAGACCAAGTGGGGACTGGTGAGCTGGTGTGTGGCCCAGGATTGCTGCAGGTGCTTCTCCTGATCCTCGGGCAGCCTCCCTCTTTATCAACATCACCAGCAGCTTCTCTCTCCTTTTTTTTTTTTTAAGATTTTATTTCTTTATTTCTTTTATTTATTTATTTTTTAAGATTTTATTTATTTCTTTGACAGAGAGAGAGAGAGATCACAAGTAGGCAGAGAGGTAGGCAGAAAGCGAGGGGGAAGCAGGCTCCCTGCCCAGCAGAGAGCCTGATGCGGGGCTCGATCCCAGGACCCTGAGATCATGACCTGAGCCGAAGGCAGAGGCTTTAACCCACTGAGCCACCCAGGCGCCCCTAAGATTTTATTTATTTGAGAGAAAGAAAGAGAGCAAGCAGAGGGGAGGAGGGGGGTAGAGGGAGAAGGGGAAGCAGGCTCCCCACTGAGCAGGAAGCCCATGCAGCTCGATCCCAGGACCCTGGGATCGTGACCTGATCCAAAGGCAGATGCTTAACTGACTGAGCCACCCAGGTGTCCCCAGCTTCCTTCCTCTTTCTTCCTCTTAACTCCATCCGACTGACCCCACTCCTGGGAAAGCATAGCTGAAAAGGGACTTTTTGGGGCAACAGCTTTTGCACTTTCCAGAACTCCTGTGTGCTTTGTGCTAGGGGCCTACCAGGACTGTCCAAGTGAGACAGGGGCTCGTGATTGGTCTGAGAACACACACATATGCACACACATGGGCACACTCCTTCCCAGCACACACACCCTCCCTCCAGCTCAGTCTCTGCTATCCGTTGCTAAACCTGCCCCAACTCTCAGTGCTGCTCATTCCCGCTAATCTAGGAAGGAAGGGAAGACCAGATGCTCTTGGGCCTCCCTTGGAGGGTCTGGAGGGGTGGCGGCTCCTGCTGAGGGCGAGGGGGGGCCCAGCCTGGATGCCAAGAGGGGCGCAGCTCCAAGGAGAGGGTCCTTCCTGGTGGTTGTGAGGGGAGTAAGGGGGGAAGGGAGGATGAGAAGGGAGAGCAGAGGGAGACTCCTAAAAAAACTCCCAAAGCAAAAAAAAAAAGAAAAAAGGGCGCCTGGGTGGCTCAGTGGGTTAAAGCCTCTGCCTTCGGCTCAGGTCATGATCTCAGGGTCCTGGGATCGAGCCCCACATCGGGCTATCTGCTCAGCGGGGAGCCTGCTTCCCCCTCTCCCTCTGCCTGCCTCTCTGCCTACTTGTGATCTCTCTCTCTGTCAAAAAAATAAACGAAATCTTTAAAAAAAAAAAAAAAACAACCTCCCAAAGCAGCAGCAGCAATCCAATGCTGCCTTTTTTTTTTTTTTTTTAAAGGTGTCATATCTTGACAGGATGGATGTTAAGACTACAGGGAAAGGTGTTAGGCAATCAGTGAGAAAGAAGGCCTCTGAGCAGCTTAAAGATGAGTCAAAGTGCTGCACATTTTGTTTTCTGCCTTCACCAGTCGATGGCACAGCCACTCCCCAAGGGTTCTCGCCAGGGGCTTTCTTTCCCCTGACCTCGGTTAGAATTCCGCCCAGGCCAGCTCTGTCAGCACCGCTGAGCCGTAACTGCTTCTGATTTCCCCCACTTCCTTTTTCTGAGACTGCTTATCCGTAGCCTGAGAAGGAGAGGAGCCCCTCTTCCTACCCACAGAGCACCCAGAGGCACAGGGTGCAGCCGGCCAGGGGTCAGGAGGTGGGCAGAGCCTCCGAGAGGGAGGCGCGCTGGGGTGGCTGACGGCCAAGGGACTTGCCAGCTCCCTCGGCCCAGCCCAGGCTGGCTCTCTGACCTCTGCGCTCCCCCCCATGCTCCTTGGTTGACCCCGGTGTGAGCTTCCCTCTTTTGCAGCAGAGAGAACCTTTCAAGAAAAGGTGGTTTGCCCTGGATCCCCAGGAGCGGAGGCTGCTCTATTACAAGAACCCACTGGTAAGAGCCGCTGCCGCCCCCCTCTCCAGTGCACCCCCAGACAGAGGTGGGGTGCGTGCTAGCCGGGGACCGTGGGGAAGCGACAGTGTGGGAGAAATCTGGCGAGGGACACACCTCCACTTCTGCTCGTCTCTGAGTCATCTCCTGTGCATAGAGTTATTCTCGTCCACCGTCAGGACGTCCTCTGTGTATCCAAAATGCTGCCGATGTAGTTACACAGGGTGTTCCTCGTCCTCCCGTCTTCAGGGCTCCCTTCTCACCGGGAGGCTTGTGGTTAGGACGGTGGGCTTTAGAACTCTCAGTCCCGCCGCTTAGTGGTACGCCTTGGGCAGAGCACTCAACTCCCTGTGCCTCAGTTTCCTCCTCTGGAAAATAGGCTTAATAACAGTGCCTTCCTCAGAGGTTGCCGTGAGGATTATAGGAGTTACTTTAGGTCAAGCACTTGAAGTCTTTGTGCATAGTAAGATGTCCGGAATGTTAAGTAAGTATCATTTTAGCAGATCATGCGTGCGATTTCTTTTATGGTTTTGTTAGCCTTTCAAATTCCGGGTCCCACCAAGCAGAGATCTCCAACAGAGACCTTCACTGCACACAGGAAACAGCACTTTCTAAAATAGAGCTTGCGCAGGGGGGTGGGGGAGGAGGGATGTCCGGGCTACAGGTGCCCGTCTGCCCCAGGTGGGACCTCTGACGACCAGGCGTCCTCTGTGTCCAGGATGCCTTTGAACAGGGTCAGGTTTTTCTTGGGAGCAACGAGCAGGGGTACGGAGTATCTGAAGATCTGCCCAAGGGCATCCGAGGGAACCGCTGGAAAGCCGGCCTCACCATCGTCACCCCCGAGCGGAGGTTCATCTTCACCTGCCCCAGCGAGAAGGAGCAGCGGGAATGGCTGGAGAGTTTTCAGGACGTCCTC